>OX578274.1:25473735-26723735 GCA_951217065.1 Baccha elongata | reverse complement strand
ATAAAACTCAAAAGTTCATCCCTTAAAATCAGTTCACCCCTTGAAAAAGTTATGCAAAAGTCCTTATGCTCGATGACGAATTTTAATATGTATTCAATCCAAACACACACACTCTTCATACAGAGATGCTCTTGAAACTCATAAATATGTGCTCGCATTACTTGCAATTGAATGAGTTTCAAAAACTTCAAGGCTTAAATGGTGATTCTCGGTTGGATGAGTACCTACTTATCTTTTTATTGGGCTTTTGTAATGTGGTAACTTATATAGGTAAATTGCCAGCTATATATATTGTATACCTATGTTGATTATTCTTTTAAAGGGGTTCTTTTATGGTTGATTGGTTATGTAGTTGAAAGTGTGTGTGTGTCATATTACATGCATGCGTTGTGGCAATTTTTTTTTTATAAAAACCCGTTGTTTCTATTTGACTTGACATAAAAAGAAATGTATTTTGTCTAAGTTCTGTTCTGATAATGGATATCTTAAGATTTCAGCTATTCAAACACTTTTCTGATACGCTATCATTGGAGAAAAGTATCTATATCCTTGTGATTTGAAATCTTTGTGTCACATCCACAAAAGGATCAGGCTTTCGCTGCGGAAACTTAATAAGATTAGACTTTTAACATCGCTATTAAATTTCATTCCAGTTTATTATAAGTAGCCTCTGAAATTTTGTTTAAGATAGAAGGCTTGTAAATTTCAGCTTTGGTCGGAAAGTATTAAATTTTGGAGACACTGTCTAATATAATCATACATTTCGTCTTGCTTGGGTCAATTGCTCTTTCGAAAATAGATAAAATCATAAATCGTTTAATTTGGAAACACGTTTTCAGGAAACGTGATTACGAGCCGAAACCTGGTCAGGGTCGGGTAATCGCACGTAAAGTTTTCGTAAGAGAATTTTGCAGTTACTACAGAAAGTGTTATACGCACAATCCAGCCCTATATTGGCAAATGGCCCGTAATAATTGCCACGACCTTGTTATGTTTGTTTTAAATCTTTTTATAAAAAGTCATTAGATCTGTTTTCCTCAAGTGTGGATTTTTTAAAGTGTTTCAGAAATATTTTGCAATTCTCGGTGAAGACATGGCAGAATACTTCCAACGAAAAAGAATATGTATAACTTTGCACTGCAAAAAAGTGAAAAGATGAAAGTATAGTGCAGAAAACCAAGCTTTGAAGACAATTCGATTAAATGAACTGCCTACCAAGATTCAGAGTATAGAAATGATTTATTGTATATACATATACAAGAACAACTTCGCATGTTTTCTGCACAATCAAAATTAAGGTCTAGTCTTAAAAGCAAGATCATTATTTACCCTTATGATTTCAAGGAATTTAACAGTTCGAAAATGTACAACTTCATTATTTATAAATGTTCTAAATACAGATTTAAAAATCAATAGGTATTGCATCAACGTTTCAAAAAAAAGGAACAACGCATCGTTCGTCATTCATTTATGAACATTAACTTTTTTACAAAACTAAAAAGAACTGTTTGCTCTTATACTGAAAAAATAAATGTTACAACAAAAGTTTTCTCATCACTATTAATATAACACCGGTTCTGTAAAAAAAAAATCTAAAGACTCAAGAACCTCATTAAAAACCAATCATTAAAAAACAAAATCATTTTATGGCTGTCATTTGCCTTTATTAACAACAATAATTTTTGCCATCAATACTACCAGTTAATTACTGTCTACATTTAGCAGCACTAAAGTTTTATTTAATATCAAATAAAAATAAAAATAATCCGTTTTTAACACCCATTCATTGTCCTTTAAAACTATATATCCAAAAATAACAACCCAAATAAAAACGTATTTCTTATTCAGAATTCTCGTCTGTCGTTATAAAAACAAAAACACACAACCAGTCATCAAATATTTTATAGCTTTGGTGTTCTTATACTTTCCCTAAACACTTCAAATAAAATTGCAATTTAACTGTTTGCCTTTTATACTAATCTTAATCTTCATCATCCGATAATAATGGTTAAAAAAAAACACCATACCCCCCTTGATAGAAGAAAAAGATATACCACCCATTTCTTTTGATTAACCACTGCCAAAAAATATCATTGTCCTTTCCCTTAGCCATCATCTTAAGCAATAACAACAACAGCAACAACAACAACGACGAAAACGAAAACGCAAACAAAATTTGTAATTCAAAGTAGCAGCAAGTACTAAAACTGCTTCGTATCTTTTCTTCTTATAATCCTCCTATAACTCAATATAATTTATGAGATAATCATAAAAAGTTTAGCAACTTTTAACAACCCTCCGCCGCAGAAGTGTAGTCCATCCATTCCATAGCACAGCTATCATTGTTGAGTCCTCGACGTCGTTCCATAGAATACTTAATTTCATTTCAAAACCATACTCAGAAAATCCTTAAAAATCCGTCCAAACCAACTTTGTTCCAAAAACACTAAAAATGAATAAAAAAGAATAAGGAAAACAGAAAAATTACCCTCATAATTCTTCCGCTCAGAGCAATCCCCTAAAATTTTCTTCTTCTATTCCACTCCATTGCCACACCCAGGCTTGCCAGATTGTGAGATATATATCGGAAAACGTGCGGTATTTTTTTTTTATTTGCGGTGTAAAATCTTTGCGATATTTGCGGTTCAAAAACGATTAATGTTATTTACCATTCGTAATCTTTTTTATATCTCTGCCAACACCTTCCGCTTAATGAAAACTACTTGAAACTTCTTGATTAAATAATGTGCTATTCATCTTTCAACTTCTATCAGGATCAATTTATTCAACCATTAAATAATGTGCTATTCATCTTTCAACTTCTATCAGGATCAATTTATTCAACCATTAAAGGTTGGTCAAACAGGGCGCGGGTAGACGATGCAACACCGTCCGGTCAATACAAATACTGGGAAAATAAGAACGCGGTGGTCAGATTTTGTTTGTAAATTTTTACATAGAACGCCGGACCCCGCTCTGTTTGACCGAGCCTTTTGTTTTGAATATTAATACTCGCACAAAGTTAATTTGCAATCAAAGGATTCTTATGACTTAATCCACAGTAAATTACTGATTAAGGTCCTCATTATGAGAAAATAGTGAATCGAACGATCAACCATCAAGTTTGGGAATCCCAAGATGTCATAATAAGAAAAGCGAACTTCGAAGTTCGAATAGAGAAACACTTCCTTTCGAGAAAACTTTGTAGGTGAACAGTAAACCGCGAGTCGGAAAATTAACGTTCGATTCGCTTCTCATAAAAGCGGCCTAATTAAATCTATTAAGTTAATCAGCCTTATTGTGAAGTTCGCCCGAACTACATTACCCCCGAAATAATTGACATTGTTCGGGCGAAAATTGTGAATTTCCGGGCGAAATCAATTAATGTTCGAAAAATTCCCTTAATTGTCATCAATTATTCCGGGCGAAATGCGATGCGACAGACAGGTAAAATGTTCACTTATTTTTTGAAGGCGAACGAGTGAAAAAGTTGTGAATTGCAAGAAATTTGTTTCTTTTTCGTCAGCTCAAGTATAACAAAACGCTAATTTTTATTATTGTTTAAATCTGTAAAACATAGGTAAATGTATTGAAATATTTTCACAAACACATGAAATGTTTCAAAACATGATTATTTAACGTTAAACGATTAACTATGATTTACTTTATTCGCAAGTTGCAATATTCACAACAAATACACATCCAAAAGATTGTTTAAACAATTTAATTTTGCAATCTCTTAAAAAAAAAAAAAAAACACAACACAATTATCGCTCTTCTTTAGATCTTTCAAATCAAAAACTAGGTGTGTTCATTTATTTTTTCAAGTAAATTCTTGAACTTGAAGGTGTAAAAAATATTCTCTCAAAGAATGCATTTATTACAAAAAAAAAAAAAAATAATAGAAAAAAATTTAGAAAGTTGTACTTAGTATCTATTTAATTATAAAAAAATAAAATTCAAACCGAAAATATTTCAAAATCAAGATTAATGATGTTTTTTTTGTTAGAAATGAAAAACAAAACTGTCACAATTTGTTCCGGACTTCCGGAGTAAATTAATGTTACTTTTAAGAAGTGCATAAACACGCCTACCTTATCCGAAATGTCACTGTTGATTCGAAGTGAAAAATCGTTCGGGCGGAATTCCCAATAGCTTTTAAAATTCCGGGGGAACAGATTTTCGCCAGGCGAAATGTATTCCGGGTGAACTTCACAATAAGGCTGAATGTGTATCAATTTTATATCAAATTATATGTATACGTAAAGTCGTAAAACAATACAATGAGGAACAACTGCCGGAGTTGTTGTATTTAAAACAGAGGAAAATTAAAACTTTTTTTTTCTGTCAGGCTTGTATTCTATTATTCTTTTCTATCTTCCATCTCCTTCTAACTAGTAAGTGCCATGCAACATGCAACACATTATTAGATTCTTTATTATTTTTCTTGTAATTGAAATATGTATGTAATTTTAAACCAACTTTGGGTTAATGTCTGTAGTTGCAATCAAATTTATCAAATAAACAAATAAAATGTGTATTTTTAAGAAATATTGTTGAAGCTTTTCAATATCTTTATTTTCTGATATATCGAGACCAGAAACACCACGTATTTGTAAGTGATGGATTTTAAGGTGAACGGAAAATTCCCTGCTGATGATTGATGAGGCCATCAGAAATCGGAATCTAAGATCTTCGCAACGAGCACTTGAAATACAAAAAAAAACCCAAGTATATATTAAGACAGTTTTCTGATTTTCACAGGCCTATTGCAGACATACACTGCAAGTCATAAGGATGAAAGCAGCCATATTTGAGAAGTAAAACTGATGTTACTACCGTTATATGCAAATTATACAAAAAAAAAGTATGAAGTTCAATAAAGTAGAACTTGTCAATTTTTAGAAACCTGGATTAATAGAATTCAGAAGGCTGTATTTAAATTAAGTCAAAAATAAATTAATTTAAATCGCGTCATAAGAATAGAAGCAGTGCCAAATTCAACATTTTTTTATTAAGTGGTAACATCTTTTTCGACATTGATGGATCATTTTGCAGAGTAGGCACATTTAGTCGTATGTTTTAAGAAAAATGGGAAGACAAAAATCTTTTACATTAGAGGAATATAAGGGTTCTCCATGTTATCCGCAGTGCTAAACATTTGAAGCGTCTCAAGCCTAAGAAAAAACGACCCAAAATAATGTCAGAAAGAAGCATAGGATGTGTTTCGACAAAGAGAACATGACTTGAAATGTTCAAAAATGGTAAGCTCAAACAACACTGTCGAAAATATTTATTTCTGACGAAAAAAGTGTATTTTGGATGGGCTGAATGTTTAAAACTATTTTTGTCACTAAACTAAGAAAACAGGAGCGATTTCTGAACAAAAATCAGAACAGGAAAGGAAGCATAGTGGTGGAGGTGCGAAATCCTACTATAGAACCATGGAATTGATGATACAAAACACAAAAATTAATTGAAACAGCTACAAATCCTTGCTTGAATAAATTTTTTCGAAAATATGATATTTTTGCGTAAACCTCATGAATTTTTCAACAAGACAAAGCCCTTATACTCGCATCGCAAGTAGCAAAACCATTCATTAAGAGCCAAATTGTAAATTTTTTGGTTTCACCACCGTACACTCGACGCAATGGAAAAAGTATGGGCCTTATTGCGAGTGTCGTTTTTGTATCGATAAACGACTTGTCGATAGTCGAACATCGAAAATTTAATTTGGTATTGCGAATCTCAATTGTGAACGAAAAATTTCGTTCGCATTTTTCTGATCGACTGCTTACAACGAGTTTAATTTTCTCACCAAATGTATGTTGATTTCCTTTTAAATATGGTTTTATTGTTTCTAAAATAACAATTCTTTTAACACAGAGCAATATAATAATAAATAAAGGAAAATAAAACACAACATTTGGGTTGGGTTAACAACTTTACTTACCTAACATTATAGTATTACTCCTATAACTATTTCAAACCAAGAAAAGATGAAATTAATAACAAATAACATGAAATAATTTTTTTTTAAGAAAACAAGTATTAAAATATTTATTTTTTGTAACAAAAAACTATTCCTTCGACTGATGAAAATATCTGTCAAATGCCATAATATAGGAATGACTGAAACATATGATAGTGATAAAACTGCAAAACAAAAAAGCCCATACGTTTGTAAGAAATGTCCCAATAAAATTCCCAACGATAAAATATTACAAGAGAACAAAGGAAAATCTTCGTGTCATTTCACAGACACACAGCAAACAAGGTGCCTTGTAGCTGATAGTTAGTGTAGTATAGATACTCAACGCTTATTTTTAAGCATTGCATGTGATAGGACTGCGTTATAATTGCATCATAAGAAAATTCAGCCAGTTTTTAGATGATTTTCGTCACATCTCCAAGATTTCTAAAGTTTTCTGTTTTAATTTATCTATTAATTGGAAATACTTCTTGACTCATTTTAAGACTAAAAAGTATTTTTTTTCCTACATGTACTATCACTGGCACTACCCCAAATGCCAAAATATAAGGTTTATTCACAATAACCGTTTTCGTTATTCACAGTAATAGATATCTCTGTCGATCAAGTTACACAATACCAAAACGAAAATTTATCGATGCTTTCGACTTGTATCGCATCGAAAGTCAAACGACACTCGCAATAAGGGCCTTGTGACTGGTTCACACAGTAAGTTTGTGAAGAATGGAGATTAAACGGTAGCAAGGAAGGGTAAATTATTTCCATTAAAATGGCCTGGAGTAAGATTTTCCTGAATAATACGTGTAAATCGTGGAATTTTTTTAAAATAAAAATAAATTAAGTGGCACTGACAGCTCCGAAGAACCACGTCCTAGTGACTTACAACTCTCAACCAATCCATGTGTGCGTTGTTAGCTCTACAGGATTGGAGGGGACCTACAATTTTTCGTCGAATCCAAACGACTAAGGTAAGAAGCACTTTTCATGACAATGATACTCTTGGAGGATTTGTCACTTTCTCGCAAGAGGCAGAGCCCCTGAAAAAAAAAACATTAGATTTTATCGAAGCTGGAAGCTGGTCTTGAACCCAGACCTCCGGTACACTAACCACTACGCCATGGGGCACTACTAATTTTTTTAGTTTTTTTAAACTCTGATTATTGAAAATAATCAATTTAATATGAATAAATTAAAAACTAAATAAAGAATAATTGCAGCATTTCTGTTTCGTTCTATTTTGAAAGTGCTTCTATTCTTATGACGCGTTTAAATCACACAAAATTATGGGTTTATGGATCATTTTCTCTCTACTACACCGTTAAAATTCGTTTTGAAGATCAAATGCAGTATTTTGTATTGAACATTTAACATTCCTTCTTGTGCACTAAAATTTTGTATTCCGACTGTCGTAATATGAAAGAAATTTGAGTTCTACTTCTCGAAAATGCGTGCTTCTATCCTTATGACTTGCAGTGTATCTATATGAATAAAAAACTTCTGTCTAAATGTGGAAGTTTTAAATATATGAGTTACTATGAACGGTGAAGTGAAATAACGCTAAACTCTAAATTTAGTCTTATTTCGCTTTCGACCAGGCAGAAATTATGCCATCAAATATTTTGTTTAATTTTGGAAATTGTTCCCTATTGGATTTTTGACGGCAGCGATTTTGACATAATATTGACGTGGTCGTCCAATCAAAAACTCTTAAGATATGGCCCGAGAATGTAACGTCACGTCGCGATACACGATTGAAATAAAACGTGGTCGAATAAGTCACGCAGTCATCAATTTTTGACTGCCTGATCAGCTAGTTTTGGTTCTGATGCCACAAAAATTGCTCCATTTCGTAATTTTCCATAATGAAATTGAAATCCTTATTGTTTGTATTTCTTTATATTTTTCTACGGCAACCCTACCAAAGCTGAAATGGGGTGTTGAAATGAGGAACCACAAAAAGAACGAACAACGAAATAAAATTAAGTGTATACATATCTACATACGTATATGTGTGCGGGTGGTGGGTGTACCTACCACCTAGCACCGCATCAAAGAAAAATGGGAAAGGAGCTAAAGGCTCACCATCTAACCCCCTTAGGAAACATTAACACTCCCACTCTTTTGGAAAAACATCATCTAATGAGGTGATTTGCTTTATATTTGAATGAATGAATTGAATAAATGAATGAATGAGTAAGTGGTTGAATAATGGGGCATCGGCGTCGTCGTTCAGTCGGTCGGTCGTTCTTGCTGTGCGTCGTCGCTTTTATCGGCATTATTGCCGGGCCGTCAATTCACGCTCTCTACATTGAGCAGGACGACAACAACGACGACTATGATGAGATGACGATGAGGACGACTACGACTACGACGAACACAGAAGTGGAAGAGTGGTGTTGGAAACCGAATACCAAATAAAGTTAAGTGAAGTGAAGTTGAACAGGATCACAGTGTGGTGTGGTTATTATTTATATTTATATGTACTTTTGTAGCCCTTTTCTGACAGCCGCCTGTGCTTTGCGAAGAAATCAAACAAAAAGTTAACTCAACTATGCAATGAGTGGTTATTTGCGTGTGTTTAGAGGTTATCGTTTTATAGGGTATTCATGTATACATACGTGCGAGGGATCTGGATGATTGATAGAATTTATTTGGGGGAAGTTTTGCAAGAGAGAAGGGTTTATTTTACGTTCGGTGAATTGAATAAGATTTTGCGCATATAAATTGGCTTTTAGCATACACGTTTAGTAGTATGTTGGAGTGCTCTTTTGTGGGCAATGTTTTTTGGGGAATTTGTCTTGTAAGCGTTTGTTCACTGCGATTGTAAGTAGAGGGTGTAATAAGTTTATTTTCTACATTGTTTGTTTTATGATATCAATATGGGGGAGAAATTAATCCTCGCTGAAGAAATATGTGGGTATGGTTCGAAGTTAATAAAGGCACTTGTTCCTAGAAGACAAGTTAGGTAACTTGTAAAATTTGTTTTTGTCATTTTTGGGTATTATTTGTCTTAATACTTTTTTTTTTTAGGTATAGCACTTTATGGATCTTAGAGTAGGTATACAAGTTAAGTTTTTTCTAATTTGGAAAAATAGACTTTAGCTAGTTCTGGGGCCCAACTATGTAACTTGATTCTACTTTTGATTCTATTCGCAAATCATTTCCGATTCTACTTTCAACAGGCACTATGTATGAAATGAGAATCGAATAAAATAAGTCCCAAAAATATCCCACAATATTTCCGATTTTCGAACGAGTCTCGCATTCTATTTGACAGATGAATTGAAAAAGAAAACAATAAACATTTTTTTTTTTGTGAAACATTTTAAATTAAATCAAGTTTTTGAATGGAAATATTAACTTAAGTTGTTGAGTATTATCAGATTTAGTCCAATGGGAAGTAAATAGGAACAAGAAAAAACGCTATAAATGCATTGTACTTTGTACAAAACACGGAGGTAGGTATAATGGTGCTTATCGCAAAAAGAATTATTAAAAATGCAAGTATAATAAAGCGATTATAGAGTGAAATGTTTTATTTTCAGTTTTGCTATAAAAATAGCGCTTTTAGAAGATCAATTTATGTGTTGATCCTTGAAATTTTTTTTTGTAAAAATCGGTGCGTTTCGTCATTGTGTTGGCCAAGAACATTGAATTGAGAAGCTTTTGTGTTCGAACTTTTAAGTGAGTCCTTAGGTTGAAAATGTATTATTGATTAGTTAAAAACAGTTAAATAAATACTAACAATTACAAAAAAAATATGTTTTCATGCATATTGTATGCTTTTTTTTAATTTTAAAGGATTGCTCGCAAACACATTTGCATGCGAACAATACTATGCGAATTCGAATAATTTTGACATCTACTTTCGAGTTAGGTAGTGCCAAATTTGCGAAATGAAATTTTTTCATTCGACTTTCGTTTATTAGAGCGTTCTTATATAATTACAGAGTTTGGATCTTGCGAATTCGAATATTTTAATTGTAGAATCGAGTTATATAGTATAATACGCGAAACAGATTAAGCCAGTAACAGAAATAATGTAGGTATTTCAATAGCTCAACACAGAATAGAACAATGTGTTCGAGACAAGTTTTCTGACCATTGGGCTGATTGCTTTTGACGGTGCTGGTTTTAATCGTTTTCGCGCATATCTGGGGGGTTAATTCCAAATGCGCGGCGGATCGCTTTGAAAGCGATAACTCAATTTCGACCGTGTTAGCTGTGGGGTATTTTCAAATACGAACACGGTCGAAAATTATACTTCCATTTTCCATTTAAATTGCAACTAGTTCCAAGTAATTTCCATTCTGACTTCCAATTGTTTCCATTCTGACTTTCAATTTTCCATTATTTTTCCAAAAATTGGCATTTTGTCCCGTCAGCTTAAAAACAATTTCGTGTTAGTTTCTTTTTGGTCGTGGTGGAGGAAGGTTGTCTTCTACGGCCAACAAATAAATGTAACTTACGTAGCTGTAGTTGCGACAGTGATTATTAAAAACATACCTACATTAAATAGATAACCTACGTACATACATTAACATTTTTTGGATAGATTTATTAATTATCAGCAGTCTTGTATTTAAATATTTATTCAGATTCAGAGTATCTGAATCTCAATGAGAGTTCAAAATTAAGTATTTGTTTGCTTATACCTGCCTACTTCATTAAAGAAAAAAAGACAAAACAAATAAAAAGTAAATTAATAAACTATTTTTTATACTTTACTATGAATTTGGCAGCAACTTTAATCTTGTTATATTTGAAAAATATTTACATTTTTGTTTGCTTTTCAACCAATCCGCCAGCAATCCGTCACCTAAATACATGTCGCTTTCAATATCAATACTACACCGACATTGGAAAGTAGTTTCGCTTTCCGTATGGTCGAATTGCAAGCGAAAGGCGCTTTTGAAACTACAAAAATACAAATCCGCCATCAAAAGCGATCCGCCGCGCATTTGATAATCACCCCCCTTTTTGGGCTGAAATGTCTACGGAAAAAAACTATTTGACCGTTCTTTTTTTTTTAAGACTATGAACGAGCAGCCGTATAAAAGTCAACGGTAAAAGTTATCAAGATATGATAAAGGATCCTTTAATGCGGCAGCTCATTACTCCGAGCTTTGTCAATAAATACCTATAAATAGTTTTTTTATGGATTTGTTTTTCCATTTTTACTTGTGTACATCGTGAATTCAGATAATTAAATGCAAAAAACAACGTTTTTAAGCATTTCAAATTTACAGCGACATTAGGTACTCCCAGTTCAATTTTGTATGAGAAATTAGCACTGCCAAACTGAGAGTTGCCAACATCCATTTTTCTGTTTCAGCTTAAAGCAAATCACAAAGCTTTCAAAAATATATCTGTAGCTCAGACACACCAGAGCACTCAACTTCTTATTCCTTTTCTCGATCAGAGCTAACTGGGAACTGAGCTTTCATGTTTAAAGATGATTTCTTATCATACGACAATGAAGTGTGATCGGTGCTCTTAGAGCGTACCTACTTAATTAATCGAGTTTACTCTTCTTATGGATATCCTCAGATAATAATTGAACGATTTATGTTGGATGCCCTTCCAAGTTAGCAAGCAACAAAAATTGAAAGTGTCGTCTGGTAAAAGCTGGACAAAGCTTTTAAAAATTAAAAAAATTCTTTTTACAGAAGCACCCATTCATAAACAGATTTGTTTTTTTTTACCAGTGTGAAAACAGGAGCAAGCAATAAACTGATTAACTCTGTAACGAATGAAAATTTTCTTAGATCAAACAATCCAAATAAATATCTACACCTTTTTAAAAAATACAGAATTAGATAGGTAATTCGTTATATTGTTGAATTTCACCAGAACTAAAAAGAAAGCTTTTATAAAAAAACGAAAAAAACATGCTGTGAATCATCAAAACTGCAAACTACCAATCCCTTCCAATTCTCCCCTAACTTGAGGGTTGTCTTTTTAGAAGGTACATTTCAACAAAATAGAGAATAAAAAATAACTTCAAACTTGAAATTTATGGTAAAGCTATTGATGCCAACAACATATTACACAAATTTACTACAGGCTTTTCTATAAAAGTATCCCTATTCAAACTTTAACCCTTTTCTAGATTTTCTTCTCTTACAAATAAAAAACAATTCAAATGAAAAGAAAAACTAAAAAAAAAAGTATATGCAACAGCAACTTTTATCACTATCAATCGAACCGAGCAGCCTTTCAAAAAATTCCTTAAGCCTTACAGCGACTTAAGGATAACCCTCTTTCATGACATTCAAAGAGGATACAAAAAAAAAATGAAAATGAGTAAAAATTATTTCATCTCCATCGATTTGGAAATTTATGCCTCCAAAACGTTACATAAAGAAAAGAAAATCCATGTTTAAAAGTGAAGACAGGACGAAAAAGGACTACGAGTTCGACGATGACGACAACTTCAACAACGCTCACTAGATGACATTTTATTTCTTCACGACACAAGTGTGCCAATAAGATGGATATAACTGTTATTATTCGCATTGGTTGGTTTGGGGTTGATATAGCTGTAGCAGGAGGTTTGTATAAAATGAGTTGGTTGATTCAGTCTTATGCAAGACAGGATAAAATCCATAAGATTGCTGTGGGTAAAATAAGCGTAAGCTCAGTGGTTTTATGAATACTTCGTTTTGTCAGGCGTTCGTAGTGTGCGAGTTGTAAAAGGGATGAGCAAAGGGATTGCAAGTACAAATATTTGGCAGTCAGTCAGTCGTACTTTGGAAGAAGGCGCCTGGTAGTAAAGGTTCGGGGCGGGAAGCAATTCAATCCGAAAATCCTTTTCCTAAGGGATGAACGGTGAAATAAAGATGAACAAGCAAACGTAAAGAATAAAACGAACATAAAAAAAACAAGGTTTGAGAATTAAGGTTAAAAGGAGAAAACTGAATTTCACCAGATTGTCAAATGTAATAAGACTTCACAAGATAGTCTCGTCCCAATTGTGTTGAAGTCAGATTATAACTGGTTATTTTAATTTTTCAAAGATAAGATAATTTTTATGTGTTCAATTCAATTTATAATAAACTTTTGTGAAATAATACTTCAAGCAGCTTATCAATGTTATAAGAATAACTAAATGAAAATTTCGAAATAATTATTTATCATATCGAAAAAACCGTAAATTGCAAAACGTGAAAACAACAAAGTGCTTAATAAAGAAATTGCGAAAAGTAAAACGGCGAAATGAACCACCGCCAAATATTATTCTGCCAAACATTTTTGGCGAAACATACCATACCACAGTACATGCCATTTAATCGCCTTGAAATTTGATGTCTATTTATTATTTTCTTTTTTGGGATACAACGTAAAGTTGTTAGCCTACGCTGATAAATCAACAAAAATTGACGGATTGGAAGCCAACATTATTCTTGTTATTGAGGACATACGGCCACAAATTCTTGATAGAGTGGTTAAAAACTCTGTCTCTCGAAAAACATTCATATGAATCAGCCGTGATCGGAATATGCCCGAATTTTAAACATAATTGCAGAATGTTTTCACTCGAATAAATTTAACACGAATAAATGGCTATTTAATGTGTTTTTCTCATAATCAAAGTTAGTATCTACTGATCTGATTTAAAAAACAAGTTTTTGCCTTCAGAGGCAATATAAAGAGTGCTTAAATTTATACAATCTCTATAATGCGTTGTAGTATTATTAATTAAATTGTCGAACTTTTATTTCGTAGAACTACTATTTTCATTTGGAATACTTGATAAATTCACCTTTATAAAAAAAAAGTTAATTCTTCCAAAGGAAAATGGTGCCCGGGTTTTACCTATCTACTTGTTTATTTATATTTTTCTTCCGTTTTATTAGTCAGGCATTAGTAAGTGGATATCCTTAAGCTCACATAAGACCCTTCCCATTACTTATGTATGACTATAAAAAAAGAAGGGTGCTTATTCTAAGATTTTGGCTGATTTTTTGTATGTCTCAGCTGATTGCTTATAACTTTAACTTTATGTTAACAATATGCTTAGAATTCGATTTTGTTCAGTTTTTTTTTTTTCATTAAATTAATCTTCATTCTTCTTTTTTTCTTTTTATTTTCTTTGTTGTCTTAGAGAAAAAATAAAAATATAATATGTATGTAATATAAAGGGTTGAGCTAAGTAGCTAAGTGGGTTTTGACGTGGGTGTTTAGTGTTACGATTGCCACACGCATTCGATTTTGCTTTTACTGGTGTTAAGTGGCAGTTGTGATGATATGATCCTAAGGGTGCTTTTACCAACTTCGGCTTTTTCAGATCTTATTACACAATTTTTAAAGGTTTTCGTTTCCATTCGATTTGTTTTTAAAGCGTGTTTTTTTTGTATGTAGACTTGGGATGATATTATGTAAGTGGTAGACACATAGAAGCGAACTTAATATCGGGTTAGGTAGGTATGATCCCAAAAGAAGTGCAGTAAATAATACTTGGACCTATAGTACACTGACAGGATTTATTTTCAGAATCATCGAGTGCATTTTTGAACTTTAAACAATTTGAAATTCTTTGTTTGTGATATTTTAAGGTATAAATTTTTACTTATTTTGAATGGTTAAGGAATAAAACTTGATATTTAATGGGTCGTGTTTGGTTGCAAGTAATTAGAAAGAGGTAGGTATAAAAAGCTGCGGGTGGCTGTTCTAGTTTTAAGTTATTTTAAGTATTTTTAAGTAGTTTTCAGTTATTTACGTATATTTACGTATATTTTACTTTTATTTAGGTTAATTTAGTTTTATTTAGGTAAAGGGTAGTTTTAAGTTTTTAAATAAAATAAAGTCTTGAAAAACGAGTTTTTAAAAATTTTCTCGTTTAAAAAAATTTTAAAAGGCTGGTTTATTGTTATGATACATTTCTGCAGTCATACCTCATAGTCGAATATATTGTAAGCAGGTATATATTCATCTTACATAAGAAAATAATTGTTTCCTTTCCGCCAATAAAAGTAATCGCTAAGCTGTCTATTAGTTTCTCCTCAAACAATCAACGTTAATCTTAATTTAATTGATCAATAATGTAATATTTTTACTTGCTCTATAGGTACTTTAAGTCAAGTCTTGGATTCGTGCAAAAACAAAGTTTTGAGATAACAATCAAACATGACATTTTGTCTATCTGTCTGTCTGTCTCGGCACCTACAGCCTAAACGGGTGGGCCGATTTACTTCAAATTTGGTATTTGGATTAGGTCACTGTAAGTCTTAATAACGGTACCTGCCATATAACAATTTTCCAAACCCTTATTTTTCTCGAAAACCGCTCCAACGTTTTTGAATTTTTTTTTTCGTAAACTCATATTTAATAAAGAACATTGTTTGCATACTTCGATTTTGGTTTGAATCTTTGTAAGACATGGATTTAGAACTTTTAATAAAATTAAATACGATTTTTAAGTATATTCCGATTGTACTTAAAACCGTCAGGTAACTTGCTACCAGAGCAAGTTTGTTCGATCCAGTCGTGTGATTTATTTTTATATGTGTTTTAAACTTCTTCAGGGGTGTTTAAATTATAAAGACCTTAAATACAAATAACTTTTTGAGAACATTGAACAGATCTATAATATCTGTTTCTATAGTTTTTATATTAGTGTTGTTCGTCTTAAATAAAAGGCCTAGAATTTTCACAATATGAAGTAAGTACCTATAACATAGCAAAAACGAATTAAGTATACGTGTCCGAATGAAGAATAAATACTTTATCAATTGTTCATTGGTATCCTGTACATACACTTTTACATAATTAATTAAAATTTGCTATAAAGCGGAAAATATCTTAATTATTCAGCCTGAGTATTTATCGTCGAAAGGTTTTAGCTGGTTGCAAGGATTTTATCATAATTGGAGATGATTTCATAGAGAGAAACACACACACACACAAAATTTTAAAGCTCTAGTTCAACTAGGAGACAAGTTACAATAAAAATACAGGTAGGGTCGCTGCAGTCAAACAATTTTTCCATCAGTAGTCATAGACCAAAATAGGTACAAAATTTCAAGGCTCTACCTCAAATAGGAAAATACGCATACATATATAGGGCGGTCCAGCCGGTCAATTTTTATACTGAATACTCAGTACTCAGAGAACAACAAACCCCCAAAATTGTAAAGCTCTTGCTCAATCAGGAGGGAAACTACAGTAAAAATACAATAAGGGGGCGCTGCAGTCGGTCAATTTTTACTTCAGAATATCAATAACCCTAAATTAATATAAGTACAAAATTTCAAGGTTCTACCTCAAATGGGAAAAAAGTTAGAAAAAATGCATATAGGGGGAGCTGCATTCGGTTAATTTTCATACTGAATACTCAGTAATCACAGAGCAACACACACATAAAATTTTAAAGCTCTAGGTAAATTAGGAACAAAGTTGGATCAGTTCTAATTTCAAATTTCAACGAATTTCTCGTAGATAGTTTTGATCGCATTTTGTTGCGTTAACGCTTTCGTTTATTATGCTGGGCTTTGCTTATGAGTATGCCATATAGTCAAACACAATTAGCTATATAGATTGCAGGGAATTAATTATCGCAAATTTGTATACTAAACAATTTTTCAAACGAGACTTTTTGTATAAAAGTTATATTTGTGTGAAGAAAACTTGTTTTAATGGAGTTTTGTTTTGTAATTCACTAATTATTGTTATGAATCTTCATAATTACATTAACTACGTATTAGACTATAAATTCTTGGTTTAGCGGCGCTAGACTAGCTAACTGAAAGGAATCGCCACTACTCCAGCACTGTTACGCCAGAGACCTGTTTTGAAATATCCTAAGCTACTAGGTTCTTTTTAATTAGCCTGTCTTTTGGGAGGATGTGACAAATTTTCTTAGAGAAAATGAAGGTAAACTTATCATTTTAATATATATACATGATACATGGATATCGTGAGATTCACATATTTGCCGACGACAAAAACATTTTTTAAACAGTCAAATATACTAACGATTTGAGTGCAGGCTAAAAAATATGTACAAAACATAATTCTAAGGGAGTAGATAAGAACCATCGCCTTACGCCACTTATAATTTAAGTATTATTTTAATTTTCTTACTAATAACGTTACAAGTTTTGTTACGTATACGCCACAGTGAACAATGACTTTTGAATTCAAAGATTGTTTTCCAAGAAATATGTATTTTTTTAAATGCGTAGTAGACTATTTGAGCATGTCAAAATATTTTCATTGCCTTAAATGCGCTTGTAAGTTCTATATGTTATGCATAATAATAGGTGTTAGTCTAGGATTCTATTTTTTTGAATCAATTTCTCATGTTTAGTTAGCTGTTTGTGTATGCATTCGAGTGTAGTTTTCCTTTTCGATGTTGGATTTCATAGTCGTATGTCTGAAGTCTCTCGATCCACCTGGCTACTTGACCTTCTGGATTTTCAAAATTCAAAAGCCATCCTAACGCTCCATGGTCCGTCCGTAAAAGGAACCTATGTCCATAGATGTATTTATGAAAGTGTTTTGTGGCCAAAACCAAAGCAAGAAGTTCTTTTCTGGTTACGCAGTAATTTCTCTCTGTCTTTGAGAGGACCTTGCTGAAGTATGCTACAACTTTTTCTTGACCGTCATGAACCTGGGAGAGAACGGCTCATATTCCGACATTGCTTGCATCTAGTAACTTCGTCATGTTTGGCTAAAGGCAGGCGCCTTCCTGGTTGACGAATCGGCCTTGCGAACTCTTGTAAAAGGTTTCCAGCAGTTCTTAGCTGTTGTTGATCGAGATTACAGCAGTTAAACATTTTTTCTCTTCAAAGCAATGACTTTATCTGGATTCACTGATTTTTCGGGATGTTCTTCGGTTATCTTTGTTATTGCCGCTACAGGGTCAACATTTACCGACAACTTCTCCTTTTCTGAGCTTGATCTCATATGGTTTGATGTTTAGTATTCGCCGTATGGGCACCATGTTATTTTGAGGTGCCACCAGCGTCTTTCCCACGATGTAATTTTGGGAGCAATGCTCAGAGTCTGGTTCCACCATGAGGTATTGATGGCTCCCAGAATCATCTTTGATGTTTGTCCAAACAAAGACTTCTGACGAAGGAGGTAAGCATATATCTTCTTTGATGATTGTTCTTATCGATGATGAGTTTTGATTGCCATAAACCATTGGAATCTCTATATTTCGGTATTTAAGAACTTGGTTACCAATGTCGAGAATTATTTCATGCTTTTTCATAAAGTCGATTCCAATAATGCACTCATCGCATATATCTGCCACTAGAAATGGATGTTCAAACTCTAGTTCTGCCAAGCGGATCCGAAGACGAACTTCTTCGTACACTCTTGCTGCTTCTCCTGTTGCAGTCTTCAGACAATTGCTGTTGGTGTTGTTAGATTGTGTAATATGTAAATTTTGAATGAAATCACACAAATGTTAAATCTCCGCTTTGGTGTGAAAAGATTGCATGTCAGATATTTTTTTAAAAATTTAATAATACATAATTTTGCCCTGATATGGGTGTAGAATATAATCTAGGTATTTAGGATATACATATTATATATAAGATACTTAAGATACAATTTAACGATTTGTACAATTTAACGATTTGTCATGAACTTATTTTGTGTACAGTATATAAGTTTATAAATATAATATTAAAAATATGTGTCTATTACTTACCAACATCTCTTGGTTTTTCGTGTATATATTGTTTTGGTGAGCTGTTCTTTTTATTTGGTATTGGTCTTAGAGTTGTATTAATTTGCTGAAATAAAATAAATTAAATGTTTACGAAATTTCTTTAAATAGATTTAAATATCAATAGTTTACTATTTTATCAGATCTTTCGCCACAGGGCAGTCGGGCTACAGAAACATCGGGGCTATCTTCGGGCGGCGGAGGTTGTGGCACCCAATTGTATCCTCTTCTTGATATTGGAACACCAACTCGATCATGTTGAGATGCTTGTTGCCTAATTATATAATGATAAAAAGAAAACAGATTAAGACAAGTTTTTTTAATTTAATAGTTGGAAAATAAATAATAATAAATTACAACCTAAAATTTAAGCTTAAAGATAAGCTTCTTGTCGCAAAGGACTACCGCTCTATGATACTTAAGACTAATCTAATAACAAAAATTAGTTAGCTGTACAATAATACTTGTGTTTAATAAAATATCATAAACTTTTTACATGCTAAGTTTATTTTTAAATTTCAGTATTTTGAGCAGCTCATGTTGAAGATTTGCAGTGTGTGAAAATTAGACAACATAAAAGCAAAATTACGAAATAATTCCGACAAAGCTAAATTTTGCTGGAGAACTTCGTTTTGATGTCTTGAGGAAATCCCAAAAAGTACCTATGATTTGGCCGGAGCTTGTGACCCAGTCGTGTATTTTATTTATTTTTCTGTGGAGTAGGCTTAATGGCAAAACCACAAAGAGTAAAAAGCGCCAAATACTAGTGAAAAAGGGCAGTGTTATAAAAAAAACAGGCTTTGTAACAATTTAACACTTTTTTCGAAATAAGTTGATGGTACGATGAAAAGTGTTAAGATCTTTTGTACAGAAAACTATATAAGCTACAATTTTTACTTTTTTTTCAAAAACTTGATAGTTTCCAAGAAATTAGCAAAATACTGAATTTCGACCCCATCACCCGCAGAAAATAAAATTGCTCAGAGCCAAATTATGGGCACTTTTTGGGATTTGCTTAAGACATCAAAACAAAGGTCTCGAGCGAAATTCAGCTTTGTCGGAATTGTTTCGAAGTAAAACTCAAATTTTACTGGGCTAGATTAAAAAGAGTCCGACACGTTTCATAAAGACATCATCAAGAACTAATTATAGCTTCTAAAAAAATTGATGCGATCCAAAATAAATTTTAACATATCATTTAATCTTGCTGAATGAATCTAGGTCAGAAAAGCATAGTATAATTCCAAGGCCTACATCTGCGACTGACAGACCGAGTGAGGCCTTTTAAATGCAAGACACTAGCTAGAAGAAGTAGAAAGATAGGAAATAATTGTTTTAGTACAATGGATTGAGAATAAGTTGCTTTTTATTTTTCATTGTATAACCTCGCTATGTACTTTTATGGATGCTATGCTATGAGTATTGAACCAACATCACCTAGTGTAACAGTCTAACACTCATCTATTGCATCTTTGACGAAAATTAAATCTATTATAAAATATATTTAGTACTAGCTGACCCAGCGAACTTCGTACAACCTCAGAATCAATAAATGATGTGTTAGTTTATTAGTTAAATTAAATTCAGTTGGTTTAAGATAAAAAAAATAGCCAAAGCGGATGGTTTGCCGAAACGTATCCTTGTCCATATTTTTGTTCATTGCTATAATTGTGGTATCCGGCGTTCGTTTAGTTCAGCATCCTGGTAGCAACGTGGCCGCTATCCCTGAGGAATAAACTGCTAAAACAATTTTAGATTGAACATTGGCCAAATCCATGACATGACAGTTCCACTTGGCTCATCGGTGGAAAATATACCACCATTTCGTTTTCTTCCTTCTTTTGGGGTTTCAACTATGGTATATAATTTCGAAATGTTGATTCAGTGCTTTGCGGTCATATTCACGTTCGAACGAAAGGATGTGAGCTGAAGTCAATTGTGCAATCGTATTGAAACGCTACTCGATTTTAACCTATATACATATGTACTAGCATTTCTTCCAGTATACACCGAATATTATCACGATGTTGGTCTGTGCGATAAGCACATCAACCTATTCTCATACCTACCATAGGTACATACAACATTTTATAACAATCGGTCAAGCCGTTTCGGAAGGGGTTCAACCACAAACACCTTGACACGAGATTTTTATATTTTAGAGAAGAATAAGATTTTAAATCTACAACAAAACATTTTCCATAGACATAACAAATTCTAAGTTTTTATTGCACGACACGACGACGCGACGGATTGATAGTGGATATTGGTTAGGTATTCGTTTCAAAAACTTTTGAACTAACCAGCTTAATCTGACGAAATAGCAACAATAGGATAATCACTCAGATGTAACGGTCAAAATAATAATTAAAAACAGACCATTGGGAATAAAGTGCTCCTCATAACGGACCATAGATGAATGGCACTCAAATCCTGTGCCACATTGGATCTTACGAAAATATGCGAATACAAGCAAATTATATAGTGCGCCCATATTGTCGGATTGCTCAGGTTCGTTCAATTTTCGTTCACTTTGGCCTCCGTACGTGAATAGCGTTCCATATCGCACTTTACGTACGTAAATTTGACAGCCAATCAAATACATGTGAAATTTGCTTGCGTTTGCATCAGACCATTATGGTCGACTCAAGGAATTGACGGAACTTAAGGAAACTTGACGTAGAATTATGACAGTAGCTTACTTTTGCTTTCGACTATTATGGTTGGGCCTTTAGGGACATGAAAAAAAGGGAGTACAGCTTCAAACAGTTTTGGGAATACTGGCAATTTAGCAATGGATCTGTAATTCTGAAATAATAAACAGCAAAATTCGTGTTCGCGTTTTTGAACAGTTTACTTTTGCAATTTGCGTTAAAGAACATTTTACAAATGCAGTTTGCACGCAGATGACGTTTTCAAAAACTGCACCGACATATGTGACGACAATATGTGACTATCCACACTCACACTACCTCTGTCACTGCTCAACTCTCTATCACTTCTACGTATTTTAATTAAAGTCTCAGTCAAGATAACGGTTTTTCAATAAAGAACAAACTATAAATCTATGAAACCCAAATTATCCTAGACCTTTTCTATAGTTCTGAGCCACGAGCATAATATCTCAATTCTAATGCCTAACTTTAATCAAAGTTCTTTAAAAAATTAATTCGCAGGGAGTTTTCTCTGTAAATTCTCGGAAATCATCGACAATTTTTACGTACAGTATTTATAAGGTTTGATGTCATGTAACTGACGAGCCCAGCATCAAAATAAGGCATCAAAATAAGGCATTGATTGCATTATCAGACTTTCAGACAGAATTTTTATTTATAAGTCGATAAGTCTTGTAAAGAAAATGCTAAGAAATAACATTAAGTTATTTTAGAGAGTGACATAGAAAGCACTTAAATATTTTATTCAGCAGATTTATCGAAAGCATCTTTGAGCTTTGGAGTTTAAGTGGGTTAATTTAAGGCGATATGTTCTTCTTATACTTGTTTTGGATCGTTGTATAAAAACGCTGCATTTGTCTGCTCTTTTCAAACTTCATAAAACGAGAAAGCCAGTTAACTTTTTAAAGAGAAATCTTTCTTTAAAACCTGACAATTTCATAACACAATAATACTCTTATGTCGTTTTCGGGTGGTAATCCCGATGACTCTTCGATCAAGGATTCCAAGAGAACAAGCAAACACAGCTTTTTTGTTTCAGAAGTATTGGATGTCATAGTACAATGAATTGAAAATTGCATTGAAAATATTTTTTAACTATTTATTATCTTTTTCACTTTATAAAATTTGTGTTTTTTTACTGTAAATATTTTTCATCAAATTTCATCAAATTTGTTGAAATATTAAATGCGCAAACCAAAAAATGACAAATTAAATTGTTTTGAAATTTAAAAACATGAATTGCTGAGTGCTTCTGGTTTTGATTCTGAATTAAAATCCAGAAGCATCTTTCTCTTCTTTCCATTATAGGAATTTCCGGCGCGTGCTGGCCATTCGGGAAACCGGGACTTTTCCCGGGGCGTTTCCTTTTAAGTGGAATTTTTTTTTCCTTTTAGAGTTTCCCATGGCGTTTTTTTAAGTCGTTTTTTTTTAGGAAAAAAGTTCCTCATACAGTTTGACCGACTCAACAGTTAACCATTGCCACTTTCTAGAAACTCTTTTTAGCTGTGGGAGAATGCGATCCGATTATTAACGAGCATTTGTAAAAAAAAGTTGGCTTTGGAAAACATAATTGATGTTGTTTATTTGTTTTACTTTAAAGAAAATTATATTTGAACAAGATTATCACTTTGATTAAACAAGAAATTATTGCAAGTGTCTCAAATTCGTTAAGAAATGTTGGTATTTGCTCTCTAATGATGGACATCTAGAGATGGGGGTACTTTTTGTGTGAGAAGTTGTACAGGCGGGAGTAGGTAATTTAAGCACAGTCTTGGTATCAGCGTTTTTTTGTCATCAGATTTGATTGCAGTAAAGGGGTTCATTTCCAGCCAAGCTAGATTTCTTCTACTTGTATGAAGCTATTCATACTTACTCTAGGTTCGAAGTACATAATTACAAACTACTCAATTTGGATTATATGCAAGCTTGGTTTGAAGTTAGTGTGATGCTTGAGCAAATACAAAAGAAGTGTGGGTGGTTTTAAAAGTCAATTGAAATGTGCTAACAAATTTGGCTGGAGCAACGAAAGTTAATAAACAAAATTTGTTTAAAGAAAATTTTAGATTACAAATTACAATGTTATTATTTTTGAAAGATTTTGAAAAGGGTTTCCCGCAAAGATTCGTTTGTACAATGGTTCGATCCACAAACAAAAAAAAGTTTTCTTTTTTCATTTGGTTTTTTTTTTATTTGTAAAAATGATTGTCTGATTAATCATAACATTTCGAACTTTGAAACTGCTTCCACGTAAAAGCTGAAATATGGACTGTAACATTTTTTTTCATCTGACCAAAGTCAAAATTGATAAATGCTTCTATTCAGGACAATTGAAAAAGCTTGCAATTTTTCGAAATTTATAAATCTGTGTTTCAAGTGATTTTTTGAAATCTTACGTGCGATTTTGTAGTTCAGGTTTTATGAAAAATCAAAAAGTTGTTTTCAAAAATCAAAGTTTTTTGTTTTTTTCTTTCGTAAATTTAATTTAAAACAACTTTCTGACTTTTCTTAACATTTTGGGCTGTAAAAATGCATGTAAAATTTGAAAAATTCACTCATAACATTTTGCCATCTGAGCACATAAATGTTGGCTTTGTATATGCCCGATCGATGATGACACTATTAAAGTGTGAAAGGAGTTTTTCCAAACTATAATAATGTAAAATAAAGAAACGTTCAAAACAGTGGGTGCGACGTACGAGTTTGGGTGGTAGGCAAAGTGGCTTACCCTTATATTTAAGCGTTATCACGTTATGCCATTTGCACTTTGTTACGTCGACAAAAATACATTTTTAAATGCCTTAACAACATATGAATAATTATTATTTCGTCGTTATAAAAAAATTTTCAAAAAAGAAAAAGGAAAATTCCCCTAAAAAAATGTAGAACCGCCAAAAACAGTTTTTGGGTGATCTATTATTTATACATACATTTATGGTTATTTGGGGTGCTTTTTCATTTAATTTTTTTCATAATGTAAGTTAACTCTCGAGTTCACCTAACATTTTGGGGCTATTTTTTATGTTTAAGTTTTATGCTATTGTTTTTGAGCGATTTTTGGCATTTCCGTTGATGTCTTGCAAGCAAAAACTAAGTCGTCGAAACCATACAATTTACAGTAATGTAATAGAAAAGAGGCGCTTTTAATTTAAAATCCGGGTAGCGAATTTGTTCCCAGTACGCGCCTGAGAGGAACTGTTATTCTGAGCCAAGCGAATGGTTTCTGAAGACTTCTGGACGCTTTTGGATGACCAACCGAAAGTGACGTTAATATAATGGCAAATATATGGTGAGATTTAATACAAACAATTATGTAAATACTTACAAAATCTTGAAAATTTTCAATTTAATTTCAACAAATATTTGCTTAATGCATCAAAACTTATAACTAGGCTTTACAATAACCATGGACGTCTAGTGCCTATGTATGTAACTTTAAGAAGCTGGAGGTTAGTGCATCTCAAGTGCTGCATTTGAACTTTTATTGCTAATAGTAATGTTGCTGAATTCACAAAATGTATTAGAGTAAATTGAAAACAGCTGAAATGCTGGTGCTTTGGATGACAAAAAAAAGTGGCACAGCTCGATCAGATGCAGAAGATCCGAGGAAGCCTTCAGGTTAAAATTACCAACGTGAAAAACCAATTGATATTGTATTGTGGAAAGGAGAGACGCTTAACACAGAGGAAATGTCAGTGTTGGAACAAACAAATCCATATGCAAAAATGAATAAAAGAAATTGGCAGAAAGGGAAAGTATAGCCCAAAAAGATTCCAATTAACGATTTGTCATAGAATATTATGAAACATAAGCAACAACATAAAACAATAGATATAAACATTTATCGACATGCCGAAATTTTGTTCAATTTAGATTTTGCCACCGAAAAAACAACATTAACAAACGATCTATTAAATTAAACCGGCACAAAACATTGTTCCATTTAAAAGTTGTTTAAGAAAGTGTCGAATTATCAAAGATAACGTTACTTAATAAGCTAAGATGTTAAATAACTCATTTCTTCTGACAAAAAATTTATGCAAAACTTTTCGATAGAAAATATGATTTTTTTTTCATGTCTACAACTTTTTTTGAAGGTATAACAGTTTAGGAGTTATGGTGTAAAATTTTAACTTTATCAAAATTATAACCAAATGTTTGTTTTTTATTTTTAATGTCTAAACTTTCTAAAAAAAAAACTGTCGTTATACCTACAAACAAAAGTTGTAAACATAAAAAAATGATTATCATTTTTTCTATCGAAAACTATTTTTTTAAAGACAACGGAAATGGTCAAGCAGAAAAGTCGTTGATTGCGTCGTTGGCGTCGTTGAATCGATTGTCTCATAAGATAGCATTTCCAGCCTTTTTTAACTAAGGTTTTCTAACAAAGTTGCATTTTCAAGTAGATAAGTCTTGCAAACAAAACACCAAAAAATATCATTATTATAGACAGCGACATAGGAAGCACTTTTGCATTTTATTGAGCAGATTGCTCGAAAGCGTATTTGAGCTTTAGAAATTAAGTGGGTTAAGTTGTTGAAGTTAGGGTACTTGTTTTGGATCGTTATATTAGAACATTGAATTAGTCTGCTCTTGCCTTACTTCTTAAAATGAGAAAGGCAAATGCATTTTTGTATGAAGTCTTTCCGTAAAACCTGACAGTTTGATAACACAATATAATCTTAATATAATGGCAAATATGTTTAGACTCAATAACAAATAAATTAAATTTACAATATAATTATATGTAATTACAAAATCTTGACAATTTTCAATTTAATTTAAACAAATATTTACTTAATGCATCAAATCTAATATCTTATAGGTTTACAATAACCACGAATTCATTTATGGATGCAATTTTCAGAAATTACATCCGTTTTCTCTTAAAATCTATAGTAATCACCTTAAGCTCTCATAACAATCCAAACAAACGACCGCATATTCACCATTTTCCAACAAAAGACCATCGTCGCTTTTTCGATTTTTCACAAATGGAAATTCGTTAACGGGTAATGCTCTAACACGTTTCCGATACGTTGTTATCCCACACAAATGGCAATTGTAATCGTGCCAATTGTATTTACGTTCAGCAGGATTCACACTTGAATTTTGTGCTTCATATCTGCAAAACAAAAAAAAAAAAAAATAAGGATTCGAGATTAGCGAAAACAAAAAAAAAATCATACTTCCTCCATTGATTCAGCAGTGAATGATAACAGAATGTACAAACTAAAGCTGAATAATCGGCGCGTAATTGCTCCGCATTTGGCGGTGATTTATGTTTAAGTAAATGTGGGAAGTATGGTCGATTTCCCTGAAAAGAGGAAAGCAGAACAAAACAGATTAAAATCGGTCTCTATGATTCGAAATAGGTCAATTTTGAACCTCCTTGCTTGTATATAGGACTCGAGCTAGAGTCAAATCTGAATGTAAACCACAGAGGAAACAATAGATTGAGGTGCTAGCTGGTGTTGTTGAAACCGAAGGTGTTGATGGTGGCGTGTTTATGCTCATACCACCGTGCCTTGAGCCATTTGGTGAACTAGATGCCATCATTGGTGATGGAATGTTATATCTAAAAAAAAAGTTATAATAATATTAATAGCAAAGTATATTGTTTTATTACTATAATACCTTCGATGTTCCAATGGAACACGTTCCGCATCCATTGTGTCCCATTGACGGGCCAAATGATTAACACAATCCTTGCATGCTAATACCCGATTAGAAGTACCAGCTGAATCACTACTACTGCTGCCCTTTAAGCATGGAAAATGCATTGCATGTGAGTTCATGTGCTCGGCACTGGTGGACAGCCATTCCATTTTGTTTGTTGCACAAAGTGTTTTACAAATGTAGCAACTGGAAATGTTAAGACGGAGAAATTTTGATTTTGAATATGTTTGCAACTATTGTAAGGAAGATTAAAATTTTACTTACGGATATTGCCCATGACCATTTTCAATGGTACCTTGAGACGATGGAGGTGTATTTGGTCTGGAATCACGTCTGTATGGTTTAAGATCACGATTTGCCGATGAGGAGTTATTGGAATTGGACTCGTAGGGCTGAAAATAAAAAAAAAGATATTTAGTAAACGGCACTCAAAGTTGATTGTTTTGAAATTAATACAATAATTGAATTAAATATAAAGTTAGAAAACATTATGTGTATAAGTTGAATGAAGCATTCGATCCTGTGAATGGGCTTCAATACCATGTGATTTAACAGTTGAAGATCATTTTCTATTGGGATAGTTTTGAAATTATTAGTCTTCGTCGGTAGAAGTGGCGATTTTTTTTATTAAACTAAGAAGAAAATAGGGATATTTGAGTCGAAAAATGACACTGATCAGAAGTGACGTTAAAAAAAGTTTTATTTTAACAATGCCGTATTAACTTAAAATGACGTATCTGCATATTTGACATTTTGATAAAAATGCATTTTGAATGCATTTAACTGGTGTTTTGACATATGTCATTTATATGTTGAATATATATTTATCAAAGACGTTAGTTCAAACACAAAAAAGTAACGGTAATAACATGAAAAATGCATTTATATCAAGGTGCTTCAAATGCAGATACGTAGTTTCAAGTTAAAACGGCAGAACAGACTGGGTCAAACCATACAATTGTTTGAAAACTTTTATGTTTAAAAGTTTGATTCGGTCTTTATTGGGGTGTAAGTTAAAACGATTTTCACAACAGAGCTTCAAAACGTTCAATGTGTACTTGATGATGAGGTAATGTAAGGGAATCAAACGTAGTAACGTAGGGGCAGAAGAACTATTTTGAAAAGCGTCTTACGAAGTGTAGAGTTGTCACATATTATGGTCCATATATTACGATTTGAAGAAACTATAGGAACCGTATAACGATGTTTCAGAAAAAAAATCTTTGGGAAAACGGGTAGCGTTCGTAAGAGTAATGCCCTTATTATGAAATAAAACTGAATTATGGTTTTAGATGTCATTATAACATTTGTATTTTGGATTACAACCAGTTGACTGTCAAAGGAAAACCAGACCAGTTGTCATTCAGGAGACAAGCAACAAAATGGTGGACATTGTAGTTGTATATTTGTATTATGGATGCAAGTTGAGTTGGGCTTCGGTTATCGTAAAAGCCAAAGTCAGACAACTGGCTCTAAGCAGTTGTGAAGAACACTTTGGTGAAAGAGGACGCATTTTAAAAACAAATATGGAAAAAAAGTAAGTTTAAAAATAAAATAGATTCCAATGAGTGTATTTAAGTTAAAAATTACAACATGACCTAGCACAACTTGTTTTGTTGTCTAGAGGTAGAATTGTGTTAATGACATGAGTTAGTTAAATTTTCTTCCATAATAAGTTAGAGATTGAAAATTACTAATCTTTGAGTTCCAACAAAATAAACATTGAGATCCAACAAATTAAAATAAGTTTAGATATTTTTTTATCGCGACCATAGATTTCTAGATCCGACTGGAAGAATATAATATAATTTAATCTCAACATCATTAATAGTTTCAATACAGATAACAGGATATAAGAGGTGGTACCATTCTGAAAATAAGTAACAATGTTTTGATTAAGCCAATCGCGGCAAATGTCAGTAAACCATCGTTTAAGGCAAAATCTTGTCCATTTTTGCAATTTTATTTCGAGTTTCCTTACCTTCAAAAGAACACCAGAAACATTGCTTACTTAGAAAGCGTTTACTATTTTGTTTAACTTTTAAGGAAACGAACATTTATTTTGTTAAAGATGGCCATAAGACTATGTATGTTTAAGAGTTATATTATAATAATTTATGTCTATTTCCACCCGTTTAGGCGGGAGGGGCAATTTCCTAAAACATTGACTTAAATTAGAAAAAAAATTATTTAAAAACAACGGTGAATAATACAAAGCCTTGTTATATTTTTTTGAAAAGCCAGAAAACTACTCTTTTAATTAATTTTTAAATTAAGTTGTTTAAGTGAACAGTTTTAAAAAAATTAATTTTCAAACTCAAAATTTTGAAAAAAAAAATTTTTAAACTAATTTTTTTCAAAATTTAATGTAATTAACTATTATTTTTATTTTCAAAATTCAGAAACAGAAAACAGGATGCCAAAATGTATCTTAGTTGTTAAGAAATTAAAAAAAATTAAAAGTAAAACTAGTAAGTAAAGTAAAATGTTAATTCGTTTTTTTTTATTATTTGATTAAAATCGGATGGTATGGAATAAAAAATAAAAAAGGTATAATTCCCTAATTAAAAATTGACCTCAGGAGGTCAAATTTGGGAAAACCAAAAAAAAAAAGTGTTTTTCTTGGAAAAAAATACTTCTAGTTTTTCTTAATTTCTCAAAAACAAAGATAAATTTTGGCATCCGGTTTTCTGTTTTTGACTAAAAATTAATAAGAGCATTGAATTTTGAAAATAAAAATAATAGTTATTAAAATTAGTTTCAAATTTTTTTTTTTAGTTTTTTTTTCAAAATTTTGAGTTTGAAAATTATTTTTAAAACTGTTCACTTAAACTTAATTTAAAAATTAAATAAAAGAGTAGTTTTCTGGCTTTCCAAAAAAATATAGCAAGGCTTTGTATCATTCACCATTGTTTTTAAATTTTTTTTTTCTGATTTAAGTCAACGTTTTAGAAAATTGCCCCTGACGCCTAAACGGGGTTAAATAGACCCCCCTCCCGTACGATTTTTTTCTTGTCTTAACTCCACCTACACGCTCAAGCTTTTTGGTGCACCTTATACCAATCACCCTGTATAACTACCTACATAAGATACCTTTTATAAAGGAAAATATATTTCATTTCACAATACAATGACCTCAGCATAATACGTTTCGGAAACAACTCCAAACCATTAACGTGTTCAAATCGAAAAAATGTCATTATTGACTTACAAATACATATTTTGTAAAATAAACAGTGTTGTGTTCCTAAGGAATACTTAATAACAAAAGGTAAATATTTGTTAATATTTACAAAGTGGTGCTTTTGTGTTATTATTTCACACATTTGTAATTTAAAAAGAGTCATAAAGACAACACAATCGTGTAATAAATTTGCTGCGTTATTTGTCTAAAAGTGTAACAATAAAAGTTTAATTTTTCAGAACTTATAGCCCAACAAATTAAATTAACACACACTTTTATTATTGGAGTAATTACTGCTCAAATTTTAAGCATTAAGATAATATTGAACATATAGTCTTCTTATCATAGAACTCTTAAGAAAAGACGGGCTTGCGTATAATTTATTATAGCAAGTAAAGTAGAAGCATATAGATAAGAATGTATATTATTCTTAAGCATTTTTACAGTCTTCCTTTGATAATTCATTGCGTAAAAAAAGAGTGGACTGCTTCAATTGACGTGAACACAATTCTTGTGATGAAATGTAAACATCTTTGTCATTGGGTTAAACAAAATTCGTTGGTTTAATCAATATTGAAAAATAAAATGTGGACGATTTCCTTCCTAAAAATCAGAAGAAAAGTAAGCCAACCGTGTCTGAAACGCAATCTTGAATAAAAGCCACTAAACTTTATTTTATGAATATTACTCACATTAAAAAAACATTAATATTGTTGTTGTGTTTAATTCTTCATACTTATTGAAGTTCTCCAAATTTTTAAAATCGGACTCACCTAATCAAATGGTTAGGTTATTCTTCGTGATAGTACTATATACTGCCCTCCTGAGCGAGAAGGTCGTATCTCAAATTAAAATTTTTAGCGAAGCATGCCGAGAAATGACGAATTTTCGTTGGTAAAACCTATTTATTAAATTACTTTATACTGTTCTTAAATAATACTGTGAGTCAAATGTTATACAGTGGACAGTGGAGCCGAAGTTTATTTTTTTAAAGAAAATTCTGGGAATAGGGTGTTACAAAATTGTTAAGTTTCACTTGTTCACACTGTAATTGCGTTCCTATTTACACAACGCTACCAAAAAATCAATTTAATTATGTACCCACAAACAAATAAATTCAGTGAAGTTTTTAAACAAAAATAAAACACATAAGAAAGCTCAACAGATTTTTTTTATCGGTAAATTTTAAACAATATTCACAAATAAAACAGTTCTTAACGTTGTTATAATTTTTAAAAGCTTGTCTGGTTCACCTTTCGAGATCATAAATAAAAACAAACTTTTACTTATTTTGAAAATTGTGACAGATGCTGAGACGTTTCAGTCTTTTTGCTTCACAAAAACTCATTCTATATTTTGAGACACTTTATACTAAAAGAATACTTTCCACCAAATATTGAATTACTTCCTAACGAAAAACATAACTCAAATTCCGAATAAACAAAATTAAAAATAACTAATCGTTATCATTTTTCAACAAAATTATTACGCCTTGGTTTACAAAACGTGTAACGAAAGCTTTAAAAGGTGCGTTCAATAAACCAAACGAAATAAATTTTGCAAACAAAATGAAAAATTAAGTTAAATCCCACGTAAGACTTCTCTATCGACTATAAAAGCTCCTCTTAAAAATATAATACAAAAAAGCCGCTTATCACTGTAATTGTGTATATTATTTTTGGAGTAGGCGGGCAGAAGCTTAGCTTATGATAACCTCAAGGTGAGGAACAAAATTTTTGAAATCTTTCGGAAATTTAATATTTCATTTGAACCAAAATAAAAATCTAGTTCAAACTAGATATACGAAACCTTTTGTTAGAACGAACTTTCAAAATGTCAGAGAGCTTAGAAAAGCTTATCAATAGTCAAAATGATGAAACAAACAAGGTATGCAAATAATTATTGGAAACATACCTACTTCCTCCCAAATTTTAGTCTTGATAAGAGATAACGTTACCAGAAGTTAAATAAAAACAAGCTGATTGACAATACTTTACAATCACAATAAAACATTGAAAACCATGTATTGGGTATAATGAACGTGCAATATATATGTGGACAACAACTTTAGACGTGTATGATTAAATGTTCAACACTCGATGATAAGAATTTTATTTGTGTTTGCCGAGTGGAATATTAAAAGTTGGCAGTTCAAACCAAACAACTGGAAAGTACCAGTTTTTTTTGGACGATTTTGTATCGTCTACCTCCGCATAATGTTTATTTATTAGATGTTTCGTAAGCTTCGACTTCGAACGAAAAAACGGTCTTATCTCGAATTATTTTTTTATTTGTTGGTAAATACCCAGTTAGCTAGAAAAATAAATTATCAAATAATAAGGCAGAGATAACGTGAGAGATAATGTGGTGTACAATCAGCTGCTATATTTTAACAGTAATTTCGACATAAGATTTAGACAGGTGATCGGAATGAATGACGAATGATAAATGGGGGGTAAAGTAAATGAGGCCAGAAATTTTGTCAATATTTAGATAGTGTTTAATTATAAGAAAAGACAACAAATAAGCAGATTATGCATGTTAATATATGTCATTTGAGCAAATTTTAAATAAAAATTGTCATTATGTTTTGGGTTTAACAAAAATGTTGAAATAATATTTTGGTTTTGTCACATCAAAGTGATAATTAAATTAAACATTTCTTTTAACATGATAATTAAATGGGAAAACAGTTCTGGTTCTGCATCGCTTCCCAGTCCCCAGTCACAGTGTTCCTCGTAGAAAATTATGTAAGGCTTATCCAATAAGAGGTGTTATTTTGAATAGCCCGCTATATCGGTAGCTGTCACTTTTGAAGCTGTAATTTTTTGACATTTGACAAGTAGAAACTACGCCATTGATAAAAATGGAACGATACACGCTTCAACAACGCATTGAAATTATAAAAATTCACTGGTGAAAATTTGGCAGAGACGGTTCGTAAAACTAAAACATTTTTGGGTCGTCGTGAAGCACCTTGTCGGACCGCAATACAGAAATTGGTGGACAAATTCGAGCTGTTGGGACAAGTTAGTGATGTGAAGAATAAAACCCGTGCACGTCGCTCAAGAACAACTGAGAATATTGCTGTTGTAGCCCAAAGTGTTGAAGAAAACCCAGGTTTGTCCATTCCTCGTCGTTCTTTGGAATTAGGCATTCCACAAACGTCATTACACCGTATTTTGCATAAAGACTAGGCTTATAAAGTTCAGTTAACACAAGAACTTAAGCCGGCTGATCATCAACAACGTCGTGTCTTTGCTGATTGGGTCCTTGAATATCAAAATAACACCTCTTATTGAAAAACCCTAGTACAGGAAAACAAGGCAAAAAAAACATAAACCGTGCATTTTGTGCTCTGTGGGATTTTTTATATGTGGTAGAAGGATGCCTCCTGAGTGTAAACATTTTTTTTCGGAGTCCAGATCCGCGTACTAAGGTCCGAAATTTTGAGGAGTGTTTGAACCTCAGGAGCTCAGCACAAATCCTCGTATAAAACCCCCCAAGTGGGTGCCGGACGGGCAATGATCACAGCAGTTGTCTTGTGAGATGTCAAGGCTGGTGGTTAGCTAAGGTCAGGTTGCACCTCGTTCCGTCTTGGGCTGGATGTCATTAAAGGGACATACTCCCAATATCACACCCTAGTAAACCCGATTACCCAACCTAAACCCATATACTTAATACGTCTCAGGAGTTGTTGGCATCAAAACGGCGCACCTAGCGCTAATTGGGCTTATTCTAGTTTTAATCATTTTGACATAACGTTCTAAGCGCTGCCGACGCTCTGGAGGACGCCACACAAAAAGCAGAGCGTTAAATATTTGATTTTCTATTTTCATTTTCTCACAAAATGTCAATAAGCTCTGATGAGACATTTTTGAATTGTATTCTTTTATTCTATTATAAATATTTGCCATAGCACTCAAGGCGCTCTATGTGACATGGGATATGTATTTCTCTGTATTAAAACGCGGCGTTGGAATGCCGCATTGACGAGGCGTTGACTCGGTCAAAATTACACAATTTTATTTTACATGTATAGGTATTTGAACATCAATGGTCAAAAACTACAAAATTAATTTAACAGTTACAGTCATTTGAAAAAGTTGATATCTTCCGATGGGTCCTCATACATTTTGTGCCTTCCTGTATTGGGTTCAAATTTTTGGGTTTTCCTTGTCAAAAAAACGATACCGCACTGACAAGTCAGAGAGCGACATAACAAACTAAAAAAATAAATAAGTCGCTCATAATAGCGTCTATCAACATCGTTTAAGCCGTTTATGACAAATAATCATTATTTCCAGACCTAACCTTTCGACACGCGTTTAGTTTTTGTTTTTTAGTAAAAACCTTTTTTCTCGTTTTTCTCAAATTTAATTTGGATGTAAGAATCGCTAAAAACCAGAGCAGCAATACAAGATTTAAAATCTTTTATCCTATTAAAAGAATCTTAAAGGCTACACGCTAGGGACTTCAAAGTTTCAAACAACATCACTTAATTAATAATTTTCGTACAGCATGAAAAAATAAAAGCCATTTTGGTAAAAAGCATACAACCATTGTATATAAATTTCTATAGTACAACCATGGAGCAGCGCCATCTAAAGAAAGTTGTGAACTGCACATTTGGAGGTTCTTACATTTACTAAGTGTCTATTCTGTTACCCTAACAATAGTCGTCTACGAAACAAATTAATAATATATAATGTATTTTATTGGCTCTAAAATCCATATTTCTTTGACAAGAGTCGTAAACAAAACAAAAATCATGTTTACGACTGTTGGCAGAGTTACAGAATAGACAACTATAGTAAATGCACGAACCTAAAAATGTGTTATTCACAAGTTTCTTAAGATGGTCAGGCGGTGATTATTCAGCATGAAAATACTATAGAAATGTATATACAATGATACAACAGTGAGAAGTCAATATGGTGCCACATACCCCCTTCCTGTTTTGTTCATATTGATTTTTGACGATTGACGGTTTAGTTTTCAATTTGGTGTAATAACGGGCACGAAACAACGCTAAGTTGCCTGTTTTCACTTGGGAATAAGTTTACTTTTTGAAATGATTATGATAATCCATTGTTGATGATGATAAATTGCAATAAGATTAGATGATAATAAAGAAAGACATCGGTTAATGTGCTTGGGACTATTTGTGTCTTTTGTGTGGTGTTTCCGAAGAAAACCTATTAAAGATGGCACAAGAATACTATAAGGGTAAACTACAAAAAAAAAAAAATTTTAATAACCTTTTTTAATATTAAAGGGTTTTTCAATAAGAGGTGTTATTTTGATATTCAAAGAAAAATGGAACTTTTTGAGATAAATGATCGGATGTTTATTTCATTATAAAGAGGAAGGTATGCCGTTAACAATGGAACACAACATCAGTCAAATGGCCACCACGACCACGCTTACTGGACCATATCCTTTTCATGAAATTTTCCACAACCAAATCGCAAAGTGGCTACCCTATGTCCTCGATAGCCTCACGAATTCCATCTTGAGGTCTTGAATCGTGGCACGTGGCCCCAAAGGAAGAAGTCGCAGGGTGTTAAATCACAAGATCTCGGTGGCCAATTGTGATCACCTCTTCGAGAGATAACACGGTCCGGAAACTTTTCCCGTAAAAGATCGATGTTTTCATTGCTTGTGTGGCACGTAGCGCCGTCTGAAAGTAAACGTTGTCCAGATCAATACCATCCAATTCCGGCCATAAAAAATCATTAATCATCTCTCGATAGCGCAACCCATTGACCGTAACTGTTGCTCCAGCCTCATTTTCGAAAAAGTAAAGGTCCAATGACCCCGCCGGACCATAAACTACACCAAACAGTCACGCGTTGAGGATGGAGAGGCTTTTCAACAATAACTCTTGGGTTTTCCGAGCCACAGATGCCACAGTTTTGCTTGTTGACGTAGCCTCCGAGGTGGAAATGGGCCTCATCAGTCATGATGATTTTTCGATGAAATTCCGGATCATTTTCATGCATTTCAAGGACTCAATCAGCAAAGACACGACGTTGTTGATGATCAGCCGGCTTGAGTTCTTGTGTTAACTGAACTTTATAAATCTTAAGACCCAAGTCTTTATGCAAAATACGGTGTAATGACGTTTGTGGAATGCCTTATTCCAAAGAAAGACGAGGAATGGACAAACCCGGGTTTTCTTCAACACTTTGGGCTACAACAGCAATATTCTGAGTTGTTCTTGAGCGACGTGCACGGGTTTTATTCTACACATCACTAACTTGTCCCAACAGCTCGAATTTGTCCGCCAATTTCTTTATTGCGGTCCGACAAGGTGCTTCACGACGACCCAAAAATGTTTTAGTTTTACGAACCGTCTCTGCTAAATTTTCACCATTTTTATAGTGAATTTTAATAATTTCAATGCGTTGTTGAAGCGTGTATCGTTCCATTTTTATTAATGGCGTAGTTTCTACTTGTCAAATGTCAAAAAATGACAGCTTCAAAAGTGACAGCTACCGATATAGCGGGCTATTCAAAATAACACCTCTTATTGGAAAACCCTTTAGTAAAAGACAAATAAAAGACATTAACAAAAGAGTGACATCATGAATGTCTATTCTGGTCATCTCATGTCTCTGGATAACAATCTTAAAACAATAGTTTTCAAATCAATTTATATAAAAAGCTTATGAAAGTAATAAAAGTAGACCCAAATATGATTTTAAATTGTAATTAAAACCTTCCGCCCTAAATTTGGGTTTTATAAATTAAATTCATTTATTTATTTTTATATTGTAACTTTTTCTAAAATCACTTTAACAACTCTCTACAAACTACAAACATTATCATTTTGAATTAACTGTTATGGATAACACAATTTATTATTGATTGTGATAACATCAACTACGCTTAATACCTTTTTATTCTATGATTAGATAACCGGCCTTCATGTACTTTAATGAAGAAGGTGTTCTTGATTGATGGATTGATAAAAGTTTATTTATTTATATACAAAGATAAACAGTCAAGAACCTTATTCAGTGTGTTATCGAAGTTAACAGGAATATAATAAACTTTTGGTTATTTCCAATACTTGAAAGCCTGCGATATATTTTCTCTTCCCTCTCTCTGTGTCTTACGTTTTAATCAACACTTTGACTTAATCAATCAATATAAAGAATAAAAAAGAACAATTCTTATAAACGAACTTTGTTCAATATAGCGAGACGGTATGTTCTACGCGTGTTATAGTTTTTTTTTTTTTAAGAAACAACAATCTCAAAAACTTATCAATTTTATCAGTTTCCGCACTTAAAATTTTCAAAGATTATTTAAAATATCCGGAAGTCTTAATTGCCTTTATTGCAGTTAAAAAATTTAAAATATTGTTCAGTGAAAAGGTTTAACTAATTAGACTATATGTAGAAGATTTGTAACCAAATTTCCTCGTCGTAAATAACATCTTTTATAATATAAAGGTTACTATTTGAATCAGCTGGTATTGAGAACAACGTCACGTCGTTTCGTTAAAAAAAAAATTGTCGTTCATAAGAATATATTATCATCATCATCATCGGCCCGACAACCGGGGTCCGTTTCTGGCTTCCTTTAACAAGTCTCTCCACCTATCCCGGTCTCGAAGCCGACGCCATCCAGTTGCGCACCCCAAGGCTCCGGGCGTCCTGGTCTACGCCATCTCTCCAGCGCAAGCATGGTCTACCACGCTGTCGTCTGCCATAGAATGTACCACAAAGAACTTTCCGAGCAGGTTCCTCTTCGTTCATGCGAGCTAGGTGCCCTGCCCACCGAAGTCTACCGAGCCTAATTTTTGCCACGATATCTGCTTCAAGGTAGATTGCGTACAATTCATGATTGAATATACCGTTTCCGAAATCGTCCTTCCTCACATATGGGGCAAAGAATTCTCCTTAAGACTTTTCTCTCGAACGCGGCTAAGAGTGCCTTTTGCTAAGCACCTAAGTCTCGGATCCACATGTGAGTAATGGCAGGACCATGGTCCTGCAGAGCAGCAGTTTTAAAGTTATGGTGAGATTTCTGGATTTGAAGAGCTTTCACAGACTGTAGTAGGCTCTGTTGGACTTGAGAAGCCACCCGCGTATTTCTTCTTCTACATTGTTATCGGTTACTACTATTGACCCAAGGTATTTAAAGGATTGCACCACTTCAAATTCGTGCTCCGCTACCTTGATTGTTTGACCAACTGTTCCTCTCGCAATCGACGCCACCATGTAATTTTTTTTTCTCACTAATGTGCAGCCCCAGATTTTGTGCCGCCTGCTCGATCTAGATGAAGGAATCGTGTACAGCTTTCTCGGTTCTTCCGATGATGTCGATGTCGTCTGCGTAAGCCAGTATCTGGCTGGACCTGTTGACGATGGTCCCTCTTGTTGCCGTGCCAGAGTCACGGATTGCTTTCTCCAACGCCAGGTTAAAGAGGAGGCAGGCCAAACCATCCCCTTGTCGGAGTCCATTAAAGATTTTGATTGGTCTGGATAGCAATCCGGCTATTTTTACTTGGCTTGTTACGTTGGTCATGGTCAACCTACATAGTCGTGTCAATTTATTTGGGATGCCGAATTCTCTCATGGCTTTGTAAAGTTCTAAACTGGCTATGCTATCATAGGCGGCCTTAAAGTCTATAAACAGGTGGTATATTGGGATGTTAAATTCTAGACATTTTTCCATCGCCTGCCTAAGGGTAAAGATCTCATTAGTTGTTGATTTGCCTGGAATGAAACCACACTTTCTTATGTATGGGGCATATTATATCTTTTCGCCAGTCTTCTGGCATTTCTTCATGCTCCCACACGTGCTTTATAATATCATGAATTGCCTGACGTAGAGCTGGCCCACCGTGTTGAAATAATTCGGCTGGTATACCATCAGCTCCCGGGGCTTTAGCCGGCCTATAGCCTTCTCAACCTCTTCTATGCTTGGTGACGGCAACATAGGGTATTCGTCTTGAAGCAGTGGAGCCTCCACTTCTGCAGTGAGTTGACCATTTAACAATTCATTAAAGTACACTTACCATCGTTCCAGTATGCTTTGTGGATCGGTGATCAGATTTCCCTCTCCGTCGTGGCGAAAATTTGCAACCTACCAAGCTGTGCTATCAAACTATCAGCTAGGTTCCACATTTCACTTTCACTCGAAATGAAATCGAAATCGACCGAAAATAAAATTGGGTGTATCGATTTTGTCGATTTTTAATTGTGGAAACGAAGAGGCGCGATTAAAAATATGAGTATACCTACAAAATTCCATGGAAAGGTCATCATACTCATTAGCATCTTTTTGAATCGATCTTTGGATATTTCCTTCGCCAAGAAAACGCAAAACGTCTAGCTGGAGCGTGCGAGTTGAATATTTTGCAAGTAGGTACTTCCTCGACAATTTGGGGTACCGCCAAAAAAGTAAAAATATGAAGACAGTAATATGATATGCACCTACATATACAGGGTGAGTCATGAGCAATGCGACAAAATGCTAGGGCGTGTAGGTTGCGTTGAGACAAGAAAAAAATCGTATGGGAGGGGGGGGGGTGGGGTCTATTAGGGGTCTATTATGGGGACAATAGGGACAATAAAACCGCATTTTTTTTAATGAAAAAAAAAAGAAAATTGCAACGCAAGATAAATAAAAGGCATTGCAGTTTTGCTTAGTAATTATTTCAAATTTGAATATTAACTCATTAACACGTAACGATGTCAAGCTCATACACCCGAGAAGAATTAACGGACATGCATTTCTGCTACGGTTTAGCTAATGGTCGAAGTCGTGAACCCAAAAGACTGTACGCTGAAAGATATCCCGATAGGAGGCACGTTTCCAAGAATCCACCGACGTCTAAGAGATCATGGAGTGCTGGAGCATCGAAGAAGCGAAAGGCCAGTTTCTGATGAGTCAAGAATCTTAGATGAAAGAATTCTGGATTTAGTCCGAAATAATCCCTCCGTCAGTACAAGAAGGATATCCACTATGCTTGGAGTGTCCCAATCTAGAGCATGTCGAGTACTTCGGGCGGAAAATTTACACCCGTACCACTTTACGCCTGTTCAGGAACTCACCTCGACAACGACAAGTTATTGAGAACCGAATTTTGTAGAACATTACTACTTAGAAATGAAACCGAACAAAACTATTTTAGAAGAATATTCTGGACGGATGAAGCACAGTTTACTAGGGATGGGGTTACTAACTTCCACAATTTACATTATTGGAGTAGCGCCAATCCACACAAAAAAAAACAAAACAAATCACAACACCGCTTTAGTTGTAATGTTTGGCTTGGTATTGTTGGACACACTGTGATCGGGCCCCGGTTTTTGAATTCCATTATTAATGGAGAATCATACCTGCAATTCCTACGAGACCTTTTACCCGATTTATTAGACAGCGTTCCATTGGTTATAGCAGATACTTTAATCTACCAACAAGATGGTGCTCCAGCACACTACAGCTTACAGGTGAGAAACTGGCTGGATGATCATTTTAGTGACCGTTGGATCGGAAGAAGGGGCCCCACGGAATGGCCGCCTAGGTCACCAGATTTAACTGCCCTAGATTTCTATGCATGGGGATTTATGAAGAATTATGTTTACGAAGTGGAAATAGTATCATTGGAACAACTGAAGGAACGAATTGAAGTCGCTGGAGTCAAATTGCAGGAAAATTTGTCAAGCATAAACTTATGTGAAGCCATTACAAGGAGATATAATCTATGCCTTCTAAACAATGGAGATCATATCGAGAATTTTTTTATAAGTACTTCCAATAAAAAACATAGTAAAAATAAAAGGAATAAAAAAAACTAAAAAAACTAAGATTAATGCTTCTTAAATTGCTTCGTTACAATAAAAATAAATGTTTTTCTTAGAAAAAGGTGGTTTTGGTTTTTTTTTAATTTCTTGAGAACGACATAAAATTTTTGCATTCGGTTTTCTTATTTAGACTTAAAATAAATAACAGCATTGAATTTTGAAATTAAAATTAGCACTTAATTACGTAAAATTTTGAAAAAAATGAATTTGAAATTTTTTTTTCAATTTTTTTTTTCAAAATTTTGACATTGAAAATTAATATTTCAAAAACAATTTCTTAGAATAGATTTATTTTAACACAGAATGAAAGAAAAAGTTATTGGCTTTTCAAAAACGTATCGCACAGCATTGTGAATGAAGCCGTTGATTTTAAATAATTTTTTTCCCATTTTAAGTCAGTTTTTTCGAAAATTGCCCCTCCCGGCTAAACGGAGGGGAATAGACCCCCCCCTCCCATACGATTTTTTTCTTGTCTCAACGCAACCTACACGCCCTAGCAATTTGTCGCATTGCTCATGACTCACCCTGTATATATTCAAAAGCAAATAATAACTAATAACTAACTTTAACTTCCTTTCTTGCCAATCCAATTTCTAAAGGGTTTGATTTTTGATATACATATATATCTTTCAACCTTCGTGTTTTTTTTTATTATTTCTTATGCATAATATTTATATTTTTAAGTCTGCATTACGGAATCAATTAATACAGCACTTTATTATAAACAACAAAAATATTTAAAAATTTGTTAGAAACAAAATGTAAGCAAACAATTTGCCAAAGCAAAAATTATTTATGACAGATATCAGCTGATCACGAAAAGTTATTTCGGCAAAAAAGGAAAAAAATCACATTTGTAGCTATTTTATCCGATTCCTTTGATATTGTTTTCGGTTATGATGTGTTTTTCTTTTAGAGTAGTAGTTATATTGCTCTCTAAACTCTGAACTTTTAGCGACGCTTATTGATTCGAACCGCCATTTACTGGATTTGATTTTTTGTTCTAAATTCACAACTCACCAATTATGTTATGAATTGATATTTTTTTTAAATTCACAATTGATCAATTCACGTATAATATAGTTTATGAATTGAATATTTTTCAATTCCTTCTTTTATGATCAGGAACATGATGCTTTGTTTCCATTCATCGGGCATGTTACACTCCCAATATATTATTTTAATGATAGAACCCATTTATCGTCATTCATTTATGTTCCTCATCAACCTACCTTAAAGTGTTAACTATTCTAAGTCTATGTCTAAGTACAATACATTCAAAAACCTTCTGGCGTTTTCGAAGTACGGAACGAAACAGAAAAACAATGTGTTAATATTAATTAATACAAGTAATAATAGACTGCATCGATAAAGAACTATAGGATAACCCAAAAAAAAAGTTAGCCATCGATTCCGATAGCAAACTTCATTCAATTTCTCCACAAGTTAGATTAATTTTATTATGGCTATTACACATTTTGTTATTATTTAACAAAATAAAAAAGCTCTTTTCAATCTCGACATCTGAATCGACTTTCAAATCCCAATAATACGCGAAATAGCTAAAAGGTTAATTAGGTTTTAGCGATAACCCCTTGAGCTTTGTTCATTGAACAAGAATGCCTTGATTATTATTTGCTTCACATTATTTCCTTTCCTTAGGCGCTTTTGTGTTCAGAATTCTAAAAGAGGCTCATTTTCTATTCTTATCATGACAGCGTGTCGTAATCGAAGAAACAAGTTCATTATTTTCGTGTGGTATATGAATTTCAGGAACATGAGTTGTTTTTCAAAAAGTTTTAAACTTCAATTAATATAATTTATTTTACATACGTTATACGTGCATGAAAATGATGCAATCTTAGGGAAATTTTTCAAAATACAATTACTGAGGTTTTTCAATTGAGGCTGTAGGAAAGATGATTCTTAAGTGTGTTTTGTCGTAAATTACATAAGCAAGTTATCAAAATAAATTAATATAAGCAAGTTATCAAAAATGGAGTTTAGTAATTAATTAAATAAGATATAAGATAAGCGTTAACTGAATGTGATCCACACTTTTTTTAAATGACTTTGATAATATTATGGGACATTGAACTTGTGAAACGGGGTTTTAAACTTTTAAAGATAAATATTATTTCAAAACGTTCGTCGACAAATTTAAAAAGTATCCGTCGATGATTTAATACTTGAGCTGTTTTGATTTCTCGAAATGATTATAGCACGAACTTTGCTTATACAGCTACGCAGTAGAAAACATTATCTCAAAAAAAAATATTTGCTATTGCGTTGTATTTTCGTTTTCTTAAAGCGAACCTTACACGGTCAGTCATCTACACATATAATCAGTCATCAGGCAAAATCAAAAGGGTTTTGATTTTTTGTCAACAAATGCAACAAATGCACGCATATAAAGACTTATTTTTACAAACACTAAATAACAGATTGATGTCAAATGACTAACCGCGTAAATGTCGCTTAAAAGGTGTACATAGAATTCTGATCTTTTGTCTCACTTAGGCATATTGCTAAATGTAAAGCAATGATACAACCAAGCAAAAATACCTTTTTTAACTTTTCTGGTTCATTGAGTACTCTCAATACACTGCCGGTCACTTGATTGAGGCCACTTTTTTTGCAACAGTTTTTCGCGATTTATACCTGTAGGAAATTTTTGAATCGGAAATATTTATTACCTTTGGGTACGTACATATTTTCCAAAATCAAAACCATAAAATTTTTTCGTGACTCAGAAAATCCATCAAAATTTCACAATTTAAGTTAAAGAACTGTAGGAAAATTGTATAAAAAGTTGGGTCACTTGATTGAGGCCATTGCGATAATTGCATTACAACAGTTTAGCTCGTGATTTTTATTTAACGGCAGCTTAAAATATTTGAGAAAGAGGAAGAAGACACTTATTTTTTATAATTTTGAAAGGTCTGAAAAGACGTTGACGATGGCAGGAAAAGTCGAAATAGATGGTTTCATGGAACTAGGATTTTTAGGCAAGGAAACTTAATAGAAGTAAAATCTTTGAAAACAGTTATATTGTGGACACCAAGAACTATGAAAAAACGCAAAAAGTCGCACGGTTGAAGCAAGAACACATAGAAAAAAACGCTTATTCCGGCAGATTACCTCAAATTTTACTCTGTGTGCGCCTAAATATAGATCAAGAAGTGGGGTAAAATGCAGCGTTTCGCCGTTAAAAAAGCTTATACAAATCAGCAATAACATAGGTTCAGCATAAGAAAATAAAAATAAACCGGTTCTATGGCAAGTGGAGCTTTCCTATGAACTTTTTCAGAGATCATATCACTTGAAACAACGAATGAAAATGTGTTGTCTTTTAGGATGAAAAAAAGATTAATATTGACGGACCCGATAGTTATAACTTTTGATTTCACAATTTAAAAAGAGTAGTAAATATTTTGACAAGGCATCACAGCCCTACCTCAACTTTTATGGTGTGGGGAGCAAAAACGTGTAGTAAGGCATAATCCAATCAATATTTCTGACTATTACAATGAACGGAAAGAGTTAAAACTTTGTATTGGAACGCTTGTTTCTAAAGCAGAAAAGTTTTTTGGAACTATACCTAAGATTTTCTAACAAGATATTGATACTTCCAGGCCAGCAAGAAGCTGAAATCAGTTGAAAAATTTGAAGCTTTTGCCATGGTCTCCCTACTTACTGGACTTACACATTATCAAACACGTTTAGGCCCGACTATTTCAAAAAGTTTATGAATCCATTAGGATTAGACAGTTTTTAGATAAGGACCTCTTAATCAAAGCTTTTTGTGAAGCCTGGGAAGAGATTTCACTTAATTATTTGAACAAAACTTTATGATTCAGTTCCAAACGGTTTTGTTCAGCTCATTTCAAAAAATGACCTCTATACTAAAACAAAAATAATAAAAACTCAAAAAATTAATGTCTAATAACCAAATAATACAAACGTCTTTTTATTTAATTTTGTTCCCCTTTTTTAAGATTTTTAAAGTGGCCTCAATCAAGTGATCCATTTTTGTATACTTTTTTTCTTCATTTCCTTAACCGAAATTGAAAAATGTCGATGAATTTTCCGAGTCACACCAAAAATTTGATGGTTTTGTTCTTAGAAAATATTTCCGGTTCAAACATTTGCAACAGATATAAATCGCAAAAAAAGTGGCCTCAATCAATTGACCAGCAGTGTATCTATATCTTTCTATGGCCGCATTCACATCAATGCATTGAACAATGCATAAATGCAAAAGAATTTATTTCCTTAGTTGCCAAGTTTTATCACGAGTTTTTTATTCTTACAAAGGTTATCTAAGCAGCAATTTTCGTTTTGATGCATCAACATCTGCAGTTTTTTACCAACATGAAACATGAAGATGGCTGATGTTTCACATTCGGTATAATCAGTGTTTTTGAAATCTGTTTTTTTATTTTGGGTTGAAAAAATCGGTACCGGTTATATAAAAACGTAATTTTATTACAATTTTCTCACATGTGGTTGCAATTGCTCTGAAGAAATTTCATATAAAATAAGTCCTAAAATTTTATCTGAGTGATGATGTTATGGGATATCAAATGGCCTGGGATTCAGGCCGGGTCCAAAAGGAGTCCAATTAGCTATCTATCTATCTAACATAAATCAATTGAGCTCCAATCAACGAGATATCCCGTTATCCGATTTGTTGAATATCAACGACATACCATTTCTTCTATGAAATCTTAAGCTTTTTTTGCTGTTTGTATGCTTCAAGATAAAGTTAAATAGTTTGAAGTGTTATTTAAGTAGTCGTAAACATAATTACATATTATGGACTTTAAACACCTACCAACGCCGGCCGGTTGGTAAGTAGGTCGTTTTGTATAATTGAATTCGTTCTGAAAAAGTTTTTTGATGATCTCACAGGTGTTAACAATGACTTATCTTTAGTTAGCTCTTAGCTCTTAGCTGAATTTCTAAAGTCACATTAAGTTTGAGGTTACACAATTTTCTTGCTTCCGTGTGGTTCGACCCAGTAGAGTTTGATTGTGATGTGTACCAAGAAAAGAACCCTAAGCTTTTATGTTGGATTACACTTGTTTAAACAGCGGGAAATTATGTTTTGGATAAAACGTCAACGCCGACCAGAGAACGAAGTATCAGTGCCACGTTTATTCAAATATGTACATTTACCTATTTAACAATGATTACTTTACGAACTATTATACTTAAATTTAACGAGCCTTCAATCAGTCCACTCAAATCGGTACCTCCCACCTGTATCTTTTATTCATAATCAACTACTGTTCCTAAGAAGACATAAATGTCAAAAACTAGTCGAAAATAAATCATATCTATCATCTACTACTACTCACCCCCCCCACATCTTTATCCACTTACTAGCTTATAATAAATAAAAAACAACTTTAATTATCTTCACATTGCAATCATCCTTCTTTGACCTCGATTCTAATTTTGATTGACCTATAAGATTAATGCAACCATTAAACACGACGTCAATCAAAGTAAAGACAAAACGCCACAGTATTAAAAAAAGTAGTAAAAATAATAAAAAAAAATAAGCAATTCTTTTTGAAATTATTATTGATTTTGCTTCTTCGCCTCCTTTGTGTCTGCCTTATAAGGCATGTGTATCTTACCGCTATATGTACACCCCACCCCTACAAACATCGAATAACAATTACCAGAAAAAAACAGTACTTAAATATGACAACAAAAATAAAAAAGAACTCAACATGAAAAATGATAAAAAGAATCTTATGATTTACGACGAGATTTTATGTTTGGATGGCTTCACACACGAAAACATGTAGGCGATGACCTAATAAATAAAATAAGAGTCACGAACACGACTCACGAACCAAAGACTTCCATTTAAGGCATGTCCCAAGTCTAATGTTTATAAATTGACTCGATTTGAAAATACAAGAAAGCAATTAAATAAACAAATTTATAAATTAAATTTAGAAAAAAATGCAAAAAAAAAAAAAAAACAACAGGTAAAGCTGAACTCAGTAGGAAAACATCCCGTATCACCCTTTAATATGAAGGTTTATGGAATTACCTATTGGAAAAGTTTCTAGCATTTATGTTAAAGTTTAAAGAAATTGTAAGGCTCGTTTCACACCTCTGGGGTTTTTTTGGGTGATGTCGCTATTGGATTCCTATTGGGTTCTGTCTCACAAGAGTGAACCGATAAAAACGACCCAATACGAACCTAATAGAACAACAATAGACACATAATAGCAACCCCATAATAGCACCAAATGCTCCCGCGACACCTTGAGGTAGGTAAGATGGCGGTTTCGCAGAACAACTGTTCCGAAGAAACCCAATTTGCGCTGAAAAGCGCCGTTTTGATACCATAACTCGTTTGACCTAATTTTTTGTGATATAGTTGTAGTGACTGTTAAGCTAACGGGATCAGTTTTTGGTCTGTACCCGCAGTCACAAGGGAAGAACCTAGCTCACACTGTGTGCTGGGTGGTTCCATTTGGACTGAGAGTCGACCAATTAACTTTACACTAGATCTATATGAGGCTAGGCCCGTTCAAAGACAGTTTATACCTACCAAGTATGAATCAGTGCTCTGTTGCTATTGCCAAAAATAGAGTAAGTGCTAGTCCGAATAGCCAGTCCTAAACGGAAGTTCCAAAAACTTCCAAGGTGAAAGTTGAAATAGAGATATTGCTTGGTTTGTTAGAGCCAACTGGTGCTGTTGAGAAAAGCGGTAAAATAATTTATCCTTTTGTTCGACAGCACGTTTAGGTTGTCGAGAAACAGGCTACCAAATGCCTGGAGGCGAGACCTAGCCAGGGCCGGACAGTGGCAGAGAAAATGCTCAATAGTTTCCTTCTCCAGCGGATTTTTACAACTACGGCAGTAGCTGTTGAAAGGTATGCGCAGTTTAGCTGCGTGTTCGCCTATTGGCCAATGGCCAGTGACGATTGCAACGACCCTGGCCGTGTCTATTCTGTTTCGTTTTATTAAATCATTCGATCTGTTTTTGTCATAGGTTGGCCATATCTTTCTAGTTATTTTACAGGTTGCCAAACCTTGCCACCTTTTTTGTTGATTCTGAAAGGAAATGGTCATATATTCTGCCCTTCACGAAGCCCAGTGGAAGATCTACTGATTCCGCCTGAGAGACGAGAAGGGCTGATCCTTGCTTAGCAAGATCATCTGCTCGCTCATTGCCTTGGATGTCGCTATGGCCTGGGACCCATACGAGAGAAATTTTTATACTATCACTGAAACCTGAGAGCTCTGCTCTGCATTGATGAACTATCTTTGAAGACACCAGGCAGCTGTTAATTGCTTTAATTGCAGCTTGGCTATCTATACAAATGACTACATTGTGAATATTTTGTTTAGATATTGTTTTTTGTTTGAGTATCCTACAGGCTTCCTTAATAGCAAGCACTTCAGCTTGAAATATGCTGGCAGCGTCGGGCAGGCGGAACGATTGACTAATTTTAAGTTTGTCGGAGTAAACACCCGCCCCAACTCCGTCAACCATCTTTGAGCCGTCAGTGAAAATTGTGGTGTCATATTCATTTGTCATCGTATCGTTTTTCCATTCGTCTCTGGTAGGAAAAAGCACATTGAAACTTTTATCAAAGTCAAGACAAGGGTATTGGTAGTCAATATGGACTGAGCGAAGATCTATTGGCAACAGTTTTAAAATTTGTCCATGACCATAGGGTCTTTCTGCCCAACACCTTGAAGTTTCATTGGGTTTCTATTGGGTCTCTATTGGACTCTAGGGCACACAAAGTAATGAGAGCGTTCACACTTGCAAGGTTCTTATTTGATTCGTTTTCGTTTTTTTCATGTTTAATTAGGTTTGTTGTTTTTCTTTCTCTTGTTAATAGTGGTTTGCTGAATACAGACCTAATTCAAACCCATATAATAATAAATAAAAAGAACATCATCTCAGAAGGCTCCACTCATGTTTGCCTACAAACTTTCAAAACTGCAGAAGTTCAGAGTTTTAACTCTGTAAGCGTGCCCGTGCATTTCAAATGGGACTGTCAAATTTGGCTCGACAATACATTCTTACAATTTTTCATTTAGCTGTTCACACGTATTCACGTATAGAAAAGCGAGTGTAATTTTTTTTTTCTACGGGAGGAAACGGAGGAGTACAAGTTGTATTTATATTCAGACATGCCTAAAAAATATTGCACAAAAAATCAAAAAATGACTTTTTTTTTAAACTGGTCAAATGAATGTCTATGTCGTTAACATGAAGGTAACTTGCTACAAGAGCAAGTTCGAGAGTCGTGCCTTTTATTTTATTTATCGACATATAATTTGACGTTTACGAACGATGTTGGTGCCATAGTTGCATATTATATCAGGCCTGCATATATTTTACACATTTAGAGAATTCAAAAAATGAATAGGAAAATAAATTATATTGTACAAGCGGAATTAGTTCACTGCAGTCTATATTTATATGAGTGAGACACTAATACCTCACAACTTGTTTTTTATTTTTAACAAAAAAAATATTGAAATAATCTTCTCTTTTTTTTTAAATTAGCGCAACTTATAATATTATTACTTTAAAAAAAATAAAGTCAAACACTCAGTAATGGACCGGCAAATAAACAAATCGACTGTCAAATCAATTCACTTTCATTTTCATGTCTACCTCTTTTCCTTTATAAATATTATAGTGTTAAAATTGTTGCTTAAAACCGAACATACCCTAAAACGAAGCGAAAAAAGTTCAAACCAATTTGTCTCGGTTGATCGGTGTCAAATGTCAACTTGACTGTTTGTCAAAGCACATACACACGCTGACTCATTCTATGTTTGTAAATTGCCCCCCATTGTCTGGCGATTTCATTTTTGGTTTGTTTTCATTTCAATCATTGTATTTGCTTGAGCAGCAAACACAAAACGACAAGAGACCAGACAATGTCACAAAGGAGGAAACAAATTATCATAATTAAGTCGGCACCAGTATATACACACTATCAGAGAAAGAGAATTCAGAGCTGTGGACTGAACAAAATGGGGTACGTTATAATATTATTACAGTCAAGTTAGGTCAGGGCCAGACGAAATAAATTGCTTTGTGTGTTTTTCTCTATCCTCCAGATAAATTTATCAATTTGTTGACTTACCTTAAATCTAACATTACTCGTTGAATCCGAATTGGCTAGTGATTTTTCTGAGGGTGTGTAGCGACCACAATTTCCGCCGCCGCCATTGCTGCCACCTGTTGGTGTGATAATTTGTTGTCCACCACCGCTACAAACGCTGGTGACATTCGGATTACCACTGCTGATGCCGCCACTTACAACGGCACCAGTTGAATTAAACATCAAGCCGCTACCGCTACTATTACTATTATTTAAACCGTCTATGCTGCTTATAGCTGGTGTACCACCTTCGGCTAAATGTGAGTGCTTATCATAGCACGAGGAACATATTTGCACCATGCCTGGAAATAAAGATTCAGATTCAGTAAAAAATAACGAAAAATGATTAATTGTAAAATATTTAAAGAAACATTGACAAATTGTGATTGTACAAATGAAAAGATAAATTTCTCGAATTGGAGGAGACATGTCCTTCTAGACACAAAAAAGGGCTAAGATTACATTAGTTCCCTACAAGCTGAATTTTGGCACAGGTCTTAAATTTGTCATTCCAAATGCTATGTCAAAAGTTCCCATCGATCATGCTTGTGCGTTGTTTTTTATTCGAGGCCAAAGGTTACAAATTTGTTTTTTTGTGTATATCTCTGAAACGGTGATGGCTACTGAAAAAAGGAATGAGAAAAAATTATAGATCGTGAAATTCTCAGTACTATATGCCCAATCCACAAAAAAGGTGACACTCTACCTTGCGCCAATTACAGAGGCATTAGCCTTTTGAACGTCGCATATAAGATCCAATTAAGCTTTTTATGTGAGCGTCTTAAGCAGTATGCTGATGATTTATTTGATCCATACCAGTGCGGCTTCAGGCCTTCAACCAGATCTTATTTGAGAAGATCCCAGAATTTAAAATTGATACCCACCACCTTTTTATCGATTTCAAAGCCACCTATGATAACGTGAATATAAAGAAATACTTCATCGTGCAACTTCAATTTTTTGTATCCCTATCAAACCGTCAAAATATAAGAAATTCTTCTAACACCTAAAAACTACTAAAACCTAAAACACCACCAGAGGACTGAGACAAGACGATGCAATGTTATGTACCTGTTTTAACATTGTGCTTGAAAAACTAGTATGCAACGCCCAGGCCAACATATCAGGTACAATCTTTAATAAATCCACACAGCATTTTTGATTTGCGGACGACTTTGACATAAGCAAGTGGTCAGAACGAGACCGACCATTGATAGTCAGTGAATATGTCTATTTGGGCACTGCTGTGAACACAGCCAACAACATCAGAGTTAGGTAAAATCAAACGTAGATTAACTCTTGATAATCGCTGTTTTTTGTTCTATAGAGAGTAACCACGGATACGATTTAATGATCATCATTCCGGTTCTCCTCTATGGTGCAGAATCATTGACCCTTCCCAAACCGGAAGAAACCTCTCATGATTGAAAATCATTTCGAGTGAACTTTGGAACATTGCATTCATTAATAAAATTAATAATTGTTTGCATCTTATATCAAATTTGGATGTATCATGTATTTTTGATTGCAAGATTGCAAAAAAACTTCCAAGTTATTTTAAATTATTTTAATAATTGCAAGAGATAATTCTAAATCGTTCGTTGATTTTGAAAAGGCGTTCGATCGACAACCGCACGAGATCTGATATGGGTGGCCCTAAGGCAACGAAGAGTTCCAGAAATCTCCGTGCAGATGATCATGGATATGTACGAGCAAGTCAAAACAAAGGTTCGATGCACTGCAGGAGTCACCGAAATCTACTTGAAGATAAGGTGAGGGACCCGAAAGTGACTCAGTTATTCTTTGCTGACGATGGAGTCATCATAAGTCAAGATCCTTCATCCTTGCAACGAGCACTGGACGTATGGGTGGACGTTCTGGAGGAAAATGGGTATCGCATAAGCGCCAAAAAGACCGAATACCTTTGCTGTCCATTTTCTGATCCACTCAGGCCTATTCTGGATATTTATTTGAACGGAACTGTGCTTCCCAAGTGCGAAAAGTTCAAATACCTTGGATCTATGATCAATACGAAAGGAACTCAACCATCGCGTAAGCGTAGGGTGGATGAAGTGGCGTAAGAACTCTGCCATCTTCTGTGACCGAAAAATGCCCCCTAAGCTGAAAGGAAAGCTCTACACTGCAGTGGTCCGTCCAGCGCTAACATACGGTTCACAATGTTGGACTATGTACTAGTGGTATGAAAGCAAAATGACGGCAACTGAGATGAAGATGCTTCGCATGACAGCAGGATTGACAAAGCTTGACCGAATACGGAGTAGAAAGATCCGGAAAAGCCTCCACGTCAAAGAAACCATCGTTCAAAAAATGCAGCATGAAAAACTCAGCTGGTACTGTCATGTACTTAGGAGAAACGCTGAGAACCCAAAAAGCATTATCATACAACGCTCCAGTACAATCGCGGAAGAGAGGCAGGCCCAAGAACTCCTGGAGAAAACAAATGCAACGACATCAGCATTCAGTTGGCCTCAGACATGGAACAATCCATAACCGGAAAGCTTGTCGACACCTTCTGGGGTCAACCCGACGAACTTACAAGCAGATCAGTAGAGAAGCGGTGAAGTGGCAAAGTTGTGATCCCACTCGAGATCATAATATCGTCGGAAAAGAAGAAGAAGAATTCTAAATCGATAAATATTTTTTTTTAAATTTCATGATATTTAAAGTGATTAAACCAGATTTCAACAAGATTTCAAATGATTGCAAATAAAAGTAGTCATCAGGTGACAAAATCATTCGTGACAAAAAAAAATACACAAAAATGTTTATGTTTATAAAATAGCTAATGTTATAATAAAAAAAAACAACATTTTAGGTACTCACCCTGCGGACTTATCGGACTAGCATTTTTAAATGGTTTCATTGTTTTGATAAAAGGATAATAAGGCTCTCGTTCGCCATTTTGACAACAATAAACTAAGCGTAATTGAGATGATGGTGAATCACTGCCACATGTATAACAAACAAATGTCGTACGTTCTGCCACAGGTGTTGGTCGTTTGCGCAACGAATAAAAACGTTCATTTTCTGCTGCACGAGTTGCCTATAAATAAATAAACATTTTAAAATATTAGATAAAATTAAATTAATTATGGACAAAAAATACATGCATATATAAATAAAGTTAATAGATTAAAGAAAGAAGTATAAAACGAAACTGATTACATTAGCAAACTTGGACGTCGTCAAATAGCTTTAACTTTATTTTAAATTTCGTGTATGCGCACAAAAATTGTTGCGTCATTTATGATTCCATCCCCGTTTTGCCGCATCCGATTCAATATTGGTTACAGCTCGCTTCGTTAAGCCCGTTATCTCGTAGGTATTTAATCAATAAAATACATTTTTTATTTAAAATACTGATTTGAAATCATCCCAAAACTTTGTTAATGTCTTTCGCCTGATTCTTTCAAAAACTATTCCTATTGTTGGGTGATATGCAATTTCTTGGTTTGGGCGATACTTTGTGCCTAATTCATGAACCAATATTTTGTGCGTTTAGTATTCTAAATGTTTTCTTATTTTTTTCTAAATACCTCATTTGTATGACAGATAAATAAATTACAAGATCAGCGACTCAGGCTAATGAGGATGGAACGAAATAAATTGTATGTAGTCAAGAACAAACTGGGATGCATTATTATACAACGCTGAATGACACCAGTGCAGAGATCAAACGAAAAGAATTACTCCTGCCAACCGTAGTTTTCTTGGGAATTTAAATAGAAAGGCTCTTTCCCAAAGAGATGTTATACGAGACCTAGTAAGAATGCCAGTCCAACTGTATGGAGGAGAAGCATGGGCGTTAAATGGTTCGAATAAAAACTTGCTAGGGTGCCTTGCAAAAAAAGATACTTCGAGTGGAGAAAAATATTCAACGACGAGTTCAGTGCTATACAACGAGATGGATGGGACATTCGAGCGAATGAACACCAACGCTCGACGTATTCGTATCAAACTCTGATGGTGTACATAGCAGAGCAAAACAACGTAACAGATACAGCACCACAAGTCGAGGACAACCTCAGCCAACTTGCTGTGCGTAACTGAAGGCGCCTAACTATTGTTCGAAACGGCTGCAGAGGCTTGTTTTTTGAGTCCGTAGTCCATAAGTAAAGTTATATTCGATGAATCGATTGAAAACTTGCAATAATGATATCCATCACCCTAACCTTTAACCATGGGCTTCTAGCATCAAGTTTATATATCTACATTATATAGATGTGCATATGGCTGCAACCCGAATGCAGGAAAGCAGGATGCTTATAAAGCGATCTTGCAAAATATAACAAATACTGCTACTAAACTACAAAATCAAAATAGAATAGAAGAACTTTGGGTTTTAAGAAAAAAATAAATCCTACCAGACACAAGATGGAAGACATGGAAAGACGCTTTAGCAGGCATTCTATTTTATTTGATTTGACCGCATTAATTAAAAAAAATTAAAAATTCCTTATCGATTTTTGACACACCTTCACACTATTTATACATAAATACATCACATCAATCCTTCAGTCAAGTTCAATAATCCCATATTCTATGATAGATTCAAACTACCATAAATCAACTACAACACGCCCGACCGACAAATACTATTTTCCATAAGAATACAAAAAAAGTATCAATATCCACATAACATGCGATAGCTTAGATACATGAAACATTATGTATACTTTAGCTGCCAAGTGTTTAACCTTGTTTGTTTCACTTTACTGGTTATAAATACTGCTTTGCCGTTTTCGTAACAACCCCTCAACATTGCCCCCAACAACATCATAACTTCCACCATCACCACCACCGCCAACACGAACCTAACCATTCGTTGTCGTCAACACGTCAACGATAAATCTCCAGCACTGTCAATCGAAAATTGGCTTATTCGAGTATCGCTTTATTTTTTTTTTTTTGCATTTTCCATTTGACGTTTTGCGTGATTAAATTAACAATTATTTGGCATTTTTTCATCCTGAACATTTGTAAGACGAAACAAAAAAGGTGATACAAGCCGACTACCTCGTCATCACTAAATAATTTCAATCACGTATTACGATATATGAAATCGACACTAAATGCATTTTAATCGCAATTTCGAGAGTTCCAATCCGTTTATCTATTGGTTGTATCTAACTAGGTGTATATGGCTTTTACCAAGAGTATGTGGTGTTTGTAATTTTAACACCAGAAGGATGGAGGAGGGGATGGGGGCACAAACGGAGTTGGCAGTGTTAAGTTACTTTCAAGTTAGTTAAAGTTCGATCGGTGTGTAAACAGCAGACACGTTTTATTTGCAATTAAATTGAATTCAATTTACAAGACGAGAGCCTCATTTTAAATACAAAATATAATTGTATCTGGCCTAGTGTATCTGTTCGATACATATCTAATTAGCTGATTGTTTTGTTGGATCGTTTAGCGGAACGTGAACTGGGTTTGAAAAATGGTTACGATCAAAAAAAATACGGTTAGTGTAGATTTTCCTTAAGGTGGTGGTGGGGGGTGTAGAAAAAATGAAAACACAATAAGTAGGCTGAATATAGGGAGAGGAGGGAAGGAAGTGTGAATTTTAAACACAAGTTTTACATTGGATGTAATTGAAATAAACCCGATTTGATTTCGTTTTTCATTCAGAAAAGTTGTATTTAAATGAGAATTAAGTGATGGTGGGGACATTTTTTATTTTTGCATTGTTTTGTTTTATAGAATGAAGGAGTTTGAAATAAAGATTTTCTGTAATTTTTTTGATTAGTTCTAAGAAGAATGATTGCAGTATATTCCAGGAAATATTTAATTCAAATGCATTTATTATGCAAGAAATTGAAATACATACATCCATCGAAATCTACGAATTCCAGCGAATTAAAAATGTGGAATTATGAGGAAGATGGTTTCATTTCATTATTTTGATATTTTTACAAGAATGGTTTTAATTGCCTAAGAGTCCAGTCAAATTAGACCAAAAAATAAGAGTAAAGTTACATAAATTCCCACCAAGCTGAAAATCGGTAAGATTGTTTGAAATATCATTAAAAACAAAATTTGAAAGTTCCCCATTTTTCCTCTATAAGGAAAAAGTTTTATTCAAGGTCAAAGGTAAAAAAAATCAGTTTTTCGCGATTTTCAGCAAAACGGTAAGTTTTATCAAAAAATATTTCAAACAAAAATTGTAGATCATAAAATTATCTGCAAAAAATGAATTAATACTAAAATTAATAATAAAAATAACGCGAGTTAGTAGTGAAAACACGTGTTTATACTAGCCTATATCGTGCAGTTTTGAGTTTTATAACAAAAATGTCAGATTATTGTTTTATTTTTTTAGGGTATATTACCAAGTTCAGACTGGGGTTGGAAGTTGGTCAACAATTTATTAGAACCAGTGCACACTTAACTTCCACCTGCGCCGGAAAAACTGCTGAACTCGATTTTTTGCAACTGCAAAAAAGGGATGCAGTGCTAAATGTGGTTGCAAAAAGTCGGAATGTTCTGTTCTCTGGCATGTACACATTGTCAAGGCCGGTTGTGCTCTAATATTGAATCACCAACAGTAGAGGATCCGTTTGATTCCAACGAGGCAACATGCTATTATTAACGCAGTTTACATGCACTCAGGATGAAGATGGAGAAGAACAAGAACAAGAAGAACAAGAACAAGACGAACAAGAACAAGAAGATCAAGAAGAAGAACAAGAAGAAGATTTTGAAAGTTACGACTCGGACGATTAAATTTCACTACTTTTTTTTAACTTAAATTGCTTTTAACTTTTCAATCTCTGCTAATATCCATTATTTTTCAATAGTTTCAAATTAATCAGGATCAAAACTGACCCGTGGAATAGGCCTACTGGGGAAACCACGCAAAAAAAACGCGCTAAGTACACTACCTCATAGGTGGCGAGGAAACGTGTGCATATTATAACGATTACAACTTTTACAACTTTTTGAATCGTTATATCTCAAAAACGGTGGCTCGTAGAAAAAAAAGTATTGATTCATTTTTTGTAGATAATTTTATGATCTACAATTTTTGTTTGAAATATTTTTTGATAAAACTTACCGTTTTGCTGAAAATCGCGAAAAACTGAGTTTTTTACCTTTGACCTTGAATAAAACTTTTTCCTTACAGAGGAAAGATGGGGAACTTTCAAATTTTGTTTTTAATGATATCAATCTTACCGATTTTCAGCTTGGTGGGAATTTAGGTAACTTCGAATGTCTAAATTGACCGGACTATAACTTCTAATTAATAAAAGTATTGAATATTAAAAAGAATCATTAAAAAATATTTCGACAATAGGTATGCAGGTGTCAAAGAAAATAAAGATTCATAATTTTAAACTCTTCCTCCGAAGATATTTTTTTCTGTAGCTCTAGCTTTTTAGTCTCATCTCATGCACTTATTAGTCTCTATACACTTATTAGTTATTTATAAGGCAAGGTATGCATTTGTACAAAAAAAAGTTTTGAGATAACAATCAAACATGACATTACGGTGATAGCAAAGTCGAAAAAAGTGTGTATGGACATTCAGACTGTATGTCTGTCTGTTTGTCATTCTTTTTGAATCAGTACCTACTAAAGGTTAAGCGGATGAACCGATTCGATTCATATTCGGTATGTCAGATTTCTAGAGCATTCCTTAGAAAAGTAATTCAATTTTTTTTTATCTAGCTAAAAAAAACAAAGGTATACCTTGTCATATAATCGTAAACGAAAATCAAAAAATTTCACATGAGTAATTTGTTGGCAGCAATGACGTTTTTATTAGCATTTTTTTTTTTTCAAAAAATATTTTAAACAGTACCTCTCCATAGAATAATTTTTATATCTATACCTATACATACACTAATACGTTTTAGATATTTCTGCTTAGGTATATTATCTAATAAATATTGCACAAACAAATTTGAAAAAAAAAAGTTATGAAAAAATAAATATTTTTTTTAAATTAAAAAAGTTTTTTTTTACAAAAAAGTTGTCAAATGAATTTTAAGAAATGTCGTTTGTCACAAGAACAAGTTCGTGCTACCAAGTCGTCCTCTTGATTTAATACGATAAATGAACATAAAAGTCGAAAGTAATTTTTTATATAATTATTCTACTAAAATCCGTCATGGTTGGCACCAAAACAACACAAATGTAGGTAATAATTACTTTCAGCTACAACCACGGACCAACTTTATTTGAGACCGACAAGTTGTGCAATACTTATATATGTTTTTTAATAAATTCAAATCTAAACGAAGAAACTTTATTATGAATTCAATCGCAATTCACAAACAATATAAAGTTTTTAATCAAATTAGATTTCACAGAATTTTCGATTTGTAAGTATACAAAGTTTTACAAAATAACTTTTCATTCAACGTGAAAGTATAAAACCATAACAATATTCAAATACATTTCTATCTCATCAAAACAAAATTTCAAATATTCCAAATAACTATAGAACTCAATTTAATGAAATTCAATATGAAAGATGTCAAATTGAAATTCCAAAAATATCAACCTTCACCTCTCTTTAAATATTCACTTCACAAATTTTATATGAAATCAATAAATTCCGATTTTAATTGCTTTGCCAGAATTGAGATACATACCAACAGATATTGTTTCTGTTGATACATGTGCAGTGCATTTTGCATGTGCATTGCATGCATTATCAGCATGCATGTTTCAACTCTATACAACATGTAAATTATGCATATTATTAAAAAAATCAAAACAAATAAATAAATATTCTCTCACTGATGAATTTACAACTAAAATTCAAATGAATTCCCAAGAATATTAATAAATTGTGAATCGCGCGCGTTCTCTCTCGCGGCGCGGTGTGTGTTTAGCAATATGTAAGTTCGCGGAAAATGTGAATGCGATGATGGCGAAGAAGGACGACGGGGATGTTAGCTCTCTATTTATACAGACGTCTTTTGAATCGTTAATTAAATTAACGTTAATTAATTAAACACAAAGTTTAAAGCAAAACATTTACTGTACTATGAAAAAGGAAAATAATAGAAAAAAAAAACGTCGTAATATGTGCCGGTTTGTCACGCCTCGATGCCCCCCCTTGAGTATTTAATTAAATAGCAGTTTGAATTGAAATAAAAAAGAAAAACAAAAAAATATTAAAATTAAATAAACATTTTGAATGCCAGAAGTTGAGTTTTCTTTTCTTTGTTTTATTATTAACATCGAGTGTGCACTCACTTGAACTTTAAATTAATTTGTTGCGTGATTATGATTGGGGGAAGTAAACTGTCATTAAATATTTTTTTTTATTTATTGCATGTTGTCGTTGCAAATGAATAGGGGAACTCAAGAGGGATAGAAGTAGGACTCACTCAGAATGTTGAAACGAAACATTTTATATCGTGTTGATGGTTTTGTGTGAAAGGAATGCATGTCAAAACAATTTAACTTTTGTTTACAATTTACGATGTTTATATCTATATGAGTACTTTTGTGTTTTTTGTTATAGGTATTATGATTATATTATGAAAAAAGTGTTATTTCAATGTGAATAATTAAGAAACTATATAGTTGATTCAAGTATAGTTTTTTTTTTTAAGAATTTTGAAGAGCATGTATGCAGATGAAAGGATGCATGCATGCGAATGAAAGAATGGATCTATAACAATGCAAAGATTTGAGTAAGTAAATGAGAGCACTGCCTCTATTCAAGACTGTTTTGACTTGTGATTGGTTCAAGGTGCACCAAAAAGCTTGAGCGTGTAGGTGGGGTTAAAACAAGAAAAAAATCGTATGAAGTGGGGATCTATTTCCCCCCGTTTAGGCGGGAGGGGCAATTTTCTGAAAAATTGACTTAAATCAGAAAAAAAATTATTTAAAAAAAACGGTGAATGATTACAAAGACTTGTTATATCTTTTTGGAAAGCCAGAAAACTACTCTTTTATTTTATTTTTAAATTAAGTTAAAAAAGGTGAAATCAGATTCCACCTTTTTTTGAAAAAGTGCTTTTAGTATTTTCTTAATTTCTCAAAACCTAAGATACATTTTGGCATACGATTTTCTGTTTTTGACTAAAAATTAATAAGAGCATTGAATTTTGAAAATAAAAATAATAGTTAATTACATAAAATTTTGAAAAAATTAGATTAAAATAGTTTTTTAATTTTTTTTTCAAAATTTTGAGTTTGAAAATTAAATTTTTTAAAACTGTTAACTTAAACAACTTTATTTAAAAATAAAATAAAAGAGTAGTTTTCTGGATTTTCAAAAAGATATAACAAGTCTTTGTATCATTCACCGTTGTTTTTAAATATTTTTTTTTCTGATTTAAGTCAATTTTTTAGAAAATTGCCCCTCCCGCCTAAATGGGGGGAAATAGACCCCCCTCCCATACGATTTTTTTCTTGTCTTAACCCGACCTACACGCTCAAGCTTTTTGATGCACCTTAAACCAATCACCCTGTATAAAAAGTCCAGTCAAACGTTACAAAAAATATACAAATGGATTTTTTTTCGAATTCTATGTTTTTTGGGTCTTTGAATCCGAATCTAAAGAAATCCAACAAAATTTCCCGGTGTGTTTTGAGATATCCGCGAAAAACCTCGGAATTTTCGCACTTTTTTCGATTTTTTGCTAACATTTTGGAGACTTTGCGTCTTAACTGAAATTTCACCTATAACAAAATGAAAGCGACCATTAAATTTCCCACAAAATTCATGTACATATACCAATTGTATATTTCTCAGGAGTACCGTTAGCACGTTAGAGATCGTTGAAATTTCAACATAATTTCCCATTTCTGTAAAAAAAAAAACAATTTGTTTTTACATATGAATTTTTAACGGTTTGTTTTTCAATTTTGTTGTGGTAAAATTTCAGTTAAGACGCATAGTTTCCGAGGTGTAAGCGAAAAACCGAAACAGCGGTTTTTCGCTGATATCTCAAAACGCCCCAGGATATTTTGATGGATTTCTTCAGATTCAGATTCAGCGACCCAAAAAACATAGAATTCGAAAAAAAAATCCATTTGTATCTTTTTTGTAACATGAGGGCGATGTTAACTAAGCTTTGACTGATTTAAACGTTAATACTTTCAAAAATTATTTCAAATAGATTAAGAAAATTAACTTCAATGTTAAAAAAAAGTATTGAATTTGATGTACTGCACAAAAATCACCTTTTTTTAAGTCATCCTATGGTGTGCATGTATAGAAAGTTTTTCACAATAAAATTGGATTTAAGCTCAGCACCACTAATAAGGAGACTGAGGAATTGGCACTCCTTGAAATAGCAATATCTCCAGCCAAAAATAAAAACGAATAATAAAATTCGTAAACAATCGGTGGGAACACCTTTAAGTTGTTGTTGTTGTTCAAAAATTCAATGAAAATTGACAGAATAAAGAATGGTCAAGTAATAAAACTGACATTCTAGTCTGAATAGTACAATAAAACAATAATGGGCCTTATTGCGAGTGTCGTTTTTGTATCGATAAACGACTTTTGTCGATAGTCGAACATCGAAAATTTAATTTGGTATTGCGAATCTCAATTGTGAACGAAAAATTTCGTATGAGCTATCGATCTTTGTCGTTCACATTTTTCTGATCGACTGCTTACAACGAGTTTAATTTTCTCACCAAATGTATGTTGATTTCCTTTTAAATATGGTTTTATTGTTTCTAAAATAACAATTCTTTTAACACAGAGCAATATAATAATAAATAAAGGAATATAAAACACAACATTTGGGTTGGGTTAACAATCACTGAAACACACCAAGATAATCTTTATTTACCTAACATTATAGTATTACTCCTATAACTATTTCAAACAAAGAAAAGATGTAAATTAATAACAAATAACATGAAATAATTTTTTTTGAAGAAAGCAAGTATTAAAACATTTATTTTTTGTAAGAAAAAACTATTCCTTCGATTTATTGATGAAAATTTGTTTGCTATCTGTCAAATGCTAAAATTTAGGAATGACTGAAACATATGACAATGATAAAACTGCAAAACAAAAAAGCCCATACGTTTGTAAGAAATGTCCCGACAAAATTCCCAACGATAAAATATTACAAGAGAACAAAGGAAAATCTTCGTATCATTTCACAAACACACAGCAAGCAAGGTGCCTTGTAGCTGATAGTTAGTGTGGTATAGATACTCAACGCTTATTTTTAAGCATTGCATGGGATAGGACTGCGTTATAATTGCATCATAAGAAAATTCAGCCAGTGTAATATAGTTTTTAAATGATTTCCGTCACATTTCCAAGATTTCTAAAGTTTTCTGTTTTAATTTATCTATTAATTGGAAATACTTCTTGACTCAATTTAAGACTAAAAAGTATTTTTTTCCTACATGTACTATCACTGGCACTTCCCCAAATGCCAAAATATAATGTTTATTCACAATAAGCGTTTTCGTTATTCACAGTAATAGATATCTCTGTCGATCAAGTTACACAATACCAAAACGAAAATTTATCGATGCTTTCGACTTTTAACGCATCAAAAGTTAAACGACACTCGCAATAAGGGCCAATAATATTATCATACGACAGTTGTTAGGTATAGGTAATTGATTTTTATTCATCGGTTTAACTTTGGTTTTCGTCGACCAAATTCGCTTCGGTCTTTTATATTATTTGTATTCTTGAAGCTGCCTGCAAAATTGGCGGGAAGTTTCAAAGGAAATGAAGTCAAAGAAGGAATTAAAACCATCGCCAAGACCTTTTTTTCATTGATTTATGATATCCTGAAAATTCTTTACTAAAGTTTGTCGACAGTATATTAAGGTCTTCTTGAACAAATAAGCAATCAGAATGGGATCTTGCATTTAACACTCTAAAGTGGAAACTGAATTTTATGAACACAATATTACTTTTTCCTGAACACGACCTACATTCACATCAATTAAACAATAATTGTTCATCACTCTTCATGTCCCTCTCTTTTAAAAAGTCATATTCAAACATCCGTAAAGTTGCAACAGAAGGTTAATAAATCAAGTAAAATTACAAAAAAAAAAAAATAAAACAAAAAAAAATCTTCATATGCTTGTCAAGCAATAAAAGCAGGAAAAATATGAACACACAATACAACAACATTGTAAGCTACTTAAAATGTCAAAGAACTCCTTAGGCGTTGTTTCTCCGTTCAATTTCTGCACTTCATTCATGCCCTTCTTCCACCAAAAAGAACTCGTTTTGATGTGATCACGTCCCATAATTCCTGCAGTACGTCAACTTTTTGTAAAACCAAAACTCTTTTTTTCTTGGTATGCCATCTTTTTTTTTCTTCAATTACGTATACTTTTCGTTTATCTTTTATGTTATTATTTTAACTGTACACAATGTTTATACATCATGTTGCGGGGTTTTGACATTACCGGCACAATTAATGCCACACAAATAAAAGCTTTTGTTGCGGTCGATGTCTTTTATGAACTCTCATTGTAGCCTTACTCCCTCCCCCACACTTTCTACTCCTTTGAGATTTGACGAAACTCTTTGAATTTATTGTTGTCGTTGTGTTTTTGTATTCTGTTTTGTGATCATTTAGTCCAAGTTAGAAAACGAGTTATATGCTATCTAGGACAGTGGTGTGTGTACCTATATGACAAGATACAAGATACGAGTACCAAAATGGCGAGATGAGATGAGGTCGTCAATTTTGTCGGTCAGAAGAGTGATTGAGTTTTACTTCTTCGTCTTATTGAATAACAGTAATTTGACTTGAATTGTAATAAATTGAAACCTCACTGTTTTATTTTTTTTTAATCTAAATTTTAAGTGGGCGATCTCATTATGTTTTGTTGTTATTTTTTGACTTTTTACTGAAGAGTTATAACAATTTGACGTTTTCACAACGTTGGCTCTGTTCATTTGAATTTTCATTTAAATTTTTCACGATTTATTGGTGACGAATTTAAGTTTAGGAAGAAAAAATGGTTGATTGCAGGAAAAAACATTATCAGAGAATGTGTAACTGCCCGCCGGCGTATTAACAAAAAGAAAGTATACTTGTTATTGTTGGGTTGGGTACGATATCCCGAGTGGACAAAATCTCGACTGAGAAAATCCGGACTGAGAAAATCCGGACTGAGAAAAGAAGTTAGGTTGCAACCCCACTGCCTGGGCTCACTATAAGATTTGGTAGGGTGGCGAGTTGGGTATAAGCAATTTTTTGTTCAAATTTGATAAACATATGTGTATTCTCAATCATACTTTTCTCAGTCAGGATTTTGACAGTCGGGATTTCGGCAGTATTTTTCTATCCCGTTATTATAACTATCGTTCGTTAACGTAAATGGCATCCAATAAATGACAAATCACAATGTTGAATAAACTTGTTCATATTCTGTCATTATTTCATTAATAATGTTTGAAAAAAGGCGGCGTTTTTGTCATTCCTGTAACTACACTATAAGGCAGTGGAACTTTTTTATCGGTAACCAAATGTTTCATTATTGCACATAACTCTACTCCAACAAACCTCGGTTCATCGGAACTCGGTTATTGGTCATTGGAACTCGGTTATATACCGAAAAGACTGGACAGTTCTAAGAAAAAAACATAATAATATGCAGGCATAACATTGAGCAATATATTGCATCACTTTCACGTAAAATCGTTGAGCAATATTTAGCACAATAATATTGACTGGTGTAAGGTCCGCATAAGGAACACATTTATGTCCGTCAAGTTAAACATTTAATACTAGGAGTATTATTAATTTTCGATTGGATTTTGTCTTTTTTCTGGTGTTGACTGTAAAGTATGTACTACAAGGAGTTGTTTAAAAAAAAATCCAGCAACAAATATCTTGGTAGCACGATATATTTACGACAATAAATACAATATTTAAAGTTTTGAAATTTCAAAGTGGTAGTTCTAACTTAAAATTAATTCAAAAAGAAAGAATCTAAAATTTTTTTGTTCAAATGAAAAATCAAAAAGTTATAAAAATAATAAAAAAAATCACATTAATAAATAGGAATAAGTTGTCACTATTTTTTCTTAAAATCAATTTCAGTAATTTGCAATCTAACACTTCATGCCCTTACAGGATGAGAAAGCTGAAGGATATCGATACCAAACACCAAAGAAATATTCTACGAGATCCTTGGCAAAACAACTGTGATTTTAATTAAGATAACTCTTATCTAGAATCTAGAAGATTATAATGCTAAGAATGGTCTGGTACAACGTTGGCGAACGTAGCTTGCGCGACATCACGTTTCAGATACGAATATCGTAAGTACATCAACTGCGAGGAAAAAAACAAAGTTGGTAGACTACAATGCCGCCCGAGTATCGTTAAAGCTTGCGAAAAATCCCACTACTGCAGATATGAACCTTGAGGACAACTATGATAACATCAAGCTATTAAAAACGTTGAATCGCCAGTTTTAGAGTTATCAGAACCATTCCCGAGGAATCCCTTGTTCGGCTCTAAGCGTGACCAGACTATATGAAGATCTAAGATCTATAGGATGTTACTTCAACGGAAAAAAGAACGGCTAGCAAGCTATCTATATGACGGGAAACCCCTTCTCAGAAAAAATAAGGGACACGAGCAGCCTAAAGTTGAACATATACAGAAAACCTACCGCAGGAAATAGGTTCTTCCGATAGCGAAGGAAACACCGATTATGCTTGAGAGACTAAATACTTCAACTAGCTGCTGAACGGTTGTCAAGTGACAGATTCTTTTAATGAATAACACCCATATTGCCAATATATTGTTGATGTGATGACAACCAACACACATTTCAATCTGATGTAGAAAAATAATGTTTGCCAATAAAAAAAAAATATACTCATACGCCACCGTTACCCAAGTGCACAATTTCCAATGACTCATAATAAATCAAAAAGTTTTAAGTAGTTTCTTGACCCACACAAGATTACATTGAACTAAATTCAACAACAAAAAGAAATAAAACCAAACAGTAAATTTATAATTAAAAAAAAAAATTCAAAGAACACAATACATCGAAAATATTCAAAAGAATTCCAAAAGATATGCAAATATCATCGGAGAACAAAAACAAAAAATACTATAACGTCAGCGGGAATTAAATTGCATGCGATGATAACTGATTCTTCCTTTTTGTCCTCCTTCATTATTATAAATGTGTATAACTGTGCATATGTACATACACTGGATGTTATCTTACTATTTGTGCATTCGTCGTCGTTTCGATTCACACGAAACGATTGAGCGAATCGTTAACCTTAACCCTGTTTTGATGTTTTTTTTTTTCTTGTACTTAATTCATGTTTTTTTTTCTTTCTTTCTTTGAGTTTATTTTATTTTTATCTTTTTTTCTCCTTGGTTCCAATAAAATATCCCCTTTAGGACCAATCTGGGGGTGTGTATAGTGTATACAAAACAGAACATCAACATCATCACTATACTGATGATGCGACTGCAATTCTGCATTGTGCAGATTGTTTATTGCATTGTGTCTATCCCCAAAGCGTTCTACATAATTCAATTGGCCCCCCGCATTTTGCTTCGAAAGAGACTTATAGGAAAAAAAAAAACAAAATGAGAAGAATATGTCTGCGGAATAAAAAATAAAATAAAATAAAACGAAATAAAACAACATTGTTCTGAAAATCTCAAATGAGGACATAAAACAAAACAAAACGAGAAAGAAAACAAATCTAAAAGGGAAATTTAAATTGTGTTTTGAATGGGCAGAGATGCCATCAGAAGTGGGATTTACATAAAAAAAAGTTTTTTGAGTTAACTCGTTTGAAAAATTATTCAAAATTCTTTAATCGAAGAAGGCTATAATTCGTTCGTATTTTTACACTTGTTTGTATCTACGTATACAAAATTAAGACAATATTGAGATTAAGCAATTTACCCAAATAATCTCAGGGCAACTCAATTAAATTTACTTGGAGCCGAATACAACTGAAAAATTTTCCAATCCGATGCTAATTATTATTGATACTTTCCCATAAATTTAAATCAAAACGGTAGGAAGCTAGACAAATGTATTAGTCATGTTCATTTTCCTGATATCTCTATTTCTTATTTTATTTAAAAATTGTTTTTTATTATATACACTCAGTTACGAAAAAAGTGGCGCAGTCATACTTTTTGATGTGTTGTTATTATTTTGACAATATACCGCTATGTTTTTGCAGAGATTATTTTTTTTTCGTTTAACTGCATGTTTGTGCGTATGTTTGCATATTCTTTTTCGATTTTCCTCATCACATTAGTGCATTAAGTGCATTATATTGACGAAAGCCGCAACTTTACCATTTTTTCATAATAGACGCGAGTTATACAAATTTTGGCTTCCGTGATCCCGTAAATGTTTTAATTAGTATATTGTAATGGGTTTATTTTAATTTGATTCTTTATCAGTTTTTTAGTGATTTTTGTGAAAAAAAATGCAGATAAAGGCAGAAGAAGTCGCCAGGGCGCTGGCTTTAGTTGAGGATGGACGAAGTGCGCGGTATGCCGCTGTTATGATCGGAAAACCGGAGACGACGGTAAGAAGAGCCATTCAAAGGTACAGGGACACCAACTCCTGCAACCGGCGGAGGCTCAGGTCGCCCCAGAGCAACATCTGCAAAGGATGATCGATATTTGGTGCTTCAAAGCCTTCGAGATCGTCACCAAACAGCGGTTGAGCTGTCTCACAGTCTTCGATCCGTTAGGGGGACAGCTGTGAATGCTCAAACGGTGAGGAGGCGATTAGTGGAGAGCGGCCTGAGAGCAAGAAGACCTGCTCGTGTACCAAGACTCACGTTACAGCACAAGCGACGTCGGATGGAATTTGCTCAACTTTACCGAGATTGGACCGAGGACGACTGGGGTAGAGTTCTTTTCACTGATGAGTCCAGGTTTTGTCTGCGCTCACCAGATGGTCGTAGCAGAGTGTGGAGACGATCAGGTGAAAGATACTCTTCGGCAACGGTTGCCCAGCGCGAAAATTTCTGGGGAGGTTCCGTCATGGTGTGGGCGGGAATTTCCATGCACGGAAAAACCGAGCTGTGCATCGTGCAAGGATCGGTAAACTCCAGTTACTATATCAACAACATTCTGGAGGAATATGTGGTTCCATTCGCACCATTTATTGGAGACCATTTCTTGCTAATGCAGGACAATGCTAGACCACACGTTGCTAGGTGCTTTACCGACTACTTACAAGAAGTGGATATCGATGTAATGGCTTGGCCTGCGATGAGCCCGGATATGAATCCCATCGAACACGTTTGGCATCTACTGGGTAAAATGATAAGGAGGCGACCCGCCCTTCCAGAAACACTCAATGGGCTGAGATCTGCCCTAGTGGAGGAATGGGAAAATTTGGACGATACCATCGTAACAAACCTTATCCAAGGTATGCCCAGGCAAATTAAAGCTTTATTAGATGTTCTTGGAGGCAATACCCACTATTGAAGAAACAAGGACTAGTTTAAAAAAAAAAAAAAAAAAATGTAAAACGTCAAGTTATGAAGTTTTTGCCCATTTTCCTTAATTTATGGTTTATTTCTAAGTTCTTCCTATTTTTTCGTTTTTTATTACATGAATGACTTACTTTTATGTTAATAAACAAAACTGTACCAGAAAAGCGTTTATTTGTTTAAGTTACTTCAAAATGTTGCAAAATTTCAAGGTGCGCCACTTTTTTTGTAACTCAGTGTATATCAAACAAGATGGCAACTCTGTTTATTGTATTTAATTCAAGGAAAAAAATCGACGACCACAGCAATCATTGAAGATAAACCTTTGGCACGCAAATAATCCATTAAAAAAGTATCTTTTCTCGCCGCAATAATAATAAAAAGGGCTTTGTTGTTGTTAGTAGAATTCACGTCTGTTTAAGGCCGCGAGGAGATCACAATTCATGTTTCATATCTTCATGTACCTATGTTAATTTGTTTTATTTGCATACAAAAATTGCTGCTTTGTATACAACACTCTCCTGTGGCAATCTTTCACTAAATACAAATTAAATTATGCATATTTTCAGTTTTGTTTCTTTCGTGTGAACAAAGAGTAAAGCAGCAGGGGAGAATGCTTGAAATGTTTATTATTAAAAGATACTTTTATATACAAAAGTAGATATTCTATAAAATTATTATTATGGTAAGCGGTGGTGGCGGTGTTTATTGTTTATATTGAGAGAACAGTATATTGCTATGCATATTAACTGTGTACCTTATTTAAATATAATCGTTATAAGATAAATTGTGCTTACAGCTGCTAATTTATGAGAAGCGAAAGGATTTTTTGTAGAAATAATAAAATATAATACGCGAAGAATGTAATCCTCATTTATCACCTCGCAAATTATATTTGCATTTTATTATTTTTTTGTATACAGGGTGATTGGTATAAGATGCACCATTTTGGCATCCGGTTTTCTGTTTTTGACTAAAAATTATAAGAGCATTGAATTTTGAAAATAAAAATAATAGTTAATTACATACAATTTTGAAAAAAATTAGTTAACAAATTTTTTTTCAAAATTTTGAGTTTAAAAAATAATTTTTTTAAAACGGTTCACTCAAACAACTTAATTTAAAAATAAAATAAAAGAGTAGTTTTCTGGCTTTTCAAAAAGATATAACAAGTCTTTGTCAAGTCACTCACCGTTGTTTTTAAATAATTTTTTTTCTGACTTAAGTCAATGTTTTAGAAAATTGCCCCTCCCGCCTAAACGGGAGAAAATAGACCCCCCCTCCCATACGATTTTTTTCTTGTCTTAACCCCCCCTACACGCTCAAGCTTTTTGGTGCATCTTATACCAATCACCCTGTATAACATCGCAATATATTTATTATTTGGCAAATTTTTACTTAGCAAGTTTTAATTTCGCGAAGCAAAAGTTTCGCAAAAATTTCATTTCGCATTTTTGAATTCATAATTTTGATTTTGCATTCAATTGGTTTGTTAGCTTTTTTAGCTTTTATATAGCAAGTTCTATAAATTCCCTATGTTATTGTTCCGCAAAAAATTGGATCGCATTTAAATTCCCAAATATTTTTTTTACATGTTATAATACCCATGTGAAACGAAATTAATTCATTCTGTGGTAAGCCAGCGAATTTTGCACTTGTATTGAATATCTTCGGTAAGGAAATGAAGAAAAAATGTATTTTGATAATTGCAGATTGCGATTTGAGATAGTAAGAGTTATTTTACACTTGTTTTATATTTCTGACATTTTTATTCAAATAATGATGCATTTCTCTCCCACTGTTTGGCATAATATGCATGTTACTGTATCATGGGCCAACGAGCATTATTACCATGGGGAACCAGCCCCACATAATTTAGATTATGTTAGCAGATGTAGATGGATATTAAAATGTAAATAACATGCGGAAAACTGCGAGAAAAAATGAAATTAATGGATGAAAATTAAAATATAGAAATACTTTTGAAACTTAATATGCCTTGAGGTAGTTCCATAGTTACTTTTTTATTATAATAAAACAAACTTTTTGATGGTCCTCATGGTGTTTAGTGTAAGTACCTTCATCCATATGAGTTTTATGGCGCCTCGACTGATTTTAACGGCTTTTTTATGACTACAATATTGAGTTAACTGTAGTTCTATTATTTTATGAGTTTTAGCAAGCAAGTTTTACAAATTTTACGATGTTTAATTGTTTGTATGCTACTAAGATAATATAATATAAAATAAATTTGTGTTATAAATATATAAATGACAAGGACTCACAAGTTACAGTTTTGGGTTTACGGAAATTTCCTATCAAACGAAACATGAAATAACAATTAAAATTTATATGGAAATGAGAATTTTTTTCATATGAAATAAATCACTGAAATTTGGAAAAATTGAGGACTCCTGTCATGGGTTTTTTGGGTTTATTTCAAATTGTCCGCAATTTCAACTATGAATAAACTCTCCAATTTCATATAGGCACCTTAAGCATTAAGTACCCGTGTTTTTTTGGAAAAGCTACCCGTAGTGAAGTAGAATTTTCCATACCAACCAATCATCCCACTGCGGATCACTGCCAGAATAAGAGTAGAAAAAAAATCTCAAATCTCACGGTCGATAAATTTTCGACTTTAATTCGAGTATCGAACAAAAATAAATTCTTGTTAATGTTGATACGAATAAAATTGTAATGTAGAGTACGTTCGTAAACTTGTAATATAGCTTTCTAAGTGTGATCTTGATTTATGTTTGACTGTTAACAAACATTCTGAAATCTCGAAAAAAATTATCTCGTGTTTCTAAAACGCCCAACACTTGTGCACGCAACGGTGTCAGACACATCAGTAAAATGGTGTCGGTGTTGGATCAGTGTGATGTGTATGGGAATGCTGACACGCGTAGTATGAAAATTATGAATGTCGGAAAATTTATAAATGAGTTCACAAAAAAAAAAAAAAATTGTTTGCATTGTCTGCCATTTTGAAAAAGGCGTTAATGCAATTTTCACTACTTCTGTTGTTCATATAATAATTTACTTTAAAAATATTTTTTGCAACTTCGTCTCACAAATACTTTTGACAGATCTTTACCGTAAAAGTTATTGGCCAAAAGCTGTAAAAAATTTGGAGATGCAACTCGTTTTTAACGATTATCTCGCCTACCGTTGATTTAAACAAAATAAAATTACAGTCAAACTTCTTTATAACGAACCATCAAAGGAACAAAAAATTAAAAAATTGTAAAAAAAATTAAAACAGCAGGTAAAACTCCCATAGAACGGTTTTTTTTATTGAAAAAAAAAATTGTTAAATTAAAACTGGTGATTTGGTAAAACTGTTTATTTGCCACAACAGCAAGCTCGTCCGACTCAGTCTTGATCTTTATTTTATAAGACGAAGCAAATCACTAGAAAAATTAAGAAAACAAAACAAAAACAAAAGCACTAACACACATCTTGTGTGCACCAATACAACAAGATAGAAATCTATATTTATAGCCAACAATTTTTTTTTTCATCTCAAGATAAAACCCGTCTTCCTAAAACTATTATACCAAGGAATAACGCATTAAAAACTTGATATTAACGTCCATTAAATCTCTTGAATGCAAAGTTAATGTGATATTTAAAAAGCATTCACGCCGAAGGCTGCACATATGTACATAATTTACATTGTAACATGATCTGCAACTTTGAGGCTAAAGAAACATGTCACAAAAAAAAGAAAAAAAAAAAAACAAGATTTACAATGCCGAAGCAAGAGGTGTAGATTTCTATAAAAAAAATCCATTCAATTAAAATATAATTTTATGTTATTATCTTACTATGCTATCCCGTTAGCGATGATTTGTGAGATAATTCGGTGCCGGATGGAGATGACATGGCGCCCTTATTAGTTATGTATGGCAAGTCACTTTTGTGAAAGCTGTTAAAAAATGTAATCTTTTGTGATTGCAATCTTTAATGACTTAAATAAAAACGTTGTATTCATTGACTTCACTTTGAGACTTCGATTTCATTTGCATTTTCGTCCCTATTAATTTTACAACAATGAATTGAATGCAATCATTAGAGAATTCATGCATTCTTTGCTTTCCTTGCGTTCTTTTGCATTCTTTTGCATTCTGACCTCACTCAGAATGCATTCAAGGAATTTTTTTTTTTTGAGTTCAAGGAATCGTTTTTAATCATTGCATTCTTTTACAACTCTTGGTGAAAACATTGAACAACTGGTACTTACATGTCTCTACATTACACTGTCACAATTAGAAAGGTTCTACGTATTACGCTATTATATGCCACTGCGGCGTAAGGCAATAACGGCTAAACAGATTTGGATATAACACCAACATAAATTGCAAATGCCCAAAAATAAAGAAAAACAAAGTAATGATTGGTGATCTTGTCCACAACCTAGTAGTACTGATGAAGAGAATGCTGATGGTTTGATTATATAAGCCGTTTTGAGTGATAGTCTTTTAAACAATTTATGGAGAACCTGATTGATTCTTACCAGAGGGGAAGCAGCTTTAGTGGGTCTTTTTTTTTACAAATAGCTTGCACTCCTGGGGAACTATACCATTATAAGTTTTGTAAAATATTGCATTGATCGAGCACGAGAGATCATATATTAACATTGATAAGTAACTGTAACATTGGCCTTGTTATAATTTTTGGTAACAACGAAAAACCATTTTTGCTAATCTCTGTATCTTTCAAATTAAAAAGGAATAGGCCACCGGAATGTATAGATCAACAACCTTGAAGTCTAAAGGTCCATACTGTGGGTGGTTTTGTTTTAACGAAATCGAAAATTAGACCTTGTTAATGATATTAGACGTTGCATCTTGTGCGAAAAATTTCTTATTTTTACAATTGTTGGTTATTAATAGCAATAAATGATTATTTTACAAAACAAAATTTCAGGTACGTATAAGAAATGCAAAGAATTTAATTCGAAAAATCAACATTCGAGTTCTCTGCAGATTCTTACTTATACTAAGTTTGGTACATGAAATCAGGATTTTGCCAAGAGTTTTTCAAATGAAGCAACTCATATAAGAGCAATTATTATTATGGTATATTCATCTGCTTGAGAACACGTTTCTTTTATCCAAATTTTCAAAAACTGCAACTTTGTGAAAATCTTCCTTAACATTAATTTTAAGTTTGCTTAAGCTATTATTCGAAGTCACAGAAAACTTTTTAACCAAAATGAAAGTTTCAATAGTTAATTAGATTGGTTTTAGTATGATGAGATTTTATTTACCAAAGTAATCAAATTTACCAAGAACTTTGTTACACATTTTCGATCCAAAATCTCAAATCACAACAGAAAACTGATGATGTTTGCTTATATGAAAAATTCGAACAAAGATACCTTCTGAATTAATCAATACGAATTTACGTTAATACTCCAAAGAAAACAAAATACGCATTACCAATCTGACCTATTTATTTTAATATCATTTTAATAATTTTTAATAATTTTAGACTGGTGCCCGTTTAAAAAAAATACGCCCTAGGCAGCTGACTACTTCGTTGATTTATAAATCCGCCATTGAGTGAAATATGCAACCATCACCACAGTTCAGGTGATAAAACGTTAAAAGATATTTTATTATAATTATTATGGTTAAACAAAACCCGAGTCAAATTACTCGAACAAAAAAAAAAAAAACAATTTATTTTCATTGTGAGATTGTTATTTTTGTGTTTTCCGGTTGAATTTGGTTTGAGTAATATAATGGGAGCTTATGGAGAATATATATTATATTCGAGTGTGTATAATATTACTAAAGACGAATGAATAACAAACGAGTGAGAATACTTAAGTAATATCGAATGAGTATACAATTACCTATACAGGGTGATTGGTATAAGATGCACCAAAAAGCTTGAGCGTGTAGGTGGAGTTAAGACAAGAAAAAAATCGTATGGGAGGGGGGTCTATTTCCCCCCGTTTAGGCGGGAGTGGCAATTTTCTAAAACATTGACTTAAATCAGAAAAAAATTATTTAAAAACAACGGTGAATGATACAAAGCCTTGTTATATTTTTTTGGAAAGCCAGAAAACTACTCTTTTAACTAATTTTTAAATTAAGTTTTCTCTTGTTGACTAAAAATTAATAAGAGCATTGAATTTTGAAAATAAAAATAATAGTTAATTACATAAAATTTTGAAAAAAATTAGTTTAAATTTTTTTTTTTTTTTTCAAAATTTTGAGTTTGAAAATTATTTTTTTAAAACTGTTCACTTAAACAACTTTATTTAAAAATTAATTAAAAGAGTGGTTTTCTGGCTTTCCAAAAATATATAACAAGGCTTTGTATCATTCACCGTTGTTTAAAAAAAAAAATTCTGATTCAAGTCAATGTTTTAGAAAATTCCCGCCTAAACAAGGGGGAAATAGACCCCCCCTCCCATACAATTTTTTTTTTGTTTTAACTCCACCTACACGCTCGAGCTTTTTAGTGCACCTTATACCAATCACCCTGTATATGAGATTTAATTTGAACTTATCCTTTTCGTTTGTTTTTAAAAATATACAAAATCTTTAAAATGTCTACAAATTTGGTATACAAAAAAGTATATTAATACCGCTGTTGATTAATTTACAGTTTTGTAAAGTCTTTTTATTCATAAAGTTTTATTTTATTTCAATAAATCGTTGCGAAAATGGCATTTTTGTATGAGGTTCTGATTTTCCGTCCTTTGTAAAAAAATTTAAATATTTTTAATCGATAATTTCATTGCCACTTATTTCTGACTGTATTTTTAATTAAAAATAAACGGCAATTTATTCAAAATATTTATTATTAGCGTCGCGAAGCTATTAACATTGATTCATTACCAATTAGCAAATTGATTTGAACAAACCTATACTTTCTTTGACGATTGAAGTGAGAAGGGATTTGAACCGGTTTTTTTTTTTTAAATAAAGTCTTTACAGAGTTAAGTTAATTGGATTTAATTATAATGAGAAACAAGATTGTTTGCAATTTTTTTTTGTTCAAATCAATTAGTAGATTTATGATGATTTTTAAATGGTTTTGCAAGTTTTTTTTTTTTTTTGATTACGTTTTGTTTAATTTAAATATAAATAATATTAAGGCAATTAAAATTTGTATATTTCAAAAAAAACAATGATTTTTTAATCTGATCATTTTATATACATTTCTATAGTACAGTCATGGAGCAGCGCCATCTAAAGAAACTTGTAAACCGCACATTTGGAGGTTCTTACATTTACTAAGTGTCTATTTTGTTACCCTTACAATAGTCGTCAACAAAACAAATTAACAATATTTAATGTATTTTATTGGCTCTAAAATCCATATTTCCTTGACAAGAGTCGTAAACAAAACAAAAATCATATATGTTTACGACTGTTGTCAGGGTAACAAAATAGATAACTAGTAAATGCACGAACCTAAAAATGTGTTATTCACAAGTTTCTTAAGATGGCCAGGCGGTGATTATTCAGCATGAAAATACTATAGAAATGTATATACAATGATCTGATGTTGACTTTTCGTGTCGTTTAATGAATTTTTTGTTCTTATTTAAAAACAAAGGCGCAACATTTTAAACGATTTAGCATCATACTAAAACATATTTAGCATCATACTAGGTTAAAAAACTATTGTTTTGTGACCTAGTATGATGCTAAATATGTTTTCTAGTATGATACTAAATCGTTTAAAATTTTGGGCCAAAGTAATTAAAATTTTGATTTATTTGTAAGTTTTTTTTTATAAAAAAAAAGTATTCGAGTTTCTATTACAATTTACTTTTTATATTATTTTTATTGATATTAGTTAAAATATATTTTTGATTAGTTAAAAAAGCTATATAATTGGTATACTTATCTAATGGAATGACTCGGTATGACATATTATACGAATTGAACTGTTGCACTCACCTAGAAAAAAAAAAGTTATTGTAGAGTTAGTTAACAAATTTATATTCAAAGTATAAATATAAAAATAAAAATAAAAATAACAAATATTAAAAAGGTACAATTGTAAATTATTTGTTTTTAGACAAAATCGTCTTACAAAATGGTATACAACTATAATTTTGCAGAAAATGGGATTAAAGTTTCAGTGATGCATGCAAACATCTAGATGACTTTTTGAATATTGACTTAAGCGCGAAACAAATAAAATCAGCACCTGTTGCTGATCGAAAATAAAAGGGAGGCCGCCATTTATTTTCGAATAGCTACAGACACTAGGGTGTCAAATAAATACCATCATAAATAAGTTTTGAAAGAGTACAAGATTTGTAGTGGGGTTGATTCTAAGTATCTAGGTGTACATATAACTGACATTTCGGGAAATTTGGTCTTGTAGTCATTTTGAATTTAAGATTTGTTTCATATTTTTGCGTTTTTATTAAAACAATATTGACTACTTTTTTGTGTCATCTCTATAAAAAAATTATTTCGCTTTAAGTCGAATGTTTGATTCGCTACTCTTAATAGGGGTTTTAGAGCTTTTTGCTGAAACGATACTTAATTATTTATATGTTCTACATAACACCTTAAGTGACAGTGACAGTTTATGCAGAGGAAAAGTATACTACTTATGTTGTATCGTTTCAGCAAGCAAACGAACCTTAATCACCTTAAATTTCGAATTGCTCGCCTAATATTAAATTAAAAAAAAGAAAAAGAAAATAACATTAAACTTTTTTTTGAAGAATTATATGAATTGTGTTCATTTTTGAGTTCACTCAATAAAAGGAATACTGTAAAATGCATTTATTTCTGTTCTTTTTTACTTTTTGTATTCAGGATGAATTGCATAAGATGACTAAAGGGTACAACGAGTAGTTAAGGTCAAGACAAGAAAAACATCGTATGGGAGAGGTTTATTTATGCGGGAGGGGCAATTTTATGAAAAAAAAAAAAATATTTAAAATAAAAAAAGAACATGATCCAATACCATAATGTTTTATAACTATTTTTAGTTCAAATGTAAAATTCTTTAATTGACGAAAAAATGTATCATTCATAGCATTTTAGTGAATTTTTTTGGAGAAATATGATTTCAAAATCTAAAAATATGGAAAATTTTACACAGGTTACAGGTACGCATCTTAAATAATTTTCTGAATTCAAAACGTTCGACCGTTGTTTTTTCAATTAGGCATAGAAAGACTACTTTCTGGTGTGGTATTGCGAGATAGTATCCGATTTTTCTGAAACGAACCAATTCCAATATTAATATTTTTCTGAAACAAACCTATTCAAATGAAAAAAACATCAGTGCAGTGGCACCAAAAAGTTGGACAAAATGTTATCAAAATCGATCTTATTTTTTCGAGAAAAAATAGATTTTGGGAGACAATAATGACAATAATGCTTATTTTAAACGGCATATACACAAATCACTAATTCTCATCATGATCGTGTTTGTAATTAAAAACTCAAAATTTCAAATTCATAAATTTTTTTTTGATTGAGCAAAAATACAAAATTTTTGATTTTGCTGCAAGCAAACACACATTTTTGTGCTATTTTTTTTTTGCAGGGTACAGCATGCCCCATCTTTTCTCAGTTGAGATTCTGTCCAGTCGGGGTTCGACATATATGCACCTACTTTTATATAGTCGCAATTAAAAATACATAAGTAGATACAGTTTGAAAATGTATCTTACAGTTGTGTGTTATTATATCAAAAGTCATAACGTCATCGAATCAAACACAACGTTTATGTATCAAGCGCTGATCTTATCCGTGAGATTATTTTATTCCCAACAACGAAAGATAAAAAAAAGTTCATCCATTTATATCTTCGACCTCTGATCCGAATGTTTAGACGTTTGAAACTAAAATTTAAGACCACGATTGCAACTTGAGTCATATATTTTAATTTTTTAATGTTTTTGTATCAACATTTCATTGCAACTACAAACATACACAAATTGTTAGATGTGTCATAATACCTGTCATTAAGCTTTGATTCATTTTTTCTCTAACTGAATATCTTTATATGGTGCCTCTGTCTAACTGATTCATTCAAAGATCTTTATAAATGTATGTACATTATATATGTATACATAATATCCGTATGTCTATCTTTCGGCCTTTTTTTTATCTAAATTTATAATGTCGTACCTATAAGCTACGTATATTATGATTATGAACATTGAACATCTCGTTAGACCAGGGCTTAGAGTTGACATTTGTTTGACATGTCTGTGGGGGCAATTACCCACTTTGACAGTAGTTTGTACTAATTTTCTACTTAATAATAATTGTGGGACGGTTTCAGTGAGTGAACGTGAGTTCAGCGTGCTCCATGAGGTGAGTGACTGCGGGATTAATTGCGTGTGAGGAAAAATGTTGTGAAGGAAGGGGGGGGGGGGGGGAGGGTTAACGGAACTGGAACTCAGAGATACAATAATAATAATGTATATTATGTTGATGAGGGTGATGAATGTGGAGTGTGGAAATTAAATTTTCATTGCATGTCGGGCGATACCTGGGGATTTACTATGGCACCTCTGGCAAATTTATTTAAATTGATCAATTGTACTTATGGCGTTGAAATACGTGTGTTCAAGAAGAAAGGCATGGAAATGGATTTAAATGTTGCATATTAATTAATGTTGAGGCGAATATGTTTTAAATTATGTCAAATTATTTCGATTAATTGGTTTTACGTGGTTGAAAAGTATTGTGTTAATTTATATAATAATAGGATGGGTTAATTAAAAAAGAATAATTAAAAATATAATATTGACTTGAGTATGTATCTACTTATAATGTTTTGATGAAAAATTGGTACAAACTATGGTAATCTTAATTAACTACAAGTTAATTATCTATTGTTTTAAATACTTTTTTTAATTCAATATTTATCAGAAGTAACTGAATATCAGACTGTAAAACTTGGTGAGTACAAAAGAGTCGGTATAAAAAACAGGTTTATGAGAAATACAGTGTGAAAATTCTTTTTCGAAATATTTTTTTCTGATCGAATATTTATTACCGTTGACAACAAAGCATATATATGAATAAAATTTTATCAAAATTTATCGGGATTTATATCTAAGTAAAGTTTTTTTTTATGAGTTTATAATTTAGTTTCAATTAAGTAATTTGTTTTTGTAAGGAACATAATATACAGGGTGTCCCGCAACTCAACGTCAAGCGGGTACCGGGTGATAGGGTAGTTTATACCCGTACTGCAAATAGTAAGAAAAAGAAAAAAAATATCTCGCTGGGTTACGTAATAATAGCAATGTTTAGAAAAATTATGAAAATCGATACCCAGGGCCACATTTTTATGTACTGTGGTCACAAAATTTGATATTTTTCAGTGATTTTTTTTTCTACGTAATCCTTAATAACCATGCTACTGAATGCAGTCTCGAAATCCAAAATAAATATTGTAAGTTTTGCAAGAAAAATTAAGTTTGAATGAGTCATTGTTCAACCAAATTTTGTAAGTAAACTTTGACACATCATATTTTTAAAAAAATGTAGCACACTACCCACGGCAAGTTATTTAAAAAATTGGCCCATTTTATCAAGTTTTCAAAATTTTTCAACACTTGCCACTTGCTGCTTCCATAATCATGTTACCAACATTTAAACCATTTTCGAGCAAGTAAAATTTTATTTTTTTTTAAACAGGAACGTTTTATACCTTATTGATGTGGGACTCCAGTAAGCCATTCCTTCAAAATATTGTTCGGGCTGCTGGTCTAGTGCATTCAAGAATCTATTTTAAGGGGTAATTTTATGCACTAAATCTAATTTTTGTCAGATTAACGTTTAGAAGATAATATAAAGGAATGCTTGATGAAAAATATAAATAAAACACTTGTTTTTGTAATTTTTCTCCCTTGTCTAGGCAACGAAAAAGAAAATTGTGACTTATGCTACGTAGGAACTACAAAACAATTCTTGCGTCAAAGAATTTCAAACTACAAATCCGACATTAAACTTAAAAGCAGCGGGAAGACAGCACTGGCTTACCACAGCATAGAACGCGGACATAAACCAGATTTTGACAGGACTGAAATACTAGAAACGGAGCGACATATTTCAAAGCGGTACACACTAAAAACCCTCCATATCATAAATAACAAAAACAACATGAACCGCAAACAAGACTCACAAAATATTTCATCTGTTTACTGCTCACTGGTGACTGGGAGGAAACCATGACAAATCTTCATTTTGAAGTGTTTAAATTTGAAATTTAAACAAATAAAATAAATTTAAATATTTTTGTATCTTTGTTTTATGTAACTTTTTTGTAAATTCAAGTAAGTTTCTAATGTTCCGCTATAAGTGTATAATGTTTATAATATTGTTCATTCCATTTTGTTAATAAAAGATCCCCTGAAGAAGATGGCAACCACCGTCGAAACGTTGGGAAAGAAATGAAATCTTTGTTTCATTTATAAAAACATTGCGACCAAAAAAGCCGAAGAAGAATAAGCACAATATTCTCAACTTACACGATTATTAACATTTGGTCAAAAAAACTCACTAGAAAGATTATGGAAACAGTCCGAAAATGACTTTTCTATAAATAAATGAATTTTCTATTCTGTAGTTAATCATTATTTATTATAAATCGACTTTACACCCACAAATGTGATACTTATTTTTCCTAGAAATTATTTTCATACAAAATTCTCAAAATAAAAAAAAACTTAATCTTTATATTATATCGACAATGACTTTTACAAAAAAAGTCAACGACGACGGCGACGTAGGAAGCTTTTCAAACTTATTTAATTAGAATCCAACAATTAACTTCAAAATTGATTCTTAATAGAAAAATAATAAGTTATATTTGAAAAAATAAGGTACTTTCTACATAAAAATAAAAAAAAAAACTCTAGGCAGAGAAAAGAGAATTATTTTTTCAATCGATTTAAATCCATATAATATAAAATTAGAACGATAACGAAGGCAGTATCGTCGGTACTTACTTTACGTATAAGGTGGGACTTTTTTTTATATCTAAGAACACTTCACTCGTCTTGCATGCGAATATGAATAATCAATGTAATTAGATAAACAAAGAATGTAAATCTGTTTTTTTTTTATTGTTAAGCACTCCATTAAGTTATTTACCTATTTCAATTTGGTGTAGTGTATCTTTTATTTGAATCTTTTCTAAAGATATATAATGGTATGGTACTTAGGTACATATTATATGTATTTTGTATGTATGTCTACATATAGAAAGAATATAAGATACATCACTATGGAAATTTTACAATTAGTTATTATTGATAATAAAATTAGTTCATGGTTTGAATACTATTCTGCGGCAATAATGGAAGTTATGTTTTGTTTTGTATACAATCGCATGGAAAAATAAAATAATTGGGTTTAACCGGTTTTTTTTAAGACCGAATCTTTTGTACCCCTAATATCATTATAATCCCATTAATATTATGATGTCGTTTATTTTTTACAATGATTTGTTTAGCTTTTTTTTTTTTCTTTGTAGTTAGTAAATAAATTGTATTTTTTTTTATTAGACTAACAACATATAAATCGAAATGGTTTTTACAATTTTCAACCATAAGGAGTACATGTTATTAAGTTAATTAAGTAATTATAATGAATATATTTTAAATTAAGATGGTTAAGTTATGTCATTCATATGAAAATTAAATTAAACATGAATGACGCTAATTTAAATTATAGGGTGCTTTTTCTGGTTGAAAATCAATCTGTAAATCAAATTCAGTTACCTAACGTTCCATTAAGTTTAATTCATTTGCTATTATATGAACAAAATTAACAGCAAATAACTTTAGTCCCTTTACAAAAAAAAACTTTGACGACACAAAACCATTCACAAAAGGTTTTCGATAATGGATAGTTGCTGCCAGAAAAAAAAAACCTTTTCAAACGTGTTTAAATGGTTTCCAAAATGATAAGATAACGTTTCACTTTATTGGAACATCACACAGGACCGATTTTCCCGAGGATTTTCCATTAGAGTAAAGTTTCAATATAAGTTTTTGGTACTTACAGGTATTTGTTTTATATTAAACTTCAAAATGTTAAATATTGTTTTCATTCACCTCAAATATATTATAATATCCCTGAAAGTAGAGACTCTCATTGTTAATGGCCGACAGAAAATTGAAGATAGACCATATTAAAATTAATGCCCCGTGGTGCAGTTCTTAGTGTGTCGATGTCCGTAAATTTATTTTTTGTATGTTTGTATTAAAAGTTTACTATATATGTATTAATTCTTGTATACGATAATATTAAATTTTGATATATTATTTTTTATTAACTTCGTATTTGTAATAAATGCATTAATTTTTAATAAAATTTTGGTGTTGTCATTTACAGGGTGATTCACATATGGTGTAACAAAAAGATAGAACAAGTTAGTTGGGGGTGGGGTCTATCTCCCCCCGTTGAAGTGGGAGGGGCAATTTTCTAAAAAGTTGACTTAAAACAGAAAACAAATTATTAAACAACAACGGTACAACCAACAATGCTATACTTTTTTGGAAATCCAAAATTATTTTCTTTTATATTCTTTTTAAATAAAGTTGTTTAAGTGAATAGTTTATGAAAAATTAATTTTCAAACTCAAAATTTTGAAAAAAAAAATTTTCAAAAAAATTTCAAAGTAATTTTTTTCAAAATTTTATTTTTATTTCAGTATAGTTTTTGTTTCCCAAATTTAATGCTCTTATTAATTTTTAGTTAAAATCAGAAAACCGTATGCTAGAATGTTTTGAAGTTTTTGAGAAAATCAAAAATAACGAGAACCACCTATAAGAAGAACTATTATTTTAGTACTCACCTGACTGGACTTTTATTTAATTTAATGAGGTTAGGCAATGAAAAATAAAAATCAACTAGCTCTCTATCCATTGTACCAAAACAATTCTTTCCTATCTTTCTATTCCTTCTAACTAGTGTCGTGCAACACCTGTTGCATTTAAAAAGGCAATGTGCCTTACAGACACGTAGTTAAAATATTATTATTATTATTATTAATGTTAAAGGATTATTTTGCCTTTTGTTATTTTTAAAATATCCAGAATGTTATTTGCATACAATAAAGTGAAAAAGTTCTGGATAAATGCTATTCTCTACGTTTTTTTTTTAATTGAAAAACACCTTAAAATCGACCTGTCAATTTTGCTTATTACCGCGGCGTAGATTTCTTTCCAAAAAGGTAAAGCATAGCATTGTAGGTTGTACCGTTGTTGTTAAATATTTTTACTTGCTCTATAAGTACTATAAGGCTATAACAATGAAAAAGAACATTACGATGATAGAGAAGACGAAAAAAGTGGGTCCGGCAATTCTGTCTGTCTGTGTGTCTCGGCACCTACAGCCTAAACGGGAGAGCCGATTTACTTAAAATTTGGTATTTATGGTTATTAGGGTTATACGCCCAGAGCTTTTTATGTCACTGTAATCTAAAAATAACGGTACCTGACATATGACGGTTATCGAAAATCTTACTTTTCTCGAAAACGGTTCTAACGATTTCAACCAAATTTGACATGTGTATTAAAGTTCAAAGATCTATCAGACAGTGAAAACTAAACTTTCATAAACATTCGTTTAACAATACCTGCCATATAACGGTATTTTTTTAAATTTCGACTATTTCGATAACGGCTGAAGCGATTTGAATGAAATTCAATAATACAATTTTCATAGTTATTTCAAATAACATGGCATAAAAATTTTTGTCAAAAATGTTTTTGTGAATTAAATTTTTCGTATTGTAATGAAATTTAGTATTAAGGTATATAAAATCAAGTTTAAAAGACGTGCATACTTAGGTCCTTTTTTTAGTAAAATATTTTCGAAAAATTATTAAAAAAAAAACAATTTTTCGAAAACTCATACTTAGTAAAGAAAATTTTTTGCATACTTTGATTTTGGTTTGAATCTCATTTCCGATAGTAACTTTTTACTTACGAGCCGATTTTTATACTGCAGCCCATGGAAACGTTTAATTAAATAGATGTTTGGTATGTAATGTTAAGCAAACAAGTCTGATAGGGAAGTATGTAGGTATTAATTTTAAAAACAAAAACCTATTACATCACTTATTGATATCTAATAAAAAAAATGCCTAAACAATGTATTACTTTATTGGAAAATACAAATGTTGTGACTGTTAGTTTAGTTTTTATATTTGTGAATAACGTCAAGAAGCCATGTAACGTTATACTCTTCACGATCGCTGAATACTTGTGACTAAATTTTTGCGGTATAATTAGTGGACAAAGTGAATTTCGTCGCGAGATTTTCGAACGTTCTACTTCAACTATAGTAAAAAATTAAGCCGTTTAGTCGATTGTCCCAAAGAAACTGAAACAACGGGCCTTCGAAGAAATAGCACTTCTGTGGCTGAAGATATCACAGATGAAGTTACTTGAACTCCTGAGCGATAAAGAACAGTGATCAACAATTTTTAAATGACGAAAATGTAAGATTTTAGGCGTGCAGAATAATAAAGTGACATTTTAAAAAACTGAAGATTTAAGCTTTAAACAATTAAACATTGTTATGATGTGTACTTGTAAACAAAAAAAAATTTTGGATACAAATATACTGTCGATTTGATTTATTTTCATTTAACTCAAAATTTCTATACCGAAGTCAAAGTGCACTTATTCCACTAATATTCTGATTTCCTCATTTAGAAATGGAGGACAAGTTGTTTCAACATTATCGTGCGCACAAAGCTTGTAGAATGGTAGACATATTAAAGAATGCGTTTCTAAATCACTAAGCGTCTCGTTTTGGTAATTCGACAGGATCGATCATCCCTCATTTTTTCTTTGTAGTTTTTAGAAAATACGGGTCTATGAGAACGAGCAACGAAATCTCCACGGTACCAGACAAGACTGCAAGACCTCATCGCCCGAATTTGACAGAAAAAAATACATTAATAATAAATCGGATTTCCATCAACTATATACCGGGATCGCCTTGAATTACCCATATCATTTATAAAAATAAATGCACAAAACTTAAAAATCCAAATATTTATTTAAAAAAAATATATTTAATGACGTCCTTTCATTTTAAAGATATATAACGAAAGAACATTTCGTGAAAGTTTTCGGGTCACCCTTTAAATGTAGATAGATACTCTCAACGACATTACTGATAAAGTATATACACAAACATTTCTACATAAATCAAACAACAAAGTTGTTCATTACAAAAACCCTCTACTACAATCTATATCAACGCAATTATTACATTTTTCATACAGAAAAAGGTCAAGGTTATCAGCGCAATATCAATATTAGTTTCATTTCCATCAACAACATCAAAACAAATACATTCTGCCAACAGAAATTAAAAAAAAAAAATCAAACTTAAAATCAATAATACCTTTTCATTTTGTTTATCCTTCAAAATCAAATAAGTTTTTAGTTTTGTGTAATCCTTCCAAACGTTATGTAAATCTTTGTTATTATTAGCTGGTTGGGCTGTAGCCGGTGTTATTAATCCATCTATTCCGGCCATTGTTGCAACTGCTATAGACTCTAGATGGTTTGAGTAACCTCCAATTTATATACTTGAAATATTCACACAAAACAATTTTTTTGTAAAACGATATTTTTTTTTAATTTTTTAATTGACAAACATTTTACCACTTAAAAATAATGGTATGGATTTTTATATATTTTTATAGACGTAATTTATCTTTCACTATAATTTCCCCCTGCAACCCTTTCAATTATCTGCATGAACGCCTTGTGTAAAAAAATAATGAGAAGATGTGAAAAAATTGTATTCTAATTGAGGTATTAACATTCCTTTTTTTTTTATCACTAACACGAACAATTTACCACACAAAATTCTCCCCTCGATGTTTGTGGAAAAGAGTAGAAGGAGAAGAAGAAAATTAATAAATCTTTTGGCATGGAACGAGAACACGAACTTATTAAGCAAATTAACTATTCAAATGATTTATGATTTTTTTTTTAAACATTTTATCCATTTGAATAATAATAATTTAAATGAAAAACCGCTGATGATGACACACAGATGATGAATAATTAAAATATTTTATATCGCTGCTTCATTCAAATGCTAATTTGTTTAGAATTTTTGTTTAAAAGATCAAAGAGATGTGAAATTTAAAAATCAACACCCACATAACACAACACACTTGTTTTATTAAATTTTTAAATTGTTTACACAAAAAATTATCGAAAATATATTAATAGACTTCGCTTTTTTTTTTTGTTTGATCAAGATAGCACAAGCTATCTATTTTATAATCCTCTCCACACGGTATCACATCACTGTGTATCTCCGAAGATATTGAGATTTTTTTTTTTTAATTGACACACAAGCAAGAACCTTATTTCAAAGATAATTTTATAGCTTTTTTATAATTTTTTTTATTCACATGAATTGAAGTTTGCGCACATAGACTCGTATCGCGAGGCGCGTTCACAGCCTACAGCAGTTCGTAACTTACTGCTCTCAAGAGCGACTGAATACACTAGAAGCGATAAAGTCAGCACACCGCCTGCTCGCCTTGCTTCACTGCCTCCTGCTACTGCGATGGTGCTTTGTCCCACACTTATGGTTGTGGTGCACATACCATCTTAAACATGAGTTTTTCCAATCGTCGACGACTATGACTATCACTATATGACGACGACGACAGACGGTAGCGTGCTCGCTATGACACAACAAATAGAATAATAACCTACAAGAACAAGATACAAAAGTATCTATATGTGTGTTTGGTAGAGATAAAGCTTATTTGGTGCTTCGTTGTCGGCTTTATAGATATGTATGTTGGTTTGAAGCGGCGTGGCGCGTCTTCGGTGCGGGATGTATATGAACTACACTAAACAGCACAATTTAAACTAGCGTGAGCTATTCACCTTAAAAATTGATTTTTTTTCTTCTTTAAAAAAAAATTTAATGAAACACAAAAGTTAGTAGTTGAAGTGCGCGGCGCTAGTTATTTGGCGTAATGACTTTGTCAGAAAAAATACCGTCTCATTGTGATGAAAAGAAGGAGCTCTGCAATCTCATGTTATACTGACGACGGCGACGATGATGACGATGATGATGATAACGATGATGACGACCGACAAGGAGTGTGTATGTTTATGTTTATGTGTCGAGTTGAAGTTTTATTTTTTTATTTTAATGCGGGACTGCAAAACAACTTTGAATGATGAGATCTGACAAGAGTTGCCATAAAGCAGGTAATGGAGATTTGAAGAAATAAATAAAAAAAAAACATAATCAATTAAGAACCATTAATCAATTTAATAAAAAAACAGTATAACTGTCACAACAGCAATTATTGTAGAATTATTAATACGATTACTTTTTGCAGTAGGCAATTATTAGTTTTACAATAACTTTACTTTTATCAAAATTTTTTTTTTATTTGGATTTAATTTGTGTTTATTAATATTTTAAAGCAACTGCACAGAAGCAATTTTTTCAACTTAAAATACATGCAGTTGCTTTAAGTCCAATTTGTCATGCAATAAATTACCAAATTTCTTTAATTTTCATTAGATTTTTGTGGTCAATAAAGGAATCTTTAAATTAGCTCATTGGGTGATCTTGCCGGGCTATAGGTAGCTAGTTTCTTATAAAATTGCTTTATCCGTTATCTATTATAAACTAAAAAAGTCTAATTTGCATTGGTCTCACAAAAAAAAAAAAACATACTCCACAATTAAATACTAACAATAAAAAATTCCTCATACGCCCGAGTGTCCTTATTTCTTTTAAATGCATTTATTTTTTATTATTTCGCGTTAAAATCGACTACCAACACCGGACTGTAGATAAGCTTTAGTTTTATATAAAATGTTTATATATATATATCCATTTGCAATTATATTTGTTTTGTGTTAATTATTTCAATATCTGTCCGCAACAACATAAATGACAAAGCTCAATAACATTTGGCGCCATTTGCAGAATTATTATTGTAAACTTTTTTAAGGGTTCTAGCATATAAACCTCCCAAAATTTTAATTAAGCGTGAAGTTTCTAGTCTTCAATAAATAAAGCATTGTTTCACTAAAATAATTTGTGAAATACAGGCTATAATAATTTTTCGAATATGTATCTGTAAAAAAAATCTTAGTGCGTTTACATTTTTTACGGTTTAGTTCCAAAACAGTAGATAATATTTTATATCACGAATTCAAAATGTTAATCGACAAACATTAACAGTTTCCTTAATTTTAAACTTTAAACAATGTTGAAGCTTGAGGGGACTTAAAAAAATAAAATAATTGAAAACACCGCCAAAATTTTAAGATAACTTTAAAATGTTCACGGTATTAAATTTTGAACTAAACAAACGCTAAGTCAAAAGTATTTTATTAGTTTTGATTTAAAAAAAAATCAATTTAAGTGTTACAATATTGTCACAAAAAGTTTATTTGACTCGTTTAAAATACGTTCTTTAACGTTTAAGTTTAACATTCAAAATTGTTAAATATTTGTAAAGATAAGAACAGAACAAGTCTATAATTTGTATTTGTCAAATCAGCAAAGACACGACGTTGTTGGTGATCAGCCGGCTTGAGTTCTTGTGTTTACTGAACTTTATAAGCCTTAAGACCCAAGTCTTTATGCAAAATACGGTGTAATGACGTTTGTGGAATGCCTAATTCCAAAGAACGACGAGGAATGGACAAACCTGGGGTTTTCTTCAACACTTTGGGCTACAACAGCAATATTCTCAGTTGTTGAAGCGTGTATCGTTCCATTTTTATTAATGGCGTAGTTTCTACTTGTCAAATGTCAAAATATTACAGCTTCAAAAGTGACAGCTACCGATATAGCGGGCTATTCAAAATAACACCTCTTATTGGATAAACCTTTATTTTAAATATATATTTTTTTTTTTATTAAATATTTCTATTGAATTGACTAAACGGTCAATGGAACAAAAAGCAAAGAATAAAACTATTTGAACTCTCACTTGCTTGCTTGTTAATATACATATATAAGCCGTTGAAATAATGTTCGAAAGAGTTGTTCGGAAAAATAACTTGAACCAAAAATACCGTTCATATAAAATCGAATAATGTTTCGTTCCAGCAGATATAACGCTATTGCTGATAATAATCTAAACCTTCTAACAATACTTATCAACTCATTGCCCAGATAGTTTAGAGTCTAGACTATTAAACCATACAACATTCTAAGTCCAAGGTTGCTATTTTTTTTTAACTATAGTTAATTATTTAAATTTAAAAGTTCTTCCAAAGATTCAACTTTTAACTGAATGGGCTAAAGAACGACAAACAACTCTTTAAACTTGCACAACGGCAACCTACCACTTTTAGCTTGAAAACATAATTTTTCTTTTCATTTCACAAAGGACAAAAGCCAAAAAGAAAATATCTTGTTATTGTTAGAATGAAGAGAATGCAACAAAACAAAATGAAAACCATGCGAACAAATTTACCTAGACGAAGAAGAAAACAAAGCCAAAGGCAAACACTACACATCCAATGAAAAGAGACGAAAGGTGCAAAGGAAGTGGTGGCCATGGCTGTTATTGGAGTGGCACAGTTGGGGAATAAGGAGCAAAATGAAGAGGCGACACAATGTTTTTCTAAAGAAAATACATTGAAAAACAAAAATGCAGTCACGGATGTGGTTTTTAACATAAAAAAAATAGATATAAAAATAAAACATAAATGTAGAGAAATATTGGAACACTGGTATCGGGGTATGGACGTACGAAAAAAAATGTTTTTTTTTTATTAAAAAAATAGAACAAGAAGAATTAAAATGAACATGACACTCGTTTGTTTATTTGTGTAAGGCACTGTTTCTGAATGACGTGTTGGTTTGGTTGTTTAACTTCATTTTTATTGGAGCAGGTAATGGTGTTGCCAGGTTTAGTAATATATAGAATGTAATAATAGTTTTTTTTTTTTTTTAGATAAGTTATTGTGGCCTATTTGTGGATAAAGTTGGAGTAATGTTTATAACTCTTACAATTGTTTTAGCTCTTTTATAGAATATGATCTAAGTCAAAAGATCATGGATATTGAATGATTCGAGATTTAAAACATCACTCTCTATGCAGACAATTAATGTTCATGGACTTTCGTTATGTGAAAACAGAATCTGATCTCGTAATGTTCGAGTTACTCTTTCGAAATCATAAGTCGTGTTTAGCAAAAGAGTTATATAAGTCTTCCTTAAATTTTGCTGATATAGCCACTTATTCTGGTGTTGAAACCACAATGGTCCACTGAAGAGATATTTTTGGAAAATCTTAAATTAAGAAAGAAAAACGTCTCTTAAACAATTTTTCAGCTTTCACGAAGATGCATTTTATATTTTACTACGCAACTTTGTTTGATTACATGAATGCTGGACTTGTTTGTGCCACACCTATAGTTTGTATGAATCACTCTGTTGAATACAAGCTGGCTAACTCAACCTAATAGTCTCAATTTTGCGGTTTCACATGTGGCCCCATTAGGGAATACGAAGCGAGTTGTTTGTAATTCTCCTTTTTGACGCACCTAAATCTGTTAAATTATTTAATTTGAAACGAATCCTTATACAAACCTTCCAATTAACAGCTGGTTTCAAAAATAATATGTACCTGATAAAAAACTTAATTTTCGCCTCCAAATCATATTCGTTTCGTAATCATGCCCCTGATGGTTAAACTTCACCCTCATAATGTTAGTTTAATATTTCAAAGGTAAATCGCTGTCTTTGACTTCAAACATATAAGGAATTTGAATGCCAGCCTATGAAAAATTAGAAGCAAAAATAGATCTTATTTATAACAGTTATTACTTGCGATAAAAGGTACTATAAAGCAAGTTATGAATTCGTGCAAAAAAAAAGTTTTTAGATAACAATCAAACATGACATTACGATGATAGCGAAGTCGAAAAAAGTGGGTCTGGCAATTCTTTCTATGTGTCTGTCTGTCAGTCTGTCTGTCTGCCATTCGCACCTGCAGTCTAAACGGTTGGACCGATATCCCTTAAACTCGGTATATAGGATTTTTAGGGTGACAGTCAGGGGAGTTTTTTTAATTTTTGTTCTAGGCCCAATACTAACGGTACCTGCCATATAACGGTTATGAAAAAACTAGTTTTTCTCGAAAACGGCTCTAACGATTTTGATAAAATTTGACATAAGTGATACGAAACTAATAACCTTTCAGATGCCATGAACCATATTTCTTTGGGAACAGTTTTAACGGTACCTGCTATATAACGGTTTTTTTTAATTTTGTCTTCTCGTTAACGACTGAGTGGATTTTTACAAAATTTTATTTCTAAGCAGATCTAGATAGCCAAACAATAATGGCGTACTTAATTTTTTTAATAACATTTCTTAAAAAAATAAGATTTATTAAACTATTTTTTTTTTGAAAATTGAATAATTTGAAAACCAATTCATGAATCTTTTTTGAAATTTATTTTTCGGATGAAAATTGTTAATTAGCTAAAATTGGCTTTCTCCAAAATTTTCAAAAACATATTTTAAAAAAGTTGGACCTGATTTGAGAAAAAAATAAAGTTAAATATATTATAATATTTAATAATTACTGGCATACCACGATTTTCTCGGAAAACTCTCATTTGTTATAAAGTGATTTTCAAAGTTATTTGTTTTTATAATTTTTTTTTTAAATATTTCTTATTATCGTTTTCTTTTCAGATGAGATTTCTTAACCTGACAACACCCTTTTATTTCGTACACTCGCGGACATATAAATTGGTTCATTTGTGCCTAGTGTTTTTTAATTTAAAATTGATTGACAAAAACTTGTGGTTAGTTAAAGCTTTAAGTCTATAAAACTACTTTAAAATTAATTATGTATATATTATACTTAACAAAATACTGTCCATAATTCTCACCAACGTGTATCGATCTTCCCGAAGTATGTACACTTAAAAATAATATAAGAGCCGACCAAAGCCATTCAATCTATTTTAGTGACCGAAAAAATTGAGAATTGTTAAAAAATAAAATTGATTTTGCAGCAATTACATTTTATCTTATTACTAGCAGATACCCGTTCGTTGTTACGGCGCACAGTGGGCAAAAATCATCGTTTTGGTGGTCAAAAATACTTAATTTTTCAGCCAGTTTTTTAAATTTTTTTTTTGTATTTATTATTTCATTCAAATATCTTTAAACTGGCAATGCTCTCTTATTAATATATGTTTTACTTAAATTTGAAAAAATATTTGAAAAAACTATAATGGTACCTAAAAAATATCCGAAAAATAACAGAAACAGTTTTAAGCAATAAATAAATAATCCAAAAAATTAACGAAAACAGTTTTAAGAAAAAAAAAAAAAAAAACAAAACAAAAATAGTTTTAAGGAACATTTAAATGTACTGGTTATTCAAAATCAAAAATATCTTCGATATCTTCAGGTCATTTACCCAGATTTTCTATTTTGTATGGCATTTTCTCAGTGAAGATATAAAGAGCTGTGATGACACCAACATCATAAGAAATAAGTCTTCATTATTCCTCTTCCTTGAATATTTAGATGTGTTGTTTTTGCGGTACTTCCTATACAATTTATAGTTTGCTTCTTGAATCTCTTTTTTTGACAACTCTCCAATTCGTAAAACATGAGAACTAATTATGTATTCTTCACGGCAAAGAATTTTGTGCTCTGTTGGTGTTAATACAGCTAATGTATCGTTGGCGTATTTTCCAAATTTTTGCTGATTAAACTTGAATCCACTATTGATTAAGCTCAAAATGTTTCTAAATCTTAATATTATATAGTGTTTTATATTAAGTATTTGCGCAGGTATTCCAAAGCTCTCAAAAATCAAAAAAATCAAAACAATGTGTATAAGTACTCTAAGTAAAACTCTGCGAAGGAAACTGTCTCTAAATAAACACTTTTGGCTCTAATTCCCAAAGTCGGATGCAGAGGCAGACGGATATGTTTTTTTAGATTTATTGACATCTCTTTTTATCAGAGGTCTCATCCATCTACTTGCTGGATTTTATCTGAATCCGTTCAATGGTTGAGGCTTGGAATCGAAACAAAAACCCAAGTATACATACCACAGGAACCTTTCGTTTTCAGTGATCAAAATACCCTATCCGTTGGTCCAGTCTCTCATTCATCTACCTTTCATTCATTCACATCCGTTCTGTGGTTGCGGCTTGAAAGCCGAACTATTATATATCCACTTCAATAATAGAAGCATTATAAAAACATTTACATTCGTTAGTAGGGTTTACACGGTTTAAGTGTAAAAACATCAGTTATCTGAACGAAAAATAAACAGCAACCCTATAAACAAAACCAAGTCCGTATTTATCGAGCGCTAAAACTCTGTTCCACGAAAAGTAAATAAATAAATAATTCTATTTATGAAAAAAAAAAAAAGAAAAAATCTGGCGTTATTAAGTAACAAACATACATCCAAACATTCACATTTATAATATTATTATTATATATTATATATTATATATTATATTATATTATATTATATTATATTATATTATAAAGGGTTTTCCAATAAAAGGTGTTATTTTGATATTCAAAGAAAAATGGCATTTTTTGAGATAAATGATCGGATGTTTATTTCATTATAAAGAGGAAGATATGCCGTTAATAATGGAACACAACATCAGTCAAATGGCCGCCACGACCACGCTTACAGGACCATATCCTTTTCATGAAATTTTCCATAACCAAATCGCAAAGTGGCTGCCCTATGTCCTCGATAGCCTCACGAATTCCATCTTTGAGGTCTTGAATCGACGCTGGGCTGTTGGTGTAGACCTTATCTTTCACGTGGCCCCAAAGGAAGAAGTCTCAAGGTGTTAAATCACAAGATCTCGGTGGCCAATTGTGATCACCTCTTCGAGAGATAACACGGTCCGGAAACTTTTCCCGTAAAAGATCGATGGTTTCATTGCTTGTGTGGCACGTAGCGCCGTCTTGTTGAAGGTAAACGTTGTCCAGATCAATACCAAAAATGCGTTGTTGAAGCGTGTATCGTTCCATTTTTATTAATGGCGTAGTTTCTACTTGTCAAATGTCAAAAAATGACATCTTCAAAAGTGACATCTACCGATATAGCGGGCTATTCAAAATAACACCTCTTATTGGATATTATATTATATATATTATATAATATAATATCCAATATTATATAATATTATATTATATTATATTGTATTACATATATATTATATTATATATAGTAAGATTATTTTTATAAATGTGTCACACTAGTTTTGAAAACAAAAACAGAGCAAACAAAACATTTAACCTATTCATATGACCAGTAGTGTATTAATATCTTGATTCCATTTTTTTACTTTCAAGATTTATTTCTTGTTTTAATATTCTTACTTTGTATTGTCATTATTGAAAATACGACTACCGAGAGTGAGATGATAATAATAAAACAAAACAAAATGCTAAATAATTTAATTTTTTACTTCAGAATAAAGAGAAAACGGGTAGACAAACTGCACCAAAAGAAACGAAAAAGAATGATTTATGGGTGGAATGCGCGATGTTGAATTAATGAAGAACAACATGAAAACAAGCTTAACCCAATCAAAAAGCAAATAGATAGAAAATAATGATAACAAGAAGAAGAGAAAGAAAAAAAAAAATAAAAATAAAATGAAATAAAAACCTGAAATGGAGATGAATCGAAAAACAAAGTCATCGTACTATCGTATAAAATCAGCAAACATAAATTATTTATGGGTTTAAACATGTCGTCCCTTCTTCTTCTGCATCTCTTTACCGGTCGGTGCTGCCATAATGGCTGCATCTCTATGGATATAAGATCAACACACAATACACACTTCGTTTTATCGAGATTATTACACGCATACAAATGTTTAAGTATGTGTTTTTGCCTTTAGTCATCGACTTAACAAGGGGCAATCAATCCATCCATCCATCCGTTTATCTATCCATCGATTTATTTATTATTACTTAATGTGTACGGCCAATGAACACACAACATTTTACCATAAAAGAGAAAGAAACAGGGGGAAATTGATATCGAGCAGTAAACAAGAAAAATTTATAAAGTCCACGACTATGTCGCGTATACATACTTGTTTTTTTTTTATAGCAAATTATTATTATGACAAATTAAAGTAGGTATATGTGTTGAATCTAATTGATATTGCAATTAACTTAAAAAAATTAGATACATTATAAAATTGTAAGTTATAATTAATAAAAAAACTAAAAGAATATCGACTTTACTAAAGTGGAAGCCTAACCAGTGATGGCCGAATTGTCACTTCTTAGAAAAACTACATTTGTTACATTTGCTACGTAGTTTAAGTAGTTAATATATGTAGTATATGAAACAAATTGTAGAAGAAGTTTCAACTGTCAAATTATCTGTCAGCTCAGCTGTCATTTTAGTGTCACTTTGAAGTTGGATGTTTGAATTTTAATGTTAAGTTATTTATTTATTTTTTTTTTCTATTATAGTTGCAGATCTCGAAAACTATCAATGGTATTGGAAAATTTCAAACACCAAAATATTGAGCACAAATTTGTCCAGGGACGATGTCCGTTCCTTTTTTTAAATTTTACCGCGTTAAATTTTTTTAATGAGTTTTTAAGCTTTGAAAAATAACTTTTTTTTTAGGAATGAAGATAGACGAAACTAACGGTCCTTTAAACAAAATAAAAATGGTACTGTGTAGAGCATACCTTACTCTAGAGCCGATGTTCCTTTTTTTTCTTCTTTTTTTATCAAGCGATTTAACGTAAAAAAAATTAAAAAAAGAACAAAAAGTTTGGACCCCTAGTATTTCGGATCAGTGAATGGTACATACTTTAAAACGGCACACATTTGGTAATATCGATGCAATAGAAATAAATTTTAATAATATAATTAATATTTATATATTAAATTATTGTTTTTCTGCCATCTTCTGTGACCGAAAAATGCCCCCTAAGCTGAAAGGAAAGCTCTACACTGCAGTGGTCCGTCCAGCACTTACATACGGTTCACAATGTTGGACTATGTACCAGTGGTATGAAAGCAAAATGACGGCAACTGAGATGAAGATGCTTCGCATGACAGCAGGAGTGACAAAGCTTGACCGAATACGGAGTAGAAAGATCCGGAAAAGCCTCCACGTCAAAGAAACCATCGTTCAAAAAATGCAGCACGACAAACTCAGCTGGTACTGTCATGTACTTAGGAGAAACGCTGAGAACCCCGCCAAAAAGCATTATCATACAACGTTCCAGTACAATCGCGGAAGAGAGGCAGGCCGAAGAACTCCTGGAGAAAACAAATGCAACGACACCAGCATTCAGTTGGCCTCAGACATGGAACAATCCATAACCGGGAAGCTTGCCGACACATTCTGAGGTCAACCCGACGAACCCCACAAGCAGATCAGTAGAGAAGCGGTGAAGTGGGAAAGTTGTGATCCCACTCGAGATCATAATATCGTCGGAAAAGGAGAAGAAGAAGAAATTATTGTTTTTCTGCATTAACTACATGATTTTGAAAACGTAACAAATTGTAAATCAGGGGTGTATGTTATTCAATTTACTATGCGTAGTTAATGCTGTAGAAAATATAGTGTAGTTAATTCAGCCAACACTGAGCCTGACTGAGAAAACGAGGTTTTTATTGCTGATCGAACAAAAAATTACTTCACAATTCGTCTGCTAGAAATTTTGACAAAAACTTTTGTCTTTCAAAATAAAATGATAGAAAAACAAGTACCGATTTGTTAAATATGATAGATTTTCTCAAATAATCTAGAGTCTAGAGTCTATAGGCTCTATAGCTATCAGAAGAAGAACCTAATCCAAGGTAAGCGCACTGCATTTGAGAATAAGTTTATTGCAGCTTATGAACGATTTGAAGGCGTTGAAAAAAAACTTTTAACATTTCAGACTACGATTGGAGGTCCGATAACTGTAAAAAAAAAAAAAATGGAAAACATCGAATAAAAAACAGAGAAAGTTGAAAACCTACAAATTAAAGAATTAGTCAATAAAATTGGACGAGGTTAGAAAACTAAGGGAGCGAAAAACTTCTTTTTAATAGAAAAAAAAGCATGCACCTACATTAGAAAGACAAATTTCAGTCTTAGCACATAATCCGAAGCAAGTGTTAAGTTAATAATTTCTTCTTGTAAAGAGGGTTATAAATAGGTCCATAATTTTTTTCTTTTTTATTGTACATAATCTCAAATGACAAAATCTCGAATGCTAAGCTATTATTGTTGTTTCAGTTTACGGCGTATAAACATAAAGTTTGGTATGGGGAGCATGCTGTCCTCTGCAATTTGCCTACCAGGACTCGCTCTAAGATTTGGGATAAGTGCGAGTTTTGGTATATGCAATGTTTCTTTCGGATTTAGTACTTACTAGGTGAAGAATTTCTTCGAAAAAAAAAATTCACGAGCCATAAGGGACATTCTTCCACCTAGAATCATTTGTTGATACCACTAAATGTTTTGTTTGAAAGTTAATTAGCTTGTACCGGTAAACAGAGCGAACAAGTAAGCTCGACTTTCTGTGTAAATCTCTTGTCTATAATACGTTTCAAATCCTGACATTTAATTTTATTATTATTTTAATCTGCATACCGTAGCCTTTTGTATCATCTCTTACAAATTAATCTGTATACAGATAAAATATTGAAATACAGTAAGAACATTAAATGAATTGAAAATTGTCATTATCAAAATGATTCAAATTGCAGTCTTGGTAGGCCAAGTTTTCCAGTGTGAGATTATTCCAGGGTAAGATTAACATCGAATTAACTCTGATAAAACCAATTAAGCTGAGTTATCTGAATAAAAAACGTGTTTTCATCAGAGTTAACTCCAGGTTAATCTAACCCTGAAATAACCTAGCTCTGAAAAATTGGGCCAAGATACATGGATAAGTTATAAAACGGATTAAAATGAATAACCTATTAAACAAATAAAATTAAATTAAAATGACAGTTGGATAACCGACGTAATTTAACTAAACATGACAAGTTAAAAGATTTAGAAAACAAAACAAAAAAAACACATTTTTATCGCATAGTAATCAGTACTGTTGATATTTTCATTAAACAACGCGGCACACAAAACACTCAAGTCAAGTCAAGTCTCTATATCGCTCCTAGATACCATAAAAAGAAACTTAGTGCAAATGCAACAAAGTGTATACGTAGAGTGAAGTGAATGTAACGCATTTGTGTTACGATGATCGCGGACTCATGTAAACGACATCGGAATGTTGGAGAGGTCTTGGAGTTTCATTATGAAGTTCCTGTGAAATTCCCTTTTTGTTATAGTGATCCGTAGTCTCTGATTATGCGTCACATACAAAAAACTTTTAATACAAATTATTTCAGAAAGCAGCCATTAAATGTCATATCGATTAACTTTATGGATTTTATATTAACCGCATTTGCTCCTGTTTTTTTTTTTCTTCCAAATAATGAAAATACAGGGTGATTGGTATAAGGTGCACCAAAAAGCTTGAGCGTGTAGATGGAGTTAAGACAAGGTAAAATCGTATGGGCTGGAGGGGCAATTTTCTAAAACATTGACTTAAATCAGAAAAAAAATTATTTAAAAACAACGGTGAATGATACAAAGCCTTGTTATATTTTTTTGGAAAGCCAGAGAAAACTACTCTTTTATTTAATTTTTAAATTAAGTTGTTTAAGTAAACAGTTTTAAAAAAATTAATTTTCAAACTCAAAATTTTAAAAAAAAAATTAAAAAAAAATGTTTAAACTAATTTTTTCAAAATTTTATGTAATTAACTATTATTTTTATTTTCAAAATTCAATGCTCTTATTAATTTTTAGTAAAAAACAGAAAACCGGATGCCAAAATGTATCTTAGTTTTTGAGAAATTAAAAAAAATTAAAAGTAAAACTAGTAAATAAAGTAAAAAGTTAATTCGTTTTTTTTTTATTATTTGATTAAAATCGGATGGTATGTAATAAAAAATAAAAAAGGAATAATTCCCTAATTAATAATTGACCTGAGCAGGTCAAATTTGGGAAAAACAAAAAAAAAGTGTTTTTCTTGGAAAAAAATACTTCTAGTTTTTCTTAATTTCTCAAAAACTAAGATATATTTTGCCATCCGGTTTTCTGTTTTTGACTAAAAATTAATAAGAGCAATGAATTTTGAAAATAAAAATAATAGTTAATTACATAAAATTAATAATAATAAAGAGCATTGAATTTTGAAAATAAAAATAATAGTTAATTACATAAAATTTTGAAAAAAATTAGTTTAAAATTTTTTTTTTCAAAATTTTGAGTTTGAAAATTAATTTTTTTAAAACTGTTTACTTAAACAATTTAATTTAAAAATTAAATAAAAGAGTAGTTTTCTGGCTTTCTAAAAAAATATAACAAGGCTTTGTATCATTCACCGTTGTTTTTAAATAATTTTTTTTCTGATTTAAGTCAATGTTTTAGAAAATTGCCCCTCCCGCCTAAACGGGGGGAAATAGACCCCCCCTCCCATACGATTTTTTTCTTGTCTTAACTCTACCTACACACTCAAGCTTTTTGGTGCATCTTATACCAATGCGAATTAAGATGGTAGCATTAATACAAATTAATATTGGTCATTACATGATGCATGAACGAACGATGATGGGTATTTTAAACTAATTTGTTACGAAAAATAAGTGTATTTTTATATTTTAACTAGCTGACCGGGCAGACATTGTTCTGTATTTTATTTTCGTGAAAATAAATTTTTTTAAATACAAAAAAAGTTAGTATGGTAGTTTATGTATTTAGTTAATTTAGGTTTAAATTAATGCAGTACACGTAGCGCCAACTGTTAAAATTTTAAGTGCGCTGCTATCAATTTTAATATATTCTCCGTCCAAAAATTAAATTTGAGAAATTTTATGTTTTTTTACTTGATCCATAGGGCAAGTATTGGTTTCGTATAAAAAAAAATTCGAGGTTTTAATCAAACCTGACATTACGATGTTAGAGAAGACACAAACAGTAGGTTTCGTCATGCCGTCCGTTGGTCTGTCTGTGCAGATGTGCCGATGTTCGGTTGTATGTTCACCGAGCTACAGCCTAAACGTTTGGACGGATTTTCTTCAACTTTCAACGGATCACTTTCAACTTTCGTTATGAACCATCGTTACCATCCACATAACCGTAACTTATAACTTTATAACATAAGAAAATGAAAGAGCATCAAAATCTGTCAAGTCGTTTAGAAGGAAAAGAATTAGGTACACGCGCACACTTAAATTTCATTATTTTGTTTGACAATTGAATAATAAAACTCTAAATCTCGACAAAACTGTCACCTGCCAAATGTTTTATGTTTTATTATGTGATAAATTTAACAGAAAACTAAATTTTTTTAATAAAAAAAACTGCATTGCAACAACAACTCCATCTACTGAGTGCAACTATAGCTATGAACTATGCAGATAACTCCAAGAGTATAGAAAACAAATTTCATCAATATTGGTGGAACCGGAACATACACGCATAACTGTACTTTTGTATTTAAAGAAAACAAAAATACTCTGCATCGCGAGACCACCACCACCTATTGGGATCAACTTTAGCTAAAAACCATCCAGATAACTTCCAGTATGAAAAACAAAGTTCATCAAAATTAGTGGAACCGTTTAGGAGAAGAAGACTTTCAAACACAAACATACTGCACTTTTGTATGTAAGGAAAACAAAACAACTCTGGATCTCAAACAACACCGCCACCTACTGAGTCCAACTATATAACTAAGAACCATTCAGATAACTACATAGGTATATGAAACGAATTTTATCAAAATCGGTTTAACCGTTTAGGAGTAGGAGAATTACTAACACACGTACATCGGAATTTTATATATAAAGGAGAAGAAGAATATTGTGAGATATTAATTTTTATTTTAAGAGAGTCGTCATTGATGGATAATTACTTTGAGATTTAAAATAGAATAGTTACAATAAATAACAAATTGTTCAGTGGTTTCAAACGAGAAAGTTGATTTTTATGCATTTGGTTATAAATCAATGATTCCACTTAGAAAGAACCAAAAAGGAGATTGAAATAAAATCCCAACTGCGAAAATTCCGACTGTAGAAATTTCAGAGTAGTACGTCTTTTAAAATAAAGATTGCTTAGCAAATTGAAAGTAGGTATTAAGCCAGTTAGGGATTTATCAGTAGGGGTGTTTTAAGTCGGGATTTTGGCAAACAAGTTATCAATTTTATTTTAACGCAGTTACAAAGGCTAGATTTAATCTAAAAATATTGTCTTAACCAAATTTTCCAAAAAAGCATTATCTTAAATCGCTAATACATGATGGAAACACTGGAATAGACCCTTCCTGTAGATGTATAATAATTTTTTTTTAATATGAATAAAAAATATCTTAAACTATTGTCCTCTTTTGGCGATGGCCGCCCAGGAATCGAATAAACTAAAAATAGTTAGAAACTGGTTTTGAACTGGTCACTAGCTGGTCGTGCACTATTTAAGTTAATTTAAGTGGTTGCGTATATTTTCCCGTATTTAAAGTTTTTCAATATGATACTGGCGATTCTGCTTCACCTAAACAAATATCTAGATAATATTTTTTTTAAATTTTATTTGGAAATCTGCTCTAACAAGATGCCATTTCTGAAAATGGATGTCTGCTAATTAACATTGATTGATGAACGACCAATGATCATTATGATATATCAAAATTGTTGCTAATTCCTTTGATTGTGTTAAATGAGAAAAAATAAAAAAATCTTTATTGCATTCCACTCTCGATTTTGTCATTTATCATTATTATTTTATTAAAGCTGAAAGACAAAAATCTGCTTCTATCCGGATGAAATGATTTAATTTGCTGTGTGGGTAGCAATATGATTTAAGAAAAATGACAACGACAGAGAAAACGTGACGGCAGAGAATGAGCAAAAATAATGATTTGGTAACCCCCCCCCCGTTGAGTTGTGAGGTCATTGAGTTTTAAATTTGTTTTGAAAGTGATGTGATGAGTGTGGTTAAGAAAAATAAAAAAAATTAACTTACTGTTACAAAATAATTATGGTTCTGATATTATGTGATTCCACGTGACACACAACTTCTGAAAGGTTCAAAAGTTTCATGTCTAAGGTAAAGACGTCTACCAGGCGTATTAAGGCCTTTCTCTGTATTTGGAATTTAGACCTGAGATGTAAAAGAATGCAATCATTTCGGTATTGCAGTTAATTGAATTAAAATAATTATTTTTGAGTACTTTGACTTTATTTGACATCTGATGACTTAATGTTTTGACGTCCCAGTTAATTTTGAAAACTTTACAAAATAATTGTTTGGAGCAGTCAAAAGACTTACATCTATTACGATTGTCAATTATCTAAAAATTGACATTTGCTTAAATTTATCAATAGGTTGGAAGTTTGGTATTGTGTTACTTGATTGATAAAAGTTTCGATCATTGTAAATAATATTACAAGTTGTGAATTGATCACAATTTTTTTGACATTTTCCACCATAAAGGGAAGTGTCGAACAATAATAACACTCTTTGCGAATCTGTCAAACCAACCAAATATTAATTAGATAGCAACAACACTATTTTTGGCATTTCAAATTCGGCAGGAGTTATAGCTATTTCATGGCCGCAACCGCCAATAATCAGACTCTTTTTTTAATTAGTGTTGCTCGTTAATTTACAATCTCATGTTTAATGGAAAAACACATTAATGAATTTTTGCCGGCACTATGAATCGAACCTGTGCCTTTCCCACGGATGGTCATCGCACTACGCAATTCTACCATTGTAAGTATATGTTACCTCAATTTAATTTGTGATTATTGAATCGATATATCGATCCACTGCGAAGAAGGCTATTATATTAGTTTACACGCATTTAGATATATTTCGTGAGTTGTGATGGGGAACATTTTTCAACATTGTTTTTCGCCTCTGCTGCCTCTTCAGTAAATTGGCATAAAGGCGATATAGCTTTGTTTAACAATTTGTATCCTCTGTGAATAAGAACTTTATGTAGTGAAGCTGGCATCAGGTCGTTTTACTTGGAGATTGTCCGCAGACTGGCAATGCTTCATAACACAAGCAACATCTTCATCGATTTCAACGACAGCAATTCGTCTCATTTTAGTTCGAGCCGAGGTATCTAATAAAGGGTTTTCCAATAAGAGGTGTGTTATTTTGATATTCAAGGACCCAATCAGCAAAGACACGACGTTGTTGATGATCAGCCAGCTTGAGTTCTTGTGTTAACTGAACTTTATAAGCCTTAAGACCCAAGTCTTTATGCAAAATACGGTGTAATGACGTTTGTGGAATGCCTAATTCCAAAGAACGACGAGGAATGGACAAACCTGGGGTTTTCTTTAACACTTTGGGCTACAACAGCAATATTCTCAGTTGTTCTTGAGCGACGTGCACGAATTTGTCCACCAATTTCTGTATTGCGGTCCGACAAGGTGCTTCACGACGACCCAAAAATGTTTTAGTTTTACGAACCGTCTCTGCCAAATTTTCACCATTTTTATAGTGAATTTCAATGCGTTGTTGAAGCGTGTATTTTTATTAATGGCGTAGTTTCTACTTGTCAAATGTCAAAAAATGACAGTTTCAAAAGTGACAGCTACCGATATTTACATTACATTACGTTTGTGTATTTTTCTTAAAGCCTAAACTTTTGATTTGGCAAGCTTTCTTAAAAATTTTCCAATGTTTGATTAATTTTAGCAATACTGTGACCTTTCTTCGCCATTTTCCAAATATTAAGAGTATCAATGCGCTTGATCATATTGCTAGAATTTAAGAACAAGTGAAAAACAGTGTTTTCATACTTTGGGTCAAAATTTTACAATTAATTCAAAAAAAAAAACTTTATATTCTTAAAAAGGAAGAATAACTCTAATTTCTTCTACATAAATTATCGTGGGAATTTACGGAAATTTGATGTTTTGGCTCTTCAGAAAAACACGAAATATGAAAGACACACATATTATGCACTATTTATAATAGAGGCCAAAATAAAAATATATATATATTTGTTTAAGAAAAAATATTGAAAAACTATCGTTATACCGACATTATTTTATAAGTCACATCACCTTTTTTCCAAACTTTAAAAAATAGACCAAAAGTGGTAAACCATAGTGTAGTATTGTTAGATTTACGTATTTTATACAGAACTGCGAAAAACACTCAACTTCGTGTCGTTACTGACTGCCAACAACTAATTTTAGAAAAGAATCCATACTGCCAATTTAATGTGCTATTATCGTAGATAACTATTGTGTTGGTAAAAATAAATTTAATTCACCTTGAAATTTTGGCCTATGGGACAAACCACTGTGCGCCCTAATCAAGGGGGACAAAACCGACCCCCCACCTTAATTAATTAATTTATTCAACCTTTTCATTATCGTCCTTGACGTTTCTATACGCAACTCCCAAGTCAATAACAAAAGTACACCAACTATTAAAAAAAAAACAAATAATTCATTCCGCTGATGTATGGGGCAGAAGCTTATTTCTAACATCATTAAAGATGCAGGCAGACACATAAAGATAATAATCAAAATAACAAAAGGACTTCTTTTGAACAACGCTTAAGCTTTATTTTTAATAATGATAAAAAAACATTTTTGCGCGGCACTACCATAAAGCGCCACGGGATATTCATTCCTGCTATTCCTGGTACAAACTTATAAATAATGTTCCTTTTTTTTAATGTATCATATTCGTTTGCTTTGCGGTTGAATCTAGGGTTAATCGAATTTTAATTTCGCTGGAAAACAAGATGATAGGATATTCTTGTTACTTTGATGTTGCTATTGTTATTGTTATGATGGTTCTCCCATTTTTAGATTAACCTAAATAGAGAAATCCTATTAAAGGGACGATTTAATTTGCATATTTAATGTGAACAAATATTGACAGATTGTAATTTTATGTATATTATGAATATAAAACTGATTTCAGAAGAAAAAACGAATTTTAATTAATTAATTTCTGTTTCTTTGGCATAATAAATTTCATTAATGTTGGACTCATATTTCTTTTTAAAGGATCACTCCGGAAAGAGGTCGAATTTATATTAAAATGTTGAACAAATTATATAAATGAAATAATTTTTGTTTTACTTTTTTCGTCTGGAAGGAACATGAACATCTCAACAAGGGTTTGATACGGGCATAATGTAAATACAGTGGCTAAAAGAAGTATTTAGACATCAATATGTTTTTAGAGAAGCATTTAAAGTAGTGTACCTAGTGAATTATAATATGTTTTTGTTTTCTTGAATGAAAATGTTAATACATATTAAATAAGAAAGATTATTATAGTTTCTTTGGGTAAAATATGCTGGACAAAACATCCAGAGTATCATCACTACAAGAGGATGCCCTCAGGTAGGGGTACTTTCACCCTTGCTGTGGAGCCTAGTTGTAGATGAACTATTAGAATGTCTTACTTCACAGGGCATACGATGCATCGGCTTTGCTGATGACATTGTTATTATAGCCTATGGAAAGTTCGAAGAAGTCCTCTGTGATATAATACAGAAAGGGCTGACAATCACAAGAAAATGGTGTGTTTCAGTGGGACTAAGTATAAATCCTTCAAAAACCACAATCGTACCATTCACAAAGAAAAGACTTTTACCACATATGAGAGCAATCACATTAGCTGGTGAGATAATAGAAATGAAGAGCGAGGTAAAATATCTAGGTATTACACTAGACAGTAAACTCCTCTGGAATAAACATGTAGAACAAACTGTCGGGAAAGCCACGAAAGCCCTAATGATATGCAAGAGACTTGCAGGAAAATCATGGGGATGTAAACCAAACATCCTGAGATGGATGTACACTATAAAGGTGAGACCCATCATCACCTACGGTGCGGTTGCATGGCACAAAAGAACCGAACTGGAAAAAACAAGAAAGGCACTTGAAAAGGTGCAAAGGCTTGCTTGTATCACTGGAGCCATGAGAACCTGTCCTACAGCAGCAATGGAGGTGATCCTTCATTTATCCCCACTACATATTGTCGTTGGAAGTACTGCAAAAAGTGCAATCTTGAGATTTGAAAAAGAGGGAACTGGACCAGGTAAAATCATAAGTGTCAGAGAGAAAGACTCTCTTTCTAAGTCAATGCCTTTAATAGATATACCAAGAGATGACATGGTCAAGAAGTACAACTTCGAAAAACAATATAGTTTGGAGTTGAGTAATAAGAAAGAATGGGTAGACGAATCAATAAATTATACCTACCAAACAAATGCCATCAAGTGGTACACTGATGGATCGAGAACAGCTGAAGGGACTGGCGCAGGCATATTTGGGCCAAAAACCAAACTCTCTGTGCCGATGGGACAGTCCTGTAGCATATTTCAAGCGGAAATAAACGCCATAAGAAAGTGTGCAGAGCTAAATATCGAAAACGAAACATTGCAATTATGTCAGACAGTCAAGCTGCACTAAAAGCCATAAACTCGTACGCCATTAAATCCAAACTAGTATGGGATTGCGTAGAACAACTAAACGAGTTAGGCAAACTGAACAAAATCACCCTTTATTGGGTACCAGGCCATGAAGGTATCCAAGGTAATGAAGAGGGAGACTCTTTGGCAAAGATAGGGGCAAAAACGGCACTCATGGGGCCAGAACCCTACTGCGGTGTTGGCGAAAATGTGATTTAAAACAGAATCAAAACAGAAGAATAGTCCAAAAGAAACATTACCTGGAACGGACTTCCTAAGCTAAGACAGGCCAAAATGCTACTTGGGAACTACAACCAAGTAAGATTCAAAGACTGCATTGGCTTAAGTAGAAATAACCTAAGAATAATCACGGGCTTCCTCACGGGCCACTGCAAACTCAAAAGACACCTGAGTATCATCGGTATAACAAACGATCCGATATGCAGATTCTGTAATGAACACGAGGAAACTCCAGACCATCTAATTGGAAAATGTGGGGCACTACTACATAAAAGACTCACACATCTGGGGCGTTACCAGATAGAAGAGAGCGAACTTCCCTCTCTGAAGATACTCCAATTACTAAAATTCATCAAGGCCATAGGACTTGAAGAAGAGCTGTAGTATGAGAGTTCTCATCCGGCTCTAGATGGGGGCACAATAGACCTTAAGGTCGCAGTGTATCTAACCCCACTATTAATTCATTCATTGGGTAAAATAACACATCTCGACTTCTTTGTCTTTATCTTTTAGTCTTCCTTGTGGCTGAAAGATCATTTAACACCATACTGTAATAGTAAACTTCTCTTGATTCACCTTAAGTGACCTTTAACCTTGGTAATAATATTTCTTTTTGGCAATGTTCATGCGGTTTCAAAAGGTTAGTGCGTGTAACAACTCTTTTATGATTTACTGAACTGGACTAAGCTCTGTATTTCGTTCCGAAAGGGATTTTTTCGAAAACGAATAATTTGTGTGCATTTCGTGTTACAAAAAACAAAACAAAGTTAAAATTTTGACTCCGAAAAGTTTTAATTTCGAAACGAAATACAGAGTAGACTTTCTGATGGTGTTTTACGAGGTGCAGAGAACTAACTTCACGGGAACTAACTTCACATGGGATTTAACTTCACCACTAGTGGAAACTAATTTAACTTTTTTTCGGTGAAGTAAATTCCCACTTCAAATGGGAAATAAATTAACTTTTTGGTGGAATATGTTTCACTTTTCATACAAAATGCACATATTGCATACTCATACTTGCATCCACCCAAACTTGCACCCACTTTAAATCATATAGTGGACCAGGCAAGGGCGTTGCAGAGGGCAGGATGCCACCCCTTACCAATCTCAACAGTTGGGGGCACCCGGAATTAAAGTCGCCTCATATTTTCAGCTTTATATCTCCTGTAATATAAATTTATTGGAACTAACATCACACAATCGGTGCAGGGAACTAAGTCCCCGGGAACCAAGTCCATCGAGGGATCTAAGTCCACTTTTTGGAAGTAGACTTGGTTCCCATTCATGATGGGAATTTAATTCTCAGAAAACTGTGAGGCTTTAGTTCTCTTTGAATGTGAAATACATTCTCACTTCCACCCAGAACAATTTGAACAAGAAGTTAAGTATTTTGCTATTTTATTGATGAAATAAAAATAAATTTTTGTTAACTTTGTAGGTATACTAGAGCAAAATTTTAAAAAATTTAAAGTTAGGGTATTTATGTATTATATATGTAGAATTATATAGATTAAGTTTTTTAAATTTTGTGCGATTTTTCTTCTATTATTTTCAGAATTCTATTAACTTCATTTCAAAATGAACTCCTTTTAATCTCTGATAACAAGATTTTGAAAATAATAAAGAAAAATTGAGCGATTTTTTTTACCATTTTCAGAATCTAGTTGACTTTGATATCAAGTTTCTGAAAATAATAAAAGAAAAATCCCACGATTTTCTATGATTATTTTCAGAAACTTGAATCTGATCATAGATTCAAAGCACTTCATTTTGAAAAAAAATTTACAAGATTCTGAAAATAATAAAAAAAAAATCGAGCGATTTTTCTTTTTTCTATAAAATTGAATGTAAGGTGACAGACCCAAAAGTTATTCTTGATGGATCTATTCTTACTAGCTATTCGTGAGAGTCTTACATCCTTGGAACAATCACTTCATATGGAGGGCTAACCAGTTATATCGAACCAAGTCGTGAAATAAGATATTCTAAAAGAATTAAAAGAAAAACTGTTAACTTTTAGGTGCTAAATTTAGAGATGGGAGTGGGATTCAAAAACAAACGAAAACCCACCAGCATAGAATTTTCTCAGACCTAAAGCAATTTCAACGCTTTTTGTGGAGTGGAAGAGATAATTAACATCATCGGAAACGTTTTGCTATCCGCTTTGTCTTTTGCTATGGTATTATATTTTTTTTCCATAACAGGATGTTCCCCCAAATATTCCTTAAGATCAATTTAATTCTTTAAGCGATGAAAAGATTTTTGCTAGAGCTTGTGGATCCCACTTTTGATTTACTAAGTGTAATTAAAAAATCAATTAACAAGTTTTATTAAATTGGATTTTTATTACAAAACAAACGAAAGAATTCAATTTCTTTAATCGTTGACAGTTTTTAATATTAAAAATTAAAACAAACAATTAATTCGAAACGTGAATTTTTTTAATAGAAAAGTGTTGAATTTAACATTTAAAGCTTTATTACACTTTTTTGTTAATTAAAAATATTGCGTATTCACTTTTGGTGCAGACTGTTTGACATATTTTACAAAATGAAAACATTAATGTGATTACTTGAATTCTGGTTGCTTTTATTTTATTCCAAATAAAAAAATTTAATGGAATGCCGACTGCTTGAAGGATTTTTTTTTATTATATCTATAGATACTAACTTATAAATTTACCTTTACATTTTCTGCTTTTACTATATCCGTGGGATTTTTTTTATCCGTGTTGGTTGTTTACAACTGTATTTATGTGTCATTTATACGCAATGAAATGAGCCGTTTAATTAGTTCAGTTTCAGTCCATGAAAAAAAAAAAAAAAAAAAAAAAAACAACGACAGAGACGGAGGTAAAGAGAATATCACTCACCCTGGAAACAAAACAAATTAAACTTGTTTTAAATCGTTACCGCATGCAAATACAATCACACTGGATGTGATATCATCCTTTTTTGCACCCAATTGTATGTATCATGTATGTATATGCGAATACACAGGGTGACTTGGGAAAGTTGCGACAGAGTGAAAGACATTTTGAAGAGGGGTTATCTTGCCCGTCAAACCCAAAGTATTTTTCTATAAAATAAAAAAAAAACGACAACTGTAAAGTACAGCATTTAAGTTTTGGAAAATGGGAAGAAGTGAAAATCGAATTATCTTCCAGACTAATGTTGCTTAATATTCTTTGAAGATAATTAAAGTTTTTCAGCCCACGATAAGATCGTTGTAAGTAGCACCCATATTCATACGATCTTGATAAAACTTTATGACCGCATTTGCAGTGCTCCAAAAATCATTGCGTTTCAGGATTTTAGCTAAACTGTGTGCTTGATATCTACTAATTATTTGATTGATTGTTATCTAGACCCAATTTAAACGATTTAACTTTTGGATTCAGAATCAAAATCATTTTATTTAAATCACCCTGTAAAAGTTGACCCTTTGACCTCATCTCTATCACATCCATATGCAAATAGTTAGTGTTCTATGAGAATCTCATAAATAAATCTTCTCCCTGGTTAAATGACAGACAATCGTTTATTTTAATTAAAGTGTTGTTAGTTGAACCACATTATAAATACATATCCATTAATAGATTCGCATGAATCCATTCCACTCAGGGACAAATAAAGTAGAGGGGTCCTTTTTTACGCGTTGCGTATACGTAAATATGTATATTTTCAACATACACACTTGCGTATCATTTTGCGGTTTTGGAAAAGCTTAATATTCTCGAAAACGGCTCATCGATTTTGTTCAAAAAAATCAGAGATGTTTATTATTTAATTGTCTTTTGATCGAATTGCAAATAAAATTTTTTTTAAGACTATTAACGGTACTTTCCATAGAACCGTTATTTTTTTCTTGAGCTATATCGTGAACGGGTTAATCGATTTTAATTATTTTTTTTTTTAGAAAGATCTAGATGAGTTGATAAAATTTTGATGCCAACATTTTCAAAAAGTGCTTAGTTTGAATTTTAATTAATTTTTTAATTTATTTTTTTATAAATTCAATATGCGGAAAACAGTTTGACTAATTTTTTTTTTATTTTTTTTACAAAAAATTCCAACTATTTAGAGTTTTTTAAATTCGTAAAAAAAAAATATAAAAATTATTAAGCAAACATCGATTTATTTAAAAACCGCTCTAACGATTTTGGAATTATTTTTTTTTTGTAAACTTATATTTAAGCAACAAACATTTCTACATACTTTGATTTTGGTTTGAATTACTACTGTTCTGAAACCAACTGGAACAGTAAATAATTGCATATACGTTGAGTGTGAAATTTGTTTAATCCATGGATTAGTTAACTCGGAAATAAGATTTAAAAATACAGTTTATTTTGTATTAATAAGGCTGTGTAAGTTTAAAAATAACGGTTATCGAAAATGGTATTTTTCGCGAAAACGGAGCATTCAAAAAAGTGAAAATCAAACTTTCAAGAAAATTCGTTTAACGGTGCCTGCCATATAACGGTATTTTCAAATTTCGACTATCTCGAAAACGGTGAAAGCGATTTGAACGAAACTCAATACTGAAATTGTCCTAGCTATTTAAAATAACATGGCATAACATTTTTTTTTTCAAAAATGTTTTTGTTAAGTTTTAAATAATTTTTGAAAAACTGTTTTTGTGCATTCAATATTTCTAAATTCTAAAACCAGATGACGGATTTTTATGAAATTTAGTTTTATGATGTAGTAAATTAAGTTTAAGAAACCTTCATACTCAATTTTATTTAGAAGAAAGTTTTTGAAAAAATATTTTGAAAAAATCGATTTTTTCGAAAACGGGTCCAACGATTTTGAATTTTTTTTTTAAACTCACATTTAGTAAAAAATTTTTCGCATACTTTGATTTTGGTTTGAATCTTTGTAAGATTCAATCGTAATTCATACGATTTTATCGTATATTCCGTTAGTACTTTAAACCCTCAGGTAACTTGCCACAAGAGCAAGGTTGTGCGACCCAGTCGTGCCCTTTATTTATATAAACACTCAATAGAGGACTGATAAACGTAACGAACAATCAACGACCTCTTTCACAAATTTCTTCTTCACAATTACTATTATAAAACAAACAGATGCAAGATACCAATGTGATTTTCTTTAAACGAGATTCAATACTTGACATTTTTACTTGCGATTAAAAGGCAAGTTATGAATTCGTGCAAAAAAAAAAGAAAATTTGAGATAACAATCAAACATGACATTACGATGATAGCGAAGTCGAAAATAGTGTGTCTGGAAATTCTGTCTGTGTGTCTGTCTGTCAGTCTGTCATTCGCACCATCAGCTTAAACGGTTGGGCCGATATCTTGGTGTGTAGGCTTTTTATGGTGACCGTCAGAGGGGTTTTTCGATTTTTTTTTCTCGGCCTTAAAATAACGGTACCTGCCATATAACAGTAATGAAAAAACTTGTTTTTCTCAAAAAAGGTCAAAAAGGATTTGGATAACATTTGACATGAGTGTTACTGCATGAAAGGCCTTTTAGACGATTGAAACCGTTATTCTTCAAAAATAGTTCTAATGGTACCTGTCATATAACGGTTTTTTTTAAATTTTTACTTTCTCGTTAACGGCTCAACGGATCTTAACCAAATTTTATTTTACGAAAGACATAGATAGCTGAATAATAATGGCGTGCTTAATTTTTTCATAACTTTTTTAAAAAAAATTATATTAATTAAAAAAAATGTTTTTTTTTTTGAAAATTTAATATTTTGAAAACGAATTGATGAATTTTTTTTTAATTTAGTTTTGGAATAGAATTTATTAACTTTTTAAAATTGACATAATTTTTCATAAAAATATTGAAAAAAATCGATTGTTTCAAAAACTAGTCGTTCGATTTTCGTAAAAAAAACTCTAAAATATATTCTATTATTTAATAATTACTGGGATACCACGACTTTCTGGGAAAACTGTTTTGTTATAAGTTGTTTTTCAAAGTAATTTTTTGTAATTATTGCGTTTTAAATTTATTAAAAGAATTTAAAAAATTATTTCATATACAAAAATTGTAAGACTACAACATGCAAGAGAAGAACGCCAGACCCATTTATGCTTTTTAACTTTTAAGTCCTAGCTTACCTGCCACATGAGCAAGTTTGTGCGAACCAGTCGTGCCTTTTATTTTAGATGGAAATTGAATCGATATCGAAATAAACAATATATTATTGACGTTTTCAATTTTTCAGAATGATAATAAATATGCGGGGGACAAAATTTAGTGATTTATTTCGCAATAAAATGAATTGTTAAAAAATATTTATCCATTTTATAACAATTGTGTGTTACTATGATAGGGTTTTTTTTAGTGTGGGAACTGAAATAGAAGAATGGTAATTGTTTTTCAATGCAAAAACTAAAAACAGACACGTCAGGAGACGGAGAATTAAACACTTTGAAGAATTCTTACGGCAAGAAAAAAACAAAAATGCTATCACAATGCACAATGCACAATTTTGTTTCAACATTTAAATTTCGATCCTATTTATAATAAATACCTATAAAAAAAATCAGTTTGAATTGTTCAATTGACATAAAACATCCATCGTTCGAAGAACCACCCATATATATAAATGGCATCAACAATAATTATAACGTTAATTACCAACGAGCTTGCCAAAGCCAAAAAGAATAAATATTTTAAAGAAGAATAAATTACTTTTACTTTGTATTTAAAATCTTCAAGAAAAAAGATTCTACATAGCATAGCTGATGTTAACACTTTTGGCCTCTCAAAGAAAAGATCTGTGTGACGTGACATACGGTGAATACAAAATAAACAAGAAATGCCAACAGGATAGACGAAGACACACATGTGATTGATAATATAAATTAAATAAATCGAAGACGCATGAAATCGATATGCAAAACAAAATTTGAAGAAGATTGGCATGTGTTAAACTTTTAACCCAGCACGCAGACATTTTGCATTTTTGAACGCTGATCAAAGATAAAAGAATTAAAAAGTTTTAAAATAGATTTTACAAAACAAAAACAAATAAAGATATATTTATTTGAGTGTCAATGTCTTTTACTGAAGTCACAAATTGTTTGTCTGATGAAGAATTTGTTTTTCAACTTATTACATCCCTTGAATTAAACATACATACGCAATAATCTCATTTAATATCAACAAAATAAACAAAAGAAAAAAAAAATAAAGACAAACAAACAAAACTAGCACATGTTTATCGATAAAGATAACTCACCCTAAAAACTTAAATATTTACATTTAATCATAAAATTTGAAGGCGGAAATAATTAACACTTTTGTGAATTTTTATTACGTGCTACATTTCATTACATACTCATACCATAAGTCATTAGACTTCGGATGGTTAATGAAGAAAAGAGGAAAGTGTCAGAATAAGAAATACTATTTTCATTCATACCACGATAAATTCTCCAAAATTCTTTGATTTTGCTATTGCCAAGTCAATTTGCACCACCGACTAAAAATAGGTATACTTATACAAAAAAAAACACGAAAGGAACATTTTCGATACACACGTCAGTAATGTTAAATTAATTCTGAGCAGTTGCCAGACAATTTTTTTTTCAAGATCGTGTCCGAAGAGGATACAATTTAGTTTTCTGTTGGGTTTTGTGTGCTCGTGATTCGAAATTTAATGTAGAGAGGAACAAAACGCCAACTGTTACAAAAAAATTAGGTTCTTTTTTTATGAAAACTTTTAAGGGATTTTATTTAAATAAAATTTATAGAGTGAGTTGCGTGTGATTGGGTTTTTAAAGAACATGGTATACAATTTTGAATTGATTTAAAGAGCGTTTTTATATCATGGCTTTCATATGTCACGAAGATAAGCTGTTTTATTATTTTCGATAACGAGAAGAGAAATGGCTTTGATTTTAAAATAAAAAAAATATTACGACATCAATATAATGTTCCTACTCGAGTCCAAAGAAATATAAGAGTACAATACATAATACAATATTAAATGGTGTGAATAAAATAATAATAATTGTACCCTCTTGAGTAAAGTTGTTTTTTTTTTCTTTGAAGAGATCACTCAATTTGGTGTGATTAAAACTTTCCACTTCAAGTTTAAAACACTTCAAAGCGGGCAAACTACAACATGACAATGCAATTTTTTCGTGTCCATGGTACACGAAATGGCACGCGAAATTGTATGGAATCGTACTGCTGCGTTTTTATGAGCTTTTCTACCATCGTAAAGACCTCAAATTTTTATTTATACTTGCTCCATTAAGCAAGTAAAAATTCGAAAAGATCTTGTGAAACGAAAAAGAATGAGGTCGATTAATAACGCGAAGGTCGTGGGTTCGATTCCCCAATGGTACCTACACTGAGTGTCAATTGCTCTACTCACTTAATAGCAAGTAGTGTAAAAATCAATGCACACGGTATATGGCATTTCTGCTGGCATTAGTAATCATAATTCGGCTTCTTACAAGCAAGTGTTGTTTGGTACTTTAGTTCAGATAGTAAAATAATTGTAATAATAATTGATCAAACAAAATAAAAATGAAACTCAAAAATCAAAATCCGTTTGTTTATATCTTGAGTGTATCACTGAGTGTCATTTGAAACTGGATTTTGGCAATAGCCGTTCTTTATATTGCAGTGACACTTCAATACTGTCGTAACTCAAAATTAGCCAAAACGCGTTAAAAATATGTCGACACTTCACGGAATTCTTCAATTGTGTAGGTTTATAATTTTTTGTGTATTTCGAACTTCTTAACTAACTCCAAAATTAAATATCATACGGTTCATCAAGTGGATCGTATTACCGCTCATATAAAGAGGAATTTTTTTGCTGGTAATAGCACCGGTATGGTCCTGCTAGACATAGAAAAAGCATTTGATTCCGTCTGGCGCAACGGACTCCTGCACAAATTGCTTTCGTTTAACTTTCCTATGTTCCTTATTAAAATTGTACAGTCTTTTTTGTCCTCAAGAAAAATCGTTGTTATCGTCAATAACAACCTGTCTGATGTTTTTTGTTGCATTGCTGGTGTTACTCAAGGATCTGTACTAGGTCCAGTATTGTACAATGTGTTTACGTCCGATTTCCTCATTTACCTAATTGTGAAACAGCTATCTTTGCTGATGACACAAGTATCTATTGCTCAGATTCAACTGGTTTTGTTATAGAAACCAAATTGCAATCTGCTGTTAACGTGGTACAAACTTATTTTAATAATTGGAAGATCAAAATAAATGCTTCCAAGACACAGGCAATCTTTTTTACCCGAAAAAGAAAAACCTGTTTCTTTCCAAGTAACACTCTTCAAGTTTACGGTTTAACGACGGAATGGGCTAATAGTGTCAAATATCTTGGAGTTCATTTAGACAAAAAACTAACTATGGTCTTCACGTCCAAGAAACAATTAAGAAAATTAATATAACCATTAAGACACTCTACCCTTTTATTAACAGGAAATCAAAGCTAAGGAATGATAACAAACTTCTCATATTCAAAGCCATTTTCCAAACAATTCTGTTTTTTGGGTGGTCTCCAGTCTGGGGTAAATGTGCAAATAGCCATATTCGTAAGCTGCAAATAGCTCAAAATAAGCTTCTCAAAATGATGTTGAATTTACCTTGGCGATTTTCGATCAACGAATTGCACTCATTTACCAGTATTGAATTAGTATTTTTTAGATTATTAAAATTGAAAGAGAGGTACAACTATTCTTGTACCTCATCTGATAACGTCCTAATTTCAAGACTAGCTTACTAATTTAATTATTTATTTTTTAACTAATTTATTAATTTATTATTTTTTATTTGTTATTTATGATTTACTATTTATTATATGTTATTTATTATTTATTACTTATAATTTATTATTTATTATTTATTATTTATTATTTATTATTTATTATTTATTATTTATTATTTATTATTTATTATTTATTATTTATTATTTATTAATTATTATTTATTATTTATTATTTATTATTTATTATTTATTAATTATTATTTATTATTTATTATTTATTATTTATTATTTATTATTTATTAATTATTATTTATTATTTATTATTTATTATTTACTATTTATTATTTATTATTTATTATTTATAATTTATAATTTATTATTTATTATTTATTATTTATTATTTATTATTTATTATTTATTATTTATTATTTATTATTTATTATTTATTATTTATTATTTATTATTTATTATTTATTATTTATTATTTATTATTTATTATTTATTATTTAATATTTATTATTTATTATTTATTATTTATTATTTATTATTTATTATTTATTATTTATTATTTATTATTTATTATTTATTATTTATTATTTATTATTTATTATTTATTATTTATTATTCATTATTTATTATTTATTTATTTATTATTTATTTATTTATTTATTTATTTATTTATTATTTATTATTTATTATTTATTTTTTTTGTCTAAAAACTTGTCAGCAGTAAGGTAGTTTATAAACCAATCTCTGTAAATTGTGCAATATTATTATAAGAACATTTATTTTGCTACAATAAAATAATAATAAAAAAATAATAATAAATATTATACGAAAAATGAAAAAAACAATAACGCATTAAAAAAAAATTGTATGAAAATGAGAAACTTTGATTCAAATAATTTTGAAAATACAAATTTTTTGAGTATTACATATCTTATAGAGTCATTGATTTTTATTAATAACTCACATAGGGTATCCTACTTGCTTGATAAAACCATAAAGTGTTTACTGTATAAATTTTTCGATGAATTTCATTTCAGAGGGGCCAAAATACCAAAATGACTTATAATCCGGTTTATTTTTACATTTAATTTTAATAGGGTTGCGAATAGAGGCGATCATTTCAAGCAAATTAAATTCAAAGATAGAAGGGAATAACAAAAAAAAAAAAAACAAAAAAATGATTAAAAAAGGACGGCTAATAGCGCGCATGAGAACAAGGAATGGCAGGTCAAGACAGATAAACGTGACCGCTTTGCTATTTAATTCTTTCAAGCATACAAAATTCGTTCCTTCGTTTTATTTTGGCAATTTTAAATGTTTCTTTGTAAATTTATTTTTATCTATTAAAAATCTTGTTTTATTTGTTTTATTTTTATTTTGTTGTGAACTAAAATTTAATTATTCAAGGAATTTGTAAATTAGAAAATAAGTTGCGGTCTGGTTATTGAGTTGGCAAGCAAAGGTATAATTTATACTTAAAACCGTCCGACGTCCCCCGAGGGCGTGTTAAATCTTTAAAACAGATATAGACAGAGAGGTGAATGAAAGTAAAATACCACAGATACAGGTCGTTGTTTCAATAATTTGTTGCCTTAGAAACGTGTTTTTTTTTTTTTCTTAATTTATTTTTCTAGATCGTTTAAATTGTTTTTGTTTGCTTATTTTTAGTTTTTATTTTGCCTTTCTTGCTTCTGTCATTAAGATAATGATAAATGGAGCGATTGTAAAATGAGATAACTATACGGATACATTTACCTATAAATTTATTGTAATTTTTTATGACGTGATACCGTTTCGGATTGGTGCATAATATGGACAACTTAAAAATACACGATTTGATTTCTAAATCCAGTTTAATTGATCATTAGAAATAGATACGATGATACTCATATAGATTATCTTGTGTGCGCGAGTATATTAATAATGTTGTTGGCCGTGAAATACTTTGTATTATCTATTGTTTTTTTTTTATTTATTATTTATTTATTGGCCTTTTATTAAAAGGTGAGAACAATTGAATATGATTAAATTAAGATATATACTTATCGTTTTGTAGATTGAATTGATTTATTATGTAGATTAAACAGACATACCTGAAATAAAAGAGAGAAAATATTTTATTAATTAACGAGTTCAATGAATTAGGTTGAATTATAATTTTTAGCACGAGGGAGGAGAGAATCAGTAAGTGATTAATTTATGTGATTATACAGGGTGATTGGTATAAGATGCACCAAAAAGCTTGAGCGTGTAGGTGGGGTTAAGACAAAAAAAAAAATCGTATGGGAGAGGGTCTATTTCCCCCCGTTTAGGCGGGAGGAGCAATTTTCTAAAAAATTGACTTAAATCAGAAAAAAAAATTATTTAAAAACAACGGTGAATGATACAAAGACTTGTTATATCTTTTTGAAAATCCAGAAAACTACTCTTTTATTTTATTTTTAAATTAAGTTGTTTGAGTTTAAAAAAAAATAATTTTCAAACTCAAAATTTTGAAAAAAAAAATTTTAAACTAATTTTTTTCAAAATTGTATGTAATTAACTATTATTTTTATTTTCAAAATTCAATGCCCTTATTAATTTTTAGTCAAAAACAGAAAACCGGATGCCAAAATGTATCTTAGTTTTTGAGAAATTAAAAAAAATTAAAAGTAAAACTAGTAAGTAAAGTAAAAAGTTAATTCTTTTTTTTTATTATTTGATTAAAATCGGATGGTATGCAATAAAAAATAAAAAAGGGATAATCTTCTAATTAATAATTGGCCTGAGCAGGTCAAATTTGGAAAAAGCAAAAAAAAGTGTTTTTCTTGGAAAAAAATACTTCTAGTTTTTCTTAATTTCTCAAAAACTAAGATACATTTTGGCATCCAGTTTTGTTTTTGACTAAAAATTAATAAGAGCATTGAATTTTGAAAATAAAAATAATAGTTAATTACATACAATTTTGAAAAAAATTGGTTTAAAATTTTTTTTTCAAAATTTTGAGTTTGAAAATGAATTTTTTTAAAACTGTGAACTCAAATAACTTAATTTAAAAATAAAATAAAAGAGTAGTCTTCTGGATTTTCAAAAAGATATAACAAGTCTTTGTATCATTCACCGTTGTTTTTAAATAATTTTTTTTCTGATTTAAGTCAATTTTTTAGAAAATTGTCCCTCCCGCCTAAACTGGGGGAAATAGACCCCCCTCCCATACGATTTTTTTCTTGTCTTAACCCCACTTACACGCTCAAGCTTTTTGGTGCATCTTATACCAATCACCAATATAAATCATTTATGAATTCAGGTTCCATTCAATTGCATTTATTTTATAATGTCTTCTCTTAGAACACAATTTATGCATGACACTTCTCTTTGGTTATTGGCCATTTTCCCGCGAACTACTACACACACAGATGTTTTTCTATGTTAAAAATAAAATATATTGAATTTGCTACAAGCTAATACTACTGTGAATGGGTTGAGAACAATTCTTCTTTAGGATATTAGACTACAAACATTGTTAAAGCATAAAAAAAATCATTTGTTAAAAATTGTACATTTTTGAATGGTTGTATTTTTGACCACCATCAAGTTAGAACAAGCTTTTCGAAGTTGCAAAGGAAAATCAAAGAAAAACCAGAATCATTAAATATAGGTCTTAGGAAGCAGCGTATAGAATCTGAAAGACATGTAAACGTTTGCTTAGGTCCACTAAGAGCAGATACCTTGATACCTATACCTAGAATAAGCTTTTGGACCACAGGAATTTAGTCCTGTTCGTTACTATAACATATAATTGCTAATTTTAAAATAATATCTCATTACGCATTTAGATTCGGGTCAACCACCACAAAGAATAAACAAATCCAGCCATCATATCATTTATTACATAATTGCCACCAACCAACTAATAGCATCCTCGTAAATTAAATCCATCTCGCTAAACTTTGGTGCAGTAAATAAAATTCCTCCAACAAATAAAATGTTTCCCTACGAAATTGATTTATAATTGCGCTTGGATTCCATTAAATAAATATCCTTTCGTTAGAAATACAAAAAATAAACAAAAGAGTCCATGTGCACGATTCTTCAATGAAACACGAAATGTGTATAAATACTGTGTAAAGGGGAACTAAAAACTCAAAAGAAAAAAAAAACTATTTTAATAACCATCAAAAATAAATCATCTCACTCGACTGGCAGCGTGCTCACCCAACGATTAAGAGGGAACGCGACCCAGTAACTTTAAAAAGAGCAACGAGAATGGAAGTCGAGAGAATATGATGGAGGATGTTCGGGAACACAATAAAGGACCCCACATTCATGTGGGGGAGAAGAAAGAGGTCAGAACATTCAATGGCCGCCAGTAGTAGTTTCCTCTTTTTTAATTGGATTTTCCTGTCTTTCGTTCCGCATACACTATACACATCCCTATAGAGCGACCAAAGGGGCAGATGGATATTGAGTTTAAAGTTACAAAAAAAAAAATATAAAAAAAGGTATCGAGACGATATACCCGTTCTGTGCAAAATGTTAAAGTGTGAATACAAAATGACTTAAATAAAAAATAAATAAGGAAAATGAAAGGATACACGGGATTCAGATCGGAAAAGAAATAAATTCCATCGTCCATGATAAACAAAAAGTAGATAAATATTAATGCGACAGAGGCGGCAAAGATGCAAAACTTCATATCTCATGGGTATTGTTGTCGGTGGCGGCGCGGCGCGGCGTTGTGATGCCTAATAACACGATTTATTTGGCCATGGAAACTATGTGCTTCTCTTTTTTGATTTGCATACACAAATACAATGTCTGGCCTATAAAAGTTACTTTTTGCTCAATAAACGGAAAGAAAATTGGTTTTTAATTTTTGTTATATGGTATAAGTAGTACAGTCAATAGAGAAATAAAAAACAAAAAAATTGGAAGGTATCCAAGTTTGAATACAGTTTTGTAGGGTGGTTGATTCTGAGTATAAAACTGAGTTTGCGGGAAATTTGGTCTTGTGCAGCAGCCGCCATCTTGAATTCAAGATTTTTTCTTGATTATGCGTTTTTCAACGTTTGTGTGCGTTTGTATGAAAAAACTATTAAATACTTTTTCATTGCAGTTCCTATTATACAGGGTGATTGGTATAAGGTGCACCAAAAAGCTTAAGCGTGTAGGTGGGGTTAAGACAAGAAAAAAATCGTATGGGAGGGGGGTCTATTTCCCCAAGTTTAGGCGGGAGGGGCAATTTTCTAAAACATTGACTTAAATCAGAAAAAAAATTATTTAAAAACAACGGTGAATGATACAAAGCCTTTTATATCTTTTTGGAAAGCCAGAAAACTATTCTTTTATTTTATAGTGAACAGTTTTAAAAAAATTAATTTTTAAACTTAAAATTTTGAAAAAAAAAAATTAAAAAAAAAATGTTTAAACTAATTTTTTTCAAAATTTTATGTAATTAACTATTATTTTTATTTTCAAAATTCAATGCTCTTATTAATTTTTAGTCAAAAACAGAAAACCGGATGCCAAAATGTATCTTAGTTTTTGAGAAATTAAGAAAAACTAAAAGTATTTTTTTCCAAGAAAAACACTTTTTTTTTGGTTTTTCCCAAATTTGACCTGCTCAGGTCAATTATTAATTAGGGACCTATCCCTTTTTCTATTTTTTATTACATACCATCCGATTTAAATCAAATAATAAAAAAAAACGAATTAACTTTTTCCTTTACTTACTAGTTTTACTTTTAATTTTTTTTTAATTTCTCAAAAACTAAGATACATTTTGGCATCCGGTTTTCTGTTTTTGACTAAAAATTAATAAGAGCATTGAATTTTGAAAAAAAAATAATAGTTAATTACATAAAATTTAAAAAAAAAATTTTAAACATTTTTTTTTTTATTTTTTTTTTTTTTCAAAATTTTGAGTTTGAAAATTAATTTTTTTAAAACTGTTTACTTAAGCAACTTAATTTAAAAATTAAATAAAAGAGTAATTTTCTGGCTTTTCAAAAAGATATAACAAGGCTTTGTATCCTTCACCGTTGTTGTAAAATAATTTTTTTTCTGATTTAAGTCAATGTTTTAGAAAATTGCCCCTCCCGCCTAAACGGGGGGAAATAGACCCCCCCCCTCATATACGATTTTTTTCTTGTCTTAACTCCACCTACACGCTCAAGCTTTTTGGTGCATCTTATACCAATCAATCTGTATATAAAATGGTATACAAAATTTATTTGAAGTGGTTATATCTTATGCTTGCTAACTTTTAAATTTTCGAGAAAAAGTTTTAACCACTTTTTTAAAGTTAATCTTTTTACGAACAAAAATGATGTATTTTTCTTTTATATCGGTTTTGACCTCATTACGAAGGCCGGAACAGTATGAAATGCATATATTTAAGTTGATTTTTACTAGCAACTGGTATAGAGATGTTGCAAGGGGCAACGCTTCCCCATACCCACCTGACTTAATACTCCAAAATTTCAATCCAGATGGTATCCTTATCGGTTATGATGTCCATGGACATTGTGTCTATTTAAAGCAGCCATAATAACTATGGACATTATGTCTGCGAACCTTATGTCATCCCTCCCATTTAAATACCTTCAGTTTTAGTAACAACAAATCTTCAAAAATCGATTAAATCTGCCTTCATATTTTTATATTCACATCAGCAACTAAAGTTTCTTCTTACAAAGAAATATTTCCATCAACTCTATATCAGTTATCTTATTACCAATCAGAAAATAAATAACCAAAATGATATGACGATCGAAATTCCCAAAACAAAAACACCAATGACCCAATATACCCGATTTTACTTCCCCCTTCTAGTCCCTTGATTATTTATCTCATTTCAGCTATATCGCAGGCTATCAAATCGCGAAAAAAAAACCTTTGGCCAAACAATATTATACGAGCTTTTAAAACTTTATACTCTTTATATGTTTAAGGAATCCGGGACAAGACAAAAAATAAAAACAAAACTAAAAAGAAGACGAAAATATAACCATAAAAATCCATTCACATCATCAAATTAGCAATATTTTCTCCATTTTGCGAAAAGAATATACATAATAACAAAAAATTTCGTCACATTGATATTATTTTTTCATTATAAGTTTAATTAGATTTTTATTGACAATAAAACAGTCCCAGCAAGTGGTCATCATATAAGTGTATCTATATCTAGTGTAAAACTGAAATGAGTCTTGTTGGGCAAGGAGATAAATGGAAAATCACTATCGACTCGGAATTGAATTTCATTTCATCATATTTTACAGCAAGTATTTTGTTCATATTTTTCCGCGAAAAAAAAACAAAAAGTTCAATAAATCGTGCGATAACCTTTACTTAACCCTCTTGAACGTTTGCCTGATACTTTTCTTTTGTAAAGTTACCTACGTGTGTGCTGTGTATAATAAATTGACGATTGAGTACTGCTATAAAATTACAGAAATATCAATTGATAAGGACAGAATAACATGATGTTAAGCAGAGGAGTCATAAAAATTCCATACGTCTTGAGAAGCATTTTTTTTTATTAATTAAAAAGCCGTAAATACAAATATTATTATTTTGCGGTGTAATAAAACAAAGTGTTTTATCTTATGAGTTATGAGTATATTGTACCTTCCTGGAGAGTAAATATTAGGCCGTGTCTTTCCTTGAAAATAAATATTATAAATGCAAAAGTTTCATGTTGGTCGTCAAACTAAAACTTAAAACACTCTAATATCATTTAAATAAAACTTATTTAAAAAAAACACTTAACTGATTTCGATGATTCATTTGAATTGGATTTGAGATCAATGATCTTCTGTTTTAGTTTTATTTTTCAATAATGACTTCCGCTGATTTAAATAATTTTACGAATCTTTTCGATAAAAATACTATCATACAAAATTTTTAAAACAAGTTTTGAAAATTTTATGGATAATTTATTTTAAGAGAATATATTGATTAAGTAGGTCCGATAGTTCTGTCGGTCTGTCTGTCTGTCAGTCCGTCTGACAGTCTGAAGGTATTGACACCTACAGCCTAACGGTTATTTTCTTCAAATTTGGTGCTCTGTATTTTTAGAGTTTGCCATGTAATAAATAAATAATTTAATTTTTCTTGAAAAAAATACGATCGATTTTGATAAAATTTCGTACGACTGATTTGTTGCCAACGCGTTACCAGACAATTAAATTTTTTTCGCAAAAAAATAGGACTGTTTTGATAAAATTTCGTATAATGGACTTGTAGCCAAGGTTTATGTTTTTCATGTTTTCAGAATAAGGTTACATATTAACGGTACCTGTCAAATAAGCCTAAAGGTTAATCCTATTTATCTCGTAAAACATACGATAGATTTTGATAAAATTTTATGTAACTAATTTTTTGCCAAAAATTAAGTTTTTCGTAAGAATTTTTTTTTTTCAGAATCGCCTTGTACCTGGCATATAAACGATATAGAAAATACAATTTTTCTCGAAAAAAAAATACGATCGATTTTGCCAAAATTACCTACAAATGATGCTCTTCCCCAATTTTTTTTCGGAACTAGCATTTTAACGGTACCTGCCACCTACCATACAAGCGTGTCTGGTAACGCTATTCTATTTTTCTCGAAAAATCGATTTTGATAAAATTTCGTATAATGGATTTGTAGCCAACGGTTATAATTTTCATGTTTTCAGAATAAGGTTACATATTAACGGTCTTGTTAAATAAGCCTTAAAGTTAATCCTATTTTTTCGTAAAACATAGGTACGATCGATTTTGATAAAATTTTGTGTAGGTAACTGATTTTTTGTCAAAAATTAAGTTTTTCGTAAGAAATTTTTTTTCAGAATCGCCGGTACCTGCCATATAATAAATCAATTTTTCTCGAAAATAATACGATTGATTTTGATAAAATTTCGTGTGACTGATTTGAAGCCTATGCTTTTTTTTGTTTGTTTTTCATTAGAATTTTTTTACCTGCAATATAAACGCTATAGAAAATCCAATTTTTCTCCTAAAAAATATGATTGATTTTGATAAAATTTTGAGTGATAGATTTTTGACCAATGATGAAGTTTTTCCTTACGAAACTTTTTTTCATAATCACCATATCAACGGTACCTGCAATATAAACGGTATATATAGAAAATCTAATTTTTCTCCAAAAACATAAGACTGATTTTGGTAAAATTTTGTGTGACTGATTTGTTGCCAATGATGAAGTTTTTTTTTTATCAAAATCACCTTATTTAAGGGTACCTGTTATACAAACGCTATTGAAGCTCTATTTTTACTTGCGATTATTTATGATAGTTTCTTGTTTAGTATCGCCAAAGGTTAGTAATCTGACACAAGAGCAAATTTGTCTGACACAGCCGTACCTTTTATTCTTTTTTTCTGTCTTCGTAATGTCTTGTTTGATTGTTATCTGAAACTTTATTTTTACACGAATCTAAAGCTAGTATTAGACGGTCATTGAAACTGTCTTTGCAATGACAGTCTGACGTCATAATGACGTAGTTATTTGTCCTAAAGTTGTCATGTCGTGTGATCGTCATTGTAACATGCTGTCCTTGCAAGGATAGCTACTATGACAACCACAATGACAATCATTTTTGTGTCCTTGCAATGACAGTTTTCCATGCCCATACAATCACCCTGTCATGGCTCATGGGACACAATGACAATTTTTTTGGTAAGCTTGTCTTTGCAATGACAATTGTCCCAGCAAGTCTGTCTGCCTTGTCATTCTTTGTCATTGTTGTCATTGTAGCTCACGATCACAGTATGTTTTTGAATGTAAAATGGCTGCCTTTCAATTAAAGAAGTTTTTATAAATATTTAAATATAGTATTCATGCGTGGTTTTTTTGTCGGATGCGTAAGCAAAAAAAAATTAATGAAATGAAACAAAAAATAAATAAATAAATAAATGAAAGCCTTCTCCATTTTATTATTTAATATTTATTATTTAAAATTTGAATGATTTTAGTCGAAAAACACGGTTTTTGACAAAAACTCGAAATTCGTTCACACCGCACATTTACCCGTTTTTGTTTGACATTTATTTTATTTTATCAAAAACTGTGAAATACTTGTGGCTTTGCTCATTGAAATGTTGTAAATATACTGCGCTTTAGTTTCAAATGAAAATAAAATTAAAAAGAATTAATTTTAACCGATTTAAATGTATTTTTAACAATCCTAAATGAACTAAATTTCAAATTTTGACAATTTCAATATTCGTAAAAGTTCTGTTCAACGAAACTCTCTGAGGTCCGAACCAAAACTTGAAAAAAACAACAACATATTTTTCACACTTTTACGAATCTTATTCTAACGTTTCGCATAACACCGATTTCGAAAAACGTTTATTCACAATCACAATAAACAACAAATATAAACAAATATAAACAATCACATACAAATTTTTCTTCAAATTATGTTTTGATGTTTTATCGAATAAAATTACCCGCAAACTGACAGAAAATCCAAACAAATTCTTGGTTGATCAGTAATCAAAGGCCGTCATCGGACGATGCCGGTTAAAACGGTGTAGCATATATACGTATGTACCGAATTCGGGCAGAGCTTGCCGAGCATACTTCGGTCGATTACAGGTTCAGTATACACGAAACTTTAACTATTCTGATATAAAGGCAAGTAAAAATCCCAAAACGGTTGAGAATTGTTCTGGAAAGGATAAGGGAGATTTCAAAACATTTCAGAACAGCCGATTTCTCATTTTGTATTTTTAACAGGTTCTATTCTGTTCGGTATCAATTCGAAGCAGTCGTATTGAACACACAGATAAAATAATTTTTTTTTACAGTCCTCTTCCATTTCTAATTCTACACATTTGATTGAGTGCTGAATGTTTCACTAATTTCGTTTGTTTTGTTCATCTCTCAATTTTATCTGGTTTTTGATAGGTTTTTGCAAAAACTAGTGGTTTTTGTAAACTTGTTACTTGCCAAAAACCTGTGTTTTTGAAGCAGGTTTTTGATTTTTCGCAAAAACCGAGTTTTCGATGCAGTGTGAAAAGGCTGTAACCTCAAGAAAATTAGCGAACATGACAAAAATGACATCTGTCATTGTTGTTTCAGGTCACCATCAATTTGAAAGTTGTCATTCGTTGTGATCGTCATTGTTTTGTTTGTCCTTGCAATGACAACAAATGGCAAATGACAAAAATCTATATTTTTCTATGTTTTTTAGCTGTTGGGTGATATTTCCAATTTTTGGACTTTATTTCCAATCAATGTTTTAAACAAAGAAATGTTTAATATTTATCGCCCAAAACATTTCTGTTGTTTTGATAGATTTTTCTATTTTGGACTTTATTTAATTGTTCGGCTCTATTGATCGATGCGTTAGAAAGCTGATATCTGGGGGGTGTTTTTTGCAAACAAAATTTATGTTTTGTTTAATTAATTAATTATTTTATAGAAAATAATATTCAAATATTTCTGTAATAAGAACTTTTCAAATTTTACGTGCATTTTTAAAGTCTAAAGTGTTATTGAAAAATCAGAAAGTTTATTTTTGAAAACAATTTTCTGATTTTTCATAACATTTTGAGCTTTTAAAATGCACGTAAAATTTGAAAAATTCACTTATGACATTTTGCCACCTGACCAGATCACAGATTTATGCAACTTATAGCTGCATGGTAAGAAGTAAAAGACGGATGGAAAGTCATGAAAGAAAATAATTGTCTATTTCACTATCGGTTAACCATAATTCGATTTTAAACAAATTAAAATGTTAACAAACTGTATCATAAATTATATGTATCTAAAAGAGAAAACAAGAAAATACAAACAATTATTTCAAAAGCTAAGAGGACCATTGCACTTTGATTTTCTGAATTCTCATTCGCACTCATTATATGTTCTGCTAAAAGGTGAAGAGGTGCGATTCACGATTCAACGTGTCGTAGCCCTCTAATAGGGATGCATAGATGATTATTGCTTTTAAATGATGGGCGATGTTAAAATTGAAAGAGTTGAAATATCGAATTTAGAACATCGGTCGATGTAAAACAGAGAGTAACGCAACTGAATTCTAGTCATGTTTAAGCAAAAATATCATCACAATAAAAAAAAACCTTTTTGAAATAATAATTTTGGTTCCTACTAGGTATTCAATTAAAAATAATAATTTTTCAACGTCACACATGAAAATTTCACACTTCATAGAAAATTTTTGAAGCCAATAATAGGCATCGCTCACATGTTCAAAATAATTTTTTTGTTGTGCCTGTTTGACTAGTTTGCTGTGAACGCTCTCATTTAACTGCATGCATTTTTCGCCTAACTATGCTTTACACAAACATGTTCGTTTGTTTTCTAATTTGATCTACTTAGGGGCTTATTATGGATAGCGAAACAAACGTTCGACTTGAAGCGAACATTTGGGAAATGCAAGATGTCGTTATATAAGAAAGGCAAACTTCGACGTTCAAATAGAGAAATTTTTTCATTCGCGAAACTTTTACCTTTTAGGATGAAAATACAAACGAGTGACTTCAAAAACGTTCGATTCGATTTTCATAATACAAGGCTTTATTGTGTAAAATGATTTATTGGCTAATTTTGTGTGAATTGCTTCATTCAAAGACGTGAATGTTTGACGCCAGGCGAAAATATTTCCGTTTGCTTGCTTATTGTGCATTATTTGGTGTGAATGATCCCATTTAAACGTGTGTATTTAAAAGTGAAAAAACAGTTTTGACTGTTTCTCTGTTTCTATTCGCTCAAGACATCGAACAACTTTTAGATATGAAAAATTCACAAAATTCGATCGATCGCTTTACACAATACCAAACTTAAAAAAAAATCGAAATAATCGACACACTTCGACTCGATTGGGGCCTTTGTTGAATTTTCCATACAAAAATGAAACATGTTTATATAGTTTTTAGAAAACCTTATTAGCTATATTTATATAAAGGGTTTTTCAATAAGAGGTGTTATTTTGATATTCAAGGACCCAATCAGCAAAGACACGACGTTGTTGATGATCAGCCGGCTTGAGTTCTTGTGTTAACTGAACTTTATAAGCCTTAAGACCCAAGTCTTTATGCAAAATACGGTGTAATGACGTTTGTGGAATGCCTAATTCCAAAGAACGACGAGGAATGGACAAACCTGGGTTTTCTTCAACACTTTGGGCTACAACAGCAATATTCTCAGTTGTTCTTGAGCGACGTGCACGTGTTTTAATCTTCACATCACTAATTTGTCCCAACAGCTCGAATTTGTCCACCAATTTCTGTATTGCGGTCCGACAAGGTGCTTCACGACGACCCAAAAATGTTTTAGTTTTACGAACCGTCTCTGCCAAATGTTCACCATTTTTATAGTGAATTTCAATGCGTTGTTGAAGCGTGTATCGTTCTAATTTTATTAATGGCGTAGTTTCTACTTGTCAAATGTCAAAAAATGACAGCTTCAAAAGTGACAGCTACCGATATAGCGGGCTATTCAAAATAACACCTCTTATTGGATAACCCTTTATTATACATAGGTTATATTTAAGGAATAAACGTGACACTTCTTAACATTAATTCTACTTTAGAACAGTTGTCTAACTTTTACTAAAGAAGAAAACACTTTTTTACTTTAAGTTATCAATTCCAATTACAGGGGTTGTTGGTGAATTTACACAGTGTTTGCGTGTAGCTAAATTTTATAAGATTAAGAGAGAAAAGAAAAGAAAGAGTGGCATCAAAAAGATTTGTTTTGTTTTTAAAGTTTGACATTAAGAACATTTGAAAAGTTTCATGTTAAATGCGTTATAATTTTGTGCCATTTATATTTATATTGATCTACTCATTATTTGTATTTCAATACTTTAAGGTCGTACAAAAATATGAAATCAATTAAGTGTGTCAAAGTGAATCTTTTACACAATACGTGCGGTCCAGTTGTGAAGTTATTTTTTTTTTTTATTATTTTGCCACAATATAAACTTGACGTAAAATAAATTTACTACATCGCTCTTGTGTATTCTTAGTCACAAACACGAGCCCTATTTTTATAATTCCCACACCCACGTAAATTCCCACCCTGATTTCTATCTCAAGACATGACACACTTTGTTATATAATTAAAAAACAAATATATATATATACTACTAAAATCCCGTCTGCTGTTGTACCTCTCAAGAATTCCTATTGATTTATCAAATCAATTTAAACGCCATAAACATCAACCTTCACGCCTTCTAAACACGTTGCCTGATGGTACCCCTACGCCCACTGCCTACACATTTCTTTCCATCCATCCGTTCTTTGTTAAATTTATCTACACACACGACTTTCCTTTTATTTTGTAATAAAATATTCTTCTTTTGTTTAAAGCAAATTTTAAAGTAGCCTTCACTGTTAGAGGGTAGTGTATAGAAGGGGATGTGGCGGAGGAGCCGAGGCGGCGGCGTGTTACACTCTCGTCCCCATAAAAATCTACACAGCACAACAGAGAGATATTGTTTGCAAAAATAAAACCCAAAGAGTATAATTTATTTATTTATCATTCCCCGTCTGACTAGGATCACAGTGCCGGGGCTATAAAACAAAACAATGTGATGGAGGAGCACAGCAGCGTAATAATAAAAATAGGAAAGAAAATGGCGCATGGGGAGGTAGTGCGGAAGGGAAGCCATAAGTAACGGGGGTTGGCTGCGTTGTCGATGGTAAAAATGAGCACAGGAAACGATTGCGTTGTTTATGCATCTTGCAGTGTGTTTGTCTATTTATAACAATTTTTCTTGTCTCGGCGATTTTATATTTATTTTTTTATTTTTTATACGTTCAACATTTTATCTTTATATTTATGTGTTTTCATTTTGTTTTTGTTCTTTGTGTTATTTTTTTTATTTATTTTTAAAAACAAATAATCTGAGCTATTGTGACCATGTCAAAATAAATTTTTAAAGCTTTGGGTGGGTGACAAGACAATTTATATGTGTAGGTATAGTATAATAATAACAACCCTCGAGGTATTTTTGTTTTAAATATTATTGTGTATTAATTTGGTGAAAGGGGTATTATTATAAATATATATTTTAGTTCAAAAATGGTGCATATTTATGTGGGGAATGTGCCATTATAAATGTATACACATTTATATTTTTCAAAGAGGTCGGGAGGCAGAAAAACGTGATTGTTGAAAACAATGGGATTTAACCACCCTAATATTTGTATTGCAATATAGTAACTATTTACCTATATGTTGGATATTTATTTACATTTTGTTGCACCCTCTGCTACTAACACCATACTCTGTGATGCAAATGTGCATGAGTAGGTATTTTGCACAAGTGTCAGGAATGTGCTGCACATAAAGATTTAATTTAAATGGAGCATTTGATAGGTTTCCGCAGTGTTGTTATATTGTGTATGTTGCTTGTGTATTGTGTCATCCACAACAACATAAAACACATGCGAGAATAAAATATAAACATGCATCCTCGCATGGTACTTAAGTTTTTTGGAATTTTTATGATACTCTTGCTTCAACGAGTGGGGAGTGTGGGTGTATTTATGCGGGTGAGTTAATATTCTTGTATGCAAATTTAGCGAGAAAGGAAAGTATTACGAGTTGCAAATTATTTTTTTTAAGAAGAGTGAGAAATTATGCAATTAAAAGGACATTATAATAGATATACACATCGACAACATATATATGTATGTTGTCAAGGAATGACATAAGAGTATCATAATTGTTAAGTTAACTTGTTGGACTCAAGGACATTTAAGTAACAATGGCATAAATTGTTTGGAGTAGATGCATTAATTTTGTTAAATGGTTAAAGTGCAATCCATGATTGACGAATGGAGTTTAAGAACCACATTTTATTATATTATTAATGGAAGGCGTCCTTTAGGAAAACCAAGTAAGATTCATGTCCGCGTGGCGTTTACCTTTGTTATTGTTGTCGATCGTATATTATCGATGATATTTCTGTGGTCAGAAGATTAAATGTTATAAAAAGTCATTTCTTAAAGTAAAAGTCTTACTAATGTTTAAAAACCAAAAAAATATTTAAAATTATTTGTGGAAACAACTTTCTTATTTTTCGTTTCATTTTGAATTTAAACAAAATAAAGTGCACGACTGGGTCGCATGAACTTGCTCTTGTGGTGCACAACTGTGTCGCATGAACTTTTTCTTGTAGCAAGTTACGACCTTAGTAAAAATAAATTTAATAATTTGTTTTTAAATTAAAATTATCGGTTTTTCAAAAAAAGGAAAACTTTCAAAAGTTACTTTTTTCGAATTTTTTTTTTCAGTACTATTTTTGGATTAGCAGTTGTTTGATAATATCAAATTTCTTCAAAATCGGTGTAATAAAAAACCGTTCTATGGCAGGTACCGTTAATAAGCTGATTCCGAAAAAAAAAAATTCTATGAAATACATCAGCTTGAGCAACAAATCACTCATATAAAATTTTATCGAAATTGATCGTATTTTTTTCGAGAAAAATAGAATTATCGATTACGCTTATTAGGTAGGTACCGTTATTTTTATGACTATAGGTAAAAAATAAAAAAAACATCCGGGGATATTTCTAAGAATAGTTAATGTCAAGTTTGAATAAAATTGGCCCAACCCTTTAGGCTGCAGGTGTCGATACATCCAGACAGACAGACAGACAGACAGAATTGTCGGACCTACTTTTTTCGTATTCTCTATCATCGTAAGTAAGAATGCTCTGAGATAAAATTTCAAAAAGTTACTTATAGCATCTGGCATTTGAGAACAATGGAATAAAACCTTTATATGAGAGGTACCTACCCGTATAAAATTAATTCCTAATTTTCTCGAAAACGACTGCAAAGATTTTGATAAAACATTGTAAGCTCTATATTTGTAGTATTTTAATATAGGTAATTGCATTTAACCATTTTAGCTTTAAATGCAATTAATGGAAAAAATTAATAAAGTTTAGATAAAATTGGAGAACGCATCGAAATCTTTTCAGGCTAGCAAAGCGGATAGCATAAAGGTATATGTTTCCCACTCGGGACACCCAAGACATGAATATAAGCGAGACAATTTGTTGAGAAAATAACACATACCTACCTACTTATCCAAACTGATAAATTTACCTTCATGTACAACAACTACTCACGGCCAAAATGTAAGGCGGGTAATCTGAAATCTGACGTTTCATTTCACTCACTGGAACACTGGCTGAATCGCTTTTCGATGAAATGCGACTCATCTCACTCACTCCCTGGAAGTTTGAATTAGCTGAATCTCGGCGCTGGATAGAATTCAGAAAAGAGCCTTAAAAATTATAGGGGACAGGATTATAACGGAAACATTTGTGTCTTTTGAATTCCGCCGAAATGATTCTTGACTCTCTTTATTTAATCGCTTTTTTATAAAGAGTGCTCCGAAAAAATAGCCAGTTGCGTTCCTCCCCTGAAACAATTCAACCGCAATACCCGTACTGCAACGAATGCCTATCAGTTCACCATTGACTCCAACTTCGGACGTAATGTTAAGTACAGAGATTAATTTTTTAGCTCTGTTTTTCCCCTCCATTTTAATCTTCAAGCATTTAAAACTAATGTGCATCGGTATCTCTTTTTAAACTCTATCCAAATTTCCTAAACTCTCGTACTGTGCTTATCATATAAAGGGTATTTATAATCACATAATCCTTTAAGTGCGCGCAAAAAAAAAATAAAATAAATATATATATAGCTTACAAAAATTATTGACCATATTAATAAACTCTTCTTATTGAACCAATACACTTATTGGTCAAACGAGTAAAGTTTTAACATTAACAAAAATTGTCATTGTTAAAACAAACGAGTTCGTTAAAGAAATCGAATTTATTAATTAAATCAATAAAATAGTAAGTATGTAATTGACACAATAAAATAATAATAATTATGAAATAAATTAACTAGGCTCATCAAATCAACGAAAAATCACCTTAACAAAATAGTATAGTTAGCATTAACCTAAAGGGTTATCCAATAAGAGGTGTTATTTTGAATAGCCCGCTCGGTAGCTGTCACTTTTGAAGCTGTCATTTTTTGACATTTGACAAGTAGAAACTACGCCATTATTAAAAATGGAACGATACACGCTTCAACAACGCTGAAATTCACTATAAAAATGGTGAACATTTGGCAGAGACGGTTCGTAAAACTAAAACATTTTTGGGTCGTCGTGAAGCACCTTGTCGGACCGCAATACAGAAATTGGTGGACAAATTCGGGCTGTTGGGACAAGTTAGTAATGTGAAGAATAAAACCCGTGCACGTCGCTCAAGAACAACTGAGAATATTGCTGTTGTAGCCCAAAGTGTTGAAGAAAACCCAGGTTTGTCCATTCCTCGTCGTTCTTTGGAATTAGGCATTCCACAAACGTCATTACACCGTATTTTGCATAAAAGCTTATAAAGTTCAGTTTATTTATTAAAAAAAGTAACAAAAGATTTAGTATTTTAATTGAGTTCTTTGCTGTCGAAAGGAAACTAAGAAACTTTTTCTTAATTTGATTGCACGCAGTTTTTTGTTTTACGGAACATTGATTAAATTAACAAACTGATTTTATATTGTGCTTGGTTGTCAAATAATTTACCCACAAGTCTCAGATTTGTCCTATAGAACAATTTTTTTAAATAAGAGTATTCTATAGTTAACCAGTTAAGTGATTTGAACAAAATTTAAAGAATAAATATCTTTGTTTTGTCATATGAATATTTATTTTGTTTGTTTGTATGTTATAATGGTTTTGAAAACATGGTTTTGAATTCATAAAACTTGTTAAGATAACAAACGAAAACAAAATAATCATCCCTGTCGGGGTATCTGACGGAACTATGATTTCATATAACTACAAATTGTAGAAGGAAACTGTGAAAAATGTCACTCAAAAGTCCACTTGATCGCACTATGATGCAAAATTTCTGAGTTTTCTTTACTTTACGTTCCGTACAATACCTCGTTTGTGCGACACAGTCGTGCCTTTTATTTCTTTCAGCATACCTTGCAGCTTATGCGGAATGTCGCCCATGAAGTATGCAATGAAAAATAAAAATTAACTAGCTTCCTATCCATTGTACCAAAACAATAATTGAAGCGTTGGGTGGAAGAAGGGGGTGAGTGATATTTGCATTTGAAGTGATATCAAATCATTATTTCACTTATATCTTTCGATGTTTCGATTCTTTATACCGTCAAGTTACGTGGAACAGATGGAAATTCAAGTTTTCATGTGGTATCTTCTTTTTTGGGGAAAAAACGAAAAACTGAAAAATACATTTACCGCCCTTTTTCTTCCCAACTGCTGCATTTAAAAGGCAATGTGCCTTACAGACACATTAGTTAATATATTATTAAATTATTATTGGATCAATGATTCAGACAATCTTTATAAAGACTTTTTTTTTTAGTTTTAAGCACTAAAATAAGTTTCAGTCGTCATAGGAGGGAAGACAGTGTCACCCAATCGGCTATAAATTCCCAACATCAAATAAAAATTTAACTAAAATGTAAATTCAATTATTAGATTTCTTTTTACATAAAAACAAAACACCAAAATCATTTATGAGAAGATTAGAACATGAATTTATATTAACTGTAATCATAATTAAATTAACCAATTTCAAAACTAATTAAAATGTTGGCATGTTTCTCTTTTTCATTAAATGTTTCATTAAATAAATCAAATTTGGCGAAACCAACATTATAAAATAGACCTCTGTATATCTAAATTTGATATAGAAGTATAAAACCTAAAACATTTATTTATCATTGAATATTTATTTCGAGCCCCCGGAATTATTTTCAAAATATTCTATAAGTCTGGTCAATTTAGAGATCTAAATTTAACCAATTTACACAGACAGCCAAACACCGACAAAAAAATACTTTTTATTTTTATTTTTGAATCTCATTTGTTCTGAATTATTAATTGCACAGTGAAATTCAATTTAATTGATTACGTGGGTGGTATTATAGTTGGGGCCGGATGGTTGGATTTATTTTCTGTGAAAAATGTTTCTCTGTTTATAATTCCTCTGTAAATGAGGTGAGTGGGCCCATACGGATGGTAAATAGAGGAGCGGAAAGCGGAAGCATTAGTCTAGTTACTCACACAAAAAAAAAAAAAAAAACAATAATTGTAAGAGGACAATGGGATAGTGTGTGGCATAGGGAAATGTCTGTCTGTCAAAAAACAAAAAATTGGAACAAAGCCAGATCATGAAGAACATTTATGTCGTTCCCAATTAATAAATGTACGGAATTCTAGTGTAGGTATGCCGAAAATAAATATTTTTGTTTATTATTTTTTTTTTTTTTTGAATAACAAGTTTCTAAGACTATGTAGATATTTAAGAAGATTAATTTTATTTATAGAATAGTCAAACTCGGAGAAATCACACACATTTGGGACTATAGGAGTGAAGTTCCGTGATTTAAAGGGACTATACTAATTGAATAGTGGATATTTCGAAAGTAGCTTGCACTCTCAGTATATAGGACCAGGACGTACCTATAATTCTGGAGAAAAATTATGAAATTTCATAGGTTCTAGGGAATCAATAGTCTTTATCGAAGAGATCATTGGCGTTGCTGCTATTTTTGCTCTCGATAAATTTTACTTTAGGATTTTTTTAAGGATGAGACGAAGCTAAAATTCCAAAACTTTTGGATATTCGTATATTTACATAAATTTGTAGTTTAAGCGAACGGTATGCTCGCGAAAGAAAATTTCGATATTAGTGAAATGTCAAAATGTTTTCGAAAGTAAAAAATGAAAAATGGCAACTATTGATAGCATCCAATTAATAGGTAATTATTAATAGAGTTACAAATAGAAGCAATCAATAAATTGAATTCAAATAACAGGAACTTACAACGAACTGAAATAAGATGGTGATGTGAAATAACGCCGATATAAAAATAGTTTTGGTGCCAACGTCCTATATACATACAGTGACGAGCAAAAGTGGACGAATGTTTTCACTCCTTTGAAAGTTTGATTAAAACTAAGCGTTATGAATTGAAAGAAAATCCTTTTTATTTTTTGTATTTCGTGTATTAAACTAGCATTTATGTAGCCTACTAAAATCATAAGAAATATTACGTTATACAGAAAAAAATAATATTTAATGAATTTTAGGACATAACCAGTTTTGCACGTTTTCGATTTGGCAAGAATAAATAACGTTTGTTGAATAAGAGATGCTCTCTCCGCTCGAATTTTTGTCTTACCTGTAAGTTCACAAGTAACAGTTGACATAATCACATTTGAAGACCAGTTACTGTCGCGAATTGTTTGTTAATAGAACAAAATGAAAAAAAATAGTAATTCAACTGTGCAACGAGTATTTTTTTTTATTAAAAAGTGGTGGATCATCGCGGGAAATATCAAACAACCTCAGTGCTTAATATTAAAAAAATAAGAATATTGATGTTCCCGCAATAAAAAAAAGGAAGAAAGCGATTACTCTCTGACTTGGATGCAAGAAGAATGAAAAGAGAACTGAGAAGTTGCGCTTCTAAAACACCAAAAACAGCAGCACTAAGTATAGAAAAGCCAGTTAATGAATGGACTGCACGCAGTGCTCTCAAAAGAATTGGATTAACCGCTAAAGAGAAACCCAAGAAGCCTTTGCTTTCAGCAAAAAAATTGAAAGCCAGGTTAACTTTTGCCAAAAGGCACAAAAACTGGACCATTGACCAATGGAAAACAGTAGTTTGGTCTGACGAGACAAAGGTCAATCGAGTAGGAACAGATGGAAGATCGTGTTATTGGTCACGTTCTGGTGAACGACTTCAGCAACATCAAGTTCATAACATTGTGAAACATGGTGGTGGTTCGGTAATGGCTTGGGGGTGTCTTACGTGGAGTTCAGTCGGGCCTTTAGTAAAAATTGAAGGAATAATGAACAAAGAAAAATATCTGGACATCCTAAGGTATAATTTGCCAAGATTTTTGTCAACAACTGGCTACAGAGAGTCTGAAATCACTTTTCAACAAGATGGAGACCCAAAGCATACCCTTAAAATCGTCAAAGAATGGCTCGGAAATCAGGAATTTCAGACGATGAATATGGCCAGCACAAAGCCCTGACCTCAATCCAATTGAGAACTTGTGGTCAATTGTGAAGCGACGGTTAGGGCAATATAAAAATCATCCATCTAACACTGATGAGCTTTGGGAAAGAATTGAACTGGAATGGAGCCGAATTCCTGAGCGATATCTTCACAATTTGGTAGAGAGCATGCCAAGGCGTTGTTCGCAAGTGATAAAAAATAACGGATTATGGACTAAATACTGAAACAAAAAATTGGACTAGTCCAAAAATTTGTTCAATATTTTTTGAATTTTTGTTTTTGAAGAAATAAATCTTAGTTTTATACACAAAATAAAAAAAATTAAATGGGTTTTCTTGCTATTTCCAATGCTAGTTTTTAATCAGAATTTCGAAGAAGTAAAAACATTCGTCCACTTTTGCTCGTCACTGTATGTAGGTTAGGTATGCAAAGTTTTAAATGTTGTGAACTCAGACAGGGGGTGGCAGGAAAGCAGTATGCCCCCATATATACATCAGTTTTTATTATAAAATTTCCAAAATTTAGCAAAATATTGTTGGCACAATTTCGTTTGAAGGCCAACTGGGTTTTATTTCGTTTTCGAAAACAAAATATGATCGAATTCAAAATTTTGCGTTTTTTTTTTCTATCGACGTTATTTCACGTAACCGCTTTGAGAACAACTGAAACGGCAGGTTTGAAAACCATAGTAAAGTTTCTGCTTTTTTACTTTTACATGGAAAAATCTGTAGCAAAGAGAGCCATTAGAAATATTTGAGGCTCTGAAGATTCTGAATGTTAATTATTTACAAAGTAAGAAGGATTTTACTATGCATTGTTTCTCAGTTTTTTAAGAATATGATTCTGTAACTTACAACAATTTTAACATTAGTAGGTACTGTAGCTGGCTTCTTGTAAGAAGCTTTAAAAGTACAATGCTTTTAAAACAACAACTTCCCAATAAGCGCAGTGTATATCAAACAGAGGTTTTGGCAGTAACGAAAGAGTTCAAATTAGCTTCGATGATGCAATAAATAGCGAGACTATAGATAAGTATAACGGTTTTTATTAAAAGAGAGGCCAATAATTTCGAATGTGGAATTAAAACACTTTTCTGATGGGGCCTCGTATAGGTACTCGAGAATCATGGAACTCATGGAAGATGAAAAAATCGACAAAATTGCGAGAAACTCTCAGCCTTAAATTTTCTAAAGGTAATGTAAAACTAAATACGACAAGAGAAATCCTGCAAAACCTAATGCAATGTTTATTTTTATCAAAACCCCGCCTTTAAACCTTTTTAAAAAAAATAATAATAACAACTGCAAGCACAAATAATATGTCCTCCCCTTATGAATTTCCAATTTGTCAAAATCTTCATTTCGAAAATAAATAATATATTTATGATCTAAAAACAAAACCATAATCAAATTTTATTAGTCATTAAAAACTTATGTTGGTGGCAATAAAAATATTTTCCTTTAACTTCGCCAAAACAAAAAAAAAATAAAAACATCATAAACATTCCAAAAGAAAATAAATCAATTTGTGCACAACACAAAAAAAAACTCAATTCCCTAAACGCAATCCGTCGGTTATTACATTTGGCGTGTATCCAACAAATGCGCAGCAGTTGTACTACACAAAAAAGTTCAAACACCTCTTCTTCCTTGTTTCGCCAATTTATTGTCGCTATATAAAACAAAAACTCAAATAAAACAAACCACCTCAACCTCCACCCCCTAGTTCGTTAAATTTGAACATAAATTAAACTAAGCAAAAATCCCGCATGTCATTCAAGTTTGTAAGAAAACCAAAAATAAAATTAAATTTAAAATCTGAATTAATAAACCTTGAACTGTTTGTTCATCTTTCAACCAAAAATAAAATAAATTAAAAAAAAGAAATAAAAAAACAGAGAAATAACTAGTAAATCCTCATTCAGATCGAAAAAAAAAACGTTCTTCATCAAGTTCTCTAAAAAGCTAGTCAAATCTTTTTCACCCCCAAATATACAGTGGGACACACAAAATGACAGAGTTGGAATAAATCCAACGATTATGGGCGATTCAAGGATTTGACTGCACTTAAGCAAACTTGCCGTAGAATTACAACTTTTAGCTTCCTTGGACAAACATTTCTCGCACAGGTTTTCGATTAGGAATCACATGGCTCGTGGTTCTTTTTATTTTATGTTCTCCATTATTAGAGAAAAATAAAATTAAATTTCAAAATTATGTATAAATTATAAATTTTGTCCAAATGGTCAGACAAAATCCGCAAAGAAGCTGCTTGGAAAAATTGGAATGAACTATTGAAAGCGAAGAAAAAAGCAGGTTTCGGAAACTGAAATTTAGATATTGGATTTTGAAAAAAAAAAACAAAATAATTTTCCAGATTAATTTGTCATATTCAGATTGCATTTTTATTATTATTTTTTTTTTATATAAATTCCAGCTTCGAATAATTAAATTTTCAGCATAAGTAATTATGAAATGTTTTAATCCTATTTCAATGCCATTCTGTACCACTGTGCAACTTTCATCGCTGTTCATTCGGTAAGAACAAAAACCAAATGCCAGAATGCCACTCAGTGGAAAATGTAAATAAAAACCGAAAATGTAGTAAAATTCTTGTGTGCTTTTTGGGTGTCAAATAATAGCGCAACGGTACCCATAAATATTTTGAATTTTACAGAAAAATGTTATAACATAAAACACATAACAGGGTGGCAGAGGGTTTACGGAGCTCGTGCAGCAAATGAGTGTTAGCTATTTTTAAGTACAGTTTTCCGAGTTCGCAGGCGGTAAATTGTCCTTTATTTGTATTTTGGCGCAAAACAATTTGTGAGGCTGACCACCTTGTCTGCCACTTTTGCTAATTAACATAATTTTAAGTTTGTTAAAATGTTTGACATGTGATGGTTTTGATGGTCTATGGGGAGAAACAAGAAATAATTGTTGTTGTCTTTTATTTTGAGAATATATAAATATTTTATTTGCACTTTTTGAAACAGCAACATGTCAAATAAACTTATAAAGTGTATATTTGTTTTTTTTTAATTGTTGCATTTTAATTATTTATGCTTTTGAGATTCTATTAACAGAACGAAAAACAAGCTATACCTACAAATATCTTGTGCCCGAAATATAACAAATATAACAGTGCCCGAAATATACATAATTGGATTGGCAACCCTGTCTTATAAGTGAACTGTTTGAATATTTTTTTGCCCTGTATTAAATTTGATAATTATGTATATCACAAAAATTGCAAAAAAATAATAAAAAGTGACTTTAAAATTTGTATCAGCCACATAATCTGCATCGTTCGTAATATCAGGTAATCTTATGTATTTAAGTCTCAAAGAACAACTTTTGCGAGCTTTACTGCACTTGGCTTAACTCATGAATGACAAAAAAAGAAAAATACTGTTAAACGCCACCTTAAGATTTTCCTGAACAAGCAGCAAAAGTATTTTAATCTCGTGCAAATATGCCTATCTCCGATTCAGATTTTATTAGAATAAAAGAAATAATCGATGGAGCAATTGATTCAAAGATAACATCAAAAATTGAGAGGCTTGCTACCAAGGATGACCTTCAAGTTTTGACCTCCGAGATATATTCTGAAGAAACGATATAAAGAACTGTCTAATAGAGTCGAACATTTGAGTTTCGTTGCAACTTTTTGGAAAATTAAATGGAAGCACAAAACCTTGAACTTAAAGGTGCGAATATTATTGTAACAATCCCAAATTCAAATATTGATTCGCAAAAAACATTAGAAGGAATTACCGATCTTGATTAGGCCGTTCTTTGGCCAGTTCGAAGAATAGGGGTATAAACCACTCACGTATCGATCACAGAAAAATAGTTCAGTTCGTCAATCACGAAATGGGTAGATGCGAGCCACTCGTTCCAATCAGCAACAGCAACGCCTTGGCCACCCACTGGCCGAATATCCGTCTGACACAAGCGGATGGTGCGGGATGTATCAGCCGCAACTCCAACAACCCAGAAACAACAACAAACAACGTCAACGGAAATGGGATCAGCACCCAAGATCGGGCCTCGGCGAATATGACAGCGTGGCAAATGTTTGATCAGACCAAAATATTCTTCAGATGGGGCGATGTGATTCTCAACAAGGAATCGTCGCAACCGTCAATGGACGTAGTTTTGATGCCACCAACACGTATATATTATTGCCGCTTTCGATAACTGTGGTGAACGTCCAGAACAAATCGTCTGAGGAAGAAAATGATGGCGGTCGGTGACATAAAAAAAATAATTTTCCATGTATCAAATGCTCGATTTTTGGTTTTTTTTTTTTTTTTTCTTTATTCAACTTTAAAAATTTAATCTTTGTTTTGTTTTGCTTTTAAATTGATTTGTATCTTATAGTTAATCATAGTTTAGTTTTAATAGTCAAAAATGAAAATTTAAGCACGTGAGAATTGCTGCCAAAAGGGCCAAGAAGAAAGGTTAGAATGACAAGAAACGAATTTACAATTGATGATGCCGGAAATGCCAGCCATTTTTAGCTGTCAAAAAATGAGATCATATGTGAAAGGGTGTGTTCGGAGAGCGAGGCAAAATTATAGTGAGCTATCATTGTGCCTCACACAGATGGCGTAAACAGATCTTTTACTTTAAGATGAAAATAAACACAGGATCGAATATAATTGAATCACAAATGTTAAAAAATGTTCCAAAGCTTAAAGGAACGGAACGGGCTTTTATGTACCTACAACGTGATTAAATTAAACAGATGCAGCTTAAACGTCGTATTTCACTAGACTTTAGAAAAATAATAAAAGCAAAACATCATAAAGAATTAGCAGTAATTAAAAGCAACACATTATTATATTATTATTTATTATACATAAATAATAATGATGGTAAACAGGTGTTGACAGAAATGTTTGGCGAACTAAACTTCGACGCTGTCAAACAGACGGCGATAGACCACCACAGCAACTCAAAGCCAGATGTCGCATCAGTATCAGGGTGTCCTCTAATATAAAAACCGGAGGATTAAGTAATAAATTGTTATCTGTAGGTATTTTCAAATATGTACAAAATATTGAAATTTATTTTCTATTTGAAACCCATGTTAAGCAAGAAAATATTTATAAATATAAAAAGTACTTTAACGGATTTAAATTACAATGGAAGTCAGCAACACGTATATTGAACAAAGGACGAGCAAGCGGTGGAACTCTTTTTGGTATTAAAAAAAAACTCATAGAAAAATATGACTTTATGGAAATATGGAAATGTACTATTGTAAAGCTTTTTCATAAAAATATGTATATAATACCTGTTTATGTAAATTGTAGCTGTTTATGTAAATTGAGGATGCTGAAAAATTGAACAACTTATTGTTTTTTCTATCACGTGTGTTAATAATTGGCGATTTAAATTTATTTATTTATTTAGTTATTTATTTATTTGTTTATTTATTTATTTATTTATTATTTACAACATTACATTCAACTGTGATATTAATTTAAATTTAATATTGTCGTATTATTTATTTATTGTAATTATTCTTAATTACTTCTTTATTGCTTTTTTGTAAAATAAATACTTCTTTATATGTACTAAAACTAACTCCACCATCCAACTTCTCTCATCTCTGAGCAGGCGTGTCTTTACTTAAGTACCTAAGGTATATTTTTTTCTCATTTTTTACGAAGGTTTTTATTACCATAGCTTTTCCTTCTAATTATCACCTTATTCTAATTAAATCTCATTTTTGTTCATTATAAGTTATTTACATCAGTAAGGTAGTATAACCATATCTATGTAAATTATGCAATTGCAATTTGTTTTTGGAAAAAAATACATTACTATGCCAAATAAAAAAAAAAAAAAAAAAAAAACCAAGAATAGGTGACTTCCAAATTTTGATTATTTCGCAAAAAAGTTACAACAGAACATCAAAGGATATCGTATGCAACCAAAATAGTATTAACATTTTGGAAATTTTTCAAACACATGACCTAGTTATTTTAAACGGAAGCACTGATGGAGACAATGGACGGTCATTATAATTTCATTGGATGACAGGGAAAGTCCGTTATAGATTACTGCGCTGTCAATAATGAATGGGTGAACCTAATCACTATAATTTTTGAATGGAAAAGAAAAAACAGAACTGGAAAATTCAAAATGATATAACATACGATCGAGCTATCGACAATTATTTCGCAAAAGTAGTACATACGGATTCAGTTGAAATGCAGGCATCGGAGATAACTAATTGTGAGATAACTGTGCGAAAATCAGAACTTCACCTGGAAATAAAGTTTTCAAACAAAATGTTTTGACATCGACTGCATGAATGCTCGGCAAAAACCACTTGCATTATTAAACGCATGGATGAAAAATGACTTAGAGGTATTAAGACACTAATATCTTCAATATAATGCTCGTTTTAAAAGCCCTATATGTACTTCCAAACAAGTAGAGTTCAGAAAAAACCAAGCTGCCCAGCTTATAAACATTAAGTCCTCCAAAGATTTCTGGAAAGTGGCAAGAGAAATAAATCGATCGGGATTTTCAATAGTAACAGGTATTTCTGCTGGAAATTTAGCTTTTCATTCCCAAAACCTGCTCTCTTCTTAGACAAATATTTCATATATGACTGCTGAGCAATACGTAATCGATAAAATTCTTGATCATGAAATAAGTGTGATGGAAATAGAGCAAACATTCCAAAGACGGTAAAACACCAGGAGAGGATAGGATTCCGTATGAATTCTTCAAAAACGCTTCTCAGACTCTCAGAATTATCAGTTGGTTAAAGTGTACAACAACATTTTTCAAAATGAAGACGTGCCTAATTCTTTTAAAAAGTCTGTCATTTTTTCAATACATAAAAAATGTCTTTTTGAAAGAGTTGAAAACTATCGTGAATACTATTGCCAAACTATTTTGTACGATTCTTGCCAATAGACTAGTAGAAGAAAAAAAATATCCTTACCGATCTACAAGCTGGATTCCGAAACAGTCTCACATCAATAGTTAGAGGACTCCAAGCTATAAAAAAGAAAGTCTACGCAATATTTGTCTATTTTAAGGCAGCTTTCGACCTCATAAATAGAAATGCGCTTTTTTATAAACTTTCACAGTTAGGAATCTCCACGAAATTGGTGCGAATATTGCAAGAAATTTATTCCGGAAAAAAGGCAGCTGTCTGAGACGGCTCGAATCTTTCAGAGTATTTTGAAACAAATAGCGGTGTTCAACCCAACGGTAAAAGAAGCAATGGAAGGGACAAATTCTAGCGAATGGAAAGCTGCAATGGAATCAGAAGCATGATATAGAGCGTTCGAAAAACAAGTCATTGATTGTAGATGGGTTTTGCGGACAAAGTATAACGCCGATGGAAGTGTTGATAGACGTTTGCGCCAGTGGCAAGGCAAAGCTCACTCCGAATCCTCATGGTGTTAGCAGCAGAATTCGACTTAGAATTTAATATTTTAAGTGTGGAGTGAGGCAAATATTGGTGTGCAGACTTAGGCCTACGGCACGCAATGAGCGGCGAGCGTCAAAGTGGCTAAGTGACGTCGCTCTGCCACTCAGTACTAAGGGTCGCCGCTCAACGACTGCGTGGCCAAAACCATAGAATTTCATATGTTTTAACTTTTTTTTGCTGCTCAGCATTTGGTCGCTCAGCCGCTTTCCCGCTCGCCGCTCATTGCATGGCCGATCAAGAAATAAAATAAGATTAATAATGTATACCACTAAAAGCTTGTATAGCATGGATATAAAAGTAACTCGAAACCAATAATCAGTTTCAATAGAATTCTGTAAATTTTATAAGCTAAGACTTACCTGATGATTATTCCACTGTTGCATTAGATGGTCGTGACACAATCGGCAGGCCTGGATCATTCCTCGTGGATCTTTGGGACGCGATCTGGCCGGACGCGGATGGGTTTCGTTGAATATCGTAAAATACGGACGATCACGATCTTTTGATTCTTTAGGTTTGCATGTATTCAGTTCGATTAAACTTCCGCGACGTTGTTCATCACCGCATACGTAACACACCTCCGTCGTGGAATTCTTATCGGGCATTGACAGATCGAGGATTCCAACTTCAACTGGATTGGGTGTTGTGTTCGCGGACGCGTGCTGGGACGTAGGTGTCCGTGATGCCGATGGTGGCTGGGCTATTGGCGAGGAATGATGTGAGTTCCGTAAATCAAGAACTGCATCATCTTCGGTGGTGTTTGCCGCTAATGCTGCTGGCACCGTTGGAATAGGCGGAGGTGCTGGATGAATGTTAGCACTGCTGGGCCCGTAAGCTTGAGACTGCTTACTGTTTCCGTATTCGTGAGGCGATGTTTGTGGAGGAAGATGGTGAAATGCCTGTTGCATTTGCTGCTGCTGTTGTTGTTGTTGTTGTTGCTGTTGTTGTTGTTGTTGTTGTTGCTGTTGTTGTTGTTGTTGTTGCTGTTGTTGTTGTTGGTGTTGTTGTTGTTGTTGCAGTTGCTGATGATGTTGTTGTTGTTGTTGCTGATGCTGTTGGTGCTGATGTTGTTGCTGTTGGTGATGATGGTACTGCTGTTGGAGCTGATGTTGCTGCTGTATTTGCATCTGCAACTGATGTTGCTGTTGGTGGTGAAGCTGTTGCTGGTGTTGTTGGTATTGCTGTTGCTGGGCTGCAACTACTGCAGCTGCTTGATGTTGTTGTTGCGTTGGGTAATTCGGTCCAGATATCGAGTTCATGTAGGAGATCTGACCTAGTTTGAGTTTATGATGAGCAAAGGAGGACGGTTTTATATTGATGCCCTCGTAAGGCGCCGACGTTGGACGACCGATTTGCTGCTGTTGTTGCGGCGACAGAGCGGACAATTGATGTGACGATGAAGGGTGGGGGTTTTCTCGAGAATGCGGACGGCTGTGGGATCTATCGTTATTGCGACTCGAGGGCCGTTGTCCGGGGGGATAGCTTACCGATGTACTCTTACCATAGTAATCCGCTTTCTGTTGATGTTGCTGGTGGTGGGAAGGTGAATCATTGCGGGATGTCGGTCGGTGGGGAGAATCGTTGCGAAGTGAGGATGCAGCGGAGTGTTGCTGGGATGCTTGTTGTGGGGATCCATGAATTCCCATAGGGTGCTGTCCATATTCCCGGGACATTGGTCGTTGCACGGAATTGGGATAAGAGTACGCAGATGGAGGAAAGCTTGATCCTCGTTCCCCTCCACCTCGATCACCAGCGCTGCGTTCTCCTCCAGATGGGGTTAAATGCTCAGCACTAAGTCCCAACATCTGGGCAGCGTATTCTCCCTGAGTGGCAATATCGGCACCTATGTAATTTTTTCCGTCTAGTCGCTTCATGTGGTATATTCGCTGAAGAAATGGTTTGCTTTCTCGCTCGTAGGCATCCCACTGTTCTGTAAGGGAGCGGTAGCAGAGCATGCAAGCCATGACATATTGTTGCGTTGCTTGCAGCTGGGGAACTCCAACAGGTGCTTCATGACGTTCCAGAAACGGAAAGTACGGCTCTGTAGGTCTTTCCGGGTTCGGACGAACTCTGATTGGTTCATATCCACCTCGGCCGGCGCACACGTAGCAAAGCGGTATCACTTCAGCAGTTGTGTGATTATGACTGCTGGTGCTGTTCGATTTTGAAAGTTGTTGATGATGATGTTGTTGTTGTTGTGTTTGATGTTGTTGTTGTTGTTGTTGTTGTTGTGTTTGGTGTTGTTGTTGTTGTTGTTGTTGTTGCTGTTGGAGTTGGAGTTGCTGTTGCTGCTGCTGCTGCTGCTGTTGCTGTTGCTGGTGCTGCAAGTGGTGTTGCTGCTGCTGCTGCTGCTGATGATGGTGCTGTTGAATTTGTTGCTGGTAATGATGTTGTTGATGCTGTTGCAAATTATGATGATGTTGAAGAAGTTGATGATGTTGCTGCTGTTGTTGCTGGCTTTCTGGAGGAGATGTTCGATGTGTTGGTTGAGTTAATGTCGCTCCCGATGAAGATAAATGTGCTTGGCTCAAAGATAACGATGATGCTGGCGCGGATGATTGCGATTGCGGTGGCGGGGGTTCCGATTGCATCAAGGAACCCCCACGTAATTCGTTTTTTATGTATGCTTTCGCTTTCTCCATAATAATCTGCAAATAAAAAAGTAAAATTTGTTGTAATTAATTACTTAACTATATTGAGAAAATTATTTTGATAAAAAAATGCAGTCAAAATTGCATATAAAATTAAATAACTGGTTCTCATTTAAAAAAAAAAAAAAAATTCAAAAAAAAACATATGTATCTGCAAAAATGACTGAGATTAATTTTTTTTGTTTTAAAGAGTATCATTCGCGTTCTATTCTATTGGTTGTAGGTATAATAGTTTCACAGGAATTGACGTGACCTACAATTTTCTTCCCAACTGGCTAGCACACAACGGAGATTTGGTGTTTACATTTTGAACATGATTTTTTTTTCACAAATTTGAACATGGCTGAACCGATTTTATTTAAATTTGCTAATGAATTTAAGTTTGACATTTAATACAAGTTTTAAGATAAACAACATTTTTAACAGCTAAAATATGACGATACGATTAAATGATTAAACAAAATAAAACTACTGCTTCTCTAATATTTAAAAACAGTGCCTTCCATAATTATTTAAAAAAAAATTTCAAAACTGTTTTTTATAGGCATGTTTAAGGCCCTTCGTCCACTAGAGCAACGCAACCGCAACTCACAAGGAAAATCAATATAAAAAAAAAATACACGCAACTATCAAACAACGTATTTTTGATATTTTTTATATGAGAATTGCTTGTGAGTTGCGTTACGTTGCTTAAGTGGACGAAGGGTTTAACTGAACCCATTGGATATTAAATAATGGTATTTAAATTGGTCAAATAACAACATTCACTGTTGAAATACAGACAAGATTATAATGCAACTTTTTAATATTTAGCGTTTTAATGGCAGAGTACCTATAGGCGTTTTTCTTTTTTCGTTCACAACATAGTTCTGAACAGATTCCGATCGTTGATAGCATGCTCTGAGCGTTCTGTGAACTGAGCGTTCAGATTTATTTTTGAAACACATTCGAGCACTCAGCTGTCATAAATTATCTAACATTCGTTCTGACTCTTTCACACACAACGTCAAAATCAAAGTTGAAAGTTATTAATTTATTCTTATTCATTTTGTTCATTTAAACCCTGTAATTAATTTGATTAATAATAAATAATATATTTCACTTGTATTTTATTAAATAAAAACTAACTCCAGCACCAAAATGGCTGGCTTCATCCGCCATTTCAATTGTTTTGATAATAGTTCAATAGTTCAATAGTTCAATAGTTCAAATTTCACTCAGAATTATCAGTCAATTTATCCTGATCTAATAGAGCCCGCTCTGAACATGATCTGAAACATCTCTGAACGAAAAAAGAAATACAAATGTCATGATCTGAACGCTCTGAGCGAAAAAAGAAACACAACTTTATGTTTGACCTGCTCTAAACAAAAAAGAAAAACGCCTTATGGGATATGCTATTAAGGCCCCTATTATGAATAGCGAAACGAAGGGTCGACTTGAAGCGAACTCATTTTTACTTAGGTAGGTACGGATTTTACGACTACCTTTTTTATTTCCTCAAAGGGCTAAAAGTTCACGAAAGGAGATGTTTCTCTATTCGATCATCGAAGTTCGCTTCTCATTACGACATCTTGTTTTTCCCAAACGTTCGCTTTGAGTCAAACTTTGATTCGTTATTCATAATGAGGACCTCAAACGCTATATAGGTCGACGTAGATAAAGCTTTTTGCATACCACCCGGTCATAATAATTATTGTCTTAATAATTCTCGAAATTGATTATTTTTGGAATGTACATAAGTATGTTTTTATTTTATTATCTATATCAGTATAAGCAATACATGCAAAATAACTGTCTTGTTTGAAATATTTATCCATCAGGTTTCACTTCAAACATGCATTTAATTTATGAATATATATATAAAGTCAAATTATTCTGTTCAAGGACTTGTATCCTTTCAATCGAAAAACACGATTAAGCTTTCATTTATTTAACTTAGCCAAATAAACCCTGGTGCATGGTCGTTCTGAAGCTGTGTCCTCATTCCTTACGTCATATTGCTTAAGCAGATTTTAGTTATAACATACTTGTGTACGTGTTCATGTGTGGCAGGTGCGGGTTCAGAATTTAATTAGGAGGGGTTCAAATTAATAAAAAAACTAACTAACTTCATATGGGAACTAAATTCACCACTAGTGGCAACTGATTTCACTTTTTGTTTGATGAATTCAGTTCCCCTTCCCACAAAGGGTGCGAAATAAGTTAATCTAATTTTTTTGTGAAATTAGTTTTCATCTAAAATTTTTATTTGTATTACAGGAGAGGTGCAGGGAACTAACTTCACGGGAATTTACTTCACATGGGAACTAAATTCACCACTAGTGGCAACTGATTTCACTTCTTTTTGATGAAGTCAGTTCCCTTTCCCACTAAGGGTGCGAAATAAGTTCATCTAATTTTTTTGTGAAATTAGTTTTCATCTAACTTCACGGGAACTTACTTCACATGGGAACTAAATTCACCACTAGTGGGAACTAATAAACTTATTTTTGGCGAATTCCCAAGGTGAGAACTGATTTCATCTGAAGACTGTATTTTTTTTACCAAGGTTGGGTCATGTAGAACGAATTCACACCGATGATTCAGTCCGTCTTCAAAGCCACTCTAATGGAAGTTCGCAAGGGAATCAAGTTATACCTACGTTGGACTGATTGCAGAAGAAGATTTCAAAAAAAATTGGAAACTGGAAGTGGCTAGTCTAAAATAGGAGTATCTGGAAAGAGGTTTTTGTTGAAGTTCTAGTTCTAGTCTAGTAATGCAGAATAGGAAGAAGTAAAGTGTAAACAAAATGAAAAAGAAGCGGTCGAATCATAGTTCAGTCGGCAAGTAGTTTTAGGTGCAAAACTTTCGACTTTTTTCCGGTTTATTCTTTGTAACTTTTTTTTACGTCCTACGACAAAAGCATTTAGGTTTTGTAAGGCGTTAAATTTGCTATAATATTGATAATCTAAATATTTTTGAATGTCACGTCGTAACCGAGTTACGGCGCTCCAAAATTTACCTATACTCTGACCTCTTGCAGTCTAATGAGAGAAAGAGCAAAAATATTTATTATGTGTAGTAAAACAAAATATAAAATATAAATCTGATCAAATCCCTCATGATCCCCCATCTGACTAAGGGCCTGCTATATATGTTCCTCATGCGAATTGCAACACTAGGCCCACCCAAAGGATTAGTTGATATGCTTAATTTAAAATAATGTCGAATTTATCTCTCTCTCTGTTTTGTTTCACAACTATGGAATGTATTTTAAAATAATTGATTGAGATTTTTCAAAATAAACACACGAGAATAAAACATTAATTTAAATTAGTTTTGCATATGAAAATAGGAAAATATTGAAAATAGCACAAACAAAAATCAACAACAATGCAACGAAAATAATGCCTCATGAAAATAAGTTATTTTAAGTTATTAATAATAAGCTTTATTGGCACTTTAAGCGTGTGTAGCAAAGTGTAATACATAATTACAAATGAAAAAAATAAATAGTCAAACATAAACATGACTTGAGGCAAAATATTAACATGAACGTGCGTAATTTTTGTTTTTCAATTTATAATTATTATTATTTGATGAGTTCGAGTGTTTATGCAAATAAATATAAAATTGTGAATTATAGCACGAACTACATTATTTTCTGGACAAAGAGACAATTGAATTATTTATTATTAAATTGTTAAATATTTATTACTTTGATTGGATAATGTTTATATAAATTTAAAACTAAAAACACTATATTAATGGGAGGTCAGGACATTAAATTATTTTAAGAGATATTAAAGAGTTGGTAAAAAATAATTAAAGATTATGTTAAATATTTATCAAACTACATATTTGATATAACGGTTTTATCAGTGACTGGCCCATCTATATAGCCAACCGATTTGATATCATATTTTGTTTTCTGTTATTTGTTGTCGGGTGTGAAGAATCCAAGTATAAACCTTTTTTTAATATAGCGTGTACAGCAAGCAAGATGTATACCAAAACAATTTTAGCACACTCATAGTCCCCACTTTGTAAACTTATCAAGGAAAACTATTGGCCATCATAAAAACATCCATGAAAATATTATCAGAAAGAACCCAATGCCATGTTGGGAAGGGTCAGACTCAGTCCCGTTTGTCGTAAGAGGCGAATACTGCATCAATCACATCTACGCAAATAACACCAAGGTGAGCCTAGCGTCGTAATATTATTTTAAGGATTTCTCAACAGCTAACATTCGTCAGTCTTTACAGACGAACCTGGGAAATCCAAAATTTTTCAAATAATGTCCATCGAAATAGTGCTAATCGAAAAGTAAGTTAATAACTAAATCTTCAAAGGGAAAGTGGTGGTTGAAGTATTGTGGTAACGGTGAGAAGCGTAAATCATAGGTAGGTAGTTAGGAATGGCGGCTATTCTGCAGAATAAAACCCAATAAGCGCTTGGTGCGCCGTTTTGATACCATAAACTCATGAGACCTATCATTTTGTGGAGGTTGGGATAACGTTTGATGACTTCCTTTCAGTAAGCTCAATCACTGTTATAGGAACTGCAAAAGTACACAACTATAATCGGGACAAAGAAACATACGGTGATGGAATGATGAAGGTAAAACATTGATAGCTAGGATAAAAACGGCTTTCGTCTGGTCAAGGTGCCCCTTTCATAAAATTGATGAAAAAACACGCCTTGAGGTGATCTATAGAAGTGATATAGTATATTTGTTCATTGAAATTCATAAACAATCCTCAAAGTCCACTTCTTTTCGATGACTAAAAAATTAATCACAGGTATATTGTAAAGAAGTTTTAAATGAGCAGTTTTTCAGGCTACAAACTACAAACTACCGGACCAAACTACAAAGAAATGCCCAACATCGTAGGCGAAGAAGTCAGTGCAGCGGTGAAAAATTAAAAAAATGGAAAAGCAATTATTGGGCCAGACAGGATACCATTTGTGTTCTGGAAAAAGATGAGAGACTTCGTGCTAGAATGGCGCACGTTTCTAATCTCTAAACTCATCAACGGTTACACACCTTATCATAGTAACCGTTCTAAGGCTGCGGTTACGGCTGACGCTAGTAAGCGAGTGCGCTAGTCCGCTAGTAATTCTAATGTATGGAAAATCAACAACGCGATCAATGACATCGCTAGTTGCTTTACCGCTAGTAAGAGGGTGTGCGCTAGTAAGCTAGCAGATCAAAAATCATTTGATTTTTAAGCGTACAAGCGCGAACAGTGCATTTAATTTTGTCGTGATAGACATCAATTTATAAATTAGTGAAGTGAAAAAAGGGAATGTTTGTGGAACATACGTTCAAAACGCTATAAAAATGATGCTTATTCTTGAATTTGAGTGATGGGTTCTATTTAATTCAAAACGTAGTTAAAAGTTTGTTTATTTTTATCCGAAAGTATACAAAAATGTTTTGTTCTTCCTCAAAACATAATACTAAAGTGGTGGAACTCGCAATGCTTCGAGCGGCCAGCAAAAATACGATATGGTGCTCCCTTTTTTTTAAGTAAACGTTTTTCTTTTAAAAAAAAACTATTTTCGCTGCAAAATTCTAAGAAAGTGAAATTTTTGTTTAGTATAAAAGGAAAAGAACCAAATATTAGTTCGCCGCGGGGTGCTCTCGGAAAAAGTATCAAAGCAACTGAATGCAGTATTCTTGCAACTATGTATAACAGAATTGTCAACGCCTACCTCTTCTTCTTCGCAATTTAAATACAATTTAATACAGTTTTTATAATGATCCGCTCTCAAAACGAATAAGCGCAGACTAGCGGTGACTAACGCACACGCTTACTAGCTTAAGCCGTAACCGCAGCCTAAATCCTTCAATATAGCTTACGTTTGTCACACTTTCACACATCATGAAGATAAGACTGTAATCTGAGTATGTAAAAATCAAAACATGGTGATTCTTCAAGCGGCAATCGGCATCACGAGATCTATTATGGATCATGTGTGTCCATTTTTGATTCACGCGTGTTTCCCAATTTTGATAAGTATAAGTACCTTGCATCTTGATCAATATCGAAGAAATTTTGTGATGCAATATCAATCATCTCGTAAGCATTAGGGTATATTAAGTGGCGGGAGACCTCTACCATCTTTTGTGATAGAAAAATACCCCTAAACTTAAAGGAAAGCTCTTCCCTGCAGGTGTTGGTCCAAAACTTATACACAGGCACAGGGGTATACAAAAAAAACAAGAAAATACAATTAATAACCATCTGATCTTAGTCAAATAAATCGAGAATCCTATTTTAACAAAGTATCGAAATAACAAGCGATATTCAAGTTTATATACAGGGTGATTGATTTAAGGTGCACCAAAAAGCTTGAGCGTGTAGGTGGGGTTAAGACAAGAAAAAAATCGTATGGGAGGGGGGGTCTATTTTCCCCCGTTTAGGCGGGAGGGGCAATTTTCTAAAAAATTGACTTAAATCAGAAAAAAAAATATTTAAAAACAACGGTGAATGATACAAGCCTTGTTATATATTTTTGGAAAGGCATAAAACTACTCTTTTATTTTATTTTTAAATTAAGTTGTTTAAGTGAACAGTTTTAAAAAAATTAATTTTCAAACTCAAAATTTTGAAAAAAAAAAAATTAAAAAAAAAATGTTAATCTAATTTTTTTTCAAAATTTTATGTAGTTAACTATTATTTTTATTTTCAAAATTCAATGCTCTTATTAATTTTTAGTCAAAAACAGAAAACCGCATGCCAAAATGTATCTTAGTTTTTGAGAAATTAAAAATAATTAAAAGTAAAACTAGTAAGTAAAGTAAAAAGTTAATTCGTTTTTTTTTTATTATTTGATTAAAATCGGATGGTATGTAATGAAAAATAAAAAAGGGATAATTTTTTAATTAATAATTGACCTGAGCTGGTCAAATTTGGGAAAACCAAAAAAAAAGTGTTTTTCTTGGAAAAAAAATACTTCTAGTTTTCTGAAATTCTCAAAAACTAAGATACATTTTGGCATCTGGTTTTCTGTTTTTGACTAAAAATTAATAAGAGCATTGAATTTTGAAAAAAATTAATAGATAATTACATAAAACTTTTAAAAACATCAGTTTAAAAATTTTTTTTTTCAAAATTTTGAGTTTGAAAATTAATTTTTTTAAAACTGTTCACTTAAACAACTTAATTTAAAAATAAAATAAAAGAGTAGTTTTCTGGCTTTCCAAAAAGATGTAACAAGGCTTTGTATCATTCACCGTTGTTTTTAAATATTTTTTTTTCTGATTTAAGTCAATTTTTTAGAAAATTGTCAGTCCCGCTTAAACGGGGGAAAATAGACCCCCCCTCCTATACGATTTTTTTCTTGTCTTAACCCCACCTACACGCTCAAGCTTTTTGGTGTACCTTAAACCAATCACCCTGTAAAAGACCAACTAACAAACATTATTTTTCAGGAAAATTAATTTCTGAAAATAGAATAAGTTTGTACAACTCATGCATTTAATTTTGTTTTTCTTTGTGAACATGAATTCAAGTGATTGCAACTCTGCAATCAATTAAATTGATTAAAGCTGATTGAATAAGTCACGCTATGTTCTATTATATTATATGTTTGAATGTAAAATAAACTAAGCAATTCTAGCATCAACAACGAAACATCTCTACCACAATCTGGTTATGATTAACGGTATGTATCGCATTGACAATTGTTATGCCTGGCGCTAACTAGTTTTAGTTAGATCATTGAATACAAGCTGACATGCTCGTGACCTATCTCTCTAAAACACATTGATTAAGCTAGACGTGATTTCTTTAGAGAATTCAGTAATTGTAGTTTTTTTTTTTTGTAAAAATAAATTAAAGTGTCAGTAAAATACAAAAATATTATGAAAGGCACTTGATCTCTGACAATGAAAATTGCAGTGATGTTTATGTATTTTGTCTGAACCTTGTATTAAGAATTTCAATATACATACATATAGATATTTTATTTTAATTAATCGATATAGTTTCTTATAATACACCAGTGAGTTATGTTTGCTTACTATTTAAGCACTTGTTTAAATCAAACAAAACCACTTACTACTACTAATTGCTTGATATTGGAGGAGTTGGTATTTATTAAGGAATTTAGAGATGAGTTTTCATTTGAATAAAACAAAAACAAAATGTTACACGATGAAAATTAACATTCTTAAGTGTACTGTGAACATTTAAAGCTGTTTTTAGAGAGAAAGTTTGTCTTGTCTAAAAAGTGTTCCTTTCTGCGTATATGGAGAATGAAGAAGGAGATAGAACAACTAACTGCACGGGTTTCACAGCGATACAAACCTTGTCACCAAAGATGACGAAAAGCCAGCGAATAAGCTCCTATCCAGAAAGTCTTTGAATCCTATTCCACGGGTCGGCGCAGTATAGGAGGACAGCTTAACAAGGGGCGCACAGAAATGGGCCAACTTGGAGAAAGTGGAGACAAAGAATGTAGCACCATCTTAAGTAAGTAAGCCGATACCTCCAAAATGTACAAAATGCAGCATCATGAATGAGCTCTTAATAAGTGGACCTCACAATAGGCCCAATGTGGCTGCAGTTATCTGCTAACTCTAATTCTAAATCTAAATCTAAATCTAAAGTGAGCTTGAGCTTCCCGGTCTAGCTGGATCCTGGCAAAAAGGTTAACGCATGCCTAAAAGGACTCCTTTTGCCCGCATTCGATTTTTTTTTGCCAAATATTGACATTATACAAATAAATACAAAATACTGTATTCTGATTAGTTTTTCCACCGTACATTAAAGGGCGCTTCGACAAATTATATAACGTCTAAAATTATTTAAAAATATTTTTTTTTTCTTAAGAATTTTAGACAAAAGGACCATGGGCGTTTTGGGCCCATTTTCAACATTGCTCAACAGTAATGAAACTTATGTCATATGACATTTTATAAAAAAAGTATATTTAAATATTTTTTTTTTATTTTTATACGAAAGTAAATACTTTTATTTTTTAAATTTTCGAAAACACCACTTTGCTCTCGATTTCGATTAAGCTGCCATATAATGAAATAGAGTGCTCTCTATACGCTTTCATACGACATAAATTTCATAGCTGTTGAGCAATGTTTAAATTGGGCCCAAACTCTATACAAAATTGCCCATGGTCCTCTAACGCACCTATTTCAACATTATTGTGCGCCGGCCGCCGGGGCTTGTTCAAACGTGTCAGAATCGGAAAAGCTGCATCGATGTCGTTCATTTTACAGAATAAGGACCCTGGCTCTGCGGAATGACTATTAATTAATGAAAGATTTTTTATCACTTATATTTTATCTTTATTACCTATGTCAAAGAGTATTATTGGCAAAGAGTATTAAGAGAACAGTGTAACCTTTAATATACGGAACAGACGTAGATACTATTAGTTTTCATTTTTTTAGGTTTCGTTTATGTAAAACCAATAATTCATGTTAGGTGAACCAATAAAAAACCATGTATCTATGTATGTATGTATGTAAACATATAAATGAATTGACATAATTTTAAATTGCGGGCAATGTCAAATAAAATCAAAGGTTTGAAAACTCTTTTTATGTTTCTACATATAGTCTCTATAAAAATAATGTTCTGAAAAGTTTTTAAAACATAATCAGTCTTATTTATTAGATTTCCCTATTATTCCTCTGTATGGGTGAATAGTTACACAGTGAATAAGCTATTATGCGTTCCCTACTCTATGATGAAAAAATTCTTATTTATAAAAATATCCCCAGGCCATTTAAGTTACAATGCGCTTGCAAAAAAAAAGTATCAGAACAGGAAAATTTTTATCATTACAGTTGCTTCCTAATTAATTATACACCAACAAAACACACATATTTTACTTATTTATATGATTTAGATGCTGTTTTTCGACGGTTTGCTTAGTAATATTATTTAATTAAAAAAATTAATTTAAAAAAGCAGTGACTTGTGTAATATTGGGGTTCGTTCAATTTCGGAAGCAACTGTAGATGTCATGAATACATGACCAAGCGAACCATATTTGTTTTTTTTTTTTATTGAGTTGCATGTGTAAGTTGTTGCATATTTATATTTTGTTATAATTTGTTATTTCGTGCTTGAAAAAATTGTTCAATAAAAACCAAATAAATGATTTTGTTTTGATAAATTATTGTAATTTCCAATGTGACATTTCGATACCAAATCATCCCTATTTTTGGCAACCCCCCCCCCCCCCTCCCTTAATAGCTTATTAGGCTTCTATTACACACACGACCAAAAGTTTTATAAATAAGGATTTTGCTTACCGAGGCATAATAAGGGCTATGCATTCGTTATTATACGTTTATAAATAAGGCTGAATACTTCTCGTTTAAAAACAATGGGGCATATTCATAGTCGTTTTAAAACCCTAGTTTCTCTTAGACTGTGTTTAAACAATGTAATTTAAATAGGAAAAACTCGAGTTTTTCTTAAACACAACTTAAACATCGTCTATGAATATGCCCCAATGTGATTACGTGATACCTTTACATATAAAAACTAGAATATATATGCAAAGGTGATACCAATGATATGATGGAGCATTGTTAAGAAGTCTCACATAAGTTTGCTCTAATACAGATTAAAAATTAATTTTTTACGCTTTCCCCAAAATCACTTCTTGAATTTCGCCCCTTTTAAAACAAAGAGACGGCACAAGCTACTTAAGACGCATCAAAGCATGCAAAACTAAAAAAAAAAACTGTAACTTGAATTACTTTTAAAAATTTTAGTATCACATTTCGAAATCCTTTCCTCATTTGAAACCTATATTTTGTTTTCCTTAGAAGTCTGGACACAGAATACCAAGTAACTTGACAACATGATAATTCTAGACTTATCTTTCCTTCTCTTCACATGTAAAATACTTTTTTAGTTTGAATAGGTACTTGAACTTCAATTTGTAACATGAGTTGCAGTGTAATGTAAGAACGTTTACTTTGTACAACTAATAAAAGGCATAAAACGGTCGTGAAAACTTGCTCTTGTTGTTCATTGCCGTCGGAGGGCTTAACATTTTGACGAAGTTAACTAAAACAAATGCAACAAATTAATGCAAACAAATTTTATAAAAAAAGAATTAAATAAAAAATTTAAAATCATAGAAAAAAATAATTAAGAAAATTAATTTTTTTGATTATGCAAAATTGTTGCATGCGATATTTATCAGGCTTTTCAGGACTTTATGAATGTCAAATAAATTTTCGAGATAGTCGGTATAAAAAAATGGTCTTTAAAACCCTACATGCCAAATTTGAAACTAATCGGTTCCACCCTCTTATTGATACAACCAGACTGATAGACAGAATTTCCAGACCCATTTTTCGACTACGCTTTTATAGTAATGTCATATTTAATTAGTATCTCGGAACTTTTTTTCTGTACCTACGAATGCAAAACTTGATTGGAATTTGCTATTTTTCAAAGCGCCATATTTCGATAAGAAGTAGAAATTCGCCTGTTTTTGTTGTAAAATCAATGCTATCTATTATTCTTTCTAGTGCACCGTGGCGTAGAGGTTAGTGTCGGACTATCACCCCGGAGGTCTGGGTTCAAGTCTAGCTTCGAGAACACCTTGTTTTTTCAGTGGCATCGCCTCTTGCGAGAAAGTGACTAATCCTCCAAGAGTATCATTGTCATGAAAAGTGCATCCCAACTTAGTCGTTCGGATTCGACGTAAAAGTGTAAGTCCCCTCCAATCCTGTAGAACTAATAACGCATACAAAAGGATTGGTTGAGAGTTGTAAGTCACTAGGCCGTGGTTTTTCGGAGCTGTCAGTGCCACTAAAAAATTATTAATTATTCTTTCTAAGGGCCAGTCTTTTCAGCTCTGGTTAAATTTAACATTAGCTGGTAATCATAGAAACACATACAAAATCTATGAAAAGACTGGCTTTAAATTATATTTGAGTTAAATTGTTTAAAATAGGTTTTTTTAATTCTTAGTTTGATTATCTACTTACAACTACAAACAAATTTTGTGGAATTTTATTTTTACTGATTTTTTAGCCATACACTTGCTTATATTATTTATATGTAATATGAATTTGTGAGCATTCCAAAAGTTAGCTCAACTAACCCAAGCCCACCATACCATTGTTTTTAGAGCTTTAGGCCGTGTACGAACAGCGTTAAAATTTTATCCTCTGGCTAATTTTTGACGTTTAAGTTGAGGTTAATAAATGTTTAGCTTTTTGATGGGCGAACTGGATTAAATGGGATTTTTAACCCTAAAGTATTTTTTAAATTTCCCTACAAGAATTGAAAAATTTCCCATCTTTTGTTTGAATACGTGGAAATATACCAAACTGTTTTAAGGTTGATTTATAAATATAAGTCTTCGACTAAAATGTTCTGTGTTTTAATTTATATTTGTAAAAAAACGTTAAATTTTATAATACTATTTAATTCTTTGTTGGTGAAACTAACTAAGATTTCCGTACAAAACCAAGTTGGATAAATGCAAAGTTGTAATTTCGGAAATCAAAAGTTTCGCAGTACTCAATATTTTATAATAGCTATTATAATTACAATTGGTACGAAACTAGTAGAAAACAAAATTTCTAACAAGTGTGATATAGAAAGTTTATTTGTATGATCGATGATTCATCCAAAAGAACTCAAAAGTTGGTATTTTCAAAATATTGAGTTTCTTTGACTTTTAAAGTGCAATAAGTTCGTGATGGTTGATTTTAGTGAGAAAGTTTTCATTATCAATCAATTTCACTATCCTATGCAACTTTTTAATAACTAAAGAACGATATAATGGAATGAGGATGAGGATTAAAAAAACGTATATAAAACATGTTAATTAAGTGGCTCTATTTGTTTTGCGTTTAGTATAATAAGTTTTATTTTTCGATAAAATGTACCAGAAAGAAGTTATAAGTTGAATAAACCGATTTTTTGCAGTTTTTTCCTGGTAGAAAATTGGGCGGAGGTGTGGTGTGGAAATAGTTTTTTTTTATCACCAAAAATCCTATACAACATATCAAATATTAGAACTACCCGACCTTTTGTAGGTTAAATTCACTTTATTTGATGTACTATGAAATTCCCTAAAAAAAATAAAAACGCAAATTTGAAATTTCGAAAACAAATTTATTAATGATTTGCAATTTCATAATTGTGGCTATTCTAAATTGTGTTTTGTTAAAGAAATAAAATAGAACTACTCTGTAAAATAATTAAAATTATGTGTAAAAAAAGTATTTATTATCGGTTAATTTAAGTAATTGTTCGTTCATAACACAATTATATTAAGCGGAATTCACAAAAACACAAACGGGAAATTCGACGTCAACATAAAAACAAACAAAAAACAAAAAATAAATGCAATTAAATGAATACAACAAAACACACGTCACACTGGTTTTTGGTAGCGGAACTTCCAAAATAAAACTAAATTTTTTTTTCACAGAATAGAAATGTAAAACATCGGTTACTTATTATTTGTTCGTTAAATATTAGAGTTATATAAAACACACACGAAAAATTTGATAATAGTCGAACAAACAGAAATAAATGCAAATGAAAGCAATGCAACAATCAAAACAAACACATTACGCCGACTGTCTCTCTCACTCCTTCATAAGCATAGAAAATTATATACTGGCTAAAATTTTAGCCTGCTCCAGAGCAGGCTAAATTTTTGAAGTTTATATTCACCACACTAGTGTCATAATTTAGCCAATGGATAAAATTTTAACGCTGTTAGCACACGGCCTTAGAGCTAAAAAATCCAATTTCTATTTTAATGAAAAGTCAACTAATCATTACAACAAACATTTTAAGAAAATTGGTTCAATCATTTGGTTTAGGATTTACTGATACACATTTTATCAATTTCTCCATCGTTGTATTGTATCTAGTGTAATTTTTCATTATTTGACCTACCTACTTATAATCTGAAGTAAAAAAATCGAGCACGAAAACAAGGAGCAAGAAATCGAAACTGCAAATAACTATTAATTGCTAAAAAATGACCCTCTACCAAAAAAAAGGGCGCAAAACAATTCCAATTAGACTCATCAAGTCAATGGCTTAAATACAAAAAAAAAAAACCTGATACTACGAGAAAGGTCGGTCAATCTTAACTGCAACGAAACATGACACGGTATATTAATTCGTTTGAATTAAACTATGACGCTGCAATTTGTAAAGGCACAACAACAACAGACTTACTTCATAATTATCATTAAAAAAAATTATTAACGATCCCGATGGCAGAGGCGTGACCATTTAGAATTGCACTTAAATTATGTCAACCAAAAATTAACACAGCCTTGGCTGGGTGCGGGGCTTAATAAACGCTGCCAAATTTTTTTAAACTGCTTTTGATATTTATAAAGGCACTTCAAAACAACAAAAAAATCAACACAATAGGGATTAATTTTTAAAGGATTGTTTTTTTCGAAAACCCTTTATTGTGACAGGACACGACATACAAATAGATACCAAAGTTCATGCGTGGCTCGTGGTAATTAAAAACAAAATTTGAAATTCAGGTGTATGTACAATCGAAGGACAAGCAAATAACAAACAAAAAATAAGGTGATTTGTATAGGTACCTGTCAATGACAGGATTGTAAAAAAAAAAAAAAAGGATATACGAGTAGAACACGCGCTGTATTGTATTAAGTAAACGAAGGAAACAATATAAAAACACCTGTCGATTGAATGAATCGTTTTTTTTTTAATGCTGGCTGGAAATGCTATAGCTGGATAATGTTCTTGTCGAACGGATAGCTTTATGGTTTTAATTTTCTCGTTAGTGGAGGGTGTTCTCTTCAAGGCTTTGAGTAGTTGGAATTGCTAATGAGCGCACCTGAAAATGATCCTTTAACATGTGAAATTTTATGGGCTAGGCAGAAGGGGAGGTGGATGTGGCTTAAAGAAAGCAAAAGCAATTTGTTTTTTTTTTTTAAATTAAGGTAGATTTTTAGGCTAATACCGCATGAGCGTCTTTTTCCGCGCGTCCATGTGTCTGCGCGTCATGAGAACCACATAAAGCAATGAGAGTGTACACACGAACGTCCGCGGACAAACGGCAGTCGACTTGGTTCGAGCGAAATATTTTTCGTTGGCTGAAAACCCATGACGCGCGAACTGTAGAGCGTCAAGGGATACACTGTTATAAATCAGTATGAACACACGAGCTGACAAATTGCAGCGCGTTTTTCAAATTTTATTTCGAATTGTTCACTTGTTTGATGGTTGGTACGTCTGGGTAGGACTAAACTGATCTTGTGCGAAGTTATTTATAAGAATTAATAAACTAATAAATTAAATGGATCACTTGGTCGCATGAGCTTGTTCTTAAAAAAATTAAATATGTATGTAAAATATTAATAAAAAAAACTGGAAACATGAAATACATATATGCATAATATGGAACCTTATTAATAAAGCTAATTCCATATTTCTTTAATTTAAAGTACATCAATTTTTATATCTAAGCAGTTTGCATATAGTATATGCTATAGGTATCATATAATCAATTTTTAAAATGTTTGGTGTCTGTATGTCTGGGCATTATTGCGAGAGTCTATTCGAAAAAAGTCTACTAGACTTTTTTCGATTCTATTAAGCTTTAAGTTGATATCACAAAGAAAATAGAATGACTGAAATAGAATTGACTCTCTACAATAAAAAAGAATTCACAGTGAGTTTCCTCTGTAAATTTTATATAGCAGTCGGTAATCATCGACAATTATTGCGTACTAGAGAAGGTTTGATGTCATTTAGCTGATGAGTCCACCATCAAACTAGGGCGAAACGCAAAACTTGGAGTTAAGGCGACAAAACCTTTGAAATTAAATTTCTATTGAATGGAAAAATATCGATAAGAAAAGGCTTTTGCAATAATCGATAATCGATTATTTTTCTATTCGACTTAAATTTTATTTTAAATAGACTCCCGCAATAACGCCCTCTGTTTTAGAATATTTCAATTACACAGTAGATGGTGCTGGGGTTACTTTTTCGAAAATTCCTATACATTATATGGACGGACAAAATGACACTTTATAATCAATCGTTAGATAATAAAAAGAAAGCTTTTGGAAAACTTTTGACTCGATTCGATTGCATAACTTAAATGAAAAACTTTCTCGAAAACCATTGCCGAGATTCAGCTAATTCAAACTTCCAGGGAGTTTGTGAGATGAGTCGCATTTCATTGAAAAGCGATTCAGCTAACAAATGTGAGTGTTCCAGTGAGTGAAATGAAACGTCAGATTACTCGCCTAAAATTTCGGCCGTGAGTTGGTGTAAATGTAGAAAAATTTATCAGTTTGGATAAGTATGTGTTATTTTCTCAACAAATTGTTTCACATATATTCATGCATTAGTAATGAAAAAACAAAAATCAAGAATTGACTCTCTTTATTGATACTTTAAGGAAACGTTCCGTGCCGCAAATGGTAAAAGATTGTTGTAAAAATATTATTTATTTATTAAATTTTAACTAAATTGTGCATATTAATATACGTAATTTAATATGTACCTACATATATGCATAATAATGAAAATTATTTTCAATCAAATATTTTGTCACGTTAAAAGTGAGGTTATGAATATTATTGATATTCTTTGTTTGATGGCTAGTTTGGTGTTCGAAACTATATTCAAATTTTCTCATCTCGCCAAAATATCTGAATCGCTTTTGGCAATGAAGTGAGATGAGAAAGTGAAAGCGCGCCAAAATAGCTGAATCTCGGCGCATGTTTCCTTCCTTATTTTTTGTTATTAAATCTGTTGTCTAAACTAAATATTGGATTTTTGTAGGGTAAGGGCACCTTTTCCCGAACATCTCCAGTCCTTGAAATCTCTAAGAAAACTCGTTGTATTTAGTTGTTTCTTGAGTTTCATTTTTCCAATGTAGGTATATCAGAACTTATAACGGAATAGTTTTTAGCGGAAACCCCAAGAAACAACGTCAACACAACGACTTTTCCAACTCTGGAGTACCACAAGGAAGTCATTTAGGTCCCATTCTTTTTATTCTAGATATTAATGATGTAACATCATGCATTCGCAATAGTGAAATTCTGGTTTTTGCTGACGATATGAAGATTTTTAAATCTATATGCTCAAGCGGTGATCGTGTGAATCTGCAAGCCGACATTGATAGCTTTTGTACTTGGTGCAGCAAGAATGGATTAAACCTTAACCCAGCGAAATGTCAAACTATGACTTTTTCAAAGAAACGAGTACCCATCATATTTGACTATAATATTTCACAACATACATTGTGCCGTGTTGTTAGTTTTAAAGATCTTGGAATCGTCTTCAATCCAAGTCTAGATTTCACAGAGCACATCAACTCTCTTGTTAAAAAGGCTAACTCAATGTTAGGTTTTGTAAAAAGATGGTCCAAAGAGTTTCAAGACCCTTATGTTACCCTATCTTTATACAATTGTTTTGTTCGTCCGCATCTGGAATACGCATCGCAGGTATGGACTCCGTTCTATGATGTTCATATATCTAGGATAGAGGCAGTTCAGCATAATTTTGTTCGTTTTGCTTTAAAAGGTCTTCCCTGGACAGATCCTTATAACCTTCCACCTTATGAACACCGAATTCAGCTTCTACACATTCAGTCCTTGTTACAGAGGCGTGTAAATAACGATATAGTTTTTATCCACCAACTTCTTTCGGGCGCATTAGATGCACCTGATCTACTTACTTGTGTTGGACTCAATTATCGTGGGGGTGCTCACCATCTGCGTAGCCTTGAGCTCCTACATTGTCCACACCATCGGACTAATTACGGTATGAATGGGCCGCTTACCCGCATGTGCAGGCTTTTCAATTTAAATTCTAAAATTATTGATTTTAATGACAATAAAATAAATCTTAAAAATGTACTTAAAACCAGTGCTCCACGCTTTTAGTTCATGTTTTATGTATTTTGTATTGTTAAAATATATGTTTTATTGTATTATAGTGCTTGTGTTATTGTAGTTATTTGTTTTACATTACTAACAACTAACACCAGCACTAAGTGATGAGCCAGTGGAACACATATAATGTGTTGGCAAATCTTTGTTCATAAGCTGAAGCTTGCTCTAAGCTCCTTATGAACAGGATCTGATAGTGTATAAAAAAATTTTCTTAAAGAGTTCGAGAACTGGAGATGTGCCCTACTGGGAATAGGTGCCACTACCGTAGTAGGTACGTATTATTATTATAATTTTATTGAAATATAAAGTTACAATAACTCAATTTCTCTTCTAAGGAATCTTTTATAAACCTTACGTACCAAATTTGAAAAATAAAAAAAAAAAATAGGTTTTGAAGTTTGGGCAGTTCAGGAACTAAATTCAAACAAACAAATACTCAGACTAATTTCCTGACACACTTTTTTAGTATTATCTACCATCGTTTTTTTTTCAAATTTGACTTGCTTACCTATAATAGGCCAAGTATTGGTTTCTTGTAAATAAAATGTGCAGGTTTTAATCATTTTGAGAACAAAATGAAGCTCGTGTGACATAAACACCAGTTTTGTACAGGACGCGCGGATAAACTCGTGTGGCTTTAGCCTTAATAAGGTATTTGTTTATCTTTCTTTCGTTTAATAAAAGCGGCCTTAAAAAAAAAACAATATTTTTATCTGAGTTATTTTTTATTGAATTTCAGGATTGTTTTTTTCTTTTCCGACTAAAAGGCAACACAACTTTTTCCTATTATTGATTCATCTGTTTTATGTAGACTGCTTTATCATCCGAAAACCCAATCATACATACATATGTCAAGAGCTCGTTGAAAGGATATTGGCTGATTCTTGATGTTGATGAATCCACTGTCGTCAGTGGGAAAAAAGATGCAGTATGGACATTCCATTTGCCTTCAGGCATATAGCCAAGTTTTGATTAAAGGGGAAAGTCCGCATGACGCTTCGCTTGAGTTAATTATGATAGCTGAAGGGTCAAACAACAAAGTTAAACCAAAAACTGGATTCAAGTTGCTATGCACATACATATATGAACGTACATACATATAATATATCGACACATACATTACAGATCAAAATCAATAAGGTGGCATGGCTTTGAAAGCGAAGGATTTGTCGATATAAGAATGTTAATATTTTATGTACAAATAAACTTTTGTCTAGCTAGGTATAAGTTAAAATTTCAACTTATAAGATTGATAAAATGTAAATTATCTAGGACCGTGAAGTTGGAAATACTGGGTGATTGGTTTAAGGTGCACCAAAAAGCTTGAGCGTGTAGGTCAAGTTAAGACAAGAAAAATATCGTATGGGACGGGTGGTCTATTTTCCCCCGTTTAGGAGGAAGAGGGCAATTTTCTAAATCATTGACTTAAATGAGAAAAAAAATTATTTAAAAACAACGGTGAATGATACAAAGCCTTGTTATACCTTTTTGGAAAGCCAGAAAACTACTCCTTTATTTTATTTTTAAATTAAGTTGTTTAAGTGAACAGTTTTAAAAAAAATAATTTTCAAACTCAAAATTTTGAAAAAAAATTTTAATTTTTTTTTTTTCAAAATTTTTAAAATTTTAGTTTAATAACAGAAAACTGTATGTCAAAATGTATCCTAGTTTTTGAGAAATTAAGAAAATACTAAAAGCACTTTTTCAAAAAAAGGTGAAATCTGGTTAATCCAGTTAATTGTTTTTAACCAGATTGTCTTAGAATATTTCAATTAGTAGATGGTGCTGGGGTTACTTTTTCGAAAATTCCTATACATTATATGGACGGACAAAATGACATTTTATAATCAATCGTTAGATAATAAAAAGAAAGCTTTTGGAAAACTTTTGGCTCGATGCAATTGCATAACTTAAATGAATAACTTTCTCGAAAAGATTTCACCTTTTTTGAAGAAGTGCTTTTAGTATTTTCTTAATTTCTCAAAAACTAGGATACATTTTGGCATTTTGAATTTTGAAAATAAAAATAATAGTTTACATAAAATTTTGAAAACAATTAGTTTAAAATTTTTTTTTTTAATTTTTTTTCAAAAATTTTGAGTTTGAAAATTAATTTTATTAAAACTGTTGACTTAAACAACCTAATTTAAAAATAAAATAAAGTAGTAGTTTTTTGGCTTTCCAAAAAGATATAACAAAGGCTTTGTATCATTCACCGGTTGTTTTTAAATAATTTTTTTTTTCTGATTTAAGTCAATTTTTTAGAAAATTGCCCCTCCTTCCTCAAGGGGGGAAAATAGACTCCCCCTCCCATACGATTTTTTTCTTATCTTAACTCCACCTACATTCTCCAGCTTTTTGGTGCACCTTAAACCAATCACCCTGTATAAAAAAAGCTATGTTAGAAGAAAGGACAACCAAAGGCAAGTAGATCTTGTGCGGTCTTAAAATAAAAGAGAAAAATAGTGGATTTCGGTAGAGTCTCGAATACTACAAAGAAGTAGAGATCATTTAAAACGATGAAAAGAAGAAGATAAAAATGACCACCCATATTATACCTACTATTAAACTTCGAGCCTTTTTTTCTTTAGGTTTTCTCAAAGTTCTAGGTTTAAACAGTGAACACCATGACCATAACCATCCATGCCGTATTAAATTAGCACATTGACAATGTTATGTACGGACTCTTAGCTGAAACGATTTTGATAAAATTTTCAGAGAATCTTTGGTACCTACCTATATCGTATAACTGTGTTTTTTATAGCGTAAATTCAGCTAAAACTTTTACGTGGAATAGTTAGGTAGGAACTTAATGTAAGAGTAAATTTTCGTATTTTTTTTAAACGGAATATTCAATTTCCTTGTTAAATTTTGTTGACAAAAATAACCACATAGGACCACCTAAAACCTATTTCATGCAACTTATCCAGTATTTTTCTTCTCGTTAATATAATCAATTTCTTCTCTCAAAAGTACATTATATTATGTCTCAATTGGTGCCCCGATCCCCTTGAGCAAAACTTCTTGATTTCAATTTTTTTTTTGTAGCAGTCGTCTAAAGGTGCAACGACATAAAAACGTGATCTGCACTTCACTTTTTGTTTCTTTTTATTAGGTAGATACTCCATGACTTAAGAGGCTTACAAAATAGCCAGGAATGAGGAAGAAACAAAAAAAAAAAATAGTTGCACAATGTTGTCCCACTTGATCTCTCTTCAAAAAGGGAATTCCAAAATGACCTGAAAGCGACCAGAACAGACAAAAAAAAACTCAAGCATAAAAACTTAACGGTGCGATGTCTGCGCGGGCAAAAAAAAAATAGGGTAGTGTCTTTCACTGACAATTAATCTCTCCCCTGAGGGAAGACGACAAGAAAGGGAAGTCATACTGCGGAGCGGCTCGCGTAAGCGTGTCACAACAGAACTGCAAAACAAGTCAAATTTGCATATGTCCGTGCTATTGTTATAACTTTGAAGAGGGTAGCATAAAACTGCTTTAAACATAGCAAAAGGGTGCAAAAAGAAAACCCTTAATCTATTTGTGTTGTACGTTAGACGACTTAAAAGAGGCAGCCCCTCCGACTCTAACCACCTGAAGCCAAACAATTACACACTGTGCAGCTAAGAAAAAAAAAAAAGAAGAAAAATACCTTTTCACGTGAGCCCTAAAGGCGGTGTTGTAGAATGTGAGTAATCCTCGCTCACGATTCATGTACCTATGACAAGACAATAATGATGGTCTATTGCTTATCGGTTGGTGGTTGTATTTAGAGCGGATCGATTATTTGTAATTGCATGGGTCAAGTGCGGCCAGCAGGTATTGCTACGAAAGATACCAAGTAACAAAGCTAACAAGAGTAAGTTATGACAGTAAGGTGGTAGTGTTGCAAATGGCCGCCAAAGTTTTATTTGTGAGGCTTTCAATAACTCTTTCAGAACCGATGTACAGGTTTTAGTGCAAGTGGCAAAATCGACTTAAATGGGATTATACATTTTTTTTTGCTATTGAGGAAACGTGGAGCGCCGTTGCCCGGCCACAATGTAATCGTGCCGGACTTGTGAATGTTCTTTGGAGGTAGTTAATTTTTAGCATAAGAAGTTTAAAGTATTTTAACGATCAATAAAGGGATAAAGGGGTTTAAGAAATGACAATAACAAAATAGTAAATACAATTATAATGAAAAAAGTTGGTTTACCTTACAAGAAGTGTAGGTACCTATTCGCCGGTCTTATGTGGTGGGCTTTGGATATGGATCGTTATATTAAGAAAGCGCAGTGATAAAATAAAAGGCACGAATAAGTCGCACGAACTTGCTCTGTGGCAAGCAACCTTACTGCTTAAAACGGGAAATATATTAGTTTTTAATGGTGTATACCTATCTAGGTATGGCCGGGTAATCCTATACAAACGATGGAATAAAATGTGGCTAAATACGGTACGACTTTTTTGGATGCCTAAAGTTTTAAAAATTAGCTCTAGTTAAGTATTGGAATGTCGTTTCATATGATTTGTTGTTGATGGTGATGACCTTCTGTGAATTATATATGATAAGAAACGAGGTTCCGGTCAAATGAAACAAAAATATTTATGTCACTAATGTTTCGTTCATTTCTATGAACATCATCAGGTGGTGGCAAAATCTTTATTAAACATTTGTAAGGTGAAGGTATTTCGACGGGTTGTTTTGGGCGCCATTAATTGTTTATTTTGTTCCTTTTAGGGGCCTTGGTGGCATTGACTTTTAAAAATTCAACAAACATAATTTATAGAAAGCAAAGAAGAAGTGATTATTTGAAATTGTATAGTCAAAGGCAGTTTGATAGTCAATCGTTCAAACAAATAAATAGAAGTACCTATAACATATAATAATTGAATTCTTAATAGCAAAATTACATTATAGTCAAAGGCAGAATGAAAGTTATAAAATAGATGATGTTGATTGTTGAAAAAAAATAAATACATTTAGTGGCACTGACAGCTTGGAAGAACCACGGCCTAGTGACTTACAACTCTCAATCAAGCAACACACACATTGCTAGTTCTACGGGATTGGAGGGGACCTACATTTTTACGTCGAATCCGAACGACTAAGGTGACAGGCACTTTTCATGACAATGATACTCTTGGAGGATTTGTCACTTCATCGCAAGAGGCAGTGCCCCTGAAAAACATTAGATTTTATCGAAGTTGGAAACTGGGCTTGAACCCAGACCTCCGGCGAGATGGTCCGACAAACTAACCACTACGCCAGGGGGCAATACTGATTGTTGAGGTAATGTTGATTTGTGTTTGGTGAATATACAAATGTGTTGTTACACATTGATAAATTGGTTAAAAATTTAGTTTTCAACATACCTACATAAAAAAACAGTATTAAACATCAAAAAACAATTTTAGAGCTTGTAACATAGCTCAAGTAGTTGAGCAGCTCGAAAGTGAGCTAGCTCACATATGAGCTGAGCTGTCATTTGAGCTGATCAGAGCTGAAATGAGCTGAGCTGTGTTCTGAGGTGAAAAAATGAGCTTGATATGAGCTGAATTTACCTAAAATATGTTAAGTATAATATAAACTTTTATAAACTATTTTACTGTTTTTTTGAATAGATATCCGAACCGAACACAGAATTCAAATATTCGAAGATTTATTTTAAAATTTCATTCAAGAGTTGTAAAAGTACCAATAATTACAAAAGCTTATGATAATGAAGGTTCTGTATTTCAACTAAAAGCTCAGCTCAATGAACAGCTCAGACCAATTGACAGCTCAGCTCAAATGATATCTCAGCTCAAACATAGCTCAGCTCAACTCCCTTAATTATGCTGTGAAGCAAGCTCAAAATTTAAGCTAACTCAACAAAAAAGACCTAGCTCAAAAGTGAGCTGAGCTTGAGCTGAGCTGAAAATTGAGCTTTTTGCATCCCTGCATTTATATTGCACTTTTAAGTAAAAGACCAAATCAAGAGAAACAACTGCATAAAGCAAGTCTATACTCTTAAAATTAAAATTGATAAGTAACATATATTTATTTATTAGAAGATTTTTGTTTCATTTCCCTATAATAAATATTTGTCTTGCGAGCAGCGTTGCCGAAGAGGAATATTTGAAGGTAGTAGGTACAAAAGTCAAAAAAAGATAAGTATTTTGGACGAGAGTAGTACAAAACTTGTAAGTCTCATCGCAGTATCAGTAAGCTAAATGTTATTTTGAATTTTCAAAATCTTTTTAGTGGTTTGAAAGCTCAGAAACTGAAAAAAAAAGGTTTTATAATATGTTTGACCAATACATTTAATTTTTATTTGTTCATGTGCTTGGCTTGTAGGTATTTGGCAATTGTTGGCGAGTGTTTTGTCACGAGCAAAATCCACTGACCACTTTTATTTGCAATCTTTTGAAATCTCGTTCACTTAAAATAAATAATTTTCGAGGAAAATGCACCATCTTTCAAGAGCCATATCTTGGTCCTTATAGCATTTACAAAGTGCGGTTTGGCTAGATTTGTTGCAAATTTTATTAGCTTTAAAAGTACTAGATTTTGTTTTTCAAAAATGCATATTGTATGACATTTAAAGCAAAAAGTGGAAAAAGTCTAAAAATTTCGTTTTTTCGCGTGGTGCGTTAAGCACAAGTTTTTCGAAGTTACAAAATTGGTACAACATACCAAATAGCAATAACACCCAGCTTAATGTTTAATGAAACAACAATATGTTGTTTCATTAAAACTTTTCGTTTTCATTTATACCTGAGTCTATAAATTAAAAATGAACAGCAATTTTAATTAGCACATCTACAATAATAAAAAATCATTTCGATGCACAGCTTTTTTTCTTCTTCATAAAATTAACAATCACTTAACAGGGTGGGTGCTGAGTTTCGTGGTGTAAATATATACATTGTTTAGCTTGTAGTCATTAAAATACATTAGTACACCACCATCAGTCGGTGAAACAGAGTTCACGGAAGTTCAAAGACCGATTTATCATCAATTTTGTTGTTTCTTCTTTTTTTTTGTTTTTTTGTGAGGTGAAGTATACCTAGGTAATTCAAAACATAGATACTTTAAACAGGCAATTATTTACATGCGGGTTTGTGTTTTATTTTTAAAATACAAAATGCCGACGTTGTTATATTGAATTAACACACTTTAGATAATAAATGGTAATTTTTTGTTTTGTTATTTATTTTCAAAGTCACACCTTAAGTTATGAAAAATGGTGGATGTAGATCTAATAAAAAATTATCAAAGAGAGTTTTGAATTTTATTAAGATAAATACTAGCTGTCCTGGCAGACGTTGTTCCTTTCTCTCCTGTTTTTTGATAAATTAATTTCGTCTGCATTGTGCATAGAGTGTTGGTCAGATTCTCTTGTGTACCGCACAGACAATTATTCTGCGTACTTCGACCAAAATTTCGCACTGTTGTTACGATAATGTTGTAACTCATATTTCATAAAAAATTGCTCATCATGGTAACGATGATATCAATGAACGAATACTGTAATTGTTCATTTGACTTGAAAAATAACACATTTCTGAATGGTTTTTTGTATTTACAATAATAATAAACAATAAAAACCGTTATTTATAAGGAAAAAGGAGAATCTTTTTCGATCGTTAATTTCAATTTATCTAGGTTTTTATTTATCATTTTATGTGGGACACTCCTTATACAGCTCTTATATTAGATACTTGATAAAAGTATTAAAAAAAAAATACTGCACGAAATTAGATATTCATATTTATCTAACAAAACTGTGTAACTAGATTATTCGAACGTTTTCGTATTTCACTAAAATTTTCTAAGAATATAACAAAGGCCGGGCTTGGGACATACAATGGTAATGATATTTTTGGTGTTCATCTTGAAGTTACGGCTATATTTTATAACAAAATATATTTTGTTGCGATGCCAGAAGTAAGACAGCTTTTATTAAAGCTCCATAACTAAAAACGTTTTGAAAATTATGAGTATTTCTTAATTAAAAGTGATGGACCACTGAATATAAATATTTTGAAATATTCACCCATAAGTAAGCAACTAAAAAATATGCATCAAAAATACTGAAGAAAAAAAAAACATCTAAAACACCGTTAACTTCCGCATCCAACTTTAGTTAAGACCCATCCAAATAACCCCATAATTATACAAAAAGAATCGGTCAAGATATAAACATTATAGGCAGTGCCGTTCACTTGAGAAGCGCCCTCTTTTGTCGCACATTACTATCAAGCCTCTCTTCATATTTATGACAATAACACAATTTTGTTTTATAAGTCACGGTTAAAAATTTGGGCATGTTATTTAATAATGTGTGTCAAGTTAGCATTACCACTTTAAATTTTCAAAAGTTTATTTATTGGATTAATTTTCGTGAATTTGTCGTTAATTTTACGTGCAACTAAAAAAATTGTCGCACCACTATTTTAGAAAATAACCCCTGGTAATGCTAACTTGACTGTTTTAGAAAATAACCCCTGGTAATGCTAACTTGACTGTCAACTTGACTGTCAAGTTAGCATTACCAGGGGTTATTTTCTAAAATAGTGGCGCGACAAATTTTTTAGTTGCAGGACAAATTCACTATAATTAATCCAATATATAACTTTTGAAAATTGAAAGTGGTAATGCTAACTTGACACACATTTTTTAATACAGCATCTGTATTACAGCCGTATGCAATACAAGAAAAATTTAATTTTAATATTTCATAAATATTAAAGATTTTTTCTAATTATTTCGTATTACATTTTAATACTTTTGTATTAAAATGTGTATTTGTAATACGAAAAAGATTAAAGTACAATCCAACGGATTAAAATATAATATTTTAATATTAAACTGTAAACAAACAAATTAAAATATAAACCTGAATTATTAAAATGTCATACTAAAACCTATTTAGAGTTTGTGTTAAAGCAATATATTGAATTATAAGTAGTGTCCCGTGGCATAGTGATTAGTGTGTCTTCCGAGGTCTGGGTTCAAATCCTCAGCACAACTAATGTCTTTTTCAGAAAATATCATTGTCACGTTGAGTGCATCTGACCTCAGTGGTATGGAGTTGACGCAAGACTACTGTGGAATGGAACAACGCACACAAAAGCATAGTTGAGAGTACTACTAAGCATTGGTTCTTTGGAGCTGGTGCCAGTAAATTTATTTTTTATGTTTGTAGTAAAAGTTTAATAAGATTATATTAAATTTTAATATTTTTAATATTAACTTTATAATTGTTATATTTGCGATGCATTAAATTTTTATATATTTCTGGCGTTGTCATATATACAACCCCAAAAATATTACATTTAACGCCAGGATTTTTAAGCGTGTATTGTAAGAGTATGAACATCGGCTTAATTCTATAAATAAAATCTTTGTCTAAAACTAAACCCTTTATTATAAAAAATTAATTGATTGAATTCATTGCTAAAAAGAAGATTTTTTTTTGGTTCACTTGAATAGAACCCCCCCCCCCATCTTTGATTCGCTTTCGTGTTTTTAATTGTGCGAATTTCAGAAAGTCCTTTATATTGGGTTTTCCAATAAGAGGTGTTATGGGAAAAGGATATGGTCCAATAAGCGTGGTCGTGGCGGCCATTTGGCTGATGTTGTGTTCCATTATAAACGGCATACCTTCCTCTTTATAATGAAATTAACATCCGATCATTTATCTCAAAAAATGCCATTTTTCTTTGAATATCAAAATAACACCTTTTATTGGAAAACTCTTTACATTAAAGGATTGAAGGAGTAATTATGTTATAGAACTGATTTGAAAATATATTTTTTGATAGACTGCTGTGTTTTATAAATCGAGTATTTCAGAGTTTTAAAATTTATATTGCTTAGAAAATTTTCAAAAATTCTAATTAAAATAACTCAAATTTTAACTATTATTATGGGTTTATTCTTGATATCTGCACTGTATCTGCCAATTAAATACTTGTTCTTTATAATGTATAAACGAAGCTAAATACGGATATTTAAATTTTCTTAATATCATAGTTAGTCTTAGTCTTATAACTTAAGATGTTTCTGAATTTTAACCCTTAAAAAATATATTTTCAAAACAGTTCTATAACAGAATTACTTTCTCAATCCTTTCGTGTATATTGGACTATCTGAAATTCGCACAATTAAAAATACGAGAGGGAATCAAAGATAGGGGTTCTATTCAAGAGAACCAAAAAAAAAAAACTTTTTTTAGCAATGAATACAATCAAGTATTTTTTTTTATGAATAACGGTTTAGTTTTAGACAAAGATTTTTTTTCTAGAACTAAGCGGATGTTCATACTTTTTCAGTATTCTATTCAAGTGACGGCACTGATGTATGATGAAATAATCATTTTTTAACATGTTTACTCTAATTTTTTTTTGTACTGTACTCTCGTATTTTGAATCATACAAAGTACTTGATAAAATAATTTTATTTATCAATTTGTAAAATATTATTTTATCAAATACTTTGTATGATTTAAAATACGAGAGTACTGTAGGTTTAAAAGAAGTTACTTAGTTGTTGTTATCATTTAAATTTTTTTGTTTTTCTTCCAGATAACTCAAATTGGTGAAACTGTTTAGGAAGAGAAGAATAAATACAAGCACACTATTATTTTAAATTTACCTTATGGGTCCCAACCCATTATACCTAAGAACTATCTATAGATAACATCATGAGTATAGAAATCAAATTACATCAAAATTGGTAGAACCGTTTAGGAATTAAATTCTTTGAATGGAAAATAAAAAAAATTCTACTCTTAATAAAAGTTGTTTCGTCTTTGAACTAACCTTTTTTTCGTTTGAAATATTTTTAAACCAGAGACATTTGATTCAATGGCGATTAATTTTAATTCAAAGTCGTTTATAGTAAAAATATTAGTTTAATCGTTTTCGTATTTAATTTCGTAATTAATCGTAAGTGGTTTTATTTTGATTCAAAGTCATTTTATCGAAGTAGCCCGTTCCCGCAACGTTAATTATAAAAATTACGTTTCAATTTTTCTCTCATTGAAAAACATCAAAGGAAGCTAAAAGCTTAATGTCACTATGCTAAAAAAAATTTACACAAATATAATAAATTATTTTGTAACTTACTTACTCATAAAAGTATTTTGACATTTCTTACCTGCAAAAAAAACAAAAAGAAAAAATTCATTTAGTATGACTTCATTCACAATAAATCCAGTCGCAACTGCTACACCTTAAAATTATTGATTCAATCAATTAACAAAACCAGACATAATGTCTGTGTCATACATTTATAGCGTGACATCAAATGTATGATGCATTAATAATCATACAGACACTAATTAATACAAGTCATGTTTTCATCTGATAAAAAAAAACACAAATATTATACAACATTTCGAAAACAGAAGCATCAAAATTTATTAGTATCAACATTCGAATAAAAAAAAATACCAAGGATTCAAGATAAACTGGATATACTAACTAGACTTTCTGGTAAAATAAACATTGAATTTCGAGATAACTAGATCCAGATGACTGATGGAATACAACAAATTCGTTAAATTACGAAGCAAGAAAAAAAAAAAAAAAACAACGGAGTTAAAGATCGAGAAAAAAAAGACTTTATAATAAATTGTTTACGATAAGATAACGATTGGGCGCCTATGTTTTTCTCAGCTTCGATCTGCCAGAACACATACTCATAAATATTCCGAAAAATATACAAATTAAAAATAAATATTGAGATCGCCTCTGATTTGGATAATTGGGTCGACGCACGGACGGTTGTAAATAAACACAAAAAACGTGGGTAAATCATTTTTTCTATTTTAGAAACAAGAGCTGGTTTATGATTGTGTTATTTATTCATGAAAAAAGGAATTATTAATTCAATTTGAAAGAAGGTATAATTAAATTATATTTATATAAGACTTGTGTACATGTTAATTATGTAGACAATCAAATTTAATTATAAGAACTCCCTTGAAAACATTTTGTTTGTTATTCTATTGGAAATTGGTTTTATTCTAAAGCAAACTCTTTTATGCTAGCATTAAAAACGTTTTAAAGGCAAATATACACGACAAGGTCGCAGGTATGTACCTACCTATGTTATTGGAGATACAAAAAAAAAATTCATACAGTGATCAGCAAAAGTATTCGTACATTATTATTTTTCTTTCTTTTTGATTGAAGTAAAATATTTTTTGTTTAACAATATTTTTCTATAACATTTTCTATTCGTCTATTCATCAATAAATTTAAAGTGCATAAAATGTTGATGCGTTTCAAATTAACAACATCTTTTTCATTTATCTTACAATGTGAAAAACAGTGAATCACGAATACTTTTGCTGACCACCGTACATCAGCGTAGTTTTTTTTATTGAAACTATAATACTTTTATTTGGTTTTGGAGGTGCAGTGATGGATAGTTCGAATAAAGCTCAACTGTACGATTCGCTTGTATTTTATTAGGTACCTAGGTATCTACCGACTTTCTCGCTCCTGTGAACTTCCGAATTAATTATTTTTTGTGTGTTGTTAGTTCTGTAAAATAAGAGGGACCAACATTTTACTGCCGAATTTAAAATACTGACGAATGTGTCACATTCTAGAAACAAAAAGTCAGAACTTTGGGGTAAAAGTTCTTCCACTCTTTTCGAATACTTTTATTATATAGAGGTTATAGAATCTTTAACTTCTTGTCATAGAACCGTGACCTTAAAAAATACAAAAGAAAGAAGTCTGGGAGTCCCTTGCCAAAATTAGAACTTATTTGATCCTGACAAACACATATGAAAATGTCTAATGTCATGCGAGGTATTTGTGCAACTGGTCCTGTTACAACCAGATGTAAATCATTGTTTATCGTCCTTCACTTGAATTGTGTAGGTAGACAAAAATATTTGTTCAAGTTTTTTTTAATTATTTTGGTCGATTCGGTAATATTAAATTCAAATGAAAAATTTAAAAATAAAATTTAAGAAAAAAAAAGTATAACATCATGTAACTCGTAAGAATACGAAATAAAGAAAATTTAACACAAAGCCACTTGAAATTGCGTTCACTTTTTTTGTTTTTCGGGCATTCTTTGAAAAACTCAAGTTTTAATGCTGAGTGCACGTTGTCTGTTTAAAAGAATTTTTTTTATAGTTGTACTCAAATGTGCCACTTAATACAATTATTTTTATAATTCTGAAAGATGCCACTATAAAATATAAAAAAATCCAGCCCGGGTAAATAAGGTACAAATACCTTACAAGCTTTCAAAATTGTTACTATAAGAAAAACACTTATTGTTTTTGGAAAATATTGTCCAAAGTAATTTTTAAACTACTTGCATAATGTCTTATAGTTGAATAAATACAACACATACTATTATTAACCAAATCCATTATTTATATTCTGCAGTATCTAACGAAACATAGGAGTTATATAATGTATAAATTTAATTTCTCAAAAACTAAGATACATTTTGGCATCCGGTTTTCTGTTTCTGACTAAAAATTAATAAGAGCTTTGAATTTTGAAAATAAAAATAATAGTTAATTACATAAAATTTTGAAAAAAATTAGTTTACAAATTTTGTTTTTAATTTTTTTTCAAAATGTTGAGTTTGAAAATTAATTTTTTTAAAACTGTTCACTCAAACAACTTAATTTAAAAATAAAATAAAAGAGTAGTTTTCTGGCTTTTCAAAAAGATGTAACAAGTCTTTGTATCATTCACCGTTGTTTTTAAATAATTTTTTTTCTGATTTAAGTCAATTTTTTAGAAAATTGCCCCTCCCGCCTAAAAGGGGGGAAATAGACACCCTCCCCTCCCATACGATTTTTTTCTTGTCTTAACCCCACCTACACGCTCAAGCTTTTTGGTGCATCTTATACCAATCACCCTGTAGATACGGCTATACATTTTTTAATTCTTTTGAATTTTCTTTAGTACGTAGATGACTTTTCCCGCTAAAAAAGAAGTGTAAACAAAAAAATTTATTTTATGAAAAATCAATTTCTACGTCAATTAATTTAAGTTAATTCAAGAACAAATAAATCTTATTCCGTTAACTTATTTCTTCTAAAATCATGTCAACGTGTATTCTGCATCTGTTTACTTCATAAATATCAAAACTAAACTGACAGCTGCCAAAGTCAAAGCTATTTGTATTTCAGCCTCTTTATCAAAGGCCTCCGTGATTTTTTTAACGATCTTAAAACTCTGCGTCTTATGCAGCAAATAATTAAACGTTTCTTGATTAGTTACAAACAAAAGGTCCAAAAATTACAAATTTCCGCTGGACATCCTTTACATACCTATTACGATTTTATTATTACTATAGGTTTAGGTAGGTACTAATCAAACAACCTACCCACATTCCATAAAGTAATTTATGTTATAAAAACTAAGCCACTCACGGATAGTTTTCCATTTGATCAAATCAGAAATGTTAGTCACGTTCAAATCACATCGCGCCCTTATAAATTATCCCAACGTCAATCGATAAATCGATATGCACTTCATAAAGCTCAGAAAATTGCTAAGTGTTTCACATGAAGAAAAAAAACAAGCTAGAAAAAAAAACATTAACGTTTGAACGTTAATTTATCATCTTCACCCACAATTGTGGCATTTGAAGTTGCAAAATTAAATATGTCAGGGTTATCGCAATATTGCGTTGTATAATCTAAAATCCAACAATTTCATTTCCACCATCCTACTTCTATTTAAGCTCCCCATCCTCCGCTAACTGGGTTTGATAAGGAAACATACATATATAATAAATAATCTCGAATGAATAAATTATTACGACTAGCTTCCAACAAATTAGAAATCTTCAAAAGCCATCGTGGGTTATCATTGCGCTTTACGCTGTCAAAGTTCAAAGTAGCAACCATCAGTCAATGATGTTAAAGTAAAATGTATACATCTACACTTTTCTGATAACTATTTGTAATCTGCTTTTTTTTTTTCATTTTTGTCGCTCTTGTTTGTTTCATATTTATTGCGTTACAAGTTATAAACTGAATTGAATAAATAAAAAAATGTTGTTAAGTGATCCATTTATATTTAAATAAAAAAAATAAGAAGTAGAAAATAATTCTATCTAGAGGAAAATATATCATAGAAAAGAATTTAAAACTTAATGATGACTGCGCTAGACAGCTTGAACTTTAACGACCTTCGATCAATGGGGAGCACGAAACGCTCGTTTCCTTTCCCACTTAATTAATTTGCCACCCGATAAAATTAAGATTCAGATACTTTGAAGAAAGAGAATCAAATAAGAAAAACGTTTTTATTTTGTTTTGTATTTGTTAGGTTTTTCTTTTTATTTAAATTGGATTTGTTCTGCAAATTCTGAGTTTTATTTCATGTTTTGTTTATATTATTGTTTCTTTTTCTTTTTTTCATTTACCAATTTTATTTTCATTCATGCGTGGTGCATGTTTTAGCTTAAGAAGTTTGTTTAATCGTTCTTGTACATAGCATCGTTCTGTAACATGCAATTTAACTTAAGGATCGCAACGCATATGCAATGACTCACAGCGAAAAGATTAAATAAGGCTAAATTCACACCAAATTAAACAGAAACAAAAAAATCAAAAAGGCCTATAATACTCGTATATTGAACACTGCCTTACACAAGGTATACCTAACAAAACGATTTTTTATACTTGGCTTCACTAAGTTTGATTTATTATTAGTCATGCTTTGATTATTTTCTTAAAATAGAGAACGAAGAATTCGAGTTGGATTTAACAAAAAAAACATAATCCCAACAGAAAAACTCAGAAAAAACTTCTTTTAATTAAAAATTATACATTGAAAATAATATTTTTTTAACGCCTTATTTGATCTATTTTGTAAAATGATTTATTTGACTAATTTGGTGTGAACGGCTCCATTAGAAGATTAAGCGAAAACGTTTTTGTTTGCCTACATATTTTGGATTATTTGTTGTGAACGGACTCATTTAAACGTGTGTTTTTAAGGCCGTGTGCGAACAGCGTTAAAATTTTATCCTCTGGCTAATTTTTGACGTTTGAGTTGAGGTGAATAAATGTTTAGCTTTTTGCTGTGCGAACTGGATTAAATGGGATTTTTAACACTAATATATTTTTTTAAATTTCCCTACAAGAATTGAAAAATTTCCCCTTCTATTTCTTGGGACGGGGAAATGTAAAAATCTGTTTTGGAAAAAATGAAAAAAAGAACGCAGCATATAGGAAAATTCTTAACTGATTCTGGAATGGTAGCAACCATTCAATTCTGTTTAGTAGCTTAGAATGTGGCATGGCCCCATTTAGCATTTTCAACTTTACTTACATTTTGTAAATCCTATGAATTGTTTTTGATTTTGAACCAAATAAAAAACTGACTATGCGGAAGTTCAGTGGTTTAGAAAATATGGTCCCATTTAATATTTTCAACCGCTATTGCTGCTGTTCTGTTCTGATATAATACAAAAAACTTAAAACGCAGCATTTTTTATTATATGTATACCGAAGAAATAATGAAGGATAAAACATTGTTTTTGAAAGAGTTATTATAAAACCTATTGGTTCAACATTTTGCCAAAAGCTTATAATATAAGAGTTTTCGCAAAAGCGACCCCAGCCCCATCTATTCGGTTATTTGAAATAGCCTTAGTCATTTCGTAGAACATCAGCTATCCACCAGTTAAAGCCCCTTCAAAATCGGTACATCCGTTTCCCGTGTCGTCGCGTTCGTCAGTTGAAAAATAAAATTTTCCATAGCACCACCTATAGTCTGTCCACTAAAAATTGGCAGTACAGGGAGGATAGGGATGTTTGTCTCTCATTCGCACTTCTTTGCTTTCCATAAGGTTATCTTCTTTCAAAAGCTCTAACAGGGTTGCCGTAGTAAGCATTTTGAATTGGAAAAAACTGAAAAAATATGATGTAGGGTTACCTTTCTTCTTTTTTAATCAAAATTATTTTCTTAAATTGTATTTATAAAAATGAAATGAAATTTATCTTTTTCCACACCACCAAAAGGTAAGATAGTAGGCGCGTTTTTGAAGGGTATCCCCAGTAGGCCTAGTCTCTTTTAAATAAAAAACAAACAAAAAATAAAGAATTTATTCATAAAGATTAATATAACAAGCAAAATAAATAAACAAGCATAACAAAAATAAATATAAATTTACGTTTTTAAAAAAGTAATATTTACAACACTTCACTTCACATTAATTTCAAAACACTAATTACAAAAATAGGTACACGAAACATCAATACCGACCGCCCGCGCGCTTTAAAAATCTACGCAAATAAGAAAAAATATACACGAAATATCAACCGACCGACCGGCACGAGAATCTACGCAAATAAATTCTTTAAAGACAACAGCTTACCTACATTTTTGTAACTGCATTTTAAGATTTTCCCCACATAAAAAACACAAACATGATCAACAAAAACACTGCACGATAACACTTTTGTACTAGTAATATGCTCATCTCAATATCTCATTATCATTTCATCAATAAAAGGTATTTTTTAAGCTCTAAAATCAAAAGTTCCCCAACAGAAACTCAATATAAAAAATACGAAACGAGTTACCAAATTGACAAAGGTATCTCTGTTCGAATGGATGTTAAAAGAGGGTTGAAATGCATTAGCCAATCAGTGCGTATTTAACTGTACGCTAGGCAGGTCGTTGTGGGATCTATGTCGGATGCGATCGAAAAATCATTGGCGGGTAAACATTTTTTAAATGGGGTTTCTTTCAATTCAGTATGGTGCACAAATAAGGCGCGCTACTGATTTTGAAAAAGCTTCCCCATAAGGCCTGTACTGCCAATTTATAGAGGACAAACTATAGGAGATAATTTGCATCATAAGTTACTTCCTATATTTTCAGCCATCTGGCACTGAATGTCCCGTCAAAATCGGTCCTGTAGATTCTGATCGGTTTATATTTACGAAAATGCAAAACAATCGACATTACCTATCGGTCAGTGAAAGTCTCGTCAAAATCGGTCTAGCCGTTCTCGAGATTAGCCAGGACAAACAGACAGACAAACATTTTAAAAATGTGTGTTTTGATATAAGGGCTGTGTATGCTCTCATATGCGTGTAGTAAAATACTGTTATTTTGACATTACAAACAGACACTCCATTTTTATTTATGTGTATAGATTTATTTTATTTTGTTAAAGAAAAAAAATTGAACTACTTTGTAAAATAATTAAAATTATGGGAAGTTTTAACGCGGTACAGAACACTGGTTTGGCAGCTGAACTTTACAAAAAAAATTGTTTCACAATGAATATTAATGTACAAAAGAGTATATGGGTTAATTTTAGTAATTCTTCGTACGTAACGAAGTTAAATTAAACATAATTTACAAAAACACAAACGGAAAATTTGACATTAATGATTAATATAAAACAAACAAAAATAAATGCAAATAAAAACAAACACACTACTCCGACTGTCTCTCTTACTCCTTTATCCACTCCTTTATTAACTGGCTAAAATTTTAGCCTGCTCCAGAGCAGGCTAAATTTTTGAAGTTTATATTCACCACACTAGTGTCATAATTTAGCCAATGGATAAAATTTAAATGCTGTTCGCACACGGCCTAAAAGTGAAAAAAAAAAACGTAGAAAAACAGGTACGCAGTTTTTTTTGTGGGGTGTGAACATTTTAAAACGTTTTAGATCATTTTGCAGAAAAAAATAAATTACTGCATTACATCATTGATGCACTTCGTCTGAAGTAGAGGAAAAATCCATACGATCAGATCAATAATGTAAACCTTGAAATTTAGTTTTATATTGTTTCGTGGAAAAGCAAGAAAATTACATTAAAAGTTATAGTTAAAAATAACTGGTAAATTCATAAAAAAATGCAATTTATATTTACACAAAGAATAACTTATACTTTCTTTTTGCACGAAGTGTGGAAAGAATTAAAATACAAAACATTTGTTGATGTTACAAAAAAGGCATTTGATAACTAAACACAAAAATAACTGGTAAATGCAAACAAAAATGCATTTTATATTTAAACACAAAGAATAACTTTTTTTTTTTACGGAAAAAATTAAAATACAAAAAATTTGTAGATGTTACAAAAAAAGGCATTTGATAACTAAACACAAAGAATAACCTTATCTTAATTTTTGCACGATGTGTGGATAACTTCTTCTGTAAAATGTTTTTGACACTTTTATTAGAACAAATCCAATATTTAGGAGATTTGAAGACTGATCCTATATATGTTCGTATCAGCAACTGGTGTGTTTTCCGTTGCTGGCTGAAACGGATAATACGTGGAAAAATTTAAAGATTTTACTTCAAATTTAACTTAATGTGAGGCAATTGTGCAATGTGCAGTGGGTGAGTGTTGAGTTCGAACTGTACTAAACTCGAAGCTGTGGTTTAATTTTCCACGCCAGAGTAGCATTATTTTTTTCTTTTCTGTAATTTTGTAAGTAATTCTCAATTTACAAGTATATCATTCTTAAACTACTATTGTTTTATTTAAGCGAAAACTATTAATTTTAAAAACCTATAGAAGTAACTAAGATTATATTATCGAATTGATACTATCGAAAGCGTGTGTCAAGCTGGCAGCCAGAAACCTTAAATTACTGTGTCACTGCATCGCTAGATTGTTAGTAATACTTTGGACGTTTTTATTACTTCCAATGCGACAAAAGCTTGCTGCCTATTTTTGTAAGATTTTGTGGTAAAACTGAAGCCTCAGCGGCAGCAATATACTCGACACTACGTGCACTTCTTTGTCTCACTGGCACGGGAACATTTTGTACTGTGCCTGTGGATTCAAATTTTTTCCACTAGACGCTCAATTGTTGATCTGCTAGGACGATTATAACGACCATAAATTGGACGTAGCGATCTTAACGTTGATGCCACTGACTCCAAATTTCGGTAATAAATTTTAATAATTTCGAATCGTTGTTGGCTCGTATATCTTTCCATCATGAAATGGCAAACCCATCTGAAGAGAAATGTCAAAAGAGCGGCAAGAAATATGGCATCGTTTGCTGTCCCTGTCGCTCTACATTTGTAGCGTCCCTTTTGAAAAACCCTTTAGAAATTTCAAAAATGAGCACAATTAAAATGACGAATCAAACTGAGCCCAATCCAATTGCTGCCAAATTCCTAAAAAAGAAATCTTTTCAAAAATTATAAATCAAAACCTTAAGTAAAAATCAATTCAAGTATCAACTAAGTAGGTAGGTATACTTAATATTAAAAACTAAAGACACTTACTATGAAACTTAAATAACATACTTTTGTCGCTAGTTTTTGAAAAACACGTACAAAATCTTCTTAAACGTCATTTTTTAACAGCACACTCAAATCTTCCATCTTTATGTTCTCTATTTTATAGTGACCCAGTCTATCGCTAGTACTAGTACACTCCGTGTCACTTGAATAAGGACAGGAAGTTTTCTATTTTCATTTTGCGATATTTTTCAAACCCCTCGGGCAAATTTTGGGAAAAACAAAATGCACAATAAATGAGGGATATATTAGGTTTATATTGTAAAAATAAAATTAGGAATATGTTGATGATTGCAACATTTATGACGCTTTTCCCAATAAGGTCATAAAATGGACCTGCTTTTTTTGTTTCACTTGATTAAGGACAGTAGACAAATTTACCTGGTTAAGCTTTAAAAACAATTAAGCAGTAAAATTTTTGTTTGTATAAACAAATGTTAGTTTTATTCCAAGAATTGCAACAGTATTAAGTACTACCTCCTGATCGCTGAATCACTTCAAGTAGCCTGCTGTGTAGAGATTCATAGAGTTTTGTCAGATAACCAAGCGAAATTTCAGACCAGGCTTGTTTTATGGCTTCAATTATCTCTTCTGTTTCATCATACTGTCTTCCTCCTTCGTAGACTTTTCTGAAAAGCCAACCCCACACGTTTTCCATGATGTTCCGTTTGGGTGAATATGGTGGCCATGCAAGAAGGTTTACATTTTGGTTCTAAAGCCTGGTTTTTGTTGTCCGTGCGGTATGTATCGGTGCATTGTCTTGTTGGAAAGTCCATCGATTTCCACCAAATATTTCAGAAAACTACGGAAAAGCCCTCTCCAGTATCGATTTGTAAGTGATCGCGGTCATTTTGGAGCCTTGTAAATCCAGCTCCACAGTTCCCTAATAGCTTATTGCTCCCCATACCATTACACCACCTCCTTTGCTGTGCCGCCTTTGGAGATGCATTTCTTCTTTTCTCAAATCATGAAAATAAAAGCTGTATCCATCAGGTCCGTCAAAATTAAATTTTTTTTTCATCAGAAAAGACTACGGTATGCAACTCTTGATTCCACCTGATGTGACTTCAAATTCAAGCCGTTGGCTTTTACTTGCGTCATTCAATTGTGGTTTCCACTTCATTTTTTTTATGGCGAATATGGTCGGCCTTTTGTATCGCCCGAAAAACAGTCGATCTACTAGCTTTTACTCTAGTTTCTGCCTTGCTTTTACTAAAGGAGAGCCTTGAATTTGAAGCTGTTCTCAGTATAGCCCGCCTTTAGTTACATGTAAGTGATCTTCTGATTCTTCCTTTGCTGTTCTTTCCATACCTTTCCGGGTCCTTGAGATAATTGTTGATAACACACTTGCTTTTTTCAATCTTCTTGGCTATAAAACGGATGGATTTACCTTCTTCCCGGTAAGCTCGAATTTGGCCGATTTCCTCCTTGGTTAATGTCTTTCTTTTTAACTTTTTGCAGTTTTAACTTCAAGTACCCTTTTATTTGAATAAAATAACGGTACCAGGTAGATTTTGACACTGTTTTTAATCAAGTGAAAAAAAGCAAGTACATTTTATGACCTTTTTGGGAAAAGCGTCATAAATGTTACAATTATCAACATAATTCTAATATTTTTTAACAATATAAACGTAATATATCTTTCATTCATTGTGCATTTGGCTTTTCCCAAAATACATAGGGGTTTGATAAATATTGCAAAATGAAAATAAAAAACTGCCTGTCCTTAATCAAGTGACAGGGAGTGTACAAGAATCCTTTTGTTTCCATTTCCATTAAAAGAGTAAACATTTCATCAGGAAATCCCCATCTTCATCACTCATATAAAACACAAAACATAAAAAAAAAATAAACAAAAAAAAAACTGCATAAAAATCAGGAGAATTTGAAGAAACCATAAAAATATAAGTATATAAAACTAATATAACTACAAAGAAAGTATTTTTCTCTTCTTTTCCACAACTTCAAGTAACTATAGATCAAAATAAAAATGAACAAAAAATAAGTATGTACAAGAAAAATCAAGTCATTTTCAAGAACCCAAACTCAAAGGGGTGTTGTCCTACTTTTATAATAGGTATATGTATATATACTTTTTTTGCTTATATACTTTTTGTTGATATATACTTTTTTTTTGCTTATTTTAGTAGGTAGCCTTTTTTTTCGTTTTGTTTTGTCTATTTTTCTTTTCTTTAAATTGTTCTATTAAAAGTAATCAAAGCAACTTTGTCGAACAGCGCAAAGACAACTATCAAGACCTGTACACACCCATTTGAACATTGTATAGGTATTCTATAGAAATTGTTAAAAGAAAACTTTGTCCTCGAGCCAAGGATGGCTACGAGAAATATAAGTTTGCTCGGGGGAAAGGAAACACAAAATAGGAACAACAAAAAAAGCACATAGTGAAGTTTTCTCGGACCGTTTTCGTTCGTTGCCTCGTCCCGTAGAGGAAAAACTTTTCGCATAGACATCAAAAGTATGCAACACAGTTCGTACAGTCGTTGTCGTCGGTCGGCGCGCGGGAAATAAGGACGAAGTTAAAAGTTTTATCAAAGTTTCATCATCTTTGGAAAATAGTTTTCTTACAATTTCATGTTTTACTCCTATTTTTTTCTACTCTTTCTACGAATTTCCGTTAGATGTAGTTTTATTTTATCATGATAAGTAATGTGCTGTGCAATTTATTCAAATAGAACCAAAAATTGATTTTTAGAAGAAAAACAATTTTGAATTTGTTTACTTGAGAAAAAATGAACGGTCTCGTAAAAGGCCTGTTTTTAATTCGGAAAAATCGTCAAAGGTCCTACAATTTTTATGATATTTTTTTTTTAAAGAATCGATATCACGCATTTCAAAAAATGCCAACGATATACATCGGAGTCCACAGCAATATTTGTGTGTGATTGATAAAGTTGGTATTAGTCGATATCACTATAATTGGTATTTTCTAAAATTAGGCGTCTTGCGGAACAAAGTGGGGTAATTTCTGAAAAAGATTGCATCAGCAGTGCATTTTATTTTTTTTATAAAACTTAATTTTGATAAGCACTTAAAATTAATTTCAAAATTAAGAGCTATAAGCCCTGATAGGAAATATGGTATTGCAAGGCATTTTTAAGTGGCCTTTCTGCTTGCAACCCGCATCTTTCAAAACCGTATTGGGTACCTATATCAGGTCAGGGCATATAGTTCATAGTTTCTAAATTTTTTTTTCAAGGCCAGCTAGTGATTTTTTAAGAGGTTTAGAACTTTAAAAAAAAAAAACACAAAAAATTCAAAAAAATGAATGAAATATTTATTTGAATCGATAGTTTGAAATTTGCAATTTAATGTTTAAAGATAATTTCATGCAAATGTTGACCGCGGCTGCGTCTCAGGTAGCCCATCCGCTGAGTCCAATTTTGGCATACTCTTTCACACATATCGGCCGGTATCTCACGAATGAATGCATGGATGTTGGCTTCCAGTGCGTGGATGCATGCATGGATGTTGGCTTCAGTGCGTCAATCGAAGCGGGCTTGTCCCTATAGACATTAGCCTTGGCATACCCTCACAAAAAATAGTCTAATGGTGTCAAATCGCACGATCTAGGCGGCCAATTGACCGGCTCGAAACGTGAAATTAACTGTTCACCAAACTCGCCTCGCAATTGCGCCATTGTTTCGCGTGCTGTGTGGCATGTGGCACCGTCTTGTTGAAACTACATATCATGCAAGTCAAGAACTTCCATTTCGGGCAAAAAAAAGTTTGTTATCATCGCTCGGTAGCGTTCACCATTGACAGTAAAGCTGCGATTCGCATCATCTTTGAAGAAATATGGCCCAATAATGCCGCCGGCCCATAAACCGCACCAAAAAGTGGCTTTTTCGGGATGCATTGGTAGCTGTTGCAATGCTTCTGGCTGATCTTCACTCCAAATGCGGCAATTTTGCTTATTTACGTACCCATTCAACCAAAAATGAGCCTCATCGCTGAACACAATTTTTCGATAAATGAACATTTTGAACCAAGCACGAATTTTGATAGTAAAATTCAATAATTTGCAAGAGTTGTTCATTTGTAAGACGATCCATGGTTAAATTGCAAACCAAACTGAAGCTGTTTGACAGTGACACAAGGTACTAAACACACGTCAGCTGTCAAAACCAGTGTTGCCAAAACCAAACCAGCTAAAAAATCACCCGTTATAAGTTTTACAGCACAACAAAATCAAACAAAAAACAAAAGAAATCAAACAGTGTGAATCAGAAGTCTTCTTTCCTTCCTTATCCGTTCAACGAATTGTTGGCATTTAAATCGCACGGGAAAAACAGAGAGAACCAGAATGAAACATCAACAAAATGTGCGTACAGTACACCAATAAAATAACCGTCTTCTCAGTGGATTGATAATCGCAAATTGAATTGAGCAAACATATACCTACCTAAATGCAATAACGTGTTTTTCAAATAAACATGAGATTGTAAATGGACGAGCGACACTAATTAACAAAAATGAGTCTGATGGATGATTGGCGGTGGCGGCCATAAATTCGCTATAACTCCTGCCAAAAATAGTGTTGGTGTCTACAGGTTGTTGTTGTCTAATTCACCCACTTCTCAACGAAAACAAAATTGCCGATAATTTTTAGAGTCTGTCTAAAGGCACCCGTATTCGCGTTCTTTACTGCTCCTAGACATACCCTGTGTATGTCATTTCGTCTGGCATGCGTCTTTTTCAACAGTTTTCTTATTAAACAGCACCTGGGTGGCCGGCTTCGCAGGTTCAAAAGATTTTAACTCCATTTCTTTAGTCCAGTCCCGCTCATGCAACTTCTTTGCTCCGCTTAGGTTATGTCCACGAGCGGTACACTAATTTTTAAGATTTCATTTAATTTCATTTCATTTCGAAAAGGAGGTCCACCATCATGCGGACCTTGCTCGAGTAACAAAACTCTAACTCGAAGAATCAAACTATTACTATCATCCCCGAATTTCTCGGACGGGGAGATGTTGGATCGCTTTAAGCTAAAAATCCTTGTTTTCGAAGAAGGTTCAACGGCGAACGAGGAAGAAGGCGATGTATTCAATGAGATCCTATTGCGGCGTGAACCAAATAGAAAAAACATGTTATGCGGACCTTGCTTAGAAAGGAATCGAGTAATAAAGCTCTAAAGGATCAACTATAATAGTCGGAATCAAAAGGACGCTTATTTCATATTTCTACGTCAAGTTTCTTTAAGTATCGTCAATTTCTTGAGTCGACCATAATGGTCGGATGCAAACGCAAGCAAATTTCCCATGTATTTGGCTGACTGTCAAATTAACGTACGTAAACTGCGATATGGAGCGCTCTTTACGTACGTAGGCGAAAGTGAACGAAAATTGAACGAACCTGAGCAATCCGACAATATGGGCGCACTATATAATTTGCTTGTATTCGGATATTTTCGTACGATCCCGTACGCTCTGTTCCGACTATTATAGTTGGGCCTTAACTCGAAGAATCAAACTATTACTATCATCCCCGACTTTCTCGGACGAGGAGATGTTGGATCGCTTTAAGCTAAAAATCCTTGTTATCGAAGAAGGTTCAACGGCGAACGAGGAAGAAGGCGATGTATTCAATGAGATCCTATTGCGGCGTGAACCAAATAGAAAAAAAACATGTTAGTTGAGACACAACTTCATCTCGGACTGTCTGCCAAAAGAATAAAGTTGGATTTCCCGGTTTAGCTATCCTGAAGAAAGGACGAATCTCCAAACCTCAAAAAATTGAGTGTAAAGAAAAATAAAATGTTGTTCATTTAACAAAAAACAAATCACAAACAAACTGGTTTCTTTCAATTTTCTTCACAGCAGTGTATATCCTTGTCCTTATTTCTAGTGTTTTAATGTGTATGTTCATCCTTTTGCTTTTTGATTTGAAAAGAAAACTTTTCCTTTTCCTCAATTTTCATTTTTTTTTCCTTTTAGTTTTTTTTTTTTTTTTTGGAGAGGGTTAAAGAGAAAGAGGGGAGGGTAAAAGCGGAAAGTAATTTCTACTTTAAGGATGTTTCAAGACGATGTCGACAGAATGAATGAACGACTTCGGAAAGAGGGGCGCGCGTTAAAGTGGATGTGTATGTTTTGGTTGGAAGATGACTTTTATCTTTAAGAATATTGAAAGAAAAAGAAAAGAAGAAACTTCTTTAGTAGATAGTTGCCATTTAATTCGAAAGTTTTCTTTTTCAACACTTTTTTTTCTTTTTCCTTATAAGGGTAGAAAGTTTCAATTTATTTTATTTTTTTTTTCTTGTGTAGAGAAATTGATGCTAATTAAGAATTTTCCTTTGAATGCTTTGTAACCATGTATATACAAATTCATCGATTTGTATGTATATTTTTACATATAATCGAATGCCCAAGGACATAAAGTAGAAAAAAAAATATTATGGTGGGTACTCGTGCCGTTGTACATGTTTCCAGGGATTAGGAGAACGATGATTGATGGAAAATAAAGTATAATTCACGAGAGCATGTTCGAATATCCTCACATCTATATCTACATGCCTACATACATTTGAGGAGAGAAGGGGGTGGTTTGAGTATAATCGCTAAAGCATATCCTTCGTAGGAAAAAGGAACCATGGCAATGCCTTACCTATCTATCTATATAGAGAAATAAATTATTTGAAGAATTTTATTATTCGACTGTAACCGAAGCAACAACGTTCTAGAGAGAAGGGATAATATAATATTGAGCTTGGTAACATTGTTTTTGGAATACCGTGCTGAAATTCTGTTGACGACGAGAAATAGGTGGAGGAAAATTTTCCATATAAATACACCTACAATAACATGTAGTCATATACATACAATGAAAGGAAAACAAGTTCTCCTTGATAAAGCAACATGTGGAGAAGGGAATTCGGACTCTTTTGTGAGCAGGATGTGGTCGCCTTTGGGAATAGTTAAAATTATGAAGGAATGCTTAATTCTACATTCATAGGTAAGTAGTACTTGGCAGAAGGCAGAAGGCAGAAGGTTCAACATTATTTAAATATGTTGGGAGATATTAGATTGGGACTTTGAGGAAGCAATTTAAGATATATTTAAAGGATTTAAAATGGATTATTCTGGGCTTTGATAAGGGAGCTGGGTTTTCGTGACTGTTTTATGGGGCAATTTGGTTAGATTAATTTAAATTATTGTATGCAGTATAATTTAAAATTTAAATAGACGAAACTGTCTATAAATTTTAGAGTTTTAATTTATATATATGTGTTACCTACTATAATCCGACTGCGTTTGGTTTTTACTGGTATAGAAAATGTTTTGAAATGTTATGAACATTGATTTTAAATGTTTGAATATCATAATGGGAAGAAACGCTTCAAGCGCGTTAAGCATTCCAGATTCGTGCTGTGCGTTTATAATATAATCTCTGCACTACATCCGGCATACAAAGCCCAAGTGGTACCGTGAACTTGGGTGACTTTGGCCAGTTTTCAGTTTATTTTGTGAATAATATATGTATTTTATGAATAACTTTTGCAATAATTTTTTTTTTAGAGAATTTCAACCTACTTACCTACTACTTGACTTATTCTATTGTAGTGGTAGGTACTATTTTTAAAATTTTAAATAATGGGTGGTCAAAGTCACCCCGCCTTGGGGGTGACTTTATCACAACGTACGACATTTTAAATTCAATTTTCGGTTACCTACTAATTTCAAGGATCACATTGCTTTTGGAAAAGTACTAAGTTAAGTCAGGAATACTGACTTAGCTCAACCATATGTGTTACTGAATTGTATCCAAACGCTACGTCTACATGTGTACCGTAATAAACCCGTTTACTATTTTTGATTTATGTAACAGTAGGTAATGTTTTTATCGGCAAGGTATCTTTCGGACCTTGCAAACGCTTACAGTCACGTGTTGTCTTGTGTATCGTTCGTTAAAGTTGTTGCAGCACAAAATGTCGGAGTTCCTGACCGCAAAATATCGGACAGCACGCTGGTGCGTTGGTGTCCATACGCTCCACATGACCCAGCCATCTCAGCCGCTGTATTTTCAGCTTCTTGATCAGGTTAATATCGCTATAAAGCCCATATAGCTCGTCATTGAATCTTCTTCTCCATATCTCCATATACTCCTTCGATACACACAGAACCAAAAATCAATCGCACAAGTAAGTTCTCATCCGAGTCTTTTAAGGCCCATGCTTCCGCCCCATAAAGAAGGACTGGAATGATCAAGGTCTTAACGTCTCTTCGGTTCTGTGAGAGAGGGCTTTAATACTTAAATGCTTGCTCAGCCCGAAGAAACAGCTATTGACAAGAGTAATTCTTCGTTTGATCTCTGCACTGATGTCATTGTGCGTAGTTATAGTGGATACCAGGTAGAAAAATTCCTTGACAACTTCGAAGTTATATCTTATCTATCCATTGTAATGTTTTGCCCAAGTGGACGATTTTGAGATTATTTTCTCGTTGATAGCATATATTTCGTTTTGTCTTTATTAACAGAACAGCTAATCCCATCTTTGCCGTCTCCGATTCAATACTGGCAAATTCACCATCCACAGCTCGCTTATTTCGGTCGATTATGTCTGTGTCATCTGCATACGCGAGTAGTTGAACGGACTTTTGATAAATTGTACCAGTGGTGTTGACTTGTAATTTTCGTACAATTGCTTCAAGAACGATGTTGCATAGGTTGCATGATAACGCGTTGCCTTGCCTTAGACCTTTCTCAACATCAAACGGTTCGGTGGTGTTTTACCGACTTTGACAGAGCAGCGAGATTTCTCCATCGTCATCCTGCGCAAGCAAACGAGTTTGGAAGGGATGCCGAGATACGACAAAAATTCTGTCGGAGTATGAACTTTTGATCGATGGTTGTCTTGCCTGGCCTAAATCCACACTGATAGGGGCCAATCAGTTCGTTTAAGAGGGGTTTTAAGCGATCACACAGGATAGCCGACAAGATTTTATAGGGAACGTTTAGGAGGCTAATTCCTCTGTAGTTTGTGCATGTCACAGCGTCTCTTTTTGTGGATGGGGTACACTTTGCCAAACTTCCATTCATCGGGCATACTTTCTTCCAAACAAATTTTACAGATGAGTTGATGCATGCTCCCTACCAACACATCTCCTGCTGCTTTAAACATTTCAGCTGGTGAGCCATCTGCAACAGCAGCTTTATTTGATTTGAGTTGAGTTTGGCAATCGCTATCCGCACTTCATTTCGGTCGGTTGGACGAAAATATTGGCCATCATCGTTCATAGAGCTCCCGGGCTGCTCTCTCAGTTGCTTTGTCTGGCATCTATCGCGATGTGATCAATTTGGTTGATGGTCTTTTGATCACTGCTCCACCAAGTACATTTGTGTGTATCAAGGTACGGAAAATGGGTGCTCGATATGATGACATTACGCTCCACCGCGAAATCTATTAAACTGTAACCGTTGACGGAAGTGTCATCGTGCAAGCTGTGTCCTCCGATAGTTGAACCAATGGTGCCCTCCTTTCGGAATCTGGCATTGAAGTCACCCAGAATAATTTTGGCGTCGTACTTCGGGCATATCGTATGTGTTCTCATAGAGGTCATAGAACGCGTCCTTCTTTTGGGGGGGGGAGAGGTGCGTAAACACAGGTTAGCGAGATGCTCATGAATTTCGCTTTGATGCGGATTGTGACCAAGCGCTCGCTAAAACTGCAGAAGCCTAAGACTTCTTGCCTAAGCCCTCCTCGTATCACAAAACCGCATCCAAACAGCCACTGACCCTTTATAGCACGGATCGTGGTAGATATCATACGATGTCATCCTCCATAAGTCCTCTCCATCCCATCGAACTTTCTGGATAGCTGTTACATCAGCCCTTAGCCTATCCAGGGTCTCCACTAATTGTTCGGCTGCACGTGGTCTGTACAACGAGAGTACATTCAACGTACATATCCGAAATTCGTTGTCTTTGTTTCGTTTGCTGTGGTCATCAACATTAAAATCATTACTTTTTTCCATATTTAGGAAGTTAGCCCGACTCATTTTGTATACCACTTTTTTGTAACAAAAATAATTGAATGTTTATTTTTGTTTGTTATATTGATGTTCTTCGCTTTCATTTACTATATCTACCGTAAATTGAAATGCTATGGAACTTTAATCTTTTGAGTACAATAGTGCCATTTTCCGTATATGATCACGCATTTAACCTTATCCATATTTAAAGGTTAAAAGTAAAGGGTTTTCCAATAAGAGGTGTTATTTTGATATTCAAAGAAAAATATTCCGTTAATAATGGAACACAACATCAGTCAAATGGCCGCTACGACCACGCTTACAAGACCATATCCTTTTCATGAAATTTTCCATAACCAAATCGCAAAGTGGCTGCCCTATGCCCTCGATAGCCTCACTTTGGGCTACAACAGCAATATTCTCAGTTGTTCTTGAGCGACGTGCACGGGTTTTATACTTCACATCACTAACTTGTCCCAACAGCTCGAATTTGTCCACCAATTTCTATATTGCGGTCCGACAAGGTGCTTCACGAGCCAAAAATGTTTTACGAACCGTCTCTGCCAAATTTTCACCATTTTTATAGTGAATTTTAATAATTTAAATGCGTTGTTGAAGCGTTCATCGTTCCATTTTTATTAATGGCGTAGTTTCTGCTTGTCAAATGTCAAAAAATGACAGCTTCAAAAGTGACAGCTACCGATATAGCGGGCTATTCAAAATAACACCTCTTATTGGATAAAACATGATAAAACATGAAATTTGATAAGTAAGTTGTGTATAACATGGTTTCAGTATGATGTTTTCTTGGTGCGGGTGCATAACTTCACAGGTCATAACTTCACATGGGTCATAATTTCACCTCTAGTGGGTTATAGTTTCACTTTTTTCGGGTGAAGTTATGTCCCACCTTAGGTGGGAATTAGCTTCACTTTTTTGTGGGCCAGAATTTCACTTCTGTGTGAAGTTATTTCCCACACAAGGTGGGACATAATTTCACTTTTTATGACAGTTACAAGAAATTACCTTTCAGAGCTATTTGATTATGCATAATTTGTTCACGAAAAACTGCATTTCAGTGGTGGGGTAAGTAAATTTATTTGAGGTCAAATTATACATAAGCTTTGATCTTCTGGTAAATTACTATCGTTTAGAGACTCGTCATCTTCTGCTTCTGATGATAATAACTCAGAAGTCAGGAGCAAATCAGACTTATTAAAAATTTGTATTACTTGTGGTAAGAATTACGAACTTCGACATCATATATTTTCAAAAACAGATCTCTCGTTTTAGTAAATTATATTATAAAGAAATAGTGTGAATAAACAAGCGTTGTTGGCGCTAAGTAGTTAAGCGACCGAAACAAAAATTGCGCAATTTTTTTTCGGTCGCTTAACTACTTAGCGCCAACAACGCTTGTTTATTCACACTATTTCTTTATAATATAATTTACTAAAACGAGAGATCTGTTTTTGAAAATATATGATGTCGAAGTTCGTAATTCTTACCACAAGTAATACAAATTTTTAATAAGTCTGATTTGCTCCTGACTTCTGAGTTATTATCATCAGAAGCAGAAGATGACGAGTCTCTAAACGATAGTAATTTACCAGAAGATCAAAGCTTATGTATAATTTGTTACAACAACAAAAGGGATATACTACTCCAACCATGCAATCACTTAAAAATCTGCAGAGATTGTTATGGGAAAATGGTTGAAAACTGTCGATCGTCAATTTTATGTCCTTATTGTAGAACTATAGTTCAAAATTCCGTTCATGTTTTTTTGTAAATAGATTTCAATATCTTTGTTTCAAAACGGCGTTTTGAAAATAATAATATGATATAAAGTACCTTTCATAAGAATAATTTTTTTTTTATAAATAACAGTTTTTGATATTTTTTTGTTAATAAAAATGTTTCAATAAATTGATTACAATTTATAATTTTTGTTGGCTTTTGACTGATTGGATTTCTAAAGATTTTTTACAATGTAGGTGGGAAATAATTTCACACAAATTTCAGGTGAAATTGTTGCTCACCTAAGGTGGGACATAACTTCACCCGAAAAAAGTGAAATTATAACCCACTAGAGGTGAAATTATGACCCATGTGAAGTTATGACCTGTGAAGTTATGCACCCGCACCGTTTTCTTATACATAGCTACGTTATTCCCTCTAAAACAAATTACTACGTTATTCCCTCTAAAACAAATTACAAAGTTTTTTTTTTAAGTCTGGTGTGAACACTATCTTAACTTGTACCCTCTCTAAACAGTACACAGGTTACATAAAAAAATTAAAACAAAACAAAAAAAAAAGTCCATCAGCAAACAGAGGAGCAAGCAAAGGCCAAAGATTAATCATTTGTTTACATCTTAAAGGTGGCGAATAGAAATAAAAAATCTAGGAAACTTTTACTTGCCTCGTTTATTTAAGATACAAACACGTTCATCAAACTCACAGGAATTGTTGAACTTTCGTTGTTAACTCCTCAGGGGGCATCACCATCTTATAATCTTAACCGGTTCCAGCTCAGTAATATAACAAAGCGCATGAAGTAAAAATAAAATGCTTTAACTATTTTTTCTATATAAGTACCTATTCATTTACACGTATTAAAAAAGTATATAAACATGAAAAAGTTGAAAGCAAATGACCCCTGATTCATTCTAGAAATGCCCCTTTGACCCAAAGAAAATTGCCAAGTTTGCTCTGCCATCATTGTGGACCTTAATCATGTCCCTAGTTTGCATGCGGTGCAGGATCTGGTGGCGGCACGGTTACACCAATGATGCTGATGAATGCTGACGACGTTTGAGGTCATTTTTAATTCATTCAAGTCGACAAAAATAAAACCAAAATATAAGTTATAGTTGGGAGCTGTTGTGGACGTCTTAAAAATACTAAAACTTGATTAAAAAGAAAAAAAAAAACATGAATAATAAATTTGTCTTCTGGTTTCTGGAGTTGCAGGTTTTTGGGGTCAGAGATGTTGATTGTGTGCTTTTTAAGTTGTCGCATTGAAAAACTGGCTTGCGACTTAAAGTCCTGTTTTTTTTAATTAACCAATACCACAGGTTGAGCTGCTTAATCTTTGTGATTATCTTTGTCACACGTTTTGATTGCATGATTTGTTTATATTTTATAACGTTAAATGTGTATAAAGCAAAAAATAGGTAGATTCAGGTTTAACTACTAAGTAGGTACTTGGCGTAACTTTATTATTTGTATTAATAATATTCATAACCCGATATATTGCTTTCGAGATGTGTGCTATCCGTGAATAACTTTGTGGAAATATGTGATCTATAAATGACAGGATTTTATTATTTTATATTATCAGGCCGTTAAACGCTGTTCTGTCCGTTTTGGTAGGTGATTCTTTAATTATATTCTGTGTCTTTTTTGAAATTAAGGAAAAAGAAGTTCTTTTCATGTTTAAATTACTGTAGGTAGATACGGGAAACATCGAAATAATCGTTCTCTATAGACAGACTATTAGATTAGGTGCGTCGCTTTTAAAGTGTTTGCTTAAAATATTTCATACTACCGTAATCGAATACTAAAGTTGGTCTCAATTATCTTTTGAGATAGGTACGTGCATAAGAAATTTTCAAGGTAAACACTAAACATACAGCAACAGATAATTACAATTGCTAAACGGCCTTTTTGGTGTTCATAAAACAAGATACTTAAGTAAGATACCCTTAGTGAAGCTTTATTAGGAAATCTTTGCGGTCATAAAAATTAAATTGTTGGGACTGTTTGTTTTATAGGTATATATCTACTACCTACGTCCAATGTGCATTTATATTTTATAGGTATATAATGTAATATTTGTTGAGGAAGGAATATTCCATAGCGCTTCCATAAAACAATAAAAAAAATCATAAAAGATAAAGATGAACAATGAAAAATAAAAAAGAGAAAACAACGACGAACACGAGAAGAGAGAAGGGAAATTAACTTTTATTATGAGTCAGAAGCTCAGAAGATAGAAGATCAATGGTATTCAAGTTCATTGACTTTTGACTTGCCGGGGATGTTAAAATGATATCTATCTACGTAGATACTTATATACTTTTTGCATCTATATCAGCTTTACTTTGAGGTTAAAGAAATTTTGTTTTGTTAGTCATTTGATTTGAATAGAGCTTTTGTTATTTAATTACTATTATTTGTTGATGTGGTTGGTTGTTTGTTAGTAGGAAGGCGATTATTTTTTTATTTTTTATGTTAAGAAATTGACCTTTTGATAGCCACATTATTCAATACCTAAGCAAGGTTATTAGAAGGTGACACACCTTTATTTTTAAAATTGTATTCAAGTTTAACGGTTTTTTCTTAAAGAGTAATTTAAGAGCTTGAGTGGATAGGATATATATTTACATAGGTAGGTCTATTGCAAAAGATACCTACTGTACAGGGTGATTGGTATAAGATGCACCAAAAAGCTTGAGCGTGTAGGTGGAGTTAAGACAAGAAAAAAATCGTATGGGAGGGGGGTCTATTTCCCCCCGTTTAGGCGGGAGGGGAAATTTTCTAAAACATTGACTTAAATCAGAAAAACAATTATTTAAAAACAAAGGTGAATGATACAAATTTTATTTAATTTTTAAATTAAGTTGTTCAAGTGAATAGTTTTAAAAAAATTTATTTTCAAACTCAAAATTTTGAACAAAAAAATTCAAAAAAAAATTTAATCTAATTTTTTTCGAAATTTTATGTAATTAACTATTATTTAAAAACCGGATGCCAAAATGTATCTTAGTTTTTGAGAAATTAAGAAAAACTAAAAGTATTTTTTTCCAAGAAAAACACTTTTTTTTTTATTTGGTTTTCCGAAATTTGACCTGCACAGGTCAATTATTAATTAGGGAATTATTCCTTTTTTATTTTTTTTACATACCATCCGATTTTAATCAAATAATAAAAAAAACGAAATTACCTTTTACTTTACTTACTAGTTTTACTTTTAATTTTTTTTTAATTTCTCAAAAACTAAGACACATTTTGGCATCCGGTTTTCTGTTTTTGACTAAAAATTAATAAGAGCATTGAATTTTGAAAATAAAAATAATAGTTAATTACATAAAATTTTGAAAAAATTAGATTAAAATTTTTTTTTTTAATTTTTTTTCAAAATTTTGAGTTAGAAAATTAATTTTTTTACAACTTAATTTAAAAATAAAATAAAAGAGTAGTTTTCTGGCTTTCCAAAAAAATATTACAAGGCTTTGTATCATTCACCGTTGTTTTTAAATATTTTTTTTTCTTTTTTGCCCCTCCCGCCTAAACGGGAGGAAATAGACCCCCCTCCCATATGATTTTTTTCTTGTCTGAGCCCCACCTACACGCTCAAGCTTTTTGGTGCACCTTAAACCAATCACCCTGTATAAGAAGATTAAGTACGTCGGATTTGAATCAATATTAACACATTCTTTCTTTAAGTAGTTACATTTTTAAGTTTAAGAAAAAACGGAGTTATATATATTGTATAGAAGTCATTTTAACTCCGTTTGTTCTTACATTGAGTACTTTTTGCTTAAAAGAACTAAGACGGAGGTATGTAGGTATACCTATGTTATGCTAAGAAGGACGCGTTTTTAAATTCAATCTAAACATGCTTAAAATGATACTTCCATTTTTCTCTGGGTGTATGTACATAGGTACTTATTTATTAATTAATTTTATAGATAATATTAATAATTAAATAATTTGTTCCTAAATAAAAAAAAATTGTTGAAATGTACCTAGGTACCTATTAGTTGATAGCAGAAATTCAAATAAAAAAAAAAAATATTATACGAAAGATAAAGAACCGTCAAAGTCTACCACTGTAAAGAACTACATTTGTTTTCGAATAAATTGTATGTTTGTAAATAATGCGTTATTCCTATTGTTTTCCTTTGTAATAAAACTCTATATTTGTTTGTAACCCCCAAGACAGTAGATTAGGTAAATAAACAATTACATCCTAGACTCCAAGCAGTCTGTTTTCAAAGCCTTCAAACAAGTTTGTATATGTATGTGTACAACTCTGAACATCAACTATTACTTCTTACTTCCCCTCAAAACTACTTATCAAAACTTTCTTTCTTTAAGATCTTCAAGGCATAATGTTCAAAACAACCACATAAATCAATTAAATTAAGTCGACCGTCACTGTTATATCATTTTGAATTGACAATAACGACGAAAGACTACCTATAACAAAGATAACAATATCCATCCATCCGTCCGACCCCAGCTTGTTTGGAAATATAAGGAAGAAAATATACAAATTTAATAACACACAACCACCACCATCACCACCAAAATTGCTACAATTCAAATGTTCGAAATCATCAAGGACGAAGGAACGAATTCACAAGGAAGATGGTGAAAGTATGTAAAAATAAAAATACACATCCACATCAAATTTTAATATCAGATAAATATATCTGGATCTTTCCACCCTCCCCCCTTTCTACATCTCGATATAAGGGAAAAAATGACAAACGCAATAAGGACACTTTATACACAACAAGAATATCCATGGAAGCAAGCAAATATTTTTGGGTTTGGTTTTATGAAATACAAAATCCGCTTCACCCGCTCTCCTTTGTGTCTGCCATTATATGTACATATATACACAAAACTTCACTCTACTTGGAACATGACAATTTTCATAACATCCTTCAAGGACGACACTCAGCAAAGTATTACAGGGAATGTGAGTACCACAATGGATGGATGATTTCACCTTATTGTGTATTGTTTGCCTATCTGATATCTTTTATTTGTTCTAGATGTGCGTTTTTGGGAAATATGAAGTCTTATTTATTTCTGTTTCCATAGAGATTTTTTTTTTGATTTGTTGAGGACTTTTCGTGTTTTTGTTTATTTAATATTTTTTATAGGGATAGAAAAATTCGATTCCCATACTTCCGCCGCCACCATTATACTAAGAAAAATTATTGAATTAAACCAAATTGGACATTTTTGTAAAAAGTGGGCGATCTTAACTTGTTGGTAATAAATATTTTGCCCTTAAAATACTTCGAAAGTTCTTGTTGAAATTTATTTATTAAGTTTTAAAAGAAAAAGTTACTTCTTTTATTGTTTTTTTTTTACCGAAAAAACATCTGGGTGTATTTTTTCATAAATTCATCCCTTAATCCCCATTAAAATTGCAAAATGACTTCGAGCAACTTTTTGCATTTTATTGGTTTAGAAATACATTATACTACCTTTATTGCGAATTCGATGGGAGTTTGTATTTATAACTTATTCAGAACAAGAAATATAAAGTTAGTGAGTTAAACAAAGTTGTGAACAAAGTTTACTTTAATAAAAGCAAACAATTTAAATATCGATTTTTCCTGATAAAAGAATAATTATGTAGGAAACTTGGAAATCTCTTCATAACTTTGAATGAAGAAAATTTCAGCACAAAATAGAGTTAGATTATGATTTGTAGTTAATTTTTATTTAATTACCCTCTGTATGTCAGAATAAAAGTCAAGTACACGTTTATAGGTTATTTAATTATGATACCTAAATACCTAAGTTCATAATACAAATAACAAACAATAAAGGTATGTACTATGTAAAGGGTTTTCCAATAAGAGGTGTTATTTTGATATTCAAAGAAAAATGGCATTTTTTGAGATAAATGATCGGATGTTTATTTCATTATAAAGAGGAAGGTATGCCGTTAATAATGGAACACAACATCAGTCAAATGGCCGCCACGACCACGCTTACAGGACCATATCCTTTTCATGAAATTTTCCATAACCAAATCGCAAAGTGGCTGCCCTATCTATGTCCTCGATAGCCTCACGAATTCCATCTTTTAGGTCTTGAATCGACGCTGGGCTGTTGGCGTAGACCTTATCTTTCACGTGGCCCCAAAGGAAGAAGTCGCAAGGTGTTAAATCACAAGATCTCGGTGGCCAATTGTGATCACCTCTTCGAGAGATAACACGATCCGGAAACTTTTCCCGTAAAAGATCGATGGTTTCATTGCTTGTGTGGCACGTAGCGCCGTCTTGTTGAAAGTAAACGTTGTCCAGATCAATACCATCCAATTCCGGCCATAAAAAATCATTAATCATCTCTCGATAGCGCAATCCATTGACCGTAACTGTTGCTCCAGCCTCATTTTCGAAAAAGTAAGGTCCAATGACACCGCCGGACCATAAACCGCACCAAACAGTCACGCGTTGAGGATGGAGAGGCTTTTCAACAATAACTCTTGGGTTTTCCGAGCCCCAGATGCGACAGTTTTGCTTGTTGACGTAGCCTCCGAGGTGGAAATGGGCCTCATCAGTCAAGATGATTTTTCGATGAAATTCCGGATCATTTTCATGCATTTCAAGGACCCAATCAGCAAAGACACGACGTTGTTGATGATCAGCCGGCTTGAGTTCTTGTGTATATTTATAAGCCTTAAGACCCAAGTCTTTAAGCAAAATACGGTAAAATGACGTTTGTGGAATGTCTAATTCCAAAGAACGACGAGGAATGGACAAACCTGGGTACAACAGCAATATTCTCAGTTGTTCTTGAGCGACGTGCACGGGCTTTATTCTTCACATCACTAACTTGTCCCAACAGCTCGAATTTGTCCACCAATTTCTGTATTGCGGTCCGACAAGGTGCTTCACGACGACCCAAAAATGTTTTAGTTTTACGAACCGTCTCTGCCAAATTTTCACCAGTGAATTTTAATAATTTCAATGTGTTGTTGAAGCGTGTATCGTTCCATTTTTATTAATGGCGTAGTTTCTACTTGTCAAATGTCAAAAAATGACAGCTTCAAAAGTGACAGCTACCGATATAGCGGGCTATTCAAAATAACACCTCTTATTGGAAAACCCTTTACCATTGTGTACCTTCTATTCTCTTATACTTAGGAAAATGATTAATACCTGTTAAACGTGTTTTTGCCAAATTAAAAAAAAAACTTTTCTCGGAGAAAATGTGTGTAAGCGTTCCTTCCCTACCGCTTGCGCTGGGGCTCATTTTCACGAAGCATGACAGCAATTACGTTGCATGTCGTATCGGCACTTATTTAAATTTTGATCAAAACAAATTAAATAAATAAAAATATGAAACACCTAAGCTTATTTATGTAGGCGAAATGAAATTGGTAGATAGACGTTTGATCTGCTTAATGAAAGCAGAAACAAATTAAAAGTTGAAACGTCTATAACAAAATAAATAAAAAAGCAAAAACAAAAAGTTCAAAAAGTTAGGTAGCAATATACAAATAATTGAAAAAGAAAAAAAAAATTAAGAATTATGATGCTAACGTGTAAAGTTAGTAGTCATTAAATTAGTACAGTTTCAGTCTCTTATTGTTATTGGATTATTTATACTAGATACCTACGTATAGTCCAGGCAATCTGTGATTGAACATGGGCAAAACTGTTACAGAAGCTTAATTGATTTTTAATCAAAATCCGTTTCTGAACAACATATTCAAAATCAGACAAAATCCGACCATGGGAACACACCTTGAAAATGCATTTCAAAATTGCGGATTGTAATTTTTATAACGCTGAGGTTTATGTGGTTTATTTATGTGTTTCTATTTATTTGGATATTTTGGTGACCTCTTCAATGTTATACAAATAATATTGTGTTTAAGCAGGCTCCAGGTAAATAACCAACCAAAAAACAACTAGATAGGTACAACTAAAAAAGATCCAACAACATCTGTAGGTACGGATGTTTTATTATCAAGATTCTAGATGTAAAAAAAAGGGATATAAAATAAAAGATATTCCCTAAACATCTTCACCCAAAATCCAATCATATTCCAATGTTTATTTTTAAACCCTTTTTTGTTGCTGCCGATTTTAATAAATTACCAGTTCACAGTTTAATGAAAAAAAAAATTGGAAAGACCCGTTTTTTCGTGAAAAGAAATATTGGCATCTTTAAAAAAGGAAGTGCTCCTGGCCCGTTTGTCCATCAGATTGAGAATATTATTAAAATATTCTCCATCAACTCTTTACCTGTTTACTTGGAATTTCAGTTTTGGGTGTTTGTTATATATTCTCCTGATGCCTTTGGGCAAAGGGCTGTTCTTTATGCAACGTCGTCGTCGTTCTTTTTTCTTATTATTATTATATTGTTAAATCCTTCGCTTTGGCTTGTTTTGCCTCCTTTTTTGGTCAAAGCATATCTTTATGGCCATCTTTAAGTCAGAGGACTCCTCTTTTAGACATGAAGCTCTTTAAAATAAAACAAGTTTTATTGATTTTTTTGGCGCGAAATTGAGATATACCTACACATCTATACAGGGTGAGTCATGAGCAATGCGACAAAATGCTAGGGCGTGTAGGTTGCGTTGAGACAAGAAAAAAATCGTATGGGAGGGGGGGGTCTATTCCCCTCCGTTTAGCCGGGAGGGGCAATTTTCGAAAAAACTGACTTAAAATGGGAAAAAAATTATTTAAAATCAACGGCTTCATTCACAATGCTGTGCGATACGTTTTTGAAAAGCCAATAACTTTTTCTTTCATTCTGTGTTTAAATAAATCTATTCTAAGAAATAGTTTTTGAAATATTAATTTTCAAAGTCAAAATTTTGAAAAAAAAAAATTGAAAAAAAAATTTCAAATTCATTTTTTTCAAAATTTTATGTAATTAACTATTATTTTTATTTTCAAAATTCAATGCTTTTATTAATTTTTAGTCAAAAACAGAAAACCGGATGCCAAAATGTATCTTAGTTTTTGAGAAAATAAGAAAAACTAGAAGTATTTTTTTCCAAGAAAAACACTTTTTTTTTTTGGTTTTCCAAATTTGACCTGCTCAGGTCAATTATTAATAAGGGAATTATTCCTTTCTTATTTTTCATTACATACCATCCGATTTTAATCAAATAATAAAAAAAAACGAATTAACTTTTTACTTTTTATTTCTCAAAAACTAAGATACATTTTGACATCCGGTTTTCTGTTTTTGACTAAAAATTAATAACAGCATTGAATTTTGAAATTAAAATTAGCACTTAATTACGTAAAATTTTGAAAAAAATGAATTTGAAATTTTTTTTTCAATTTTTTTTTCAAAATTTTGATTTTGAAAATTAATATTTCAAAAACTATTTCTTAGAATAGATTTATTTAAACACAGAATGAAAGAAAAAGTTATTGGCTTTTCAAAAACGTATCGCACAGCATTGTGAATGAAGCCGTTGATTTTAAATAATTTTTTTCCCATTTTAAGTCAGTTTTTTCGAAAATTGCCCCTCCCGGCTAAACGGAGGGGAATAGACCCCCCCCCTCCCATACGATTTTTTTCTTGTCTCAACGCAACCTACACGCCCTAGCATTTTGTCGCATTGCTCATGACTCACCCTGTATAAGGAAGCTTGGATAGCTGTTTCGTACATTTGTTTTTTTTTTTATTTTATAAACTTTGTTGAATACCTTAGTGCAATTTTATTGATTCACATTTGCCAGGCACACACAAAACAATTTATATTCAAACTCTGTGTGGGAGAACTTGGAATTTGTATATAAATATATGCAAAACTATGCAGAAATTAATGCAACAATAAAAAAGACTACCTACCTACATAATATTTAGTTGGACCATAGTCCAGTCTTCTCATTTATAGAAGCAACGGCAGTGGAGAGCAGGATGTAGGAGGCAGACCTCTCGCACACACAACGTACAGCCATGACCTATTTTGTTATTCCATATCCATACCCAGAGTTAGAGCCGCCATGTTTCTGCCTGTGCTGATGTGCTGCTGCTCTAAAAATATGCTGTACATGTAAAAACCTCACTTCCACTTCCGTTTTATTTTTGTATACGTATGTTTTTGCTAGCTATTTTTTTTTTATTTGATTTGCACACACGTATACGTGCAAAGTTTAATTTCATCGAGAGCGTGCAAAAGACTTGAATAAACTTCGTTTGGTTTCATTCTCTTTTTTTTTTTTAACTAAAAAAAAGATGGAAGTTTCTTCTTGTTGCGTGCTTTCAAATTGAAAACTGACAAGCCAAGAGACATAGTAGTGTTCGAGCATCCGTATCCCGTAGTCATGGCTGAATTTTTAAGAAGAAAAATTATGTATTCCTTTGGTAGAAAAGTTATATAAAGTGGAAATTTGATTTCGGTTATATCTATGCGATGTGATCTAAGAATGAATGAATAAATAGAATAAGATACATTTTGTGTTTTGTATAAATGTATAACTTTATTTGGTTTCTTTGATGGGTGGACTTTGAGTATTTTTTTTTTGTTGGAGTTGCGAGAGGGGCAGTTTCTTTAATTAATTAATTTGGCTATGAAATATGATTCGTCTGACATTACCTATATTTATAATGACAGGCAGTAGTGAGGTTATAAATCCCTAGGTATTATACCTATGTGTTTTTTTCGATATTTTCAGTTACTATAATGTATAGGCAAAGTGCCGGTCCACTCTTTTCACAGTGCTGTTTTTTTGTATACACAATTTTCATTTCCCAATTTATTAGATTTATCCAAATTTCTAATCAGTTAATTCTCCAAATTTACAAGGAATAGGGTGCTACGCGAAACGGCGTTAATTATACCAACCGTTCAATCAAGCTAAGTTGATATCGATCGTTGAACAGGTATTGGATGATCGTTTGTTATACGTTTGTTAGTCACTCCATATACTTCAATTTTGTTTCTTGACATTGCCGTTTGGATTAAAAGGATCCTCCTCATCAGACATACAAGAGATTTATCAACCCCGAAAATCTTCTGTATGCTGATGATTCCTTGACGTATGCCAGATCAATGTTTTTATACATTAGGTGGGGCAACTAAAGTCAACTCTGCAAATCGAGTTAGTCTGTTTCAAACGACCTTCTACTTCTAACCGATGAAGACTACGCTCAGCCTTTAACTGCAGAAGCCTTACTCTCAGCCTACCCAACGGAACACAACTAAAAAAAGACGTCAAATACCTTAGGAGTACTGTTTAACATGAAGAAAACAAGTCACCAAGACTTTTTAAATAAAGAAGCCAACATCATCTAATTTGACATGATACCCCTCCTATACGCAGGAAGGTTAATACTTAATCTGACCAGCCATATAGTATCATTTTCATTTCGCAATTAAATAGGTAATGTAATCCTAATATCCTTTCAAATTTTTGGAGATCCATTTAACAGATATAATTCTTTTCATCATCATCATCATCATCATCATCATCATCATCATCATTATCATCATCATCATCATCATCATCATCATCATCATCATCATCATCATCATCATCATCATCATCATCATCATCATCATCATCATCATCATCATCATCATCATCATCATCATCATCATCATCATCATCATCATCATCATCATCGGCTCGACAACCGGGGTCCGGTCCTGGCCTCCTTCAACAAGTCTCTCCACCTATCCCGCTCTCGAGCCGACGCCATCCAGTTGCGCACCCCAAGGCTCCGGGCGTCCTGGTCTACGCCATCACTCCAGCGCAAGCATGGTCTACCACGCTGTCGTCTGCCATAGAATGTACCACAAAGAACTTTCCGAGCAGGCTCCTCTTCGCTCATGCGAGCTAGGTGCCCTGCCCACCGAAGTCTACCGAGCCTAATTTTTGTCACGATATCTGCTTCAAGGTAGATTGCGTACAATTCATGATTGTACCGTCTCCGGAATCGTCCTTCCTCACATATGGGGCCAACAATTCTCCTTAATACTTTTCTCTCGAACGCGGCTAAGAGGTCAGAGTGCCTTTTGCTAAGCACCCAAGTCTCGGATCCATATGTGAGTACTGGCAGGATCCATGGTCCTGTACAGCAGTAGTTTTGAAGTTATGGTGTGATTTCTGGATTTGAAGAGCTTTGACAGACTATAGTAGGCTCTGTTGGATTTGAGAAGCCGCCCGCGTATTTCTTCTTCTATATTGTTATCGGCTGCTACTATTGACCCAAGGTATTTAAAGGATTGCACCACTTCAAATTCGTGCTCCGCTACCTTGATTGTTTGACCAACTGTTCCTCTCGCATTCGACGCCACCATGTACTTTGTTTTACCTTCACTAATGTGCAGCCCTAAATTTTGTGCCGCCTGCACGATCAGGATGAAGGAATCGTGTACAGCTTGCTCGGTTCTTCCGATGATGTCGATGTCGTCTCCGTAAGCCAGTATCTGGCTGGACCTGTTGACGATGGTCCCTCTTGTTGCCGTGCCAGAGTCACGGATTGCTTTCTCAAACGCCAAGTTTGAAGAGGAGGCAGGCCAAACCATCCCCTTGTCGGAGTCCATTAAAGATGTTGATTGGTCTGGATAGCAATCCGGCTATTTTTCTTGGCTTGTTACGTTGGTCATGGTCAACCTACATAGTCGTGTCAATTTATTTGGGATGCCGAATTCTCTCATGGCTTTGTAAAGTTCTACCCTGGTGTTGAAACAATTCGGCTGGTATACCATCAGCTCCTGGGGCTTTGTTTTTCTTTAGCCGGCCTATATCCTTCTCATCCTCTTATATGCATGGTGACGACAACATAGGGTATTCGTCTTGAAGCAGTGGAGCCTCCACTTCTGCAGTGAGTTGACCATTTAGCAATTCATTAAAGTACACTTCCCATCGCTCCAGTATGCTTTGTGGATCGGTGATCAGATTTCCCTCTCCGTCCGTGCAGTATGTGCAGCGTCGTGTGTAATGCGTCATGTTTCGGACGGATTGGTAGAACTTCCGCGCCTGGTGCGGACCTCGCTCTCGGCTTTTTTCTATTTCACAGATTAAGTTCTTTTCCCAGGCTGATTTTTTCTGTCTGTGAAGCCGTTTTTCTTTTCTTCTGAGCTCTTTATATATATAATTCTTTTACTTCTTTGTAATTAAATGATAGCACTAACTAATGTTCAAAATTAAAATAACAAATTAAAATAAAATACAAGTGCACAAGATTTTTCCTACTCATATCTATATTAAGTTTAGTCCATCTGTGGTTTGCTTAGTTTTCTTTTTTTTACCTGTTCTTTGCATAAAATTATTAATATAATAAAGTTGGTTTTAAATACAAAACCTCTTAGTACCATGACAATTAAAACAATTTCCCAGGCGATTAGCATTTTTCTCCAACAAATCTGAATTTCAAATGAGAGATACATTACCTACACTTTCTTTCGCCTCTAAAGGTTGACCTGAAGAATACAAAAAAATAACGCAAGAGCGAAATTAAAAAACCGTTTCCTTTGCACTTATAAATTATTCATTTTATCTCGCTTCTTGAGTATAGAACTGTCGGGTTTTATAACGCCCTGACTGATGTCGTTTTTTTTTTTTTTCTTTATTATTTTTTTAGTGACTGAGATGTGTGGAAGTCCAAAAGTTAATCAGAATCACCCACATGTAATGATCGTGTTTTATTTTGGATCATTCCTTATACGAATGCATCTCGTCTGAATTATTTTTCATTAAAAAAAAATATTAAAAAAAAGTCAACCCCAGTCTCATATTAGTCAACATGCTCAGTCATCGGATTTTCTCGATGTCCCGCTATTTACGATGTTTTTTAATAAATTAACTGATTATTATTATTTACGTTTTATTTGATTTCACAATCCGCTTAACTTGCCAGATAATTGAAGATAACCTTCGTAAAAAACATTTGACCAAAGCTTAACCTATCTTGCGATCTTTCTTTTTTTTTTTAAATTAATCCAATAAGTCATTAACACAGTTTTTTATTGTTCAATCAGATACATGAACTGAGTTGCGAGGTTAAGTAAGTTAAAGAAAGAATTTGAGGAGATTATGTTAATCACATAAATGGGTTTTTAAAAACAGTTGCTAAATTAAAATGTGAACGCTGACGTAGAGTTTAATTTAAACGTGCGCATTCTTATTAATGACTTATGAGTACTTATTCATTTAAAAATCTATCTTTATAATATTGGTAAGTGATTTGTTTTTCACATTCTTATAAGCTTACACTGGTAAGCGAACTTTAGAAGATAATTACAGAAGATAACGCGAACGTTGCTAAGTTTCTCATGTGAATTGTATTTTTTAAGAAAATTGTAAGAAATCAATAGTTTTCTGATATATCGCTGGAATGATTCAGAGTTTTAGTAGATCACAAGTTTTTCACTTAAAAATGTTTTACTTGCAAATGTTGGTTTCTTGTAGAAAAAAAAATCTAGGTTTTAATCAAACCCGATATTAAGATGATAGAGAAATCAAAAAAAAGTAGGTTTCGTCATGCCATCCGTCGGTTTTTTGGGCACTTCAGATTTTTTGGGTAAAAAGGATCATAACGTATGGTGTTAACGGATTTTATAAATTCGGCTATAACTTGATAACGGCTGAACTGATTTTATTTAAATTCGGTACGGAATTATTTATGTTAGACCTAATAACTTAACTTGATTTCACCCCTAAGTAATTTTTTGATATTTTTCGCCATTCTTCATATTTTAATAAATTAAAGTTTCTATATTCCGATTGTTGTTCTACAAGAGCAAGTTCGTATGACCCAGTCTTGCATTTTATTCTTACTTTGCCTAGTATTTTGTAATAATTTATAAAGTTGTGAAAACTGAGTTTTTTTATTCAGGGACTAAGCGCAAAATAAAAGATATCGAAGCAAAGTATCAGCTTTTAAGATCTCTTTCATCCAGACACACAAAACGGCCATGCAAAGCAAAAACTGATCAAAGAAAAACTCAATTTATGAGATCAGGAAACGTTTCAAAAATACATACATTATTATCATCTGTAATTTTTTAATAAGTTTATTTTTAAACACATTTAGGGCCATTTGTACAATCGTGGTTCAAGGTGGTTCAAATTTTTAAATCCATAGATCATCATCATCATCATCATCGGCTCGACAACCGGGGTGCGGTCCTGGCCTCCTTCAACAAGTCTCTCCACCTATCCCGGTCTCGAGCCGACGCCATCCAGTTTCGCACCCCAAGGCTCCGGGCGTCCTGGTCTACGCCATCTCTCCAGCGCAAGCATGGTCTACCACGCTGGCGTCTGCCATAGAAAATACCACAAAGAACTTTCCGAGCAGGTTCCTCTTCGCTCATGCGAGCTAGGTGCCCTGCCCACCGGAGTCTACCGAGCCTAATTTTTGTCACGATATCTGCTTCAAGGTAGATTGCGTACAATTCATGATTGTACCGTCTCCGGAATCGTCCTTCCTCACATATGGGCCAACAATTCTCGCGACTAAGAGGTCAGAGTGCCTTTTGCTAAGCACCCAAGTCTCGGATCCATATGTGAGTATGGATCCGAGACGACGCCACCATGTAATTTTTTTTATCTCACTAATGTGCAGCCCCAGATTTTGTGCCGCCTGCTCGATCTGGATGAAGGAATCGTGTACAGTTTGCTCGGTTCTTTTGATGATGTCGATGTCGTCTGCGTAAGCCAGTATTTGGCTGGAGTCACGGATTGCTTTCTCCAACGCCAGGTTGAAGAGGAGGCAGGCCAAACCATCCCCTTGTCGGAGTCCATTAAAGATTTCCATAGATAATCTGCCAAAATCGGTGGGTTAAAAATTTGAACCACGATTGTACAACTGGTCCTTATACTTAGCTCAGTTTTTAATTCGACCGGAGGGATGTCCATCAACTTTGCGAAACAACTTTGGAAAAAAAAATCGCTAGTATAACGGGAATTTGCCGTTAATTAGTTGTGGATTTTAAAATTTTGCCGCTCTTTTTGTCTAACTTGACGTAAAGTTAGCGAGACAACTTCACTAAAAATTACACTATCGAAAAGCAACTAGTAAGTATGTCGTTAATAAGTTGTGAAAAAAAAAATTAATTTTAATTTTTTTAATATGCGTTTCGCTAACTTGACGTCAAGTTAGCAAAACATCCTCACTAAAAATAACACTATCAAAACTTGATTAGGTGCTAAATTTGCCGCTTATTAGTTGTGAAAGAAAATAATTTGCCGCTCTTATTTTTATAAAAAAAATTAATTTTAAAAACGCAAATTTTCTTTCACAACTTATAAGCTGCAAAAAAACGGCAAATTCAGCACCTAATAGTTTGTTGATAGTGTTATTTTTAGTGAAGTTGTCATATAAAATTGGCGTCAAGTTAGCGAAACATACCTATATTATTTAAAAAAAAGTTTTGCTAACTTGACGTCAAGTTAGCGAAACACATGGTTTTAAAAAAAAAACAAAAAGAATTTTAAAATCCACAACTTATTAGCGGCAAAAAGCGGCTAAAAAAACGGCCCGTTATGTTAGTGATTTTTGTTTCCAAAGTTGTTTCGCTAAATTGATGGACATACGCAAGGCCTATTAAATAAATAAAATCCCATATCAATAAATCCTTAGTGCCGCTTCTTTGGTAGAATAAAAACCCAATTAGCGCTTGATGCGCCGTTTTGGCAGTTTATCCTGTACAAAACAATTTTCATCCCAATTTTGTTATGGTGTACAAGGATAAATTTTCAATTTTAAGTACATAGGAATTTGTATTTGCTCCTTAAAATGAATGCTAAGACCATTCAGGCATATCATCATCATCGGCTCGACAACCGGGGTCCGGTCCTGGCCTCCTTCAACAAGTCTCTCCACCTATCCCGGTCTCGAGCCGACGCCATCCAGTTGCGCACCCCAAGGCTCCGGGCGTCCTGGTCTACGCCATCTCTCCAGCGCAAGCATGGTCTACCACGCTGTCGTCTGCCATAGAATGTACCACAAAGAACTTTCCGAGCAGGTTCCTCTTCGCTCATTCAGGCATATAGGGCGGTTTAATTACACGTAAAGTTAAACATCCTCCCAATTGATTCATTTTTTTCCTCATTGACTTATATAATATACCTACTAAAGGTTTGAACTTAATAACTAAATTTCTTTTAAATTTCTTTGAATAATCATGCAGATCCGGTGATTAGAACAACATCTGACGCAATTTGCTAAAAAGTTTCACATGACTGAATCAGTAGGTACATATTTATAAATATTTTAATGCTTGTCAATAAAAGTTTACGATTATATTTTGGAAATTAAATTTCAAGATAGGAGGATTATTTATGAAATTGTAAATCTAATTATATTTACAGAACATTATGATGCAACAATGAACTTGTTTATTAAATTGCAATGCCCTAGATTCTATATTCTCAATGCGTCATTTTGAAAAAAAATTTGTAAGAACTACGTTCAGCTAAGAAAATTATAGGAAACGACAAATTGAATCTTATCTATATTTTTCATTGATTAGTTTTATTAAATCTCTAACATAAATATTTGAAATTCTGAATGGTTCAAAAATGCTCTCAATTTCAGTTTTTAAATACATAAATGTAAATACATATTCAGAATTTCATAAAAGATATGAAGGATACATGTAATTTTTTATTTAATTCAACACACTTGCCTGCACAAATAAAAGAAAAATTATATTTAAGACACAAATTTAACTTATTTTTCATTAAAATATTAATATAAACTTATGTGAGACATTTTTTTTTAATATTGATTAATTATTATTATTATTAATTATTTCTGATGTAAAGTTATATCCCTGCATTTGTTTATGTAATCATTTATATAGTTTGTAACTAACATTATGCATTAAAACTACGTGTCATTGTTAATAGACAATATTTCTAAACAAACAGTGACCTTCAAACAGTGATTATGAGCTGAAATCAGTTGTGGAAACCCTGTAAAATCGTGGGGTCAAAGTCACCAAATAAACCTTTTTTAGTACGATTATTGAGTTGCATTACATATTGGAAGTTGCTCTATGAACTTGGCACCCGACTTTGAATTGTAGTTAAAATGTTTCGTTTGTATCTCAAAATTCTTCATCTCAAAATGCTGTATGAGCAACATACTGTTTCTAAAAATTTATTTATTTTTATTTGACTTCACAATCGATATATTAATTTTAAAACCAAATAGCACTTAATTTTAAAACAAAATAGCACTTGCACAATCTTTTAAACACCAACGAAAAGGAAGTTTTGACAGATCAATTAGTTTGGTGCAATTTTTTCTAAAATTCTGAATTATGATCAAAACAATTCATGTTAAAATGTGAGATATAAAAACAATTAAGAAGGAACGATTTTATTTTCGGCCTGTTTACAGCATTTTGAAATATGTACAAAATTTTAAGATACAGAATTTTGACCAACCAGAATTTAAAAACGCAGAATTTCGACTTTCAATATTTTGATCATAAAGTATATTAAACATATAGTATTTTGAAATACAGTATTTTGGCATACAGTATTTTAAATACAGTACTATGACCCATACAGTATCTTGACCCAAACCCAAGTAGGTACCTATTTTAACTGCCTCTATATTATAAGAAACGAAAAAATGTAACGCAACTACTACTACAAACAAAACTTTGGAAAACGAAATCAAGCTACTAAAAACGATAAAATCGATACTACAAACGAAACCAAGTAGCTACAAACGAAAAAAAAAAATACTACAAACGAAAAGAAGTTACAAAAAACGATAAAATCGCTAAAAAAAAACGAAATCAAGTTACTACAAACGATAAAATCGCTACTACGAACTAAATCAAGCTACAAAAAACGATAAAATCGCTACTACAAATGAACTCAAGTAACTACAAACGAAAAAAACTCTACTGCAAACGAAATCAAGTCACTACAAACGAAATCAAGTTATTACAAACGATAAAATTGCTACTACAAAGGAAATCAAGTAACTACAAACGAAAAAACTCTACTACAAACGAAATCAAGTTACTTAAAATGATAAAATCGCTACTACAAACGAAATCAAGCTACTTAAAACGATAAAATTGCTACTACAAAGGAAATCAAGTAACTACAAACGAAAAAACTCTACTACAAACGAAATCAAGTTACTTAAAATGATAAAATCGCTACTACAAACGAAATCAAGCTACTTAAAACGATAAAATTGCTACTACAAAGGAAATCAAGTAACTACAAACGAAAAAACTCTACTACAAACGAAATCAAGTTACTAAAAATGATAAAATCGCTACTACAAACGAAATCAAGCTACTTAAAACGATAAAATTGCTACTACAAAGGAAATCAAGTAACTACAAACGAAAAAACTCTACTACAAACGAAATCAAGTTACTTAAAATGATAAAATCGCTACTACAAACGAAATCAAGCTACTTAAAACGATAAAATTGCTACTACAAAGGAAATCAAGTAACTACAAACGAAAAAACTCTACTACAAACGAAATCAAGTTACTTAAAATGATAAAATCGCTACTACAAACGAAATCAAGCTACTTAAAACGATAAAATTGCTACTACAAAGGAAATCAAGTAACTACAAACGAAAAAACTCTACTGCAAACGAAATCAAGTCACTACAAACGAAATCAAGTTATTACAAACGATAAAATTGCTACTACAAAGGAAATCAAGTAACTACAAACGAAAAAACTCTACTACAAACGAAATCAAGTTACTTAAAATGATAAAATCGCTACTACAAACGAAATCAAGCTACTTAAAACGATAAAATTGCTACTACAAAGGAAATCAAGTAACTACAAACGAAAAAACTCTACTACAAACGAAATCAAGTTACTAAAAATGATAAAATCGCTACTACAAACGAAATCAAGCTACTTAAAACGATAAAATTGCTACTACAAAGGAAATCAAGTAACTACAAACGAAAAAACTCTACTACAAACGAAATCAAGTTACTTAAAATGATAAAATCGCTACTACAAACGAAATCAAGCTACTTAAAACGATAAAATTGCTACTACAAAGGAAATCAAGTAACTACAAACGAAAAAACTCTACTACAAACGAAATCAAGTTACTTAAAATGATAAAATCGCTACTACAAACGAAATCAAGCTACTTAAAACGATAAAATCGCTACTACAAACGAAATCAAGATACTACAAACGAAAACAACGCATCTACTTACGAAATCAAGTTACTACAAACAAACAAATTTCAATACAAACGAAAAAAAAACCTACTAGCGATGATATCGTTTGTAGTAACTTGATTTCGTTTGTAGTAGAGTTTTTTTCGTTTGTGGTTACTTGATTTCGTTTGTAGTAGCGATTTTATCGTGTTTAGTTAGTTAAGAACGAGTATTAAATAACAATGATAAAATCTCGAATAGTTTCAATTTATAGCGTGTAAACTGTGGTGTAAATATGGGGGGGGGCAACCTGTGTCCCTTTAACAACGCTGTTATAGGATTTGAGTTGGGCGCGAGTTTGGACCGGGCCATACTAAAAAAAAGTTATTTTTCAATTGATTATTTGTTTTCAAAACATTCACAGAGAAATCGAAAGTGACATAAGGCCATAGAAACTTATGATTCTTAGAAAGCGACATAGGCCATGTGTTCGAATATGGCCTTGTGTAGCTTTGCGAAAGCGTCATAAGGCCACAATTCGAAGATATGACCCTATGACACACGGCCTAATGTCACGGCACGCTATATAGACGTAATATAAAACAAATGTTCTGATTTTAAAATGTCTTAATATATTTCAATTGAATTGAATTGAATTGTTTGTAGTAGCTATTTTAACGTTTGTAGTTACTTGATTTCGTATATAGTAGCGATTTTATCGTTTGTAGTAACTTGATTTCGTTTGTAGTAGCGATTTTATCGTTTGTAGTACCTTCATTTCGTTTGTAGCAGCGATTTTGTCGTTTGTAATGACTTGATTTCGTTTGTAGTAGAGTTTTTTTCGTTTGTTTTCACTTGATTTCCCTTGTAGTAGCGATTTTATCGTTTTCAGTAGCTTGATTTCGTTTGTAGTAGCGATTTTATCGTTTGTAGTTACTTGATTTCGTTTGTAGTAGCGATTTTATCATTTTTAGTAGCTTGATTTCGTTTTCCAAAGTTTCGTTTGTAGTAACTTATTTTCATTTGTACTAGCGGCAATTGCGTTATATTTTTTCGTTTCTTATAGGGGCAGTTGTAGTACTTTCTTTTTTTAAGAATTAAAAAAATTAAATAAAAAAAATAAAAATAAAAAAAATATAAAAATAAATTAAAAAAAAATATATAAAAATAAATAAAAAAAAATATATAAAAATAAATTAAAAAAAATATATAAAAATAAATTTAAAAAAAAAATGTTTGTCTTTTAACTACAAACGAAAATGTTTTCACTACAATTTTTTTTTTTTTTTTTTAGTTACTACAAACGAAAAAAAAATTACTACATCCCACTACAAACGAATATCTGTATGAATCAACAAAAAAAAAAACTTTCCAAATTCGGCTACCAAGTTCACAGAGCTATTTGAAGTACATAATTGGGACTGACGCTCAATACCAAACTCACTTGATGACAATATTGGATAGGTTATCGCATGACCTGTCGCAACGCCTGATAACGGATAGACACATATATTTCGTTGTTGGGAAAATGTTTTTCAACCTCTTTGTATCAGCAAAGTTAGTATGTGTGTATTGGAAAAATAGCAATTAATTACAATCAATTTATAAGCATTTGCTCAATAGCATCCATGATATTTTCAAGTATTTCCTCAATAAAACCCATTTTTTATTCACTGCAAATTGTATTTAATTACTGAGCTGAATTCCTTCAAAAACTAAGGCAAATAAGTAGGTAATCATTCATAAAAGAAAATAAATAACTGCAGTTAAATTTAATTTTCATACCTAAACAAAAAACAAAAAAACAAAATCACAAGAACATAAAGTGACAACACTTCTTCTTCAGAGTAATAAGAGAGCAAGCTATAAAATCATTAATCTTCAAAGCTCTTTAGCAAAAACCGAAGAAAAAATCAACATTTCCTTTAACTGGAGAATGGGAACTGTGATCAGACATGGATATTGGATATACTCAGATAAGGGTTGTTTGTTGATGGCACATGGGCTAATGGCGATCAATCAGTCCTCTCGCAGCGGGACTGATTGATCGCCGTACATCGTACCACGAAGGTTGTTCGTGGTGGGATGTACGAAATGAACAAACTATAATAATGCAAGCTCGAACTGGATCACCCTGTATAAGAATATCAACAAAATTGCAACTAATTATTTAAAATCAGTTATATGTCTAACTCAAAAAAATTTTTTAACAACAATTATTTTGTGTAAAAAACACATTTAACGCCACCCTGCTTGTATGGGAAAATAATATGAACATTGGACATATGGGCATGAATCTTGGTGCACCCATAAAACAATTATACTACCTACCAATTGAAACTCCGTTTTAAATATAACTACGTTTGAGTATAAAGAATGTAAACTTCAACATTGTAATTAAATAAAACTCAATGTAATTATAAATCGATAAACTGGTCTCGAGTTAAAACACCAACTTACTTTTTTTTAGGTACTTAGTCATTTAAAGTTGTTTTTTCCCAAGCGGAAACTCAACAATTTATTCAAAAGGTAAACTAACTTTTCTTCTCGTGCGAAAATAGAGAGAGATAGTAAAATTTATTATAGAGCTAAGAGTAAATGAAATTTTCAAACAAGAACACAAAAAAATTAGATAAATTTAATTAAATCCCATTTCCTGGAGCTATAGATACTTCATAAAGCTGTGTAGATACTTTGTACAGAACAACCAGGCGCTACAACATCGGCAACGGCAAATGTACATAGGTTGGTATGTAGATTCAGATAAAAAAATATTTCTTTTTTTTTGTTGGGGAAATTTTGCTTTTTATGCGCATTCAGATTTTAAACCGGATTTATGCCCTATTGGGGGTGGAAGATGCTACAACGTACATAATTTCAACTCAGCAACCGCACTGTCTGCATTCGTAAATCCAGCCAATAAAAAGAATTTTAAATTTTAACGAATGCGAAATATATCATGAAAACAAATAAAAGAGTTTTACTGAATTAAGTTTAAAAAATGCTACGGTTGAATGAAGGTTTTTATTAAATTTGGGTAGAGATAGGTACCTATTTTGTGTTTTTATTTGTAATTAAAAATAAAAATATGAGTTTTAAATAAGAGAGATTCGGTTGAACAAATTTTACATTTAATTTTATTTGAAAAGGAGCTTTTAACAGAGAATCACCCATATGTTAAAATTTATTTTTTGGGGAAACTAAAATAAAAGTTTGATATTTCTAAACACAACATCAGGAAACACTTTAAACCAATAAATTCTACTATCGATTAAATACTGGTATTACGACAAAGACTGGGAAAGATCAAAGAACATCAAGTCAATACAACTAACCTCTTCATCGCCTTGGAAGCTTTTTATGGCACTAATTTTAGAGAGATCTCTACGGAACATTGTCATGGCATCCACAACAAACGTGTGTGAAGCTGGCAGGGCAAATGTAGCAGAAACCTAAAATTGTTTGTCTGAATTGATTGCTATTTAATTAATTTAATTTAATCAAATTTTTTTGCTCTTTTATTTTTTTTTTATAAATTTACCTGCCAGTTTCACAGCAACCTGCTCTGGAGCAGGCTAAAATTTTAGCCAGTGGATAAAGGAGTGGATAAAGGAGTAAGAGAGACAGTGTGTTTGTTTTTATTTGCATTTATTTTTGTTTGTTTTATATTAATCATTAATGTCAAATTTTCCGTTTGTGTTTTTGTAAATTATGTTTAATTTAACTTCGTTACGTACGAAGAATTACTAAAATTAACCGATATACTCTTTTGTACATTAATATTCATTGTGAAACAAATTTTTTTGTAAAGTTCAGCTGCCAAACCAGTGTTCTGTACCGCGTTAAAACTTCCCATAATTTTAATTATTTTACAAAGTAGTTCAATTTTTTTTCTTTAACAAAATAAAATAAATCTATACACATAAATAAAAATGGAGTGTCTGTTTGTAATGTCGAAATAACAGTATTTTACTACACGCATATGAGAGCATACACAGCCCTTATATCAAAACACACATTTTTAAAATGTTTGTCTGTCTGTTTTTCCTGGCTAATCTCGAGAACGGCTAGACCGATTTTGACGAGACTTTCACTGACCGATAGATAATGTCGATTTTTTTGCATTTTCGTAAATATAAACCGATCAGAATCTACAGGACCGATATTGACGGGACCTTCAGTGCCAGATGGCTGATAATATAGGAAGTAACTTATGATGCAAATTATCCCCTAGGTGGCGCTATGGGAAATTTTATTTTTCAACTGACGAACGCGACGACGGGAAACGGATGTACCGATTTTGAAGGGGCTTTAACTGGTGGATAGCTGATGTTCTACGAAATAACCGAATAGATGGGGCTGGGGTCGCTTTTGCGAAAACTCTTATATTATGAGTTTGAAAGCTTTTGGCAAAATGTTGAACCAATAGGTTTATAATTACTCTTTCAAAACCAATGTTTTATCCTTTATTATTTCTGCGGTATACATATAATAAAAAATGCTGCGTTTTAAGTTTTTTGTTTTATATCAGAACAGAACAGCAGCCATATTTTCTAAACCACTGAACTGATCTGGATGATTGATATAATTCCAGACACATATTTGAACCGAGCTACTTTCTGCATAGTCAGTTTTTTATTTGGTTAAAAGTCAAATAGGATTTACAAAATGTAGGTAAAGTTGAAAATGCTAAATGGGGCCATGCCATACCTTCTAAGCTACTAAACAGAATTGGATGGTTGGTACCATTCCAGAATCAGCTTAGAACTTTCCTATATGCTGCGTTCTTTTTTCCATTTTTTCCAAAACAAATTTTTACATTTCCCCGTACCAAGAAATAGAAAAGGAAATTTTTCAATTCTTGTAGGGAAATTTAAATATATTTGTGTTAATATATTTGTGTTAATATATTTGTGTTAAAAATCCCATTTAATCCAGTTCGCACACCAAAAAGCTAAACATTTATTCACCTCAACTCAAACGTCAAAAATTAGCTAGAGGATAAAATTTTAACGCTGTTCGCACACGGCCTTAATTGCTAATTAATTGCTCTGCAAAAGTGAATTTTTTTTTTATTTTTTGCTCAAATTTTACAACTAATTATTTCCTGATTGTTTCACACAAAAACAAAATTTTTCCTCACATAGTTTTTTTTTTTTTTTGAGAATTTATCCTGCCAACTTCACAGTAAAGCTGGCAGGGCACATTTTTATTTTTGATTAAATAAAATCAAATACAATTCTATATTTAATTGCTAATTATTTGCTCTGGAAATATGATTTTTTTTTTGTTAACAACAAATGAATTTGTTTAAACAATTTTTTGATTTTTTTTTAATTTTTGGCTCACAAATTATAATTAATTATTTTCTGATTACTGCACAACAAAAGTTTTTTTCTCCACGTTTTTTTAAGTATATCCTGTCAGCTTGATAATAATAATGCTTGTTGGTCAATGCACTATTTGGTTTTTCTCCCACATTTTTCGAAATAAGACAGTAAATAATTTAAAATTGTTACAAATTTTTTACTAATACATTTTTTTGAAACAAACAAAAGCGTAGAATAGTTTTCTGTCACAGCAATTAATTATTGCAACAAAACTTTGATCTTAGTATTAGGGCAATTAGATGCTCCAGTTGTTTGAAACTTGAGTGTTTAATTTAGCATGCCCTATGCAAGCCGAAAGCAGCTTGAGTGTGTCTAGCGGTAAAAGAATAAAACAAAGCATTTGTTGACATCAAGGAATTCCATATAATTAAGCGAAATCTACCACTAACGCGTAATGGAGGGTAATCTCTCCAAAATCATGACTGCATTAGACCCAGATCATCATGTCATGTGAAGAAGAGATGATGTAGATAAGGCGATTGGACATCAAGATCCTTCGAAAGCAGTTGACCTTCGTAGTATTGGATTGTTGCACATTGAGTAGGGCGTCCTTTATTTTTTAACTTGATTATTTTTCGACGCATATGGTCTACTTTTGTTCGGATTGGTCTAAAACACTCGCACAGCAAATTTCGTTTCATTTGATACACTGCAACCCGTGCCGACTTGCATCCGAATAAGTTCAGACAAGTTACTATGAAGAATTAGACATGTAATATGCATGTTCTCTCGATTTCTACAATCAAATGCAATTACACCATGTTATAACAACATGGTGTAGTTAATTTTAATAAAATGTGAATTCAATTACACAGGTTCGAAGATGAGAGGTTCTCGCGGTCGTTTTTTAACATTGCGTATTTATAAAAGTTATAATTTTGCAGTTCAGACAAAGACAAAAAACCTTTTCTTGAGGCATCACCCACTACTGTACCATCAAAATCATTAATTAAAGGGGGCAGAAAATTTTGTTTTTTAGCAAAACTTGTAGCATTCTTATACTGGTGCGAGTTGAGTGGATATTTGGATATTTGGTTTTGGTTTCAGAATACACGAATTTCACATTAGTACTTTGATCAGAAGTTCAAAAAGAAAGGGCAGTAATGATAAAAACAGATTTTGAAGATCATGTGCATATTGGTAGTCACTGTTCAAAGACTAGATGCAAATAAGGTGCAATAATAGGTACTAGAGCCTCTAATAAAGATCGATTTCTTTGGAGCTTGTAAAGGTTTAGAATAAAAGCTTGAATAAGAGCTTCTATAGTTCTCTTGTCACCACCATCAATTAGAGCTTGTGTTAAAAAAAGAGTTTAAGAAAAACTTCAAGTTACTAAGAGCCTTGATATTTCGCTTTTCAAACAAATTCAGAGGTAATTTGCGTAACATTGATTCCATTGTAATATTCAACGTTTTCCGTGCTTGTGAAACATTCTATCAGTGACAATATGCTGGCTTGACATCAGAAAACGTTGGCAAATATATTTTGAAAATTAAAAAGAAAGAACAATTCTTTTTTTTTTTAATTAAAATTTACATGCTATTAACTTTTACATGCTATAAACTCCTAAGGTGTAGTACCTATCAAAAAAAAAATAGTAAGCAAGAAAGATAGAATATCATATTGTCTTTCGAAAAGCTCTTAATATTTTTTTTTGTCCGACTAGCCATTCCTAAGTTATTTAAGAAAACGTGTTTTTCAAAATGGCGGCTTCAATATACCACCCACCACCCGAATTTCTGAATACTCGAAAAAACCCACAAATCATATCTAATCATAAAAATGCATACAGATATTTCTGTTGCATTATGGAAACCAAATTTTGTCTCTACCGACTTGGCTATTAACAGAAAACTGTATCCTGACTGTAAAAAGGAGATCCTTAAAAGAAAACATTCTGCATAAATTAATTTTTTTATATTTTGTGTATATAATTTTCATTATAAATTGATGTTTAGTTTAGAATTTTACTTGGGAACTATAAAGTATTTTGCCTGATAATGAAGCTTTACAAGAAGTAAATTCCACTGGATTTGAAAAACTTTGCAGGTTAATCGGCACGGGTTGCCGTCATCGTAGAAGATTAATATTTTGCATTTGAGGTAGCCATAGTAGTTGTAAAAAATTTAGGGTGTATTCGCAAAAAAAAAATTTTGTCATATAAGGGACACCCTAACATTGAGGATATAAAAGGTGTTTTTTTTCGAGGTATAGAACTTTAAGTTGGCATTACTTTTCAAGACGGCGACCGATTTAACAGCTGTCAAGTGATTTATTCTCAGTTTGGTTGGCAATTCATCATGAATAGACTCACGCCTGAACAACGCTTGCTATTGGGTCAAATGGGCCCAAAACGAGATGGCCGTTGTTCCTGATTTTCATAAGCGAATTTTGTTTAGCGATGAAGCGCACTTCCGGTTGAATGGCTACTTCAACAAATAAAACTGCCGCATATGGAGTGAAATTAATCCTCAAGTGTATGTCGAAACACCGTTACATCCAGAAAAACTGATTGTTTGGTGCGCTTTATGGGCTGGTGGAATCATTGGTCCGTACTTCTTCAAAAACGTTGATGGCCACAACGTTACAGTCAATGGTGATCGGTATAGAGCCATGATTACTAACTTTTTCATTCCTGAATTGAACAATCATGATATCCAGGAGCTGTGGTTCCAACAAGACGGCGCAACATGTCACACAGCTCGTGCCACAATCGATTTATTGAAAGACACTTTGGTGGCCGCCTAATTTCACGTTTTAGACCTTTGAATTGGCCTCCAAGATCTTGTGATATAACACCGCTAGACTATTTTCTGTGGGGTTATGTAAAGTCATTGGTCTATGCGGATAAGCCAGAAACTCTTGACTATTTGGAAGACAACATTCGCCGTGTTATTGCCGATATACGGCCACAAATGTTGGAAAAAGTCATCGAAAATTTGACGGCCAGGTTGGACTACATCCGAGCCAGCCGTGGCAGTCATATGCCAGTAATCATATTTAAAATGTAATGCCACAAGATTATCTTCCGAATAAATAAAAAATCATGTCAATCGAATATTCCATCGTTGTTTTATTGCAATTTAAAGTTCTATACCTCTAAAAAAAACACCCTTTATATATATATATATACCTTTTCAAAGATCGCTCCGATAACATAAAGCCATTTTCGTTTCGTGATCCTGCTGCACAGTTTTATCTATGATTTGTGACCAACGGATCTTCAGAATTCACCACTCAAACGTCGAAGCCTAAGTTTACTAGAGTTTCACACTAAGGAAAATGTTAAAAATGCAAGATGGGCTTTTTATATTCTATTTTAAAAAGTCATGCCTGGTTCGAACTAACAGCTTACGATCGTAACATAATCTTTCAATTTCGTGGGACGTAACTTTTATTAATTTAAGCGCTTAAAGATTTCCGAATGATAAATAAGAAAGGGTGTTGTTCGTAGAACCCCAAAACATGAGCAAACGTCTTAACATTGACAGTTGTTGGGGAAGTACCTAATATAACCTAATGTTGCCAATAAACAATGTCCGGGGTTGAATCTTAGCTTCAACCGACATGAATATCCAGCCCATTAAGAACTAATTCGTGTAGTTCTGTACTGTCTGGTTAACTATGCAACTTAGAAACTTTCTTTTCCTGCCAACTTCAACTGTGCCTCTGAGACATTTAAGATCGTACAGAATGAAGTATTGTTGTTTGCTCTACACTACATGAACCATCTATTGATATAGCTGAATAGCCGAACTATGTAGTTCATATTGAAACAGGTCTTCCTAAAGCATTTCTTACAATACTCAACGTACATTTCTCTTACATACGAAAAGTTTTAAGTCTACCCAGCGAAAAATTGCCTCGTATTCTCTCTGAAGCAGTACTTCAAAAAAATATTTATTGGGCCCAAGAATGGTCAGGCCTTTTCCAAAAAACTGGAATTCTCTTCAACGCCGAAGACAACAAATGCGACTGGAAACCTGCTCAATGCTCATGACATAGTTATAAACAAACTTAAGAATCAACTGTGGACGTCCTTTATGGTGGATTTACACCTGCAGAACTGCAGAAAACTAAAAAGAGACAGATGTACATCTTCAACCCGAAAGATGAAAAGAGTACACAGATACCATATGATTTTATTTCCTATAAAAAGTTGCTGTCAAAATGATTAACGCTGGCACGCACCACAATGTTTTAAGAAGAAATTCTTTCGCATTTTGTTTTCAGAAAGTGGTTATAATACACATTATCAATTAAAATTTGATTGAAAATATATTATTGTAGTTCATAAATAGGTTTATTTCCTTTTACGTATTTATTTCACGAAAATATTCAAATAATGTGCTCCGATGCCTCAACAAATTTCACGAAAAAATCCAATTTACTATCGAGAGAGAAAAAAGTAGATCTATAGCGTTCTTAGATGTCATTATACATCGTGAAAACAATCAGCTATCTTTCGATTGGTACCAGAAAGATACGGCATCTGGAAGACTCGTCAATTTCCGGTCTAATAATGCAAAACACATGCGTATAAACACTGCATCCAACCTTAAAAACAAAGTCTTTGCGTTGAGTGACCGATAATTCCACTCCGCTAATGAGAAAAAGTTACACAAATACTCTTAGACAATTGTTTTCCGGTAGAATTAATAAGGAACTTGATACTACGACAAAAACACAAAGTTCCTTCTGAAGATAATTTGGAAGAGAGGAGTGGTGTTTATAAAAGTGTCGTGTATGTACCCAAACTCTCCGAGAATTTCAAAGAAATAATAGCCAAAAACAACACGGAAATCAACTTGGCATATAAGTCAAACGTCGCTATTCACTTGTTTAAAAAAGAAGACAGAAATCGATCGCCGTTCTGACGTAATCTACAAAATAAACTGCAATGGAAAAATAAATGAACCATGCAATCTATGCTACATAGGCACAACAAAACAACTTCTTCGTCAAAGAATAGCGAACCATAAATCAGACGTACGCTTGAAAAGTTCTGAGAAGACGGCACTGGCTAGTCATAGCGTCGAGACTGGTCACAAACTGGACTTTGAAGGGGTAAAAATCCTGGCAACAGAAAAACACACATCTAAACGCTATACATTAGAAACACTTCACATAATAAACAACAAAAATACTATGAACCGTAAACAAGACATACAAAACATATCATCCGTTTACTGTTCCTTGGTTGCTGAGAACAAATCAAACTGTTGAAATTTCAAACTCAACGGACTAAATAAAGCACCCATGAAGAAGACGGCAACCACCGTCGAAACGTTGGGAAAATACAAATGAAAATTTTTTTCATTTAAAACATTAATACGACCAACACAGCCGAAAGAATCAATATAAATATTCTCAAATATTCATATGAAAATATTCAAGTTTCAATCTTAATATCCCAAAAATTATTTAAAATGTCTTGGTGCTACATAAAATATGCATTAGTAAATTATGGATGCAGACGAAATTGTTATAACAAATATGAACATGTTCATCTTTACCTATAATTTCTAATCTTTACCTATAATCTTTACCCATAATTTATGTATGAAGATCTCTGCACTTTCGTCTTCCCTCTTTATCATACAAGCAAAGTTTTCCATTGCGTTTCTTCTCTCTCCCTTTAGTTTTCTGCAGTTCTGTAGGTGCAGAAACATGTAAATCCACAATTGCTGATCGTGCTCTCCAATCACAATTCCATGACGAGTACCCCAACCTATTCTTCGCTGACATTCCCAACTATTTTTTTTTATTTATTTATTTTATTTATTTTATTTATTTAGCACGTTGTGGATTACTGGATTTGAATGCAAGAGCTTTCCGTAATAATACTGTTGGTTAATGTACGGTGTGTAACTTCGACGCAACAGAGAATACCTATCACTTCGTCAGCATTTGTCCGATTTTCAAAAAGTACCGGAGAACATTTCTAGGAGCTGAAATAATTGATCGCGCAGAGTTTCTCAACATATTAAATAGCAAATGTTACTTAAACCCCCACAAACTTGGGGGCTACAACCAGAGACGACCACTACCACCAGAGATGATTATTATTACCAGAGATGGACTACAACTTCAAAGAAGACGAATTTACTATAAATTATACAGCGATGATTATTAGAGGCTCCTTTACAAATACGGTAGAACCCCGAGAGCATAAACTCTACATTCATCTAACAGTCAGTTCAGAGTAAACTCAGAATTTGATAACAGAATATCTCGTGGTATCACTCCTTTAAAAAAAAAAAAACTTGAAAGAATCGGGTAAAATGTCCATAGAGCAATACAGATCTCCATAATTTTAGCCGGTTTGCAGATATGTTTGACCTGTAACCTAATTTTCTTTTGGGACTTTGGTTGTGCATGGTCTTGTGATCTCAAAGTTTGTCTGGCACTGAAAAACTTTACACCGAGGATTGCCTTCGCCCTTCGGGGTATTGTTTAGATATGTCCTCGTTTTCTTCCTCAGTGATTGCTGTGATCAGATATACATAGATAGCCAAATAGCTTTCAAATAACCTTCAAAAAAAATAATAATAATACATTTCGCGTATATTCATCCGCATAAACTGTATTTAATTTTTTTCAGTGAAAATTACAAATTTAAACCATTCAAATTTGATGCCAACTATAACTACGTCGGTACCTATTTTGTTTATTATTTTTAAAGCGCTCTTAGTGATAGGAGACTTCTTGTTTCATAACTTTTTGAGAAAGCACTTAATCCTCAAATGAAATCCCCCCTTTTATGATAAAAGTTTAAAACAACATAGATTTGAAAATTTTACAAAATCAACAACAAAAAAATATATACTTCAAACGACCATCAAGAGTAAAAGCAAAAATAAGAATACCATTTTGTATACATACGTATAGTCCCTATAAGCTTTATGAATGGAAAAAACTACACCTTATGCAGTGTAACGTCCGTTAGGTTAAATTTCCAACATGGAAACTCTAGGAGGCAAGGTATTACCACAACCACCCAACTCCCTCTATTTTCTATTCACAGTTTTTCCAACACTCAAATTGAAAATTTTTGCAATTCACAAAAATTCCTTGTAACACAGTAATTTTGTTGTAAGCAAAAGTCCGTCTGTCCGTTCGTTCGTTCAATAAAAATACAACAAAAGCGAGACAAAAATCTAGGAATGAGATTGCACTTTGAAAACAGAAACAACCCAATACCCCCCGCCTACCAAACCTCACAATATAATACTCTAGATGGTCATGAACGGATGGATGAATGGTTAGATGGATGGTTGGATACTTGAATGACGAACAAGAGAGTCCGGATCGGTGGGCATTCAGACTTTTGTCATTGAATTGCTATTTTGAATTTTTTTTTTTATAAAATTTCCTCCTCCTCCCAGTTTTGACAATGTCTTCTGTTGTTGTTTGTGTCTGCCTGTCTGCCTGGCGACAGTCTCTGATGAACGAATGGATTTGGGGATTTCTGGGGCTTATTCTTTGTACATATGCATATTTATTTATTTACTTTTGATACTATTTTAGGCGCTGCTGGTACACTTTTATTTGAGGGTTTCATATGTAGATTGGTGCACGATTGCTTGTAATTTCTGTGGCTTTTTTGGCCATTGCTAGGGGATTATTGCTGAAAGAGATTGCTGTACAAAAAGCTATTGCATTCGGTTCGATCAATTTGTGTGATTACGGCAACTTATTGCATTTTTTTTTTCATTTTAATTAATATTTACCTTTTGATCAAGTAGCAGAGTTATTAATGCATTGTCGGCATTTTTTTTATAATAAAGTGGCATACAAATGTACAAGATACAACGCTGCTAGTGTATCAGAGTCTAAACAAGAATAGGTACTTGCAGAAATGCAGATACAAAAAGAATAAAATAAAATCGAAAAATAGAAAAATACGCATATTTTGCTGTATAGTTGAATATATTTGTATTGTTTGTTTTTTTTTTTATTTTAAAATTCGCATGAGTACACTCTTTTTTATGAGCATTAAGTCTATTGATGGTGGTGTTTATAAAAGAGGAAGAGGCCTTGTTTGCAAACGCTTGTGTGGCATGGAAACGATTTTCCGTTCCTTTTGTTTTGCATGTGATAATTCTTCTTGTAAAGTTGCTGGCTGAAGCAACATCAGCGTTAAACTATACACGCAAACATGCGAACATAAAGCTTATTAAATGGGGAAAGTTACTCATGTCACGATATGTGCAAAAAATTCGTTGGTTAACCTAGTTTGATACGTTTTTATTACCTCTATTCTTACGTTGTTTTTTTTTTATTTCTATAATAACTAAAAATGAAGGAGGTTATAAGTGCAAAAAAAAATAATAATATAATATATTTCAAAAAAATATTCTTATCAGGAATGTTTCAGTTTGACTAACTGTTCTAGTATTACGCACCAAATTATTTTAGATCTGAGATCTTCTTTTTATTGGCCATGCATATCCTTTATGGAAGCTCTTACATTGGTGACCATAGGTAAAATTCATACTGAATAAGCCAAAACCACCTTAATATCTCTAGCTTACGTGCGGTGATAAATAAGCCCAGCTCGAATAAAAGTTTTAATCAAAACCGATCTGTTCTACTCTGCATTTGATCGTTCAATGTGGGACAATGTATGAATATATATGTATGTAATCAATTTGGGAATTTATTGTAAGATTAAATTGATGGGTAGCTAGATGAAGAGGGGACATGGGGAGACAATGCTTGATTGAATGAGAAGTAGTAAAATCCAAGAACGACTTTACGTCAAAAAGACCATCGTTAGGTTCTAAAATACAGCATGACCAAATCAGCTGATATTTTTATATACAATAGAAAACCGCTAAAAAATTAAGTTCAATATAAAGAAAGAGAGGCAGGCATACTTTTGATATGAAAAAGAATTTATCAAATTTACTATGAAACTGTCCTACCTTAGAAAGAAACACAAATTTATATAGATCATCGAACAACATAAAAGCCAACATATAGGTACTTATGTATGTAGTGCAAGAAATTATTTGACCACTTTAATAATTCCGGTTTGCCTACGAGAATCTGGCCACCCAGCACTCTGCCTGTTTAGGTTTTTGGCGAAGACAGACATATCGGAGCTAACAGCCTGGCATAAAGCCTGGTGCGGGGTATGGGCCAGTTCCCTTGGCTGAGGTACCCGAGGATCTCTTTTTTCTCTATAGTAAATGGTACTAAAGGGATCACCTCCCAACACAATTCCAAACCTCAATACACCATAATCACCAAAATGATATCCCAACCTCCACATAATGATAGGTCTCATGAGGTTATGGTATCAAAACAGCGCATCAAGCGCTAATTGGGTTTTATTCTAGTTGAATAGCCGCCATTCCTACCTACCCTACGAGAATCTGGGATTTGACAATAGACACCTTTGGATTTTTTTGAAGAATCGCATGGAAGATGGTGGTAATGCAGATAATTTGTACAAGAATCGTCAGCAAACATTGCCTTTTACCTAAGCCATAATAAAAAATAAAATAAAAACTGTTTTCCTTATCCGTCTACAAGAAATTGTTATTATTTTGGGGTAGATAAGTAGTCATACTTGTACCTTCAGTTATTTTAACAATGATAAACATCTTTTTTAGATAAAATTACTATTTGAACAAATTAGACAAGCAAATTAGGAAAATCATCTTCATTGCTTTAAAAAAATTATTAACAAAAAATGTTCTCTAAAACTCACCTTTTTATCAGTTTATTTTTTCTGCAAAGATGTTTAATAAAATGTTCTCAAGTCCACTCAACTAAATTCCTCGCATTGATTCCTTTTTAGTTAATCTGCTCAGCTTCTCCCAAGAGTATAATCCCAAATTATGTGCGTAGCCTTCGAGATTTGGATCAGATACTACGACAACGTCGATGACGGCAAGCGAATTTGAAACACCGATGAAGGTGAAGTGGTAGGGGTATGATGATATCCAATAGAGACTACACAGTCAACCAGCAAACGAAAAAGGGGTAGAGAGCAGGTGTAGGTGCTTAAGGGGGAGGAAGAACCGAAATACGAGGAGAAAACGCGTAAACGTGAATTTAATTATAATCCAATAAAGGTCGTCCGCGACGAGAGGGAGAATAATAATCCTCAGTCCTTGTTAGAGTGGTTTTATGTTGACAGAGTATGGAGGTGGAAGAGGTATTTGATAAAGAGCCCAGCCCAGAACTGCTTAAGCTGACTGCAATGTATTTTTTCTTTGTTTTATTTATTGCGCGAGAAGCCTTTCAATGCGGATTAATGATTTTGTTGAAATTTATGATGACCACGATGCACAGACAAACTATCCGCAGTTTGTCAGACTTTCATTCGCCTTCATTTTGAGTTGGGAATTTCCTTGCGAATTTTGCATTTTCACTAATTTTTCTTGAACAGCACTTTTCCTTAATTGGCACACTAAATTTAACAATTGATTGAACATTTATTAATAATTAGGGGTCGTTTAGAACATAGGGCACAAGCTAATGGTAGCAATTCTTGAAGAACCGTCCAGCAAACTTGAAATCGGCAAAAACGGGGTCGGTTCCTCGAAAGGAAAACAAACGTAAGAACCACGACGAGATGATGACGAAGACGGTGACTTTAAAACTTTTGATGACGACAGAACGACAATGACAATAATTAAAAGACGGCAGTGTAGGCAGTAGACATTCTTTTTATCAGTTTTGACAAAAATAAAATTAAAAAAAAAATATATGATGGATGAAAAGGAAATTTTTCTTCTTATGCTTTTTTCTTGTTCACTCGCGATTGTATATTTTCTCGAATAACTTTCTTCTCAATCGACTTATTTTTAAAAATTTTGAATCATTCACACAAGCACTTAATAGATTTTTTAATTTTCCAATTAAAACTGATTTATTTAATTAGGTTGTTGTTTAAAAAAAAGAAAGAAAACTCCAACGAACGAACGATACTCTGCAGATTCTTGAAGCGTCGTCCATCTTGGATTTTATTCTGTCATGTCAGATTTTTTTTTAGGCCAAATAAATTGAGTATCGTATAGCTGACCTGTTTTGTTTTAATTTGTTTAAAGCGCCGGGAAGTGGTGGTTTCTCTGTCGGGCGCATGTGAGCAAGTTACAAGAAAGTTGTGTTTATTTTTCGTGAATTGATTTCGAAAGAATCTTGTTCGAATTATTTCGGAGGCGGCCATTATTGTTTCGAATACTATCTAGTGTGGTGAGATAGTAGATGGCAGTGCAAACGGTAAAGGAAAAACTTTGTTTAAGGTGATTGCAAAATATAAATAAGGCCGTTTGCAGCAGAAGGGAGGCAAGTCTAAAATGTATTTTTGTGGTGAAAAAAATGAAATATTGGCTAATGCTTTGAAATGATATGCCAACAAAATGTAGGCATGTTTTTACATTATTTTAATAAACTTTAAATTTCAACAAATAGGTAATAAAATATTTACGATTTTTTCGCCGTGATAAATTTGGACGGAGGACAAAAGGGAGTTTTGCAAGAAGGTCCTCAAATCGTTTGCGAAAATAACTGATAAACGAAACAGTTATTTGAATGAACTTTAACAGCCTGCTGGTCTATTGACCGTTTTGGTGGATTAACTTATAACATTTTTAATCTAGGTACGAAAAATTAGTTCTTTTTATTGAAAGATTTAAACTTTCTTTCAAAAGATTTGATATTTCTGCATTTTAGGTGGGTGTTGTTTTTTATCTCTAAACTTATGTTCTTGTGCGTAAATGGTACCGGTGCACTGTTTGAGATGGTAATTCCTGTTTCAACTGCACTGATTTATATAAGTTTGTGAGCATGCAAAACGAATGGCATCAGTTGGCAGATTGTTTTTATTTGTGTGTTTGTTTTCGATTCTGTTAAGCTTTAATTTGCTTATTAGATCCCACGCAGAAGAAAGATTAAAGCTCTGATCTCGATTTAAATTCGAGTGCATTTTTATTTCAATTGCCTCTCGCACCAATCTAGGTACGTTAAATCTTTCAGTTAAAATCAATTTAGCTTGATCAAATCGTATGAAATGGTCTTCATTATGCTCATAACGTGTAACTCGCTCTCAAATCAAATCATTAAAAACGGATCAAACAAAACACTAAACGATTAAGTTTAGTCACCCACATCAAGATTTGTCTCTAACAATAACAAACCTATCGCAAGACTTAAAAAACGGTCTCTTCAAAGCTAACCACAGAAAAATAAAGTAATTTAGCCATAAGAAATAAAGCGCAGGGCTGGGTCGCACAAACTTCCTCTTGCGGCAAGTTACCTGCAGCCTTAAAGTAAAAACGGAATATACGAAAAAACCGTATGAACTAAATTTATTACATCTTAAAACTAAATTTCATAAAAATTCGTCAAATGGTTTTGAAATATTGAATTCACAAAAACAGTTTTTCAAAAAATATTTAAAACTTAAGAAAAACATTTTTAAAAAATAATTTTATACCATGTTATTTTAAATAGCTAGGAAAATTTCCATATTGAGTTTCGTTCAAATCGCTTAAGCCGTTATCCAGATAGTCGAAATTTAAAAATACCGCCGTAATATGGTTTTCACTATTTTATAGACCTTCTAAACCTTATTACACATATGAAATTTGGTTGGAAACGTTATAGCCGTTTTCGAGGAGAATAAGCTTTTCGATAACCGTTATATGGCAGGTACCGTTATTTTTAGATTTACAATTGTGGGCACGCAAAAAACGAAACGAGCGAGAGGAACAGTTGGTCAAACAATCAAGGTAGCGGAGCACGAATTTGAAGTGGTGCAATCCTTTAAATACCTTGGGTCAATAATAGCAGCCGATAACAATATAGAAGAAGAAATACGCGGGCGGCTTCTCAAATCCAACAGAGCCTAACTACAGTCTGTCAAAGCTCTTCAAATCCAGAAATCTCACCATAACTTCAAAACTACTGCTGTACAGGACCCATGGTCCTGCCAGTACTTACATATGGATCCGAGACTTGGGTGCTTAGCAAAAGGCACTCTGACCTCTTAGCCGCGTTCGAGAGAAGTCTTAAGGAGAATTGTTGGCCCCATATGTGAGGAAGGACGATTCCGGAGACGGTACAATCATGAATTGTACGCAATCTACCTTGAAGCAGATATCGTGACAAAAATTAGGCTCGGTAGACTTCGGTGGGCAGGGCACCTAGCTCGCATGAGCGAAGAGGAACCTGCTCGGAAAGTTCTTTGTGGTACATTCTATGGCAGACGACAGCGTGATAGACCATGCTTGCGCTGGAGAGATGGCGTAGAACAGGACGCCCGGAGCCTTGGGGTGCGCAAATGGATGGCTTCGGCTCGAGACCGGGATAGGTGGAGAGACTTGTTGAAGGAGGCCAGGACCGGACCCCGGTTGTCGAGCCGATGATGATGATGATGATGAAAAAACGAGACATACGACATATTTTGACATCTGTTCCAGCTCCAGCTCCAGTTACAGTTGCAGCAGTCTATTGTGTTCAAACAGTAAAGGTCGCTTAACGATTCCTGTACCCTACCATCAGTTTATAATTTTCTAGTAAGATCTGTGCTGGAGTATTGCTGTACAGTTTGGAATCCTTAATATGCTAACTCATAGGAGAAAATAGAAAAAATTCAAAGATATTTTACGCGCTACGCTTTTTTAAGTTAAATTGGAGAATAGTTACACCCTCTTATAAAACCAGATGTCTTTAGTGGGAGCGGGTCGAAATTCTAGTTTCAAAATTTTGTTTTTTTTTTTTGAAAATTCTGCTTTTCAAAATTCTACTTTTTGTTTTTTACTCAATTCTTTTATTAACAAAACAACAAATCAACTAAGATCATTAAATAATCAAATAATTATGTATTTTATAACAAAATTTCTTATTACAAAAAAAGTAAGCTACATTCTAAGTAAAGAAAAGGTTTGCAAAATGTTAAAAAGCGCGCGCAGAATTTTAAAAGCTGAATTTTGAAAGCAGAATTTTGACAAAACAATTTTGACCCCGGCAGAACTTCGACAGCAACCCATCTTTTGTTCGGATTAAAAACGCTTGAAACTCGACGCAAATACTTTTCAATTATGTCGATCAGATATATTATGCGACCAATCATATTAAATGTCCTTCATTAGCTGCTTTAGTCTACGAGGGCAATGCACCTTTAAGAGTTACACACATACGATTTTAAATTTATGAACAAAGTTCAATCCTTTTGAGAATATACACATAGACAAAGTATTGGCATGAGCAACATTCCCATAATCTTTTTGGTGAAATACAGGATATAAAAAGTGAAAATTTGCGTTTTGTCAAGATTTGTTTTAAATATACATATGTTCATATAAATATACACAAATTTTCAATTTTCGACTAGAACTTGAAACTTGAAACTGAACTGAACTTGAAATTGAACTTATCGCATCGACTTACAGAAACCCTATTTTTTTCCAGATGCGATAAGGGAGAAATGAATCGTTTCAATTTTTAACGATGCGAAAAGATATCGCCTGAGTTACAGAACATAAGTCCAGTTTCATACGATAAATATTTATCACTAGATTATAATTTTTAAGAATGTCATGTTCTTCAACCAGTGGATAATTTCCAAGCTAGTTTTTTTTAGATACCGCGTTTTATCTTGTAAGTACCTAATCCTCTTCATATAGAAGAGGATGTCGCCATGTTTTTTTTTTTAAATTAAGCTTTACTTTAAAATTAAATAAAAAACGGTAATAACTGTCAGTTCAGTTTTCGAATTTTTTGAAAACGATCGAAATGAAAACATAAAAATTCAATTTTTAAATTGAAAATCGGTTTTCAATTCGATTTCATAGAAATGTAACATGGGCAAAGTGGGTGTATTATCCTCTGCCTTTCATTCAATGGTACAGTCGAACCCAGGGAGACATAAGACTCTCCAATAATCACAATATTCTTGTATAAAAAAAACAAGTACCTATCCAAATTATGAGCTTAATTCCATTATATCGCTATATGAATGGGATTTTGTCATTCGATATTTCTTGTGCACCACGGTGATTAATTTTCGTTTGTTTTCTTAAACTTTTGTTCTTTCAAATTTCCTATTATTGCTTCCACATCTTTTCAAGTCGGTACTTTATTCAATCTGTCGTTTGTCGATTTGAACAACAGACAATTGAATGAATACAATATTATTAGTTAAATCCCAGTGGTGAAATGATCAAGACACAGAAGCTCTATTAATTTTCCTAAATTATGTATTTCTGTCCAAAGTTTTGGTGAAGTTAGTAAAGTTATAGTTTTCGGTAGATTATCAAAAACACTCACTCAATCTGGATTCTGCGTTTTACAGGATTTTCGTAGGATAATACAGTATATACTTTTTCGCAGGATTTCGAATGAAAAAACAGTGTAATCCTGCGGCATGAGTGCAGAAGTGTTTGATTTGTGTGATTCACTTATACATAATCAAAGTGAGAGAATTCCGGGAAGATGTAGTGATCATGTTAAAAAATATAATAAATAAATATTTTTATATTTATAAAATAAAAAATCAATTATGTTCAACAAATAATCAAATAGATATGTACTTTAAAACAAAATTTCTTACTATAGGTAACAAAAAGTAAACTACATTCATATTAAACTCTTAAATAGGAGTACACTCTACCTTTTTAATATTTTCTGTGTAAAACCGGCAGCGAAAATATCTGAGGATAGAGACATTCTGCAGACAGATCGGTCACAATTGCGTGGCCGCAACCATATGTAGAATGGCTTGTGGGTCACAATAGCGTGGCAGCATCCATAATGCAACGGCGATTATGAGTTACAATGCGGAAGTAAACGCAATTAGAATATGTGCGCAGATAAACATTGAAAGGAACTACCGGAACCAGAATATAGCCATAATGTCAGACAGCCAAGCTGCACTCAAAGCACTAAATTCCTGCATAATCAGCTCGAAGCTGGTTTGGGAGAGTGTAAACGAACTCAACAAATTATGCAAAAACAACACTGTAACATTATACTGGGTTCCAGGACATGTTGGAGTTGAGGGAAAGAGAAAGCTGATGTTTTGGCTAAGGCAGGGGCAGTGGCACCCATGATTGGGCCGGAACCCTATTACGCGATAGGTGAAAATGTGATAAAAAATCAAATCAAAGCGGAAGAGGAGGCAAAAAGATTCAATAACTGGAAAGAACTTCCTAAACTGAGACAAGCCAAAATGCTTCTTGGGAACTATAACCAAAAACGATATAAAGTATGTATAAACCTGAGTAGAAACAAACTTAGAATCTTAACGGGTTTCCTCAGTGGTCACTGCAAACTTAAAAGACACCTAAACATCCTAGGTATATCCAGTAGTGCTACCTGTAGGTTCTGCAACGACCAAGAAGAAACGCCAAATAACCTTCTAGGAAAGTGTGGGGCGATAATGCACAAAAGAATAAAACATCTGGGAAGTTACGAGATAGAGGAGAGCGAATTACCCTCTCTACAAGTACTCCAGATACTATCATTCCTTAAAGATATTAAGATGGAGGAAGAGCTGTAGAATGAGTCAATCATCCAGCCCTAGTAAAGGGGGCACAATAGATCTAAAGGTCGCAGTGCACCACAACCCCTAAATTTATTCATTCATTCATTCATTCATGAGTTACAATTGCGAGGCTATAATCAACTACTACTTTTTTTTTGCGGGTCATAATGCAGTGACGTTTATGATTCACAATTGCGTGGTTATAATCAAACATGAAATTGCTGGTGGGTCGATGTGTGTGATCACAAATATACAAAAAAGGGCTTGTAGTTCACAGTAAATATTTCACTTGAAATATTGAACAAATTTTGAAGAAAATTGGTAAAATTCAAATCCTGTTCCAAAACCAGACGAGTTCAAGTTTTTCACAGAAGAGATTGCTCCCGAGAGACAAGGCCCTTTCTCCTACCTGCAAATTTCAGTTCCAGAAAATTTCTTTGGCCAGAATTAAATAATAATTCTCCTGATCTTACTTATACCTACATTTTTGGCTGGTAGGTAAATTTTTTGCCATTTGTAAGTATTTTAAAGGCCAAGATTTACAGATAATTGCAGTTCAATTATTAAAATAAATAAAAGCGCGTCGCGCGACAACATTTCAAAATAAAACGAATATTCACCCTTATTGCGATAGGCGTTTCACTTAAACGCCAATTGTCGTTATTTTAGTCGTGTCGCTTTCGAAACGGTATTGCGTATCATAAACTAGCACGAGTACGATAACTTTGGCGCCAAGAATTGATAACGGTTTTTTGTAGAACAGTTCAATACAAGCATTTTTTACTATGGGTGGGGGGGGTCTATCTCCCTCCGTTTGGGCGGGAGGGGCAATTTTATAAAAACAGTGCTAAAAATTTAAAACAAATATTAAAAAATAACGGTAATACTTACAACTAAGTTTTATATATTTTTTTAAAGCCAATACTTTTTTCTATTAGATTTTTTTAAATCAAGTGAAACCTATGCATAGTCTTTGAAAAAACCGGACTTTAAACTCAAAAATTGCGAAAAAAAAGGTAAAAAAAAACTTTGAAGTGTGATTTTTCAAAACTGTAAAATAAAATACTCCTTTTTTTTATAAAATTCGTTGCTCATATTAATTTTAAATCATAAACTGAAAACAAAATGATTTTATGTTTTCTGGTTTTTGAGAAAATAGAAAATTACTAAAGCGTATAAACAGTGAGGTATGTAAGGGGGGGCATGCTGCCCCCCTGCAACCCCCCTGCTTGGACACACTATAGGATTTGGGGTGGGTGCGAGGTTGGGTGTATGCAAAGTTTCTGTTGCATTTAAAGATGCCCAAGCATCATTACAAAAACGAACCTACGTACAACATTCACCGTATACCAAAAAAAAAAGAAAACTCTTATAAGAAAGTAGTTTTAGTAATTTTCCATTTTCTCAAAAACCAGAAAACATAAAATCATTTTGTTTTCAGTTTATGATTTAATATATTTATTTATTATTATTATTAATATGAGCAACGAATTTTATAAAAAAAAGTAGTATTTTATTTTACAGTTTTAAAAAATCACACTTCAAAGTTTTCTTTTTACCTTTTTTTTCGCAATTTTTGAGTTTAAAGTCCGTTTTTTTAAAGACTATGCATAGGTTTCACTTGATTTAAAAAAACATCTAATAGAAGAAAGTATTGGCTTTAAAAAAAGATATAAAACTTAGTTGTAAGTATTGCCGTTATTTTTTAATATTTGTTTTAAATTTTTAGCACTGTTTTTATAAAATTGCCCCTCCCGCCCAAACGGAGGAAGATAGACCCCCCACCCATAGTAAAAAATGCTTGTATTAAACTGTTCTACAAAAAACCGTTATCAATTCTTGGCGCCAAAGTTATCGTACTCTCCCCCATAAACGCCATTTTTCTCGTCGCTCTTAGATTCCACATACGATCCATTGAGAGAGCTGATTTTGACACAACAAATTAAATAGAAAATTTTGAATCGAAGATTTATATTCTATCAGTTTTAAACATTTTTGCTTTTTATAATTAAAAAATGACAATTTTCTAATGTTTTAATTTTCATGAGAAGTTATTCTCAGGACAGCTCAGTTTTTCATTCAAAATTATTTTTGAAACATATTTTTTTGTAAATGAGTATATTAATAACATAGCAGCTGTGACGATGACAAGAACGGCAAATATAAAAGGCACGTCTGTGTGGCACAAATTTGCTCTTGTGACAAATTACCTAAGAGGTTAATGAAAAAAGACACGACTGGTTCTCTCGAGGGTTCTCTTGGAAAAAAAAAACCGTTAGCATGTACCTTTAAAACTGTTTTCTAGGAATACCAGCTTTAACCATCTGAAAGGGTTTTAGTACTACATTACTCATGTCAAATTTCATCATATATCATATGGCGATATTTTGAGACCTAAAACTTCATCTTCAAAAACTCCCTTTTGTTAAATGTTTAGCGAATTCATCGATCTTTTTGTTCCGTGAGACCAATAAGAAACTTGTTATAACTATAAAAAAAAACAACAAATTAAAACTTACATTTTGGGAGTATTTTTGGCTCTGTCGTTTGCAAATTCTTGAACGACAAAATTTGGCGTTTTTAAAGACGCTTTTGATTTAAAAACGACTACCGTAATACAAAAAAAATCTCTATTACAACAAATGTCACTTATAAAATGCATTCCACTGTCCACAAAACAAAATAACGCCTAGTGTCGTTGAACGCCTTACGTAATGCGAAATCATTTTGTCGTGTTTTCATATGGCGTTGAACGACTATCGCAATAAGTGTGATTGCTTTTGACGTTTAGAGAAGTAGTGAGAGAGATTTTTCACTTCTGGTGAATCTTTTACGGGACCAGCGGGACATTTATCGAAAAACGGGACATAATTTATAGGCGATAAACCAAGAAATTTGTCCATCAAAATTTGGAGGATGCATTTATTTTCTCTTCAACGACTCACCAGAACTTTCTCGTACTTTTAGTTTTCTTATCTTATCAAATTCCATTGACAAATTCCTGAATTTATTTTCAACTCCGTCGAATTTTTCCTCGACCTTTTCAAATTTTCCTTCAAAATTCTCAAACTTTGCGTCAATCTTAGTATCAACTGTTAAAAGTTGTATTTCAACGAAATTTCTTTAACTCAGAAGTTTGTATCTTTCTTATCAATTGCATAAAAAGAAAAGATGTTATCACATGTTTTTAGAAATATGTTGGTCCGCAAAGCATATTTTTGTAACAGGGATGATCTTGGAGCAACCAGAATGGGTTTCTGATGAAATTTTTAAGTATTTTAAGCATCTTCAAGCTTATATTTGAATTAAGTACAAGTCCTTAATTGAAACAGCTTTTGGCATTCAAAAACAAAAACAAAAAAAAACAAACAAACAAAAATATTGTCAATTTTGTGTATATTTTCATTTATTTTTTGATACTTTAACTTATATCTGTTATTTTTATACTTATTTTTTTGTTTGTACATTTAACATAATTATATACACATTCATTTTTCATAACTCACTAAATTGTTGATTCTTAATTACTCACTTACTAGACGATTATAGAAATGTCTACCGTTATATTTTTATGGTGTACAGTTTTATTTGTGTATAAATTAAACGTTTTTTTTTAATAACGTCTGCGTCTCATTAATTAAATAGTTATCTAAGAACACAAAACTATCAATTAAGAAAAACAAAAAGAAGTTAAAGTAAATGTTTATATTTATAGAGTTTTTGCAGTTATAAGTCTTGTGGAAAATAATGCACTCAGTTGATGTTTTATTTTAAAAATTATTAATTTATATTAATTAAGAAATATATGAATGTTTATAAATAAAGTTACGTTGGGAAAATCTTATATTTAAAACAATACAAAATGTTTATCATCTTTATTATTAAAGTTAAAAAGGGTTCACACTAAATAATTATTTATTTGTATCCTTTTGAATTTTCGTTTTCATGAGCACAAAGCTTAAACTAAATATTACAAAATATATGTTTGTTTTTTCCTCTCTTTACAATGCGTTTATTCATCGTTTAATTTCATTCACACTTCATATTTGTATATATATATTTCTATGCATTCTTTCTAACCCAAATACAAAATAAAAAAAAATTATTAATTTTCTCATTTTCATAAAATTAGTTTGCATTGATTTTTTTTTCACTGTGATTTCACTGTGACTTATTTTAGAAATGGATACATCCTTAAATGCTATTGAAGGAATTTAATTTATTTCTAAGTTTTTTTTTTGTTTCTAAATAAGTTTTTTTTTAAAACAAAAATCATATAAAATAAATTAACAAAAATAAAATTAAACATAGTTAAAAGAAAAAAAAAAAATAAATCACATCTGATATCACGGTTTATCTTCAAGCACAAAAATTAAACGATAAATTGCATTCGATTTCATTTTAATGTCCTTTTACAATTTTTTCTTCGGTTTTCTTCCTTAATTATTATTTTACTTCAAAAATATTGTTCTTCACAAAATAATTTTAAAAAAAGAATTCAAACTGAAACTACCTTAATGTGGGGTGAATATAGAATTTCAAAGCTAACTAAGCCACCACAACGGCAAATTCGAATTCGAAGTAATCAAAGAAAATCAGTTTTGTTTATTATTGTGTATGTGTAGGTTTTTATACAACTGGTACACAAACCCATTCTAATATTCGAACTAGCCAAGACCAAAGCCAATTCTAGGCAGCCGCTGTAATTTTCGGTGTCGAAATTGGTGCTGTGCCTGAACTATTGGTGGGTGAGTTGCTAACAGATGGCGCAGCATTATCTTCGTTATTTGTGTCATCGTTAATTACATTGATAAGGTTACCATCAGGGCCGGTTGTTGTGTTATTGGCCAGCATATTAGCGCGCAACTCGGGTGGTAGGAATATTTTTACGACATTTGTGATTTTTACTCGGCAATTCGGGCAGTTAGTCAGTCTGAAAATTGAAAAAAAAAACTGTTAAAAAGATGCTAAGAAGAAAATAATAGATAATAGATGTTAACAGACAATGAACAACTTTAAATGTTCTTCCTATGAGTGAATGTTGGTGACTTATGAACAAAACATATTGAACCAGCATCAGCATCGTCAGTTGGAACCAGCGTAATGGCATTGTATCATTGAGTTTATACACATAGAGGAATCAAGATGGTTCCAAACTCACCGAAGTAGATGTCGCTAAATGAGCATATCGTTAAAACCGAAGTAGATGTCGCTAAATGAGCATATATCGAGTAATTATTATTGCTTTAAGTCACTTAATTCAATTAAGGAAAAATACTAAACCCGAGACGAACTAAATTCTTTTGCATACATTATTGTATTTGTTTTTCTTTCTTTCTCTTGTCTTTTTACTCAAGAATAATTGCTGCAAGAGTAAAAAAACAAAACAAGTCGATAGTAACGACATCCTACGAGGAAATTTTGATAATTACTTTTCAAAAAGATGATTATTATGGATTTATCAATAAACAATAAACTTAATATGACTCGTTTTTGGCAGGGACTACCGGTTGATCTTAAATAATGCTTTACCGTGCGCTCAAAAACTACTCAACGTATAAAAAAAAATGTTTGAGGCAACATTTGTAGGGAATTTTATCCTCTACAATATTGCCATAAATACAAATAACGAGAAACCCATAGGAAAGGAGATATTTGAAAAAAAATGTTCAAAAGGTCGATTTTTCTGACCTTTGACCTCGGATTTTAATAGACGCGGACACCCTACCATAGGTAGGTTTTGAGACAACTTTATGGATGTCTTAATACAAGTTTATACGAATTTACAGCTGGGTATCTCAAGTTCCGATGTGAAATGCTAATTTGACTGGATTTAAAAAAGGTGAATCATAATGTTTATTTAAACATTCTAAACTATAGAGGAACTAACAAGCTAATAATAGGTATCAAAATGCTTACCTAGCTGCGCACTGACTGCAGGTCATCACATGACGACATGGATTGAACATACTATTAATGGAGCGGTCCATGCAAATTTTACATGTCATAGCTTCTGAGATCCTTGTATCGACGCAACGTTCAATTGCTGCTTCACGTTCTTCTTTTTCCTTGATGGCAAAATCAACTTTTCCACAAACAATTGCACCATCTTTTGTCGTGCTCGGCAGCAATCTGCTAATATCATCTGTTATACTCGTTGATGCTGATGCCGTTATTTCAATACCACGTTCGTGTAAAATTCTTCTTGCCTGATCATGAACCTCACGACAGGTGCGTTGAATATCGAAAACATAACGTTTTCCTAATTCTGTATCTTCTTTAAACATCGAAGCAATGGTACCCTTGAGATCGCGTGTAAATTGATTGGTAACCACACCGCGTACTTTATCACAGACATAGAATGCATGACGTTCGGTTATCGAACGATAGAGTCCAGCAGCGATTGCATGTTTTTGTAGCTTAATTTCGAGCTCCTTGCGATCATTATGATCGTCAACATATTCCAGTTTAAAGGTGCGCCGAAAAGATTTAGCTGCCGCAATCGCACTGAATGGGATGCTGTAAAGATAAGAAAGAATAAAGTGGTTAACAAAGTTTTATAGAAATTGAAAACAGTGGTATACAAATAGGTAACGTTCCGTTAAAATTCAAACTTATAAAAATTCAAATTGAATAACTTTATTAATAAATAAATAATGTATATATGCATTTTTCCGTATTGATCAAAGAGTATGTGATGCTTATGATTTATGAGCAGATATTCAATGTAAATCGTTTGTAAAGTTTGGTGCAGTCGTGCAGTGAGGAGGCTTTTCTTTGCTTGAATTCTGACAAATATTTTTTCTGCTAACTTGGTAAGATTATTATACTCATTTTAAATTTTGAGAATAAGGTCATTAAGTCCAATTTGTATAGGTTCTATTTTGTGGAAAAATTGGTAGTTCGACTGAACTATAAGTATTAAAGCGAGAGCATCTCTTGGTGCAAAGTATGTGGATTTTCGACGTTAACTATTCATTTCGACGTTAACTTCCAAATATTTAAATCTCTAATTGCATAAATATAAAAACCACATCACAAAACCACATTAACAATAAAATAAAAACAACATACCAAGTCTTTCGAGAAAAAATCAAGGCGTATATATAGTAAATTATTCAAATAATAGATTTCTAGGAAATGACATGATTTTTCAAAACAAATCTTAACTGAAATATTACATTTACATATAATATTCCAATCATTACGAATATAATACATTTTAATAAATTTAATGAACCATAATAATAATCAAAACATGTATAGAAAATAATTTTCCACTTAAGGTTGAGATTAAAGAGCTTGAGGGTGTTCAATCCGATAACAATGTTGCTCTTGTTCAAATTAAATTCCCTTAAGATTCCATTACTGCAGACTGCTATGCAAATAATAATATAGGTACCTATACTCCTCGGTTTAATTGATTTTATAGTATCCCACAGGAGACGTATATTGGAATACAAACATTTATCAAAAGATTTTTTCGATTAAATACCTTATATTGATTTTACATGAGTATTATAGGAAACAAATACGATTATTGTATCAGAACGTTTCTGTTATTTTATATTCATATTTCATATGATGCAATAAAATACATTTCTGATGTTAAGGTATTTCAATTAAAACTATGACTCTTGAGTTCTTATTTAGTCTGATACAGCATATTAATTGCTACATTTATACACGAACTTTTTTTCTGACAGTTGTCTCTAAAGATGCTGGTCAGATAAATTCTTTTAATGACTCTAAGGGCCAATCTTTTCAGCTCTGGTTAAATCTCTGAAGTGGGATTCTCTAACGATTTAGAGTTTAGAGTTTAGAGACAATCTAAATGTCCTTCTGTTCTCTAACTTAGAGCAAATTGGTATTCTGTAATTCCATGTAATAGACTTAGACAGAAGTACTAGATTTCTTGTAATTCTACTAATTGACACTTGTCATTGTGCGCGTTCGGGTGCTCTTGAGATAAGCTATCAGATAGTCTGGTATCCAATTTGTTTGTGAATGACCAAAACCAGAAAGGCGCATTTCACTGACGAACGCATAGTTTATTTTATTATTAATTAAGAGTAGAGAAAATAAACAATTGTAAAAGTTATTCTAAAATGGCATTTATATACGCATTTTTGGCCGAAGATGAAGAAATAAGTTTCCGAAATGAGAGAAGAAGGAACTCTAGGTTACTAATAATTCAAAGAAAGTCTCTCCGAGATGCTAGTGACCTACTTAGTATTCCGGAAGAAAGGTAAATTATTTGTTTTTCTCAACATTATATTATAAAGTGAATAATATTTTAATCCATTCATAGATTTAGAGAATTATTTCGAGTTTCTAAGGAAGTTTTCAATTTTTCGAAATAGAAGCTAGAGCCAACTTTATGTGTTCAACAACGCATACAAAAAATTACCAGTGCACCTGAAAATTATTGCTGCGCTAAGATTTTATGCAACTGGATGTTATCAGCGAAGCGTTGGACAAGATTTTTTCATTTTTTCATTTTATATCCCTAGAAATGATATAATAATGTAAAAATGCTATTTAAATTAAAATTTCTTACGATAATATAACTTACATCTTTTCAAATATGCGCGTCTCACATCACAATAACAAGTGAGTAAAATATTAAAAAATAACACTCTAAGTTAGAGCAAAAGTTCATTAGAGAATAGCTTATTCACTCTAAGTTAGACTGAATCTAGTACAAAAAAAAAAAACTTCCCTATGAAATTTCCCACCAAAGTTTACTCTAACTTAGAACTGTCAGAATGGCTCTAACTTAGAGAGTTTTTCGTTAGAGAATTCCGAAATGCTCTAAATTTCGAGTTTAGACTCTAAACTCTAACTCTAAGTCGTTAGAGAATCCCACTGCTGGTTTGTTCACCATAGAATTTTCTCAACAAGTTGTTTCGAAACTCGGTTAACTACCATTTTATCTACTTTGGTTACCAAACCAAAGATAGTTCCAGTTTTCCAGTGGTCCAGTTGTGAAACGAAATCTCTGGTTAAGTTTTTTTATACTTTTTTGAATGCGAGAGAAAGAGATCGAAGATTTTGTCAATAATTCATAACAGCCTGTCTCGTTTCGATGCACATGGATAAACTGAATTGATTCATTTCACGAACAAAGGAAAACAAAACAATATACATAAAATATAGGGCTGGAATTTATTAAGATGGTAGATCATCATTTTTTTAATTGTATTCTTTACGATTAGTAGTAATAATCAATAAGTATCTAATATATTATTTATCATTCAACACAAATGTGAAAAAAATAATCGATTACCATAGAATTTCTGTGGTTAACCAAGCAAAATTAACTGGTTAACGAAATCTCTGCTAACCATAGATTCTCTGGTTAAAATTTTGCTGAAAAGACCAAATCTCTGTTAACCGACTGGAATAATGACACTAACCACGGAAAATTAGCTGGTTAACGTTATCTATGGTAACCATAGATTCTCTGGTTAAGATTTTGTTGAAAAGACAGAATCTATGGTTACCAGCTGATATAATCAATGATTAAACTTAACCAGAGCTGAAAAGACTGGCCCTAGGTTAGGTTTAGGTTAGGTTTATGTGGCTGTCAGGAAGACAAGAAGAGACTGGCCCTAAGACTGTGGCGGTGTATTCATTTGGATGTAGGTATATGATCGAAAAACTCTTTACAGAAAGAACAGAATGCATGATTTTTTTAAACATTTTGTTTCACATTTGTTTTTTCTGACATTTATTATTGTCTCTGTTCTTTTCTTTTTTTAACCAAAATTTTAAGAGTTTAACTAATTTGATAAATTTAATCTGGGAACTCAAATATGGCATCATCATAATTATCCGTGTATATATAAAATAAATTGTCAGCATCATATCATAACTCGTTTCATTTTTCTCATTCTTCAAAAAAAAAAATCCAATTAACAACTGAAAAACTGTGTCGGAGAATTTATTCTAAATTTAAGGACAAAGGCATAACATAACATACCTTCCTATTATTTAAGACAACCGTAGCCTACACAAGGTCTTCATAAATTATATTAATTATAATTATAATAATATTTTTGATTCCGAATCATGATTTCCAAGGTGTCCTAGTTAAGTACAAAGTTAAACCATTAAAAAATAAAATAAGAACAATTTTAAATACAATAAAATAACTCATTGTCGCATAAAGGTCTTCATTTATTATATCTGTCATCAAAAAGTATAAAAAAAAAACGTGCCTTTATAATAAGAACTATAAGAAAGAAAATCCTCCTAATATGGAAACATCCATCCCGCAGGTCAAATGGGACAAAATTGTATCCCTTGTGCAAAATAAATCTTTATAGGTATACTTTGTCATGTTGTCACAGTTATCTTATACAAATTTACAAATGCTCACCTATTTTTCCTAAGCCATAACTCGAGGATTAATTTTTATCTTAAAAATAACTTTACTACAGTCGTTGTTGATTGAAAGCAACATTGAATATATAATATAGGTACATTTATGTGGACAGTATATACTTATTTTTATTTACCTAAAAATGTATTGCCTATATAAGGAGATATTAAACATTATTTGATGTTTCAAATTGAAACTATACAACTTCAATAACACTCTGGGTTTTGCTGTGATTTATGACAAATGAGGGTAATCTAGATATCGAAAAAATCACAACATAGGTAACCTGAAAGAAAATCAATTTCTCCTTCTCTTTAGGAAAAATAATCAACCTGGGGTATCGGGTTTGGCGTTACTCATAAATTGAGCCAACAACCTGACAGAACATAACATAGATACACATTTTTTTTTTTCGTTTGCAAAATATGACTTACCTCTGTCCAAGAACATTTTTCGTTTAGCACGCTTACACCATCATATCAAATAAGGTCAAACGGGAAATTACACCTTTACGATATATATACTGTTCTCTTTTTTTCCCTTTTAAATCAGAAAAGCCTACCTTATTATATAATCAAGAACATGTTCGCATAAATATTCTCTATTGGGAAAACATCCAGCAGCAGGTATTCCATGATCAAGGCATATCAGCAACGGTTTGGTAAATTACGCACTACCAGTTTTGTTTTCATTTATTCGTGTTTTTTTTTTTCCGAAGAATGATGATGGAGAAATTGAATTAATTAAAGAAGCTGTTGAACCACAAGTGCAAAATATTTATTTACAAGAAACGAGAATGGTTGGTGCTGCAAAATTCTGCCCATTCTGGTCAAACCATCAGTAGCATCAAATGACCATATAATTATTGAGGATAAAGAAGACGGACGATGACAGGTGTGGTTTCACATCAATCATTTTGCCAATGAACAGTAGTAAAATTATTTTCAAAAAATATTTTTCTATTGAAAAATAATTGAAATGATGATACTGATAAGGATAACTTTTGTTCTTCTATGATCTAGAATAGATACATTGGGATGATTATCTTCTCTTTGGTAATTTAATATAATCGGAATGCTCTTCATATACCTATCTACCTAAAGAAGTTTTCGTTTTGACTGTGTTCTTTATACATATGTATAGAAGATAGGTAGGTATTTGCCAAAGATACCCTTCAATTTTGTACTGCTCACTTTCCTTTTAAGTAGTCCTAAACACATCTTACTCTATAAAAACTGCGACTCTAAAGAATGAGTTTTCGAAATATATTAAATGCATAGCCAAGTTCAAAATTTTGATTCGACTAGATTTGACACATTTTGCGACTATATTAGCGAACCTTCGCTAATCGCAATAGCTCGAAAGCAAAACTCGCAATATTTTTGACATTTGAAGCGAACTTAATTTTAGCGAATCGCTATTCTTAATACCAAATAGTCGAATTCGCAAGCTTTATAGTTCAATTCGCTAATCATAATTCATAATGTGGGCCTTATATTATCTCTCCTTCTCTTTTCTACTGTATGAAAAAGAAATTGACAGTTGATTGTTAGTCATGATAAATAGAAATAGTGCTTTTTAGGTAACAACGATATATCTCTTTCTCGTTCTCACAGAATTGTCAAAAACAGCTGAATTTTTTTTTATCATTGTTGACAAATTGATTGAAAACAAAAGCGGGAATTCTAAAAAACAATTGTGAAAATTGTGTAGTAATTTTAAGAAATAAATATAAACATTAAGAGAATTTGTCTCTCCACTTATATTGGAAGAAAAAACTAAAGGAATAAAACTAAATTATCAATTGTTGGAAACAGGAGCCGTTTACTTCAAGGAGAGTATTAAATTGGAAAAAGATAAACAACAGTATGGAACTCTCCCAATATGCTTGATCCTTAGATCCATGTAGCAAAATTCGATATTTATCGAAAAATGAAAATATTGGAAGAGATCCATACCTGTGTTTCCGTATGAAAGTAAGATATTTCCAAAAAATGTAACATCTTATATTACCCACAGGTATTTACTTTCAAATAAGTCAAACTGCACAGGAAAGGAGAACAAAAACAGCAACAGTGTTTGCAAAGCTGAAGGACTCTTCGACGCAGGATGGCTGAAGGAAATGGCTGGAACTTTCGTCACACAAGCCAATGTGTACATTGTGTTGGGGAAGGTACTTAAGTTTTCTATAAATAAATAGTCAAATTGCGTTTATCAGTTTTTTTTTGTATCTATTCAAGTTTTGCATTCCCAGCGCCTAAATGAAAAACCTTTGGAGGCCTGGATCATCATTACGGAGAGTGGAAATTAGTAACAACCTTAACAATGTTTTTGTGTTGAATAGTTTTTAATGTTAATAATGTTTTTGTCACTATTTCGGCCACTTTTATATGTATATACAGATGTATTTGTTGGTTTTGCTAATTAAAATAAATTTTTAAGCCACGGAAATCACAAATTTCACACAAAAAAGAATACCGCATTTAAAAATTATTTCCAAATTGCATGCTGTAAGATCTTGAGTTTGACAGTTTGAAAAAAGCGCGATACATATTTCAATCTGTCATCTGTATAGTGTGAGCTGTCATATTTTTTGACAAGATGGTAAAATACCCTATAGAAGGTATGCTCACTCAAGTTACCCGAATAGCTTGTCTATATCGCAGAGGATAGTGACGTCACTATCATCTTTGACTATTATTTTATGTCTTATGTGATGACTATATTATAAAATCAAACTTCATTAAATTAAATTAAATATTTTAAAGTGATAATAACTATGAGAAAAGAAAAAATAATAAAAACAATGAAATGATGGAATGAATAAGTTTTTTCATTTTTTTGACATAAACAGATGATAGTGACGTCACGCAACGAAGTGAGCTTACCTTGTATCTGTTTATCGTGATTGTTAGTGAATTTCGAATCTTTATAAAGGAATGATCATTTCCAGCCCTATCGGCAATTCGGTGGGAACATATTTTACCTCCGAATTTTTCTCTAGTATAGCAACATCCATATATTTTAGGTATATTATAAATAATAACGTAGTTTTTAATGCCGAAGTGGTATAAAAAAACCAAAACAAGAGAGAAACGCCAAAAAAGTCTCCGAAAAGTACTCACATTTACATCACTGAGAATTTTGTTGCGTGGTCAATTGCACTAACGTAGGTATATAGTTTGTACTTTGAAAAGAGGCATGAGTTTAGATTCCTCGTGCAATAGCCGCATCTTCTTTAAATTTATGACAATAGCTATCCATGTTATTTTAATTTTTTCCTATTAATATGTAAACCCATACAATAAGACAAAGTGAACATACATCCCAACAGTGGTTTTTATGAAATAAAAAAAATGCGTATTTACACCGACGACGACTCAAGGCATACCTGACTTAAAAAAAATTAAGTTAAAATTGGAAAAAATGCATATACCATATAACAAAAAATGTCAAGGTTACAGTCTAGTCTAGTCCTATTCTTAATCTGTCACATATTTACATATTTTTGTCAAACATACTGTGTATACTTTGATTGCACTTACTTGTTTTTCTCATCTCCAGGGCAAACCGTGATTCCATGAGCACCCACCGCAATATCACAACGCACTGAATTCTCATTTGTGGTTACACCACTGAAGATCTCCTCCCCATAGCCGGGCAATTCTTGAATTTCCTGTAACAACCAGTACTTTGCTGATTTTGGTGGCATATTCAACCTAGCTAATTTCTCATGTTCGACAGCAATTTGACGAAGAAACTCATCGGGTAGCTCACCGTTGATATCATTTGCTGGTCTTATGATGTAGTCCTCGTAGATTTTTAGTGGTGATGTGACCATTAAATTTTCTACGCTTAATGCATCCGTTGAATTGTTCGAAACGGCTGATGATGATGTAGTTGATACTGCAGATGATGTGGACGATGATGAAGTTAATGGTAATGACGATGATGCAGATGTTGTTGCTGCTGCAGTTGGGAGTGCAGCAGTACTAATGGCAGGACTTGACGATGATGAAGTTGAAGCTATACCTACGGCTATTTGCGGATTGCTATGATGATTTACCAAATGATGTGGATTGTCAATATTTTCACACGATTTTTGTTTTGAAAGACGACGTTTTTTCAACGTGAACACATAGTCTTTTTCTTTCTTTTCTTTGTGTTGTTGTTGCATAAGTTTAATAATTTGTTCTTGTTGTTCTCTTCTCATACGAAGCGGGCACTTGGATTTCAATGACATATCATTAAATCGAATACTATCAGCTTGACATAAAAGTGCACTTAATTTTGCTGCACTATTCCAATCTTTGGCATTAAGTCGGCCTTCGAGTAAATCTACCTTGGCTTGCATGTAGAAAAGATTACGGACACTTTCTTGAAGGATGAAATGCACTGGTACCCAGAATTTTACTCGTAACGCTAACATAAGTTGAATGCCACTACTGCAGCTGCTATCTTGGGTAAGTCGATTGCGTAAATTGATCCATTGGCGGGGACGGGTTTCCTTTTGATTGGGCATCCAGTGTTCGAGTCCAAAATATTCCATTTCACATATTATACCGAGGGCTTTGCAGACCTATAAAAACGAGAGCAAACAATTGTATTAGTATTGAAAGTGAAAATCTCAAGTAAATGTTATATAATATGAATATCAAATGCTTTATTTTCAGAACCTAAGAAGTGTAAGCATTTGCGTAAGTTGGGATCACTTTATTCTAAACTAATGCCTCAAATTTAGGTTTGTATTAATTGATATGACTTCATTTGAAATTATTAGGTAAGTCAGTATAACTAAATGTTTTACCTCAAAGTCAACACACTACACTATGTCCATATTTTACAACCATTTATAGCTTTTCACTTGTGTCAACCGATGACAACGTCAAAATAATGCAATTCCCTACGAAAATTCAAGCAGAAAATCGGATTAAAACGACAAAACACGAGAAGAAAATGCTTTCCTATTAAGACAGTATTTTTCTCTGCGGATTGTTTTGTATCTATGTTTATTGCTGTCATAGTATACAGTGATAGAAAATTCCTCTATGGCAGAAAATGGATGTGTTAAATTGCATTTCACATTTTTTTCCAAAATGGATACAACCTTCCTTAGATACCAGAAAGCATCAGTGAAGCATTAGTAGAACACATTTGTCGCATTCAAATGGCAAAAGTGTCACGAAGACTCGGTGGGGTTTTTAGATTCTATACATTAGCTTAGTGGTAAGATATGTGGAAGTTTTAACTGTTTATTTTTCTAATATATGACAAAATTCCTTTTGGGGAACTAATTGCTTTAAGAGTATGTACATATGTATGTATTTAAACAGTATGATTTATGGTTTGATATTAGATTGCTTATATATAAATTAGACACATTTTCGTTTAATTATATAATCTGAGTCAGTTTTCAAGGATTGGATAAAAGCCAAGTATTTAATTGTATCTATATATTTATATAAAAACTGCGATGGGTATTTGAACTCTTATTCTTGAATTTAAAATGCATGTCATTAAAAACTTTAATGGCCTCTCGTTACTTTAATGACCTCTCGTGCTAGACTTGAACACATCCTTGAGTCATCTCATTTGAATGTTCCTTATTTTAAAGCTAAGCTTTCTTTTGATTCATATGGCGAAATGGATTTAAAAAAATGTTTTTTGAAAGTGGGTAAAATAAACACAGCCTTTATGCATCATTCTTTCTAAAGCAAAGGAGTGTGATGTGTGAGTGATGAAAGGGTTCTCGTTGGAATATATTTACATAAAACATCCTCAGATGCTTTTTTTTTACTAAGTTTTCAGTTTTAATTATATGTTAGTCATGTTTTTCATTGAATATTCAAAAAAAAAAAAAAAAAAACAAATATTTGAATCAGAACCAGAAGAACACTTAAACTTGACATCAAAATAATATTTATACATTCAAGGTGCTTTTGGTTGGTTAGTATACGTTTTAAAGAAGCATGTATGAATATAGGTGACCACGTGAATGTACATAGATTCATGCTTCATACTGATGATAGAGGTTAAAGTAAAATGAGTTCCAATGAACTTTAAGGATTTGTTTAATCGTTTTTACGCAGTCATACCTGGCACCTTGTAAACGCATCCAATTGATTCCGAAAAACGAGTTTGGATATTGGATCAGAGTTAGCTCGAGGATAATATAATTCTGGGATAAAAAAAAACTGGCTGAGTGGCTCGGTGAATTTAGATTTTGTTTTAATTTTCGCAAATGCAAGCTGACCAACGATCTAACCCTTAACTAGTTAAATATACATAAAGTTAAATAAATGGGTTTCAACATTTTGTCTAACTATTCGTTTTTAAAGTTTTCTCCCACATTAAAGAGTTTCTCAATTTTGGAGTAGGTGTGTAGATATAGGAAGATGTATAGGTTAGGTAGGTACATAATGCACCCACCTACATAAACTTTTATCGTTCTAAATGCATGTAAGTTCTCAATAATTTAGGTTTGTAATTACTGTAGGTAAAACTAAAATTTTAGAAGTTAGATTTATATACGTACCGTACCTATACCTATAATATGGTCTTCTTGGTGGTTTTGTTCAAGAATTTTATAATAAAACTTTCTACTAAACATTCCCCTCTACGATGAGCTTACCGTAACTTTTAAAATTACTTTCCTATCTTAACAAAGAAACTAAATTAAATTTTGTGAACTTCCTTTCGTAACCCACAAGGGCCACAAGCACACTTAATCCAATTTCCGAGAACAATTAAAAGCAGTTTCTATGATTCTTTTTTTTTTTCTTTAATGTTCCCTATTCTGATGACCAAAAATAAAACCCACAAAACACTCACCACAATAAACATTGAATTTATCACGGATAACGAACTCAAGTTCTTTGTTAACTCGGTCGAAAAAGTAAAGTAAAGAAAATACCAAAGCCCGCCCAAGCACTCAGGAAGACTTTAACTTAATGGATTTCATAAAGCCTTTGAATTCGTTTTTTTGTAACATTAATGGGTGATAAATTGGTAAAAAGTTCCAAGGATATTTCTATTTCCTACAAATAAAGGAATTTCGTTCTATTCAATTTTAATTCTCATTTTATTTGTCAATTTAATTGAATTTCCTAGCCAAAAACAAATTAATGACTGAAAAACAATAAAAATCATTGAGATAAAATTTCAATCAGATGTAGGTACCTATTCCAACGTGCAAAGATATCCGATATAAAAATAATGCAATTTGGGTTTTTGAAGAACGATGTTAACTGCTAAAATATTCCACTATGTAAGCAAAAAAATTCATTGAAAATCTATTTTTATGTAAAATATACAATAACCGGTGGAATGTTAACAATGAATAAACTCATTTCGATATTTCTGAATACGGATAGAATGGAAATTCATTGGGGAATCATATACCTGTGTATGTATAGTTTTTTTTTGTGCTCAAAGTTTTTGTTTACAATTTATTGGTTGTTTTCCTATTTAAATCAAATTTTTATGAAGTACCTAATGGATTCGTAAAAAATTATATGATTCGAGGTATCACTTCAACATAGATAATGCGACAATAGAAAAATATGGCCCGAAAACCTGCATGTTTGCATTTGTAGACATGTCTTTTTAGGTATAAGTGTATAAGCATTATTTTCAATATGCTGTAGTTGTATATAAGTATCAAATTGATCAATAAAGGTTTTTGCCATAATAAAAAGTTTTCCAATAAGAGGTGTTATTTTGAATAGCCCGCTATATCGGTAGCTGTCACTTTTGAAGCTGTAATTTTTTGACATTTGACAAGTAGAAACTACGCCATTAATAAAAATGGAACGATACACGCTTCAACAACGCATTGAAATTATTAAAATTCACTATAAAAATGGTGAAAATTTGGCAGAGACGGTTCGTAAAACTAAAACATTTTTGGGTCGTCGTCGTGAAGCACCTTGTCGGACCGCAATACAGAAATTGGTGGACAAATTCGAGCTGTTGGGACAAGTTAGTGATGTGAAGAATAAACCCCGTGCACGTCGCTCAAGAACAACTGAGAATATTGCTGTTGTAGCCCAAAGTGTTGAAGAAAACCCAGGTTTGTCCATTCCTCGTCGTTCTTTGGAATTAGGCATTCCACAAACGTCATTACACCGTATTTTGCATAAAGACTTGGGTCTTAAATGCTTATAAAGTTCAGTTAACACAAGAACTCAAGCCGGCTGATCATCAACAACGTCGTGTCTTTGCTGATTGGGTCCTTGAAATGCATGAAAATGATCCGGAATTTCATCGAAAAATCATCTTGACTGATGAGGCCTATTTCCACCTCGGAGGCTACGTCAACAAGCAAAACTGTCGCATCTGGGGCTCGGAAAACCCAAGAGTTATTTTTGAAAAGCCTCTCCATCCTCAACGCGTGACTGTTTGGTGTGGTTTATGGTCCGGCGGGGTCATTGGACCTTACTTTTTCGAAAATGAGGCTGGAGCAACAGTTACGGTCAATGGATTGCGCTATCGAGAGATGATTAATGATTTTTTATGGCCGGAATTGGATGGTATTGATCTGGACAACGTTTACTTTCAACAAGACGGCGCTACGTGCCACACAAGCAATGAAACCATCGATCTTTTACGGGAAAAGTTTCCGGACCGTGTTATCTCTCGAAGAGGTGATCACAATTGGCCACCGAGATCTTGTGATTTAAAACCTTGCGACTTCTTCCTTTGGGGCCACGTGAAAGATAAGGTCTACGCCAACAGCCCAGCGTCGATTCAAGACCTCAAAGATGGAATTCGTGAGGCTATCGAGGACATAGGGCAGCCACTTTGCGATTTGGTTATGGAAAATTTCATGAAAAGAATATGGTCCTGTAAGCGTGGTCGTGGCGGCCATTTGACTGATGTTGTGTTCCATTATTAACGGCATACCTTCCTCTTTATAATAAAATAAACATCCGATCATTTATCTCAAAAAATGCCATTTTTCTTTGAATATCAAAATAACACCTCTTATTGGAAAACCCTATACCTATAACGATTTGACCATTTCTTTTTTACTTGCGATTATAGGTACTATAAGGCAAGTTATGCATTTGTGCAAAAAAAAATTGAGATAGCAATCAAACATGACATTATGATGATAGTGAAAACGAAAAAAGTGGGTCTGGAAATTCTGTCTGTCTGTCTGTCTGTATGTATCAGCACCTACACCCTAAACAGCTTAACCGATTTACTTCAAATTTGGTATGTAGGGTTTGTAGACCATTCCTAAGAGGGATATTGAAAAATTTTGGAAAGTCTATTAACGGTACCTCCCATAGAACCGTTATTTTTTTCTTGAGCTATCTCATGAACGGTTTAATCGATTTCAACCAATTTTTTTTTTTTAGAAAGGTCTAGATGACTTGAACAAATTTCAATACCAACATTTTGCAAAAAATCTTAATTTTAATTTTAATTAATTTTCTAATTTATTTTTTTGTAAATTCAATATTTGGAAAACGGCTTGACAAAAAAATTTTAGTTTTTGTGCATAAAATGCAAACAATTTTGGAATAATTTGTTTGGTAAACTTATATTTAGGAAATAAAAATTTCTGATTACTTTGATTTTGGCTTGAATCTTTGTAAAAAGAAGGTTTTGTAAAAAATTCATGATATTTTTTTTTTTAAATTGTTAAATTTAATTTTATTTTCGTGGCAACTTGCCACAAGAACAAGTACGTGCAACACAAGAGCAAGTTCGTGCGACCCAGTCGTGCACTTTATTTTACATTGTATCAGAGTTAATATGTGTATTTTTCACTAGAAAACATGGAAAATATTTTTGGTGGAAATATTTCCTTTTTATGAGCGATATGGCTATACATTTTGATTAAATTTATTTTTATTTTCTAGCACCCATAATAGGTCTCTACAGAGCAACTACTCGTATTGTGAACCAGCGTGCTGGCAAAGTACCTACCTATACGACTACGATTCAATTTGAATTTGAAAATTACCTACTCAATTTACATCTATATTTGATTTCATAAATTAACATTACCTAACTCCTACAACATTTGAATTCCAAACTGCTACAAAAATTAATAAATACGTTATTTAGTTTATGTATATGTGTATATGTATAAAATAATTGCTTCAGTACTCTTTATACAAATTCCAACGTTCTTTGTGTCTACAAATTTGAAGTTTAATCAATTATTTAAAGCACGTTCGACAGCAAAAGTACATAATTAGCTAAGGGTGTGTTTACATTTCAGGAAATATGTACCTAGGTAATTGCGAACGAAGTAAATTTTAAAGTCTTATGAATTTGGTATGTTAGTTTTTTACTAGCTTATATTTTCATTTTATATTTGAAAATTTTATTTTTATCACCAAAAAAAGAGAAATAATTATACCGATGGTTGTTCAAAAAATAGAATTTGCGTTCCTTTATTTTTCCATATATATACATGTACTCATGTACTTATACTCAATCAATATTATTTGTCTCCGTTTTATTATTATTTTTCAATGATAAATATTTGATTTGAGTGGTTAAAAATCGATACCTTCTTTTCTACTTTCTAATTGATTCGGTATATATGCATATATATGGCCTCTTTTGATAACTCGATAAGAACGACGACAACGTTGCCAATGCTATTGACATGTTTATGTAAAATGTCACACTTCAAGGCTGCAAGGTACGTCATTCACGTCAGAGCTTGCAATTTATAAAGCTTGACAAATACAATATTATTAAATAAAATCGAATATGTGAGGTTTCATGTGGTAAATATTTATCATGTAAGTAGATAATTATATGGAAGAACTAATATTTACATTTAAACCCTTGCTCGGTTGGTATTTCCTAAAGGAACCAGTAAATAATATTAATTCATTTGTTGAAATTGCCCTTGAGAATTGTTCAAAAAACATTTTTTTATCAAAATCGGATAGAATATCGAATAAGTATCTACTTATTTAATATGATGTCAACATGTTTTTCTGATTTCATGTGGTACTATATTTTATATTACAAACTTTGCAGTTTGATTATGTACCTACTTCAATTTGTTATTCGGAAAATGTTTACTTAGTCTGATAATGACAATTTCTGAACAAAAAAAATATATAGCTAGGTAGTAATTTGTTATTAACTTGACAGGAACAATGTTTTTCATTTTAAATCTTGGTTAACATTTTACTTATACATACGTACAAATATATGTGCTTTTTTTTATCTACCTACACAAGGCTGAAAACAGAACAAAACAAATATTGAATGAGCCAAATGCATTGTAAGTCAAACATTTAAATTTCTTACTGTATGCATACCTGTATGAAGGTACGCCTTTCAGCAAACAATAAAATGTCAACACAATAATTAGGTACCTCTTATAAATAAATGTCTTTCTTGTTACAGGATTGTTTAATAAAAGACAATTCATTTAATTATTATAGAAATCAATGATAGATCATCAGAAGCTCAATCAGAAGCTTTGGTCATGCAAAAAGGTTATAGGTACAACTTAATCGGAATTTACATGAAGACACAATTTGACCCGGTGGTGCTCCATGGCACGCTAATTTTTTTTGTAAGCAAATAGACGAAATAAAGGAAATTTCCAATGATCTCAAAACTAATTCGAAAAATTTATAATGAATTGAAAGAAAAACATTTAAAATCATCAACGACTTCATGTCTCTCTATAGTCTATAGGGCTTTTTAGGTAACAACGATATATTTCTTTCTCGTTCGCAGAGCAATGTCAAAATCAGCAGTACGCGGATGACAGCTGAACATTTTTTTTTATCATTGTTGTGCGCGAAAATTGTTAATAGTGTATTATTAAACGTACATCTCAAATTACACAGGAAAAAAGAGATTATTTACGAAATTCTTTTACAAAATTTTGAGTTTGACAGTTTGAAAAAAGCGCGATAGGGCTTTTTAGGTAACAACGATATATCTCTTTCTCGTTCTCACAGAATTGTCAAAAACAGCAGTATGGTGAACAGCTGATTTTTTTTTTATCATTGTTGAAAAATTGATTGAAAACAAAAGCGGGACTTTTAAAGATTTGTGTGCGAAAATTGTGAAAATTGTTGGTTTTGCTAATTAAAATAAATTTTTAAGCCACGGAAATCACAAATTTCACACAAAAAAGAATACCGCATTTAAAAATTATTTCCAAATTGTTTTCTCCAAGATCTTGAGTTTGACAGTTTGAAAAAAGCGCGATACATATTTCAATCTGTCTTCTCCATAGTGTGAGCTTTGACAAGATGGTAAAACTCCCTATACATAATTTCAATCTGTCATCCGCGTAGTGTGAGCTGTCATTTATTTTTTGACAATATGGTAAAATTCCCTATTGTATATATTCATGTAAATGCGGACATCAACGTCCATGTCATATCTGTTTTTAAGATATTTTCCCGCTCTGAAATTACTTATAGATTTTTGATAGTTAACTTACTAAGAAGTCGACTTCCTTTATGTCGGACTTCCTCTAAGTCGAATATCCCTCTTACTCAAGTTTTTTTCGCCATATTTTGGAATTGCCAAACCAAAAAAAAAAAACAAAACCCATAGCTCGAATTTTTACAAAACTCACTCTAACTCGAACCAGTTTTGATTTCCCGTGAAAATTCGATTTAGAGTGAATTCGACTGTGTTTCTTTAAGGCCAAAGCATAATATGCCCTATCGGTGTATCCGTCCGGAACGGAATATTCTCCGATTTGTTAGAAATATTTTTCCCAACGCACATTTTTTATAGAACGCATAATAGCATGTAGGGTGGAACTGGGATTAAGTGCTTTTTAGTGACATTTTTAAAAAATTCATAAAAGGATTTGAATGAAATCGGAGAATTTTCCGTTCCAAACGGATACTTCGATAGGGCTGAATGTTTAACCATATACGATGAGAAAAAATTAATTAAATGTAGTTGACATTAAAGTATTCTATTACTGTTTCATATTTCAACCTTGAATTATACTTTTAATGCATTTCACAATGCTTAGAAACTCGATAGCAAAATTTTCAATATCGGATGACTTTCAACTATTTGAAAAATGAGACATACACATAGTACATCACTATTATAACTACTCTATCAATTAAAGCAGACAGAAGTCTATTTTTGCTTGCGTAGGTATACCTCCGAACACTAATGCAAACAATTTAATACCCAAAGGGAAATCAGATATTTGTTATGATTATGTTGATTACAGTTAAGTTAAATAGAATAGAATATGAAACTTTTTCAAAACGATTGAAGTTCGTACTATGTCTGGTTCAAGAAAATAGTGCTCGATAAAAAATGTCAATAACATACTAACTTAGTCGTTTAGTAACGTAGATTTGCATATCTATTTAAACCATTCATACCTATGCCCTTAAATAAATAATTTAATGAAGGTACGCAAACGTATGTACATAAATAATTAATTGATAGAGTTAATTCGATACTCAAATATGGCGTAAGTATATATAATCTAGGTATATCTACACTTAGAGGACAAAAATCAAAATGTATAAAAATGTTTGATATTCAAAGACAGAATGGTACTTCTACCTTTAGACGTTGATTTAAAATTCGTTTTTTTTGTATTTGACATTCTAAAATTAACATGTTTATTTGTGGCTCTTTACATGTTTCTTTATCTGCAGAGCTACAGAAAACTAATAAGGTAAACATACAAAGCATAATTGCTAAGGCCAAATAATAATAAGACCAAATTACAGCAGATATTGCACAAGGAGTTCCGAAAATCAGATGTTTCTTATTGTTAACATTGATTGATTAGTTGATTAACAGCTTACAAAAAAAAAAACAAGAAGGCAAGGCAGTCTGCACAATTGGACATAATTTTTTGAAATCCATATTGTTAAGAAATTGTTTAACTGGGCTTTGAGTTAAAAAATTGCTTCCAAAGGCATTTCTTCTTATTTCATTAAGAACTGGGAATTATACGATAAAGTGTGGAATACCTTCCCTTTCATTTAAACCATATGAATATACTTTCTTCTTTACTCATAATTTTTAATGTTCCATTCATGCAGATTTCAGCACTTTCAGAAACTGTTCCTGCTGATTGTAAATTCTCATCCACTACCTACATACGAAAGGACCATGGGCATTTCGGGTCCATTTCCAACACTGCTCAACAGTAATGAAACTAATGCCAAATGAAAGCCTATAGAGAGCACTGGGGCCCAACTATGTAACTCGATTTTACTTTTGATTCTATTCGCAAATCATTTCCGATTCTACTTTCAACTGGCACTATGTATGAAATGAGAATCGAATTAAATAAATCCCAAAAATATCCCACAATATTTCCGATTTTCGAACGAGTCTTGCATTCTATTTGACAGATGAATTGAAAAAGGAATCAATAAACATTTTTTTTTTGTGAAACATTTTAAATTAAATCAAGTTTTTGAATGAAAATATTAACTTAAGTTGTTGAGTTTTATCAGATTTTTTCCAATGGGAGGTAAATTGGAACAAGAAAAAACGCTATAAATGCTATACATTGCACTTTGTATAAAACACGGAGGTAGGTATAATGGTGCTTATCCGCAAGAAGAATTATTAATAATGCAAGTATAATAAAGCGATAACAGATTTAAATGTTTTATTTTCAGTTTTGCCAAAAATAGCGCTTTTAGAAGATGAATTTATGTGTTGATCCTTGAATTTTTTTTTGTAAAAATCGGTGTGTTTCGTCATTGTGTTGGCCAAGAACATTGAATTGAGAAGCTTTTGTGTTCGCACTTTTAAGTGAGTCCTTACGTTGAAAACCTATTATCGATTAGTTAAAAACAGTTAAATAAATATTAACAATTACAAAAAATATGTTTTCATGCATATTGTATGCTTTCGTTTAATTTTAAAGGATTGCTCGCAAACACATTTGCATGCGAACAATATTATGCGAATTCGAATGGTTTTGACATCTACTTTCGAGTTAGGTAGTGCCAAATTTGCGAAAGGAAATTTTTTTCATTGGACTTTCGTTTATTAGAGCGTTCTTATAGAATTACAGAGTTCGGATTTTGCGAATTCGAATATTTTAATTGTAGAATCGAGTCCCGGCCAAAGAATGAAATACAGTGCTCTCTCTACGCTTTCATATCACATAAGTTTCATTACTGTTGAGCAATGTTGAAAATTAACCAAAAATGCCCATGGTCCTTTGCAATGATATAATTACATAACTGGTCCATACAACATATACTAAACTAAATAATAGCAATGCTTGGTATAGCTCTTTATTATAATGTATTATAATGTCTATTTTTATTGAAATATATTGCGAGCATGTTAAAAATTTGCCCAAACCCCATATAAAATTGCCCCTGGGCCTTTTAAGCCTTAAACATTTACAGCCTTATTTATAAACGTATAATAACGAATGCATAGTCCTTATTATGCCTCGGTAAGCAAAATCCTTATTTATAAAACTTTTGGTCGTGTTGGGGGGGGTTGAATAGTGCCGAAAATAGGGATAATTTAATATCGAAAAGTCACATTTAGGAAAACAATAAATATCAAAACAAAATCCATTTTTTTTAGTTTTTATTTAAAAATTCTTTCAAGCACGCAATAACAAATTATAACAAAATATAAATATGCAACAACTTACACATGCAACTCAATAAAAAAAAAAAAAAAAACAAATATGTTTCGTTTTGTCATGGAATTATGACATCTACAGTTGCTCCCGAAATTAAACAAACACCAATATTACACAAGTCACATATTTTACGCTTTTTTAAAGATTACGATGTCTTTTTAAAAAAGTTTATTGAATAAAATAATACTACTAAGCAAACTTTCGAAAAAACAGCATCTAAATCATATAAAGAAGTAAAATATGTGTTTTTTATTGGTGTATGATTAACTTGGAAGCAACTGTAAATGATAATAATTTTCCTGTTCTGGTACTTTTTTGTTTGCAACCGCATTTTTTAATTATAGAATAGGGGGCGCATAATAGCTTATTCACTGTGTAACTATTCACTCGTACAGATGGATAATATAGAATTTTAATAAATAATGCTGTTAATCGTTTTGAACAGTGTAGGCTTTAAAGGTTTTATTATTCTGTCAAGTAATTTAATGGACTTTGTGTTCATTGCATTCGTGACTAATATCACAAAAGTCAAAAGTCAATATAACATGCAAATTTTCCGGTATTTTAATAAGTAGATATATGTACGATTAGTAATTCACTAAATTACTTTTGTTTCTATTCCCTCCTAGGTCCTAGGACAACGGATAATCAGCGATACCTACATTTTTATAGGTAGCTATTAGGTAGGTAGGTATATTAAAATTAAAACGTAGTAGGTAATTATTTTAAAACCCGTTCTTCACGCAAATATTTTTCGATATGTAATGATTTTTAAGGAAATTTAAAATTTTTATAACTTATTTATTAGATATCATTTAAATCTGTAATCTATACAGATTGTGTAAATAAGGGCTACCGAAATTAAAAATCTGTTCGTTTTGGTAAAGCAAAAATATACAAAATTTACCCAGAAAACGTAAACATATTTATAATGATTTGTTAAACATTAACAAGTACAATTTAACAGGTAGGTATACTGAATAGTATTATAGATGCATCTATAACAGCAGAATCGCTGAAGGAAGCATTATGAACAGCTGCCGGATACGTTCAATTTACATTCAATTGCTCAAACCGGATAAGTACAAAAAAAGAATCACATAACATTTTATATCGATCATATCTCATTATCATCGTTTTTATCTATTTGTTGTATTGTATTGTATTGTTTTTATCTATTTGTTGTATTGTATCCACAAACCACAAATCTACATCTTAAAAAGAGTAGTTTCGTTAAAGAGAACAAAGTGTTGCCGTAGCTAAATTTTATAAACTACTTTATGGCAGTTCCGAAAAATAAAGCATGAAGATGATGAAGATGAAGTACATTTACATACAATGATACAATATTTACAGTCTGATAAAAACTCTTATTTAAAATTAAGAGTTTTAAACTCATTTGAAAGAGAAAACTAAATAAAAATAAGGTATACACGAACACGATAAATATTGCTGATGAAACAGAAACAATAAAACCGCGAAATTCTAATATTGGACTTTGTACCGCGACCCAAACAGATATTGGACTTTGGACTCGACGATGATCGTGTAAGTTGAATGCTATTTGTTGGCATACACTTCACTTTTTTTTTGATCAGACTTTAAAGTGAAAAAAAAAATATTATACCTCAGACTCTCGGAGCAATTGAAATTGTGGGCTTAATGTGTGTGTGTAAAAGATACAAGATTTTATTCTTGAGGTTTGTTCCATTAATTTTTTATTTTTATTCGAGTAGGTAATTGTGTATTTTTGTACGTACATAGGTATATGTTTGCATTTAGGGTGAGTAATATTTTTTATTATTTGTTCGTGAGTGTTGGTTTCCAGCTTTAGGTAGGTACCTCTAAGTATAGTGTATAAGTGTATCTGTATAGATCATAGACCTCGAGGATTATGGTCGTTGATTTAAAAAAAATTAAAATACCTAACCCTTGAAAAAATTGTGTGGTACCTAAGTACGTGGAGTCAACTTTCGAAATGGGTTAGGTATTTTTTAACGGTTTTTCTTTAAACGATTTTTCATATAAAAAAAGGTTCCATGTTTACCTATATTGGATTTTGATTTCTTATACAAAGTTTACATGTAGGTACAATGTACATACAAATACAGTTCATTGGAATAGGTAGATTACTTAGTGTTGGACGTTAAAGGGCGTTCGCATGGTTTTTAAGGGCTAGTGGTTCGTGGTTCAGAATAGGTTCAAGTTTTTAACTCATCGATTTCCATAGCTAATCCGCCATAAATAATAAAAAATAACTGTTAAGTAGATAGGTTATGCCGAAAGTTGAATTCATTAAATAAAATTTAAGCTTTAATTTATTTGAAATCGTTACAGATTCTGTTCAAAACAAAAATTAAGTTTTTGAAAAAAACAAATAAGTAAAAAATCGCTTTAAAATTAAAATTTCTGCAATTGCCTTTAAGATTTTTTATGAGGATTATAACCATAATCTTCCTCGAAAAATTGTGTTCTTCTCATCAAAGTATGTATAGTATAGGTACCTATAGTATCTATAGGTAGGTAGGTACCAAATAATTTAAATTATACAAATTTGTTAAGCGCATTTTAAATGTCTATTACAAGCCTCCAATTTAAGAAGAACCATCACTCTTATTCTAGACTTATTGTGTAGATATCCGTTGGGGAATTTATATTCCAACCCCCTGTTTCACAGCTATCGTTTAAACTTAAACTGTAGTTTACTGCCTGTAACTCTTGCAATAAAACAGGGCATCAACACGGCCCCTCCACAAAATGTTGTAGTTTAACTGTCTCTGAAGTATCAAAAGCAGAACAATCAACGCATCCAGTAGATATATAAAGCATTCCTTTGTGGCGGTGTATTCATTTCATATTTTCATATTCATTTCATATTTTTTTTTTTATTAAAAGGGGAATACTTAAAAAAAAAATACATCTTCACAATGACTTGCTGCTTCCCGTTTGACTTTAATCGCTTCCAGCTGCGTTTGATGAAACTATTTCCCAGCACTATTTACTCAAAACATTTAAAATTTTGCACCCCCTTGGTCACTCTTTCCCAAAATCAATCCAACCAGCTCGTTGTCTGCTTTTGTGTGATCACTCGGTGAGCACGTGCCATAAAATTGTCCATTTGACGCGGTGTAGGTACACATACACACTGCACACCACATAGAATAGAACTCATGCCCGACTACGGCGACCAGTGAAACGGCAACAACGATCCAAAATAAAAAAAAGAGGAAAATATAAAGAAACAGAAAAAAAAAACAGAAAAATTTAGAAGAGCAAAGCAAACAGTGCATCATCATAATATTATGGAATGGACCGAGGAGACAAATAAAATAGCAACAGAGATGCTGTAGCTGAATGCGTCTTTGAGGTTCTTTGGTAGAGTCATTCGCCTCAATGAACAAAGCGGTGTTCTGGAGGAAATCAACAGTAGATATAAGCGGCGTTTTCCGTTTGGATAGGTATACCTAACTACAATGAGATTGTCTCTTTGAAAATGCGTTTCCCCCCTTCCTTTCGAGGCCATCGGAAATGTCGCCCTCTCATAGTGAAGCAGATGAGGATTTAGAAAAACAATTATGTAGCTATGCGTCAATGTTTTTCGAAATCAGACTTTTTAAACTTATTAGGTACCTATCTATAATATTAATAGATACCTACTGGATTTTACCCGGGTAATTCCCGGGTTTAACAACTACCTGGGTCGAAAAATACCCGGAATAAATTCGAGTACTCGGGTACCCGGGGTATTTCGGGTACTCGGGTATTTTCGAGTACTTGAGTACCCGGGTACTACCCACCTAGCTGCTACCTAACTGCTACCTACCATTCCTACTGAAAACGGTGTACCGTCCTATCTAGGTAAGTATCATAGCTATACTCAGTAGGTATTTTAAAAGTAAAACATTTAAATCTTTTAAAATTGTAAGTTTTCTTTTGGTTGTAACTTCTATTTAATTCAAGAGTGTTGTGTAAGTTTAATTTATGTTGAAACTTGAAACTCAATAAATGTTAAAATTCCCCAATAAAAATGAAAAACCAACACAATTAAACAATTAAAATTCCCACCTAAGATCTATAAATTTGTATTTCTGGTCTTTTTGAAGCGGGCAAGGGTTTTCTATCTTCTTAAAGTATCTACCTATCTTCCTATCTTTATAGCAACTTAATCAAAATGAATGATGATTTGTAAATTAATTCAATGAAAATAAATGCCAAAGTTTATTTAAGAAATTGTTTTGACGTCAATGAGAATTTTTGCATCACAGAAGCAAAGAAGAAGAAGGTAGGTAGGTATATGTATATCTGCCAGAAGGTGTTATAAGATGATCATCTTTGTAATACATTATTTGTGTTCAGACACGTGTGTTCAAATTGTTTTAATTTGTATTTACCTACGTAGATTTATCCATTCAAGACAGGATGTACCTATCTGATTTATTTAATAAATTTATATAAAGTAGGTAGGTACAAAAACAAATTCGTGACACATTAATTGTCTTTAGTACAAGAAAATCGAAGGTCAGACAGGCTGCATCAGTAGAGGTATATCTGTCAAGTCATCTATGTAAATTGAGGCAATTTTGTTTGTTCCCTTTTTTGTTTGAATATTATAAACAAACAAAATCTAAGTATAGTAAACTACCTACATAATGGAATTTATTGTGATAATGTTTCGACACCGTAAATGCATGAATTTAAACCAATCTTAGCTACCCATAGTAAATTATACCAAAAAAAAAAATTAAATCTTGTTTGATGTATGTACAATATATGTACATTGACTGCTTTGATTTTTTTTACATCTATTACTAGCAGAAAGTACCCGGCGTTGCCCGGGCACTCGGTGCACTCAGCCTAGAACGATGTCTATATTCCTAATTTATATAATTTTGTTTTGGTGCTTGTCTACGATATGCATATTTTTCTCTAACCTATTAGCAACGCCATCTGTACATCATCATTTTCAAAACGGAAAAGGAGTCCCCTATACAGTATAGATTATTATTAAGCCCTCTGCTGGTGATATTAATATCGTAATTGAGGAGAAGCAGGTAGTCAAAATAAGAACTAAGGAATCTTTGCTTTTTAGTACAAACCTGATTACTGCAGCGCCAAAACATGAACTTGACGTTTGACGTAAAACGATGACGCGTTGGATTTGACAAATTACTTTTTACTGTCAGATAAAACAGCGATGGCATTTGAATTTGTCACCCCTATAGTCAAAGCTGTCAAATTATTGAATTCATTGTTTGCGCCAAACCTATACCAGACAATTCCCAATGCCTCCAAATAGTTCGCCAACAAACGTCAAATGCTTCACTTTGACTGATTGGGAATGGGACAAAATATAGAAACGTCAATTTACGTCGGATGAGTACGTCCAATGTGAACATCGTCTTAAGGTGACAGATTCAAATAGACATTTGTGAAAGTTATTTGTCAAATAAAAAATGAATTCAATAGCTTGACACCTTTCACCTTAAAGGTGACAGATTCAAATTTACGTGAAAAGTCAAAGTGATGCATTTGACGTTTGTTGCCGAACTGTTTGGAGGCATTGGAAATTATCTGGTATAGGTTTGGCACAAAAAATTAATGCAATAATTTGACAGCTTTGACTATAGGGGTGACGGATTCAAATGCCATCGCTGTTGTATCTGACAGTAAAAAGTAATTTGTCAAATCATTTTACGTCAAACGTCAAATTCATGTTTTTGCGCTGCAGTAATCAGGTTTGTAATAAAGAGCAAAGATAACTTAGTTCTTATTTTGACTACTTGTTGCGCATTTCAACTTTATCATATACGTGTAGCGCAGCAGTAGTCAAGTTTGTACTTATCCAACATGATCGCTTAAAAACAGAAAATATTAAGAATTTATGACTGAATTTCGCATCTCCTCAAATCGATACTTATGGTGACTACGAAGTAGTGCTTTTTCACTGCATCATATACGTGTAGCGCAGTAGTAGTCAAGTTTGTACTAAAGACCAACGATAACGTATTACTAATTTTGACTACTCGCTGCGCATATCAACTTTACCAATCCTCAATAAGTTTAACAATGGTAGGTATGACAGTTGGTCGAAATGCCCGTGAAATATTTTGTGAGCTCTCTTTAATATTCACTGATGACAGTTGTTAGAAAAAATTAGAAAAAATTGGAAACGTGAAACGTCGAAATGGTAAGAAAAATTACTTTAATTGTTCGCCGGGCAATAGTTTTTTTAAAAATTAACCCAGTTTAAAAGTGTATTTCGTTATTTTAAATATCCTAAAACCTGACGAACAGTTAAAAGTAATTTTTACAATAAATTTTAGAAAAGAATAGTTTGTTGTTATATGTGTTTTACCACAGTAACAATAGAACAAATAAACTAACAAAACTACTCTTTTATATAGTAGTAGGAAGAAGGATTATAAACTGTTAGAAAAGTCTCGAAACTAACATACTAACATATTCTTAAGGGATATTCTTAGGGAGTTCTGGAAGTTGCACAATTAACAGAACCCCTTTTTTAATTTGTTTAATTGCTATCGTAGTTAAATATTCTAAGATGTACCTAATAGCATTATTGTTTCGTAATCAAGAAATATGTAGGTACATACTTACTTATTTTTATTCAACAACACTTTGAATAATAAAAGAGGTAGGTTGCTTTGGAAAATTATATCAATTTAATTACTTTTTATATCATGTAACTATTGTTACACAATATCTACTTGGTCTTTAATTAATTAATTTCTGATTTTATAATTTTGTAGGTAAGTACTTACCTACTTACACTTTTGTAAGTTTCCCTAATTGATTGGTAGTTATTTTTTTTTTTTTTTGTTGAATAATCACATTGAGTAACATTTACAGAAGTACAAATTTTAAAAAATATTTTCTCATTCAAACAAATTAAAATGAATAAATTAATATTAGGTAATAATAAGCATTTAAGTGCACTTGAGTAGTTGGTATATGGTTATATCATATTTAATTAAAACTACTGAATCAAACAAGATACGATAACCGGAAAGTGTAGTTAAGTTTATATTATTATACCTATATCAACTAAATGTTCTTACATTAATTTTAAATAATTATTGTATTCAGTAATGGCAACATTGAAAATATGTAAAGTGCTTCTTTGAATTTATAATTATTAGTAATGAACCTACAAATTCTTTATTCAATATTTATTCTTGAACTAACTAAATTTTGATTTTATAATTTTGTACCTAATATTTTATTTGTAAATATAGAAAACTTAATTGATTTTTTTTTATAACAAATGATTGACAGTAAATTTAAATAACCATTAAAAGTTTTTTTTTTAAATTTTAATGAATGATGTATAAATGAAAACAAATTATCTAACAAGGTTCAGCACAATGTGCAGTACATTTTCTATTCTACTTAGGCACCCCTCTGCATCGTCATTGAAAAATAAAATTAATTTACATAACTTGATCAAAGTGTACATTTCTAAACTTATACATACATATATGTACCTATAGTGTGCTGAGAATAAATTAAGATTGTTCAAAAAATTCAAATTGATGTAAAATATAAAATTAAGGCAAAATATATTGGAGCATATTCATAGACACTGTCTAAGTTTATTTTAAGAAAAACTCGAGTTTACCCTATCTAAATTACTGTGCTTAAACCAAGGCTAAGCAAAACTGTAGTTTAAAAACAACTATGAATATGCCCCATTGTATACTGCTGATTATAGTTTGCTAACAACAAAATGTGAAAAATGTTTAATTGTTCCTGTCCCTATTGGAAAGGCATTCATTTTGCATTTGGGTCTAATTAGAATATTTGAAATGAATCTGATAGTTGTTCCAATGCCCAAATTGTATTTTAAATTACAATTACATACTAAAATTAAACAGCTTACCTATAAAATATTATGTACATTCCAAAAGCTTTTCAGTTTGTATTTTTCGAATGTTTTTTCTTTGAATTCCTAATTCTAAAATAAATGTTTAACATTATGGTTCTGTCCAAACAATCTAAGTTTCATGTACTATGTGCATGCAAATTGCCAGCATTTAATTTAAAATGTTGACCTAGTGCACTAAAGGTTTATACCAACAGGCGTATGAAGAATCAAGATACACCTTGGTGATTATTAAATGTATATTTCGTGAACTCTAGTTTGTCTATTATACACTTAGTTTACTGTTTGTGTCAGATGTGCATAGATGCAAATATCAAGGACTCTTGAAAACCTTCTCAACTTAGAAAACATAACAAATTATTTCGGGTTTGATGTTGAAAAAGTTTTGATTCACTAAACGCGAACATAAACATAGTATTTTATTACATTTTAAAATTGGAACTTTTCTTTATTAAAATACCGTGAATTTTAGTAACAAAACAAGGAGAACAAGTTTTGTAAGAGAAAAGTTTTTACTTGGATTTTTTTTTTACTTTAAAACTAAAATATTTAAAATTTCTTTTGCATTACATTAACGGAAATACTATGAAATAGGTGCATATTCCGAAGGTGTCTCTTGTAGATACATTTTGATGTGGTCGTCAAATAAAAATTTTTCTAATCTTTTAGGTGGGTATATAAACTAAAATATGTCTTAAAAAAATGTATAGCAGTTATTGTTATCAATAAATGATAAAGCCTTCGATGAAAATAAGAAAAAGTGAAGATTTTGCTTTATTCTGGGTTCCACGTTGGGCGCCAGTGAAACAATACTTTTTTTCAGTTTAAGAGAAAAGTTGACAAAAATGTATATATCATGACTTTATTGATCAAGTTTAAAAAATACAAATCCTTGAATTTAAAAATCAATCCCACTCCGGAATTTAAATTTTAAGACGATTATGAGTTATGTTGCCTAAACACCTTTAAAATGTTCTTCCAACATTACATACGTATTCAAAAATCTGAAGTCTCCTAAAATTCCCACAAAACTATCATATGTCTTAGCCTTTTAAAATCTATTCTACCATTTTATACAAAAACCTTGAAATTATAATGTGTGCAATATTTAAGAAAAAATAAAGATTTTCACCTTTCCAAACGGATTTCCTTAACAAACCGTACATTGTAAGCATTGAGTTCCTTAATCTTAAGCTTCCATATAACCTGCAAAGGAATCTCAATAACGAAGTCTATAACTATTCAGTGCAGCATGCATCATCAGAGTAGAGCACACGTTAGAACTTATATTTTAAAAGGAAAACTGAATTGAAGCTACCTACATAAAAGCAATTTAATCCTATAAATTGCAAAGCAAAATTCAATATCCCAAGACTTAAAAAAAAAAACGAGGAAACATAAGGAATTTGGTCTTGTGCAGTTCAGCCAAGCATATATTGTTTGTGGTATTGGATGTGTTTTTTGGTGCATATTTGAAAATTGATCCAATATTACAACAACCCTTTGCCAAGGAAAGTTTGGTAAATCCATGTAAGCAACACCTGAATGTTGGCCAAGTTTAAGCAACCTCAATACCATCTCAATATCTTACTGCTTCGAGCAATATTAGTAGTTCTCTTTAATTTGATGTTTGTTGTGCAGATTGATTCTGATGGAGGCAACATGCAACGAGGGAGAGTTGAAAAAATCGATATTTTCTAACAAAGATGTACCTACTATAATAGGATCAAGACAGTGGGTTTTGCTTTTATTTCTTCTAATAATACAAAAATGCAATAAAAAAAAGCAAAAAGAAAACAACGAGTGTCCGACGCAAGAATGCTTAGGAAAAAAAAAAAAAAAAACAATATCTTGTTCCTACAAGAGGATATCTTTTCCTTTGTGTTTCCTCTTATTTAGGTTATTAGTAGTTTCTTGACAGGCGAAAGAAAATTGATAGTTGAACGAAAAAAAAGAAATCGAGGAAACAAATATTCACTGTCTTTTGTTATCCATTTATTCCTCTCAGTGATGGCAATTTCTAGAAAATCAAGCCTAAAAGGATGTTGGTTTGGTATTTTAGGAGAATTGGGAATTAATTAATTTTTGATTCTACGCGTTCTTACAATAATTGAAAAGGGACACGGATGATGAGAATGAATTTATTAGAAGGTTATGTAATAAATATATTTCTTCCTTTTTTTCATTGTTTAAGGAAAGAAGAAAAAAAAAAAGGAGATTTTTTGTTAGTAGAAAACTTCTTGACCTTCCATCTCCTCTCAATCCAATAAATATTTCAAGATTTGATAAAGGAAATTATTTTTTCAGTATCTTAGGCATTCAGTGAGCATAAAAATTGATTTCAAATTTCATTGTAATCCTGGGATTTTTTTTTATAAGTGCCTTGAAACGATAAAGTAAATTAACAATAAAGAATAGGAATTAAGGATTTTTTTTGCAAAGTATCGTTTAGTCGGCATCTAAATTGTTCTATTATTATATTATGTAAAAATATAGTTAAGATAAAAACACAGTATAGGGGGAGTTCATATTTTTTCATTATCAAACGTAAATAGAAAATAGATACGTACACAATGTACTTATTTGTGTATAACAAGTTAGAACAGATGATATTGATGAGATACACAATAAACCAAACCTTATCTTCAAGTAAACAAAAAAAAAACTATTTATATTATTATAATATTATTAATTACCCAGGCTGTTCTTATCATCAAACCTTGCACTTAAACTTATTTAGCTAATTTTCCAATTGTTTATATATTTCTTATCACAAAATGAAGCCCTTTGGCATTTTTTAATTATTATTGCTTTTTACGCTCAATATATGACCTTGCATATACAAAACTTTGCTTCTGTACTTTCTCTCGTATAGCTAAAGTGCAAAATAATATTGTCAGAGAAAACAATATAACATTTTAATTTTTGATTATTCCATCGATAACTTCATAAAGTTGAATGATTTAATAATTACACTTGCTGCACACAGCTGTCATGTTTTATTTGTAATTTTTTTTTTATATATTTTCTGTTTACTTTATTAATTAGAGGATTGATGATTTCTTGAATTTTCCTAAGAGATATTGACGATGATTATACTTTTCAGATTTTTAAATTCATGCAAAATCATACAGAAATCTACAATTATTTCATGTTTCATTTAAGTCTCTCTTTTATTTTGTTCATTTTAACGATATTCCAAAATATAGGAAATCTTTTATTTGTTAAAAAAACAAAAATGTTTTATGTTATTGGAAGTATCTTCCTTTGGCTTTTTATGGTCACTGTAAGTTGCAATGAACACAATGTTACATTGTGTTTTCCCGACGTTTCTGCAAGGGTTGTTGTTTCTTTATTGAAACAGAATATAAAATAACAATTATGTACTTAGAACATGTATGTGTACAAATTTAAATAAAGTTTTTTAAAGTGACTTACATTTAAAGAAAATAAAAACAAATATGATGGTACATATTTAGGTATGTAAAAGTAGAAAAATAAATTATTGTAAAAATACAAAAAGTGAAATTAATTTAAAATAATTTTTTTTTAACACTAGCACTTCTACTAAAGATGTTTTGTCGTCTTTTAACTAATTTTTGTTGAAGCGAGAGAGCAATAAATGGCTGAAATGTTTTGTGTGTCTTTTTTTCTGTTCATGTTATTACTGGTGTTCAATATGTGGAGGGTTTCCAAAGTGTAGCACTTAGAGGGGTTTCTTTCCGTTTGAAGAATTTTAACGTCTTCGAAGTCTGGAGCATGTCCTTTTTCAATGCTATGCATAGCAATAGCTGTTTTGGCAGAGTTGTCGTTTTTTAAATCCGACTTGTAGGTTGGCGATTCTTTGCTTCAAAAATTGTTTTGTTGTTCCAACATAGCAAAGATCACAAGCTTCGTTGTCGTTGCTTTTACAATTTATTTTATACGTCCGTGCATTTGTCCTTTTCTGTTTTGACCTTAAGACGGTTGAAAAGAGGGGCAAGAGTGTTGTGCGATTTATATGCCATTTGTATGTTTTTGGTTTTCGAAGATATAATTTCCTGAAAATTTTACGCAAGCTTCGGTAAGTACAACACACATTTGAATACACCGTTGTTAACAGTAACTTCTTTAATTTTTTGGGGCTTGTGTTTTTGAAGGAATAATAACCCTCTTATGAGGTCACCATTGGGGTAACCATTGTCTGAGAGAATTTTGGTGACGATTTTCTCATTGGCGGAGTGAAACTGATTGTCACTCAACGCGAATTCCTTGTTGACAATATTAAAAGCTTTGGTTGATTTGAGCGGAAATTTATTATTCTTTCAGACGCTTTATTTAAATTTGTACACATATGTACATGTTCTAAGTACATAATTGTTATTTTATATTCTGTTTCAATAAAGAACCCCTGAAGAAGGCAACAACCCTTGCCGAAACGTCGGAAAAACCCAATGTAACATTGTTTCATTGCAACTTAGAGTGACCATAAAAAGCCAAAGGAAGATACTTCCAATAACATAAAATATCATATAGATTGGTCAAAAAACAAAAATGTCCACATCCATCAATATAATTAACATCGGTTTATAGTTTGAGTAATCTATTCTGCTCTTGAATTAAAGCTTGTGATAGGTTAAGATTTTTCAACAAAAAAATGAGTATAACGAAAAAATCAATCACAAGTTATATATATTATTAACATTAATGAACTAAGTATTAATCTTTTCAACGGGTTGTGGTTGTGAAAACCTTACACAAATGGTTTTCAGAAAACAATTAAATTAATTTACCAAACTATTAATCATATCTATTAAATATCAAGTAGGTATCTTTACAATTCGCTTGTGGTGCGTATCTACCTCTGCATGTATTCCATGCAGAATTTTATTTTGACATTTAAATTCTTTATAAAGGATAGCGTTTCAAAGGGTATATTCAAATTATCCCTTTAAACAGTAAATTTTTAAATATCAAGGTACCTACAATAAAAACAAGAATCTTAATTTCGCTTTATCCATTGAATATATCTTTTTTGTGTGGTGCTATTAAACTTCTTATCTGCAAAAAAAAAACAATATTTATTTGACACGGTTTTCATATAAAAATGTCGTGACCACAAAGTGTTCTATGATTGTTCTATCGTTAAAAACATTTATTTTGTTTATGATTTTGGCAGCTTTATCTTTGTAGTAATCCGGAAATTGCGTCCATTTGTGGTTGAGATTCAAAAGATAACCCACACGTTTTTTTTTTTTTTTTTTTATTTGAAACGCTTTTTTTTGTAACAGGTATATATATAATATAAAAGACAAGCATTGTATATTGAATTAATAGAAGGTTTTACCGACCACTTAACGAATGAAAATTGGAATTACTTAAAGATTGGAATAACTTTAAAATATGATCGATTAAACCATTAATTCTCTTAAAAATCATAAGTATTATCTTCCACCATGTGTAAGTGTATTGTTCCCTTTAGACTCCGAGACCGCTGAACCAATTTTGATGAAAATGAAAACAAAAAATCTATAGCATTTTGATTTCACAGTAGGTGTAGCATTATATCAATATATCATCATTAAATATTGTGATTTATTTAATGTATTATATTGTATAATAATTTTTCTCAGTGTAACTAATAATTTTTTCAATAATTGTTAATGAGCTTTTTTGCATTCATAATTTGCGGTTTTTTATTTATTTTGTACATGTGATTAAAAGCCACACCCGTCACGGAAAATACTTTGTAAAATAATAAATTAAAATTACATTGTCAAGTTGAAAAGTTAATACTGCGGTTGTGGTTATTGGTTGCAATAACTTATATCACTGCCTAAAACAAAAAAAAATAATAATATACAAACTGAAACTTTGCTGTGAGGGAAACTTTTTTTTTTTTTAAATTTCTTTTTCCACTATGACCAAAGTATAAACTTTAAAATTGACAAATTTCTACTACTCCTATATACGCAATCATTTCATGATTCTATATCATCGCGATTTTATTCAAATTTGAAGGGGATTTATATATAACTCTTAAAACCACGTTTTCCAACCGCAATCGAATCATTGTTTACTAAGAAGGAACTTTTACCTTATTATTTATTTATGATAACATTAAGACACAACTTGAAGATATCAGAAGTATTATTGACGCCTCTTTAAGTTGAAAACAAAACGCAATCCTCAAGAGGCAATATAGGATTTGCGTGGAATTGATGATAGAAGTTATAAAATATTTAATAGGAATTCTGGGAAAGCAAAAACATTGGCATTGTCGTTACTTTTCATAAATTATGTATGGTAACGGGAACATTATATACAAATATTTTATAAAGTTCTACGCAGAGAACATTTCATTTAATGACTGTTAATTTAATGGAATCGTCACCCAGGGAAATAATACTCTTTTTGATTTGGAATAATTGTACTATATATCCAGGTAAGAAGATTTTAATAAAAAAACTGTCAATCGAAATAAAATTTAAATGTAAATTGATGCAATTAAACCAGAATCCGAACTCCTGCATACCAGTTGACTGAGTTAAACTATTTATCCATTTAGTCGAAAAATTAATGCCTTTTTGAAAATAAATACAATGGGGCGTATTCATAGTTGTTTTTAAACTACAGTTTTGCTTAGTCTGGGTTTAAGCAATGTAATTTAAACAGGACAAACTCGAGTTTTTCTAAAAACAACTTAAACAGTGTCTATGAATATGCCCCAATATCTTTACATATCTATTATACATAATATTTTTAATTTATGTATTCAAATTAAAATTTGTTTGGCTTTATGAGCTATTAAGTCAGAATCAAGTAATACGCATATAACCCCAGAGATAACAGTACATTCCTATATGTATCATCTTTGGGAGATATTTGCCAGGTACTTTAAAATGTCAGAGTGATGGAATGAAGCAAAATCAGGCAAATAGAATTTAAAGTATCTCCTTCCAAATTAAGGTTAAATTAAATTGATTTATTTTTTTTTCAGCAACAATAATGTCACTTGATATACATACTTAGTGTATTCATTATTATTTTTATTAATTAGCTCATCACATCACAATACAAGTGATTGATATCAATTTTTCATACATTAGCTATATACCTACAATTTAATCTCCAAACAAAATGTTTACCATTCCTAATTAGTAAAATCTATAAATAAGTATAAGTATAGGTATTCTTATATTCCAGAGATATGACCTTTTCAGGTTAACCTAAAAACCCAGTGCTTGAATTGAAACAAAATGATAAGAAACGATCAAAACGTGCTTTATAAACAAAAGATTATTTAATTACTTTCTACGATTAATTTGTTTATTTAAATTATTTTTTTTTTCTTTCATGATACCGATATCTGTCACCCACTAGATAATAAATTAGGTACCTACTTAAGGTAGTTTTAATACATACATACATGATTATTAATGAACAAAGTCCATATATATTTGTATACCTAGGTCGAGACCTAGGTTGATGGCTACAATAGGAATTCAAAGTATTTGAACAATTTTTTTTTCAAAATATATGTGTATACTGTATATTTATAGATAATGATGAAGTAGCAACAGCTTGAATTAGCTGGAGGCTAAATAAGGCTCTGATAAGGCGGATATGAGGCTATTTTGATATGGTTTTTCACTGTCAGAATCTTTCACTTATACACCGGGGTTCAGATTATAGTATTACAGGGTTGGCGTAATATAAAAATGTGTTGAGCAATTGAAACATCATTTTACAGGAAGGTAATTTAAAGATTTAAAGTAAAATTTTTTTTTCGTTTAAATCTCACATTTAAATTGTTTATAGTTGTTTAGAGTTTCTGCAATGCGTAATTTAGATTAGACCAAAAGCACACTATACAAATTTGTGCGCTAAGCCAAATGTACTTTACAAAGGTCTTAACTGATTTACTTTTTTTTTTACAACGATTTAATGTTTTATTTAAACCAAAAATGTAAATTTACAAACACAAGCAGACAATCTTAAAACTTTAAGAAATCAGTCAAAAGATACTTTTTATAATAATAATTATAATAATTCAAATGAATGGTATTCCACATGGTGATGAAAACATTCTTTTTACGGATTATTAATTTTTGTTGCAGTCTTTCATTCTCATGCAATATAATATCTATTCAATTTGGGAAAAAGTTAGCAAACAAAAATCTCATGTACCTACGCATAAAAAGTTATTTAAATAAATATTTCTTTACCGAAAACAATATTAGTATTGTCTTCAGAATAGATTAAATTGAAAGAAAACTTATTCCTATCCGCAATGATTTTTTGGGATCAAATTATTGTAGCAATGATTAACATTGGTAAATAATTTATTTCACCACGCATGAACTACTTCAAATATTGAATATTTTGTTTTGTATATTTCTTTGTTAATATATGTATATGTCTATAGCCAGCCTTTCTGTTATCCTCGAAATAAAATTACATATTTCGTAATGTTGAATTTATTTAATACTTGCTACAACATTTACAAACTTTTATCAGATATAATTTTAGAATCTTACTAATCGTTTTCTATTTTTAGAAAAAATTCCATCATTTTTCACACAGTTGCGTATATTTTTTTGTGAATTCCTTAATGGCTTTGTTTATTTTATGATGACATTTATATTTTTGAAGGCAAATATTTTTATATTTCACTGCCTGTAACCTTTATAAATGAACAAAATCAACAAAAAACAGATGAGTTTGTTGACCTACTTATTATTTTGTTTTAAAAGTATGTGCATAAGCATTTGGTGCTTATACTAAAAAAAACGTTCCTTATTGTAATGTACATATCTTTTGGAAGAGCCTTATCTGATTAAACAACGATTTTTGCTCAAATTATCTGTACGATCAATTTATGTAGTAAGACATTCAATTTATTGTTTTATGTGTTTTAGGTATGATTATAATCAGTGAGACACAAAACAGTCACAAATATTAACGAAGGGGCCAGTTTTTTTATGTTTACATAAGTTTTGTTAAAGTTAGGAACATAGTAATAAATTGTATACCTTCAAATTCGAGTTCTCCGCGTTGGGCGCCATATCAACTTTTAAGATACTATTATATAATATTCCCAATTACAATATCATTCTTTCTCATTTAGTCCTTGGATTCTGTAAGGTCATTATTATTCATGAAATTAAGCCTATATACGTATATCTAACAAAGCAATACTCATCGAATAAGCCAACCGCCACTTTAAATAAATTATTTAATTGGAATTTAAGTAAATAAATTCACTCAGATAAAATTGCTTTTTATCTCACCCATCAGACAAGATACAACACAACAGACTCGGTACGAAAATAACTAAATTAAAAAAATATGTGGGTGGATGTATCAACATGGTTCGGCTCGCCTTCAACAGGCTTATTAGTTCAAATGACATCAACTCGGTTATTTAATTTATGTGTAGTGTTAAAGTATGTACGTGCCAAAATGAGAATGCTGCCTGCGCCTGATGCTGCTCTGAAGCTGTTCCCTTATATCACTTAATAGTTGTTGTTATTCGTGCATGCCTCTCTTATTAAAAAGAGACACATAAAGTCAATAAAATAGTTTCTGTGTTTCTTGTTTTTCTACTTTTATTATTATCTCTCCCTCTCTCTTTTTTATTTTTGTTTGTTTGTTGTATTCGCTTTCAAGTCTACAAAATTATTACGTTTGGACTTTGGACTTCACGTATCCACCAAGTGATTGGCCTCATGGTATCTATAGAATTAGGTATATATGTAGATGATCAACTTTATCATCGTGCCGCACCAAGATAACTTGTATCTCTATATAGATGTATTTTTCGTTAATTCGGATATATAGTAGGTATAGAGATGCAAAATTTATTAGTATAGAATTGTGTATTTTGAATTGAGATACAATTGAAAGAGTAAATAGAAAATGGTTCTGGCTTATTAAAGTTAATTTGGCCTTTTTAGGATTACCTACTTACTTTTAGATTAGATACATTAAACCTCATTTTAAATTGTAGATATTTGTAGGCACCTAGGTAGGTATATGACAGAATTATAATAAGTTTTTAGGTAGGTATATCTACTTACCTACCTATGTATATATGGGATACAAAACAACTGAATGTTTCTTATTCAAGCAGATAATATAAATGTTACCTACCTACTTAGGTATCTACTTATTTTTAATTAAAAATTTTACGTTTTTTTTTATTCACACCTACTATGAAAAAGATACAAATGGTAGGTATATTTTCTGAGTTGTAAGGTGCGTATGTTCATACATACCTATAATCACATTTTTTGAATATTTATAAACTCATTTTTGCATAAGGTTTAAATTTTGGTTGAATTAAAAGAAGACTAAAAATCTTAAAATAAATCCCCGTCTAAAACTAAAATCTCGTATCTTGATAGTCACAGAAAGTAGGTACCTACATACTTGCAGTTCTGCTTTAAAACTGATGTAATAACTGGATCTATTTCTTGCCCATCGCTTCTCTGTCGAATAGATTTCAATATGAGTTAGGCTAGCTTAAGAAGAAATCTACCACTTCGAACTATTTTTAGCAGATCAAACTATGGCGCTAACAGTACTCTTAATCCAGTTAATTAAACATTTCAATAAATTCTCTATTCTTATTGGTTCTAGAAATGACAATCTTAAATCTGAACGCTTTAAATGTAAAGATATTCTTTTCTCTGAGTAATTGATACTTTGTTATAATTTAATTTATATTTAAGTACCTACGCATACAGAGTTAAATCTCTGCAGTTTTGAAAGTTTGTAGGCAAACTGGGTGGAGCCTCCTGAGATGATGTTCTATTTATTTATTTTTCTATGGTAGATACTGTAATGACGGAATATGATGAAGATTTAGAGGCAAGATAAAGTTTTACAAAATATCAAAACGCTAGAGTTTTAGGTATACCTAGTGCACAATAGGATATTTTGTTACAGCTACCTACTGCAGCAATACCTACCTAAGTAATTTGAAATACAAATTTAATTTTAAGATTAACACACAAAATTTTGCTCCTGAGTCAGAAATACAAAATTACATACAATTTGCTTCCAATTAATTTTCCTTATCTTAGAATCTTTAACTCCACACTTAATCATATTCTACAACTCCCCTTCTAAAAGACAAACCCCATTCAATCGACACCCTTCTCATTTCTAATCGACTGTGTACTTTCCCCCTTAATAGACACACAAATCAAGTAGAATTGTGGATGTATAGTATAGTAACCCCAAACTCCCTCTCAATATAAAAAAAAGCAATCAGCTCGTAAAAGTATATAACAACATGTGGTAGCAAAGCAACCTATAGATACACAGGACAACAGACATACTTTCGATCAACAAATGTCAATAATAACATTAATTTCTCTAGTGTCTAGGATGCGTCATACATAGCGAATACATTTTCTACCAATCCTACTTCGTATCGTATCGTTACTCCTTTTCCCTCTCTGTAGATATTTGTTTAGTATCTATAGACTGAGAAAACAAGTAAAAACGAAAATGTATTGCACTGCCACACTTAGAATGTATCTTACTAAAGGGGATATTATTACCCAACAATTTTCCTTTATACTCTCTGTTTGCTTGAAGCCATTTTTAGGTACATACACCATCATAAAATGGATGCGCTACTTTATCTATTGAATTTTACAAAACGCACTCAAGGCAAGGCAAGTGGAAGCAGAAGGAAAATGTGGTTCACTTCGGTCATAGTTTGTATAGAAAAGAAGGACTTTTAGCCCAAAGATGGTTTCACCGATGGTCGATTTCTCAAGTAAGTACGTATACGTTTGTCGTTCATGATAAAAAAATACATACCTTTGAAGATTTTTTTCGGTTTTCTTGGCTTATGGAGATACCATTTGTGTATAGAAGACTTGCGAATCTTCAAAAGGATAATTGTGTTTCAAAATTTATAAAAATTCAAGAGGGTATTCTTGAGAAAAAATATATTAAAATACCTACCTATAAGATAGAAAATCAGTTTAATGCAGTGCAGCGGAATAACGTAGGTATACCTTTATCATTTGAAACTGCAAGTGCCTAATTTGCTATTGAATTTTCTAAGGCAACAGAAAAAAAATTATTTTTTGTATTTATATCTCTGTGAATTTTAGACACATATGTCACATTGCATTTTCTCATCAGCGTATTTCTTATCGATTTTATTTTTATTTTTGTTTACCATGGAATCATACAACATAAGTTGCCCTTGGTGCTGCATAATATGTATCTATCTACAATTTTATTTCCACGGGCAAACATAACACCCGAGGCAAGCAAATCCAATAAACGCATTCTCCTTTCGTATTTCAAAAATGCTAGTCGCTGGAAGAGAAACCAAATCTATACCTACATACGTGCATATCATATAGTTCATTTCGTTCAGAATCATGCTTCTTGACACGTGCAATGGAAATCATTGATAGAGTAGAGAGGTTTCATTTTATTGATCGCATATGAATAACATTGAGAAGGAATGCATTGAATACATATTGTTAATGAAACAAGATGTATTGCTGATTCAAATTAGCTTTTTATGGTCTTTAGTCCATGAAAAAATGGCTTTTCGTACGGATGCTCACTTTGCTTCATATGGAGATAGGTAGGTATGCATTAAATTTAAATGAATGCGCTTTTCAAAAAGGAACAATTTGATGATCAATATAGTTGTGGAATAAATTAAAAGTAAAAAATAAATTAATATTTTTTTCTTGATGCGGGTGTGAAACACATACATTCACAAATTGCATTGTGTAGTGTATACCTTTTATAATAAAAATGTATCTAAGTAGGTAAATATATAATGAATTATTAACAATTATTATAATTTTCTGTTGGCGACGCGACGATTACGTCGCGTTGCTCGGACGCTGAAATGTTAATGAAGTTATGCAAATTTAGTTTACACTATGTTATTGTCTCATGTTATTGAATACTTATTTATTTTATGAAAAATTTATGGAAACATACAAAACAAAGCTATAGAAATGCAGATCATGGATATGTACGTAGGTGGGTACATATACATACAATTATAAAAATAATATTTTGAACTATTTTTAAATTAGTATTTTTCAAATAAAAATTAAAATAAAAAACAAAAAATTGATAAGTTTCATCAAAAACGTTATAAGCAAGCATTTGCAAATAAAAATATTTAATTCAGCTAAGTGTCACATTAAATTAGTTCCACTGTTGCAATAACTTTGATAGTGAAAGAATTATCTATACATTAGTTTAACAATTAACTAAAACCACATTTAAACGCTTACGTTCGTGACCAAAACCAGGGATTTCGATTAGAAAAGCAGCTTTGTGTAAAGATAAAAAACTTGAATAACTTAAAGTAATCGTGCTTTTCAATTATTATAAACATTTTAACATATACCTACAATTGTCGGATACCGATCGAAATGTATTTTTAGTTGTTTACCATACGACCATAAGACTAATTCATTGAAATTTATTTATAAGGTGATGTGCCAAAATTAAATTACATAACATAACATTGTTTTAAGTTCAATGACTATACATTAGGTATGTTTGCATAAATTAAGAAAAACACACAGGATGCTTTGTTTGCTTGAAATCTCACATATATAATAAATTAAGTCATTTAAATGCATTTTTTATTTACTGAAAACGTTACGAAGTGTATTTTTAGATTTATGAAGTTTGAATTACCTATTTGACTTAAGTAAAGTTTATTCAGGTAAGGCATTTTTGTTTTTCATAACTATTTTTAAACGCTAAATACACCATTTGTGGATTAACAAAATATAGTAAAATTGGTTGATTTTTTAAACAAAAAATACATTTTGTGACACCGACAGCTCCGAAGAACCAGAGCTTAGTGACTTACACTCTCAACCAATCTTTTTGTGTGCATTAGTTCTACATGATTGGATTTTCTAAACAGTATTTTCTATTTTTGAACATTGGAACAATAAAACTTACTTGAATTGTTTATAGATACTATTATTAACTTTGTTCGAAAAAGTCAAAGTCAAGTCGAAGAAAAGAAAAAGAGTTTGTTAGGTCGACAAAGTCAATTTCAATTAGATCCACAAATACCTACACGGATTAAATCCGAATTCAGGTCAATGTAAACGGGGTGTAAACATATCTATCATAATTCTTATACCTATTGATCATTAACAACCCTATACAATATTTTTATCTTTTTATATGTATAAATAAATTAAACGTAAATATTGTCTGAATTCTCTTTATGTTATCTTAAAATACCGTCCTTCATCTTTTACATTTATTGTATATATGTGTTCATCTACCTTGTCATGTTATACCTGTACATACCTACCTATTTATTATTTAAGTTGAATGAAACTTTAAAAAACAAACTGGTAAATCCAACCAACGGATTTTGAATTGGGGACAGATTTCTTTTTTTATTATTATTTTTGCATTGCTGAAATAAAACCCCTGTGTGCATTAAATAAATATAAAAAAATCGATTTCATATGACAATACTAAAATCAACTTCGTCATCATTATAATCCTTTATACAATATTGCGCTGATATCGAAATTAAGAGGCTGTCATATAACTCTCAATTCCCCTCGCTCGTAAAAAAGAGGTTATGCAGTGCAGATGCAATACACATCGCACTCAAACAAGATGAGGGTGAATTGAAATCGTGTTCGTTTCTCAGTTTCATTTTATTTATTCTTTTATTTTGTATGTATAATCCATGTCACCAACAAGAAAAATAAAAAAGAATTCACAATTACATTAAAAGTAAATAGGATTGATTTAAACGAATACGCTTTTTTATTTTCATATCCAAAAGATAATTTACATACATAATTTTTAAAAAGCATTAAATAATACGGATTATTGAATTCGATGAAAAAGCTGGGGTTCTTACATTTAATTTAATTTTTAATATGTTATTCCAAGTGACTTAAATCACACGAAATAAAATAGTAGGTACTTCATTCTATAGATTCGATAAGTCAACTCCTCGTAGTAAAATATAAATTTCTTATAAATAAATTTCCCTAAGCATTTCAAGTCATTGCTACGGTTGAGCATTTAAGATCACAAAAGTCTATTAGCCTTACCAATAATCAAATTTAGTAACAGCTTAAATAAAAATCTCCACACTTTACGAAAATTTCGGTGCAAATTTTTTCTAAAGTGTTGAGATTTTATTTAAGCTGTCATTAAATGTTACTATTAGTATGATACTAAGAAAGCGGTTATTATAGAACATGCATAAAAAATTTTGTTGCTTTAAGTACTTTATATTTGACACTTTAGACGTATGTTAAAAGGGAAATAATTTAGTAGCAATATATCGATCGATAAACAGCTCAAATAAATAGTTTCAATAATCATCGGGTTAAATTATTTGCTTCGTAACAATGTTCTAATTAATTCTTTAATGCTCTCGGGAACTATTGATAACAACTTTAATATGTAGTAATACAAAATGAGGTAGATAATAACTATTGATAGTAAACATAATTTTAAAATGTTTTGATTCATTAAATTGATTTTTTCCAATCATAACGACATTTATTATTTTATTCGATTAAAAATAATTTTATCAAACAAATTTCTTACTTATCTGTTATTTTTTTTTTTCAAGTAGGTAGCTATATTGTGCTAGTTTCAAACTTCAAGAGGCTCAAAGGTCTGACTTTGATTGCTGATTAAAATAAAGAAAATTGTTAACCTATACGTACCTATAGATAGCTGATTTTGCGATAAAGAACATTAACCCCTTGAAACTAATAAATGTTGTTGCTTACCGTTTTTAAAAAAATAATGAACAAAGCCTTTGTATAAGTTATCTTATCTACCTCCTTGGATACCTATGTATTTTTTTCTAATATCCCAGGTGACGAACTATATCTATATATAGGTTTTAGAAACCTATTGGCAAAGATTGAATCGTTTGCATTCTCAAAACGCATAATAAATCCCATAGCAAAAAATAGATTGTATCCATAAATAAAGAAGACGTGTTTCCCCTTTTCCTAAATATTCACTGAATATACTTAAGTAAACAAAACTCATTTTGATTTATTGTTTTTCCTTGTTGTTGTCGACAATAAGTATTGTTAGTTACAACTCATTGAAAATGTGTGCATATAAACTTAAATTAAGCTCACCTAATCCACGACCAGAAAAACAACAAACAAATTCACCATTATTGTACCGAACCGGAAACCACGAGTGAGTGAAACACTCGACGAAAGAAGTCAATTTTACGGTTCATTAAATGTGGCACATTTACTCTGTTTTATATGTATTTTATTTACATCTATAAATATATTAAATATACCCTAGCTATACAGAGAGGATAACAATGAAAAATGTAGCTTTTATTATAATAGGTTTTATTAGAATATCTAATCAGCAAGTCAAGAGAGTTATCCAAGAACTAATAAGATTTATCAGTTAAAAGGATACCTATGTAAGGTAGGTAAACTAATTCTATTAAAAAGCAATATTGCTTATGTAGCTGACAAGAAATAAACAACCCAAAGTACCTATAACAATTGTACATAGAAATAAAACAAATACAATTATTATATTTACTTACTTGCTGATGTAATATTTTAAACCTTGATGTTTACCTTAAGAATTATAGATCATAATTTTTTCGTAATGTTAAATTAATAAAGTAAATCATAACAAAACTCAGAATTGTGTCTTTGGGTTAATAATTACTATTTTTATTGTCAACATTGAGATTCTAAGGCTCAGTTTTCCAAGGTTAGAATAACCTCGAGTTATGTTAACGCGTATTTCAGTCAGTTTAAAATCTTGGGTTTTCAGGAGATCTGTACCATATTAGAAGCATTTTGTAATCCAACTCGCAATTAGTTCAAACATTTTGAGTTAAGTATCTCAAACAGACAGTTTGATGAAAGTTGCCTCACAAGTTATTCGTCTATGCGCAACTTCTGTGACCTTATCGGCTCAAAAGTTGTTTCATCATGCCTATATAAATTCGCTTAACATTCAATGTAATAATAGGTAGGGAAAGCTTCATAATTCCGAATGAGAAAATTCAAAACTCCCGAATAACAAAATCACGAATTACAAAGTCCCGAATGCGAAAAATTCTTCATCGTTTTCTTTTTTGATATTTTAATTTGTAAACTTAACTTGGAAATATGTAAATATGCTTTAAAATGAAATATGTAGTGGAAATTCCCGAATAAGATGTAGGTAATTGTTCTGATAGATTTTCACCAGTTTTAGACTAAACAAAATTATATTCAGGCGAATGCCAGACGACTTGACATAGCCTAAGGGGAGCAACGAAGTTGCGTGAGCGAGATTGACTACAGAAAAAGAGTTAAAATCCTTTAAACCGCTCGAAGCGCGAACTTGGCCACCCAGTTGGTACTGTAAAATAAAAAGACCATTGACACAGGGACTGATTAAAGAAAGCGAGTATAATTTTTTTCTTCGTGACCTTGTGATATATATTTTATTGAATACCTATTTTGACCAATGGACCAAAATGGGTGTTCAATAATTAAAGAAAGCGAGTTTAAATCCATTGAGCCCGTTTATAATTAACTAAAATATGAACATTTTTGCTTCTTTTTTTACTTTTATATCTTCGGGTTTTCGTAGCTAACCCATAGATATAGGTACGATATCTACCTGTTTGTAAAGGTATTTACAGAAGAAGTATAGTTCAAATAGCTGGTTAGAATATAGTTCAAATAGCTGGTTAGAAATTGGCCAACACACTATTGAAGCGATATACCTACGTATTTTGCTATGGGTGAGATTTTTGTTTCAAGGTGTCGGTAGGTACTAGACGAAATATTTTATTTTTCAAAAATATTTTCATTAGAAACCCATTTCAAGGTCCAAACCATCAAACTTGGAACTGACTAACCCGGAAATAAACCTTTCCATTATTACAATAGCTGACGGAATTTAAACCTTTCTCAGAATATCAGTTCTTTCTCAGAGTATCAGTAGTGCCTCGTGGGATAGTGGTTAGTGTGTCGGCCTATCGTGGAGGTCTGGGTTCGAGCCCAGCTTCGAGACCACCTTGTTTTGTCAGGGACACTGCCTCTTGCGATGAAGTGACAAATCCTCCAAGAGTATCATTGTCATGAAAAGTGCATCTCACCTTAAGGGCCAACTATAATAGTCGTAAGCAAATGAAAGCTTATGTCATAGTTCTACGTCAAATTTCCTTAAGTGCCGCCATTTCCTTCAGTCGACCATAATGGTCGAACGCACACGCAAGCCAATTTCACATGTATTTGGCTGGCTGTCAGATTTACGTACGTAAACTGTGCTCTGGAGCGCTCTTTACGTACGGAGGCAAAAGTGAACGAAAACTTGCCGAAACTGAGCAATCCGACATTATGTGCGCACTATACAAATTCTTTGTTCTCGCTAATTTCGTACGGCACAGTACGTACTAAACTAATACTTCTATTATGGTTCTGCCTTTAGTCGTTCGGATTCGACGTAAATTGTAGGTCCCCTCCAATTCTGTAAAACTAACAACGCACACAAAAGGATTGGTTGAGAGTTGTAAGTCACTATCCGTGGTTCTTCGGAGCTGTCAGTCCCACTTAATTTTTTTTATCAGTTCTTTTTTTCGAATTGAGTTCCATTTTCAATTGATAATGCACATTTTGGTTGATTTTTTTTAATTAAAAGTTATTTTGACATGCCTAGTATTGAGACATAAATACCTAGTAGGTATTGAGATGCTGATTTACGTTCGAATCCTCTTTTTCAGATTTGTTGGAACAATTAAGTTGTGGTATCTCTCTACTTATATTTTTTTTTCGTAATAGAAACGCTTTTACAGCGGTTCAGTCTGGGCAGACCAGTATTTACACTACACAGTGACCCACTCCCTGACTACTTTAACTAAGTTGCCTACCTACCTATACTCGCCAGCCTTTAAATTTATTTTAATTAATTTTGGTTTAGGTTCCTAGAGATCAACAAGTAAAACATTTTTTCATTTTAAAATCAACTTCTATTTTTTTATTATGTGTGAATATCCTGTTTAACAAGGTGCTTCAATAAATATATAGGCAAACAAAAAAACATAAAACAAAAATACACACAACTTTATCGTTTGGAAAAAAAACAAATGTTTTCGAGTATAAGTATTAAAATGAATAAATTACCCCCAAGACGTGGAAACCTGAATAATTTCAACTCATTTATATAAAACATTTATGTCTACCTAAGATATAAAGATGTAAAGTTTCTTCATATTTATATCTTTAATTTTCTATCCCCACGCTACGCAACTATAAATGCAGCTATAATATCTTTTACCCAACAAAGTGAAGTGAGAAGTATCTGCATAAAAGTAGACAATACAAACGGAGACGTATCTTTTCTTTATGAAAAAAAGAAGAAACCCTAACAAAGAAATAAGAAAGAAACTCCTCCAAATATAGGAAAACACAACAACAAAACAGCACATTACAAAAAGAAGATGAAGCAAAGCAAAAAACTTGGAATAAGGTATTTTCCATACGGATACGGTGGATGAGCAGATGGGAGCCACAATCTGAAAAAAACAGACTGCTTTCGCACGCCTACACTTCCTTACCGGTGAATCAAAGTAAATTTGCTTTTATAACGAAAAATATTATCAGAAAAAAAAAATACCTTTTCTAGGCATTCCTGTCCAATAGCCTTGGGATCCCATTTAACAGCCTGTTGGGTTCCATTGGGTAAATTTACTATGCACCACATTTTGATATTTTTTTTTTATTAATTTATTAAAATAAAAATTTTGATTTATCAAATTTTTAAATACTGGCACACTTAATCTAATTTTAAAAATTTTTGGTAATTTTTTTTTTAATTATCACTGCGATTTTTGTTTTATTTTTTTAACTTTATATCGCTATAATTTATAATCACTTGTTTATTTTTTTTGTATTTTTTTTTTCTTGAATATAAAATATAATTTAAAAATAAAAATTTGTACCACAAAACAATTGCAACAGATACACGAAGTTTTCTCTTATAAGTATATTTTGCCAAGCGAATATTTTTTGTTTAAATTAATTTTTCCTTTATTCTCGGAGCGAAATTTTGATTGTATTCTTTTAGTTTATGTCGGATAAAGTATATAAAATGAACGACCGATTAAACTTATACAACATTTCCGTATAAGAAATGTTTTGATTGTTTTATTTGATTTTTCAATATTTTTAATAATATTTTTTGATGGCTTGGGTGATAATGTACTGTAGCTCACGTCCATGCTACGCGAAAACCATTTAATAATTGAGACTTGAGTTTTGAGTTCTGTAATATGTTACCGAATGAATGAAAGTCATCTACGATACTGTTGGTTTGGAATGGATTTCTGGTTTGCTCAAGTTATTCGTTATTTTGATGAGAGTGAATTTGTATCTTTAGAACGGATGAACGATGAATAGATGAATGAACTTGATTCAAAGAGAATGTTATAACTTTGTTTTTTATGGTTTTGTTTGAATTGAGTTTTATTTTATTTTCTCTTTTTTGCCATCGAAATGAATACTATTCTCTTAAAAAGTATGAAAAATATACACCGTGCCGGTCCCGTCCCGTCATCGTGCCCGTGCCATGCCAATATCTCTGATTCTGATGAACGAATTAATTTATTAATTTTAGTTTACTAAACTCGAACTGACAATTGACATTAATGAAAACGAAAAGACAATCTGATGAAGAAGTGGGTGGGTGGAATAGTTAAGAGTACGATGTTGTACCGTTACCTACTAACTAGTATATACTGACTTCACTATACTGGCTGTTGCAGTGTTGCCTGTTCTGTTTGTTTTGTAAATATAAAATAAAGAGTTAGTTCATTACGCAAGGGTGGGCGTGGGATAAAATAAATTGTTCATTTTCTGCATACTGTCTCGTCTGGATCTGGACTGGACTGGCACTGGAACTGTTCTGCAAACTCGTATTGCATTCATTGCACAGCAGCAATTGATTTTTTTGAGTTGGGTTTGGTTGCGCATTTAAAATTACCTATTAAATTTTTTTAGGTGTTGTTCGTAGTATGAAGACTTTTTAAAAATTTGTAGGTTTATCAAGTTACCTACTCCTCTGTTGCATAAGTAAGGTAGTAGATACATTCCAAAAACCTTCCTATTCAGAATTCAGATTCAGATATCTGAAATAAGGGAAGAGTTGAATGAACTTCACCTGCAATAATAAAATGTACCTACCTATGTAGGCATAGCAACATACTACTGCATATCTACTTATAGTTAAAATTGATCTACGTTAAGTGAGTAGGAGCAATTTATGTATTCCCGGCTTGTCATGTTGTTCTTGGTTGACTTGTATACCTAATTTTGAAGAAAAAAATTTCAAAATGTTGCTTTACAGTTCTTTTAAATCAAGATTCGTAGTAGGTACTTCTAATACCTACATTCTACATACTAACGCTCGTATCTGTACTGTTTTTCGCAGTATTATACTGTTTTTTGCTCTCAAAAACTGCGTACTTTTTTTTCAAAAATACTGCTTTTATTTTGAGATATACAGAACTTCAAATCAGCAGTTTTTTGAGCTTGTAAGCAAACGTGAATGACAGTGGGATATTTCCATCTTTACATTGTTAATCTCCGAGTAGGAAATTTGCTCCTCAATGAAAATTTTCTTGGTGAAATTTATATCACTTTTATATATGAGATGAAGTTCTCTGATTTCACTCATTAAAAGTAATGAAAAACATTCTGCGGTTCGTCATTGGCATCTAAAACTCAAAGGAATTCAATAATAAACGCAATAAATTTTTCTTGCACTTTGTCAGCGGTATTTGGAATTCTTTTTCTAGTCTTGGCTCACAAAACAACCCTTTCCTTACTCTTCAAACTTTTTCCTTAATTGTCAAATGCAATATTAAAAATTCTTGTGTTGATTTCTATCAATACCTCAAAACAAAGCCGGAATTGCTTCGTCAAATTGCTTCAAAGGACAAGTACGAAGCTAAAACCACAGGATATATTGAAATGGAAAGTGAAGACGATTCTGATGATGGAAATAAATCGCGTGGTGATGGTTAATTTGCCTTTTTTCATGTTTTAAAGAAATAAAATAAATAAAAATTTAAAAAAATGTACTGCGAAAAATACTGCGAAAATTGGTAGATAACTTAGGATAAGTACAATTTTCAATATTGATATTACATTCCATATTATGAAGATATTACATTCAATATTATTAAGATATAATTGAAAAATAAAATAAGAAACATAAAAAAAATAGGTAGCTAGCTATTGCGGTCTAAAAATTGTATTGTTTTTTTTTCACAAATGATTTTAAAAAATATATACAATAAGTTGGTTTTAATATTAGATTAAAAGGTTGAATTAACTAAAGCTGCTCGTGAGATTCGAACCCACGCCTTCAGATTTACTCAGTCTTCGAAGTCGTATGCACTACGCATTCCACCACTTCGAAGACTGAGTAAATCTGAAGGCGTGGGTTCGAATCTCACGAGGTGCATGTGAAAAAGTTTTTCATAATAAAATTGAATTAAAGCTCAATACCACTAAAAGGAGACTGATGAAAGGAATTGGCAATCCTTGAAATAGCTATATCTCCAGCCAAAGATAGAAAGAAACGAATAATAATATTCGTAAACGAGTAAATAAAATTCGTTTAAAATTGGTGGTAGCGCCTTTTAGTTGTTGTTGTTGTTCAAACACATTCAATGAAAATTAACAGAATGGTCAGTAATAAAAACTGACATTCTATTACAAATAGTACAATATAACAACAATAATAGCGTCTTGAGCATTTCAAAAAAAACTAGTTCGGTAGTTCAGAGCATGATCACAAAACTTATATAGATTAGTCCACCCCCCGGATCCGTTAAGAATCTCTAAAAGTTGAAGTCTAGAGAGGACACTTTGATTAAAATATAGCCTTCGAAGTTCCTGCAAAATTGGACAAATGGCTATAAAATTGTAAACATCATCACGCTCAAACCTAATTCAGTAGTTACAAAGGACTGGCAGTTCAAAGAAATTTTTCGTCCTTCTTTTCGTTTTGTGGTACGCAGCTCCACGGTGAAACGGTTGCTAACCGGTTCAAGTCTCCGCTACTCTCTACACTCTTTTCGCACACAATTTATTTGACGGGGATATTAATTGCTCGCAAAATTTTGACGTTTGTATTTTGTTTGTGTTTTTTTGTGGTTATTATTATTACAAAATGGATTTCTGTTCTTTTTATTTGTTTTTTGGTGTGTTTTGAAAAAAATTTTTCTGCAAATGGTGAAACTCTACATAACAATTTGTCCAGTAGGTACCGTTTCGTTATCATTTTGTCTGTGTTCTTGGAGATGACGGAAAATTTTGTTTCACTGCATACTAAGCTTTATTTGAAAAATTTAATAAATATACCTACACACGAAAATTTTCAATTTTTGAAATAAGATGATTTTTGTCTTATGCGCTCTTACCACAAATGCTTAACCCCAAAAAGGGTAACTAGACACCCCTACCCCTCCTCCCGCACACCTACCAGAAGTCAGGACTATAAGTATGTTGACTACTTAAGCAGCCTGAACAATATTCTGAAGGAATGGATTAGGTGCCTGCTCACGCACTCTATAGGTACAACCATATATTGACTGGACTATTCTGTCATACATAGTTTTGAAACATGTTTTTCGCTGCGACATATACTGTGTAAATATGGCTGTGTAAATAATGCGGAGTTTTGCTATATGATAACGCTGTTGGTTAAGCTTAATGCTCAATATTTAACAACTAAGAAGAAAGAACTCATTCAATTTGGCTTGATTGGCCACAACGTCCCAAATCAAACAAGATAACTCTTTCAAAAACTATTTCTCCGCAATTATTTTTTCATGCGGCAGCAACGCGTCCGGTACCAGCTAGTTTAAATATTAAATAATTATACAGGGTGATTGGTATAAGATGCACCAAAAAGCTTGAGCGTGTATGTGGGGTTAAGACAAGAAAAAAATCGTATGGGAGGGGGGGTCTATGTCCCCCCGTTTAGGTGGGAGGGGCAATTTTCTAGAAAATTGACTTAAATCAGAAAAAAAATTATTTAAAAACAACGGTGAATGACACAAAGACTTGTTATATCTTTTTGTAAAGCCAGAAAATTACACTTTTATTTTATTTTTAAATTAAGTTGTTTGAGTGAACTGTTTTAAAAAAATTAATTTTCAAACTCAAAATTTTGAAAAAAAAAATGTAAACTAATTTTTTTCAAAATTTTATGTAATTAACTATTATTTTTATTTTCAAAATTCAATGCTCTTATTAATTTTTAGTCAAAAACAGAAAACCGGATGCCAAAATGTATCTTAGTTTTTGAGAAATTAAAAAAAAATTAAAAGTAAAACTAGTAAGTAAAGTAAAAAGTTAATTTGTTTTTTTTTATTATTTGATTAAAATCGGAAAAAATTAATTTTTTTAAAACTGTTCACTCAAAAAATTTAATTTAAAAATAAAATAAAAGAGTAGTTTTCTGGCTTTTTAAAATGATATAACAAATCTTTGTATCATTCACCGTTGTTTTTAAATAATTTTTTTTCTGATTTAAGTCAATGTTTTAGAAAATTGCCCCTCCCGCCTGAACGGGGGGAAAAAACCCCATAATGTATATTTTATTTACATTTTGAAAAAGTTTTAATAAACTCATCAAATAATTTAGTTTAATAAAATGCGGTAGATTTTAAATTAGATAATAATGTTTTCTTCTTTCCGTTATGACAACTTTTAAATTAATCCTTAAAATATTACAAATCCAGAGTTTTTTTTTTATGAAAAACTAACAATGACTTTGGTTGCTATAGGCCTATAGGTAGTTTAGTATGCGAACTTCGCTTACAACTCAATATGGATAACATAAATAATCCTCTTTAAGTGATGTTGGTTACTTTTTTTGGCGTGGCTCTTTGTTCGAAGTATAACAAAGATGAGAAAAGCTCAAAATGACTGAAGTAAGCGTTTGAATTTATTCTTTTTTTCGAACAAGAAGCGAAAACGCCTTTTTCATTGCATAAGTTTCTTTTATTTTTTCGATGAAAACTTTTGCCTTATTATTCAGCACTGATAAAGGTTCTTTGTTAAAAAAAAAAACCTTTAAGAACCATGCTAAAAACGGATCTAAGCGAAATAAAGTCGGGCATGGAAATAGCACACATTATGTATAATTCAAAGTTTGAAAGGACGACGTTGCTTGTACTTTTCTCATGGTGGTAAAAGAAAGAAAATTAGAATTGATAATTGCGAAAGTTTCTCTCTGGTCATATTTTAGAGATGATGTTAATAGCAAAAGCAAATGGGGACATTTTAAAGTTGGACATGAGTTAAAATAGATGAATAATAATTTAATACTTTTCGTTTCTTTATATGCATTTTCTAAAGGGGTTGATGATGCATAACATATAACCCTTAGATGTCTTCAGAGGATTATATTCTTAAATTTGAATTTTTGAATAGTTCAATAACTTTTATATAATATATACCCTTTGTGAATCGGAGCAATTCATCAAAACAGTAGTTAAAAAAAAGCTGGAAGGCTATGGAGCGTTTAGTGGTGATTTGCGAGAAAAACATCCTGATCCCAAAAAACTCTCTCCTGAAAAAGAAAATGAGATCATTAGATTTATCAATAGCTTTCCGTCATACGAATCCCACTACACTAGACGCGACACTTCTAAAAGATACTTGTCAAGCGATTTATCTATTGCAGAACTATTTCGGCTGTGTTCGGAAAAGTATAATCCAGTTTCACTCTCTAAGTTTTCCAAGATTTTCAACACTCTGAACTTGAAATTTAAAAAGCCGAAATTAGACACATGTCATAAATGTGAAGTCTTAAAAATGAAAATTGACGTTGCTACTGATGAGGAAGAACGAGAGAATCTTAAAAAAGAGCAGATCTTGCATAGAAATCGAAAGCATTAGACAAATCCAAGGCTGAGAACTTTTCATCTATAAAAGTTCTAACGTTCGACTTACAACAGTGTCTTCCAACACCATTTTTAAGAACTTCAGTCTCTTTTTATAAACGCCCATTGTGGACATACATCCTAACAGTTCATGACTGCAAGACGGGGCAGCCAGTATGTTATATGTGGCATGAAGCGTTAGCAAATCGTGGGGGAAATGAGATCGCGTCATGTGTATTTAACCATCTTCAGAACCTTCCATCTGAAACTCGACAAGTTGTTCTTTATAGCGATTGTTGTCCAGGACAGAACAAAAATTCGTTTATTGCTTTTCAATGTTTGAGACTTTTTTACAGATGGAAAATAATGTGGAAACCATTGATCACAAATTTCTTCTTCCGGGGCATACTCACATGGAGTGCGATGTTGACCATGCCCTAATTGAAAAAAAAGAAGAAGCTTACAACCGTCAAAATACACCATCCTCGTGATTGGTATCAATTTGTGAGAACAGTGGGCGTAAAACATAAATTTGATGTGAAGTAAGTAACTCAAGATCAGATTTTTAATTTCTTAGCTGTTTCAAAGGAATAATTTATGTGGCGCAAGGTGGACAATGACGGGCAGAAATTTTGTTGGCAAAAGGTTAAATGGATGAGGTTCACGAAGGAGTTTAGAATGGTATACTTTCAAACTTCGCTCAAAGAAAACGAAGATTTTAGAACGTTGAATATAAGACGCCGTGGGTTCAACTCAATCAAAATCACGGATTTGCAGAAATGTTATTCTTCGCCACTTGAAATCAATGAAAAGAAAAAGCAAGATGATAGATAGATAGATAGATAGATAGATTTTTTATTCAGTGATTAAAAAATTTTGTTTCATACATTTTTTGTTTTAAGAATAAATTTTGAGGCTTGACAAATAATGTCGTCCGCCCGAGTGACAATGTTATTTCATATGTATTTAATCCTACATCTCTTTAATTTACTTTACATACATTATTATAAGTACTTGGTACATTTAGTGCAACATAATTTACTTTTAATTCATTCAAACCAATTCAAATCAAGAACAGTGTGACTTTTAATTTAGTTGAAAAAAAAATCAGCTTTTAGTTTGGCAAAAACGAAAAATTAAATGACTTTAAGATTATGAAAAAAACAACAAAAGAAAAACAAGAAAAGAAAAATGGGGCTTTCAGTTTAGCTAAATCAAAAATTAAAAGCTTAACTCAAAAGTTTTCATCGATGATTCTTCTTCTATAGGACATCGCTTCGGTAGTATACTTTTGGATCGGCAACCAATCTTTTCCATTAAGGTAACTTATTACTTCAATCTCGTTGAGAAAACTTTTTCCGAAGAAGAGTCTCCTTAGCTCTTTCAATATTGGACATACTCCGATGAAGTGGTTAATGTTTTCATCCACCCCCATATTGCATAGGGTGCAAATAGTAGCTAAATCGTTTCTCTGCGGCATACAATTTAGGGATAGAAGTTCACCTCTCAGCTCAAAAATAGCACTAATGTTTTTCCTTGAAAAATCCTGATTGAAGTAATTTTGTTCATTTAGATTGTAATTAAGCTTTGCATTATTGGATTGGATAACCTCGTAGAGAACTTTTCTCGCCTGAATACCGTTAGATGCATCCAACTCCAAAATAATACCACAATTTGCAGCAAGATCTATCCAATCTTTGTAGAACCCAGTTTTTCGGCGTATGGCGCTTCGCAACATTATATTTGGCAATCGGTTTTGATCCATGTTAATCACCTGTACCAAATAGTCGGCACTCAGCTTCAGTGTGGATACAAAGAGTGTCGCAAGCCCAGTTTCCAAATGATACATGTACTTGGGTGTGCTAATAGGAAGATGGAATATTTTTCTGAGGAAGAATCGCAGCAAATTTTCCACAATTTCGTATTTCCGAACACCCCAAATCTGTGCTCCATAAAAAAGAATAGCTTTTGCTGTTGCGTTAAACACCTCGTATTTTGCATTTATCGAAATGTATTTATTATTGAAAATTTTGTTCCAGTTGCAGCAAAAAGCTGTTCTAGCAACATCAGCTTTGACTTTGAGGTGTTTGTCCATATTTAAATTAAACGTAAGCGTCATTCCTAGGTAGACATATTCCTTAACTACTTCTAAACCAACTCCATCATATTTCCAGTTGTCTCCTTTTGCGATTCGACCTGCGCCGTTTTGAAAAACCATTATCTTCGACTTCGCTGCATTTACTTCCAGTCCCCATTTTTTACAGTAATCGCACAGCCTATTTATCATCAGTTGAAGGGACGCTGAAGACTCCGCCAAAATAACAATGTCATCGGCGTACATTACAGCTTTTATTTTGCGACGTTCAAATTCTACTCCACATGGGAAGCCAATCAACAATGTCATCAAGAAAAAGTGCAAATAACAATGGACTTAGATTACAGCCTTGACGCAGTCCTCGATTTATCAGAATTTCTTTTGATTTACCACATCCATTCTGAATGCTAGCTGTCGTTTGATTGTAAAGTTTTTGCAGTGCTTTAATAAACTTCGATGATACACCTAAGTTATAAAGTTTATAGAACATGGTTTTTCTGTCAACTGTATCAAACGCAGCCTTGAAGTCAACAAAGAAGGTGTAAAGTTTTGCATTACGAATTAGTTTACCTCGTATTAGACATCCAAGCATGAAAATGTTATCGGCTGTAGAATATCCTTTCCGAAATCCTGACTGGTACTCACTCAGCTTCTTGTTTTTATCAACCCAGTTACAAAGCCTTTTGTTCAGAACAAAAGTGTAAATCTTCAAAGCGGCATTTAGGAATGATATTCCCCTGTAGTTCGTAGGGTCATTTGGATCACCTTTTTTGAATATTGGCCATATAATAGCTTCATCAAAGAAATCGGACTGCACACCAAAATTGAAGATAGTGTTTAATGCTTGTGCGAGATTTTGCTTAAATTCGGTTGAAGAATATTTGAAAAACTCTGAAGGAATTCCATCTGTGCCGGCTGCCTTGCCATCTTTAAGAGAGTCTAGCACTATTTCAACTTCCAAAGTTGTTATCTGCGCATCAAGGATATCACTTTCAGCGTGTGGTGCAGCATAACTCCACAACCATTGTTCTGACGAAATATTCAGCAATCCTGAAAAATTAATTCTCAAGTCCTCCAGTGATATACTCATAGCTTTATTTTCTCCTTCGTTGCCGTTTATTTGTCTGGTTAGTTTCCAAAACTCTACGGTGTCCTTGCAGTGGCTTAACTGTTTTGCCAAGTTTTCTTCGTACGTTTTCTTTTTTTTTCTGCACAGCTTTTTAAATTCTTTTGTGGTGTTGACATATTCTTTTCGCATTGATTCGATGTTGTATTTTCTAAAAAAATTAAGCAATGCAAATGCCTTTTTTCTAAGGTTTTCACAAGACTGATCATACCAATCTGACTTTTTTTTAAAAACGCATGTTGTCTTCATAACGCTTGCCGCTTCTCTTAGAATGTTTTGCAGTTCTAACAGTGGCACATAACTTGCTCTGCAATTCATTATTTTATTTTGCAACAGTGCATCCATTTTGGTTTTGTATACGTCTTCCAGCCTCGTTTTCCACCGCATGACCTTCGAATTTTCGACCGATGTATATTTGGTATTTTCCTTTGCGCATTCTATTTATATACTCAGTTCGACCGGAACATGATCCGAAAAGACAGCATCACCAACCTTTAAATCCTTGGTAATGGCAATCCATTCACCACCAACAAGACACAGATCAATTGTTGAACTTTCCTGTTTTCCTATGAAAGTAAATTCTCCATTTGCGTCACCATCTGTACATCCATTCAGAATACAAAAAAACAAGATTTATTGGATATGCTGCCTCTGATTGACAATATTTACAATCCTTTTTATCAAAACTTAAATACGAATACAGTTGCAGACTTTCACCCTGATTTGACTGAAGGTAACGAAGAAGATCAATAAAATAAAGTTTAAAATGAAACAAATATTGTTAATACTTATAATTATAACGTCTTATTTAAGTTTTCAATAAAATGTATACGGTTTGAGTTCCTTTCAATGAATTTTTGTAATCAATATTATTTTTATAAAGTAAATAAAAATTTCAAATAATTTGCTTATATGTATGTATGTATTTTTTTTGTATTTGAATTCGTTATAACATCTTAAGTCAACTTAGGGTCCTCATATTTATTATTAAAATTATGACAGAAGAACTTATGATACTTAAGATTTTTATTATTTCCAAATAGATTTTCACAAAAAAACTTAAGTGTAAAAACTAACTTTACAATTGAACCAAAAAAAGTTTAAATAAATAATAAATACCATTTTTTACAAAAACGTAAATTTCTCGAAAACGTTTTTCTTAACATAAGCTACTCTGTCATACTGGCACAGATATGTACGTCGACTCCTAATATTACGTCTATTATTGAAAGAGCTGTGCTGATTCAATCGTTGTTATAAAACAAGCAGCGACCGTAGCGTAGAACCTATGTATCTCATCGCGGGTTATAGAAAATTGAAAAACAAACGATAGGTTTAGCTTTAACAATTGCAAAACTGATGGTCGAACAAACTTTTTCGGGTACGTTTATTTTACACTAAACAACAAACGGAATGAAGAATTTTCTCGATTTCGATGATGATAATTTTTGTTTAATAAATAAATAAAAAAGACATTTAATAAATGATTTGTTTAAATGATTGTTTTTTTTTATCTTTTTTCAAAGTTTTTTGCATAGAAACAACCTGGTAGAATACTCTATGTAAAAACTGACAGAACACTGACAGCAATCAACTAGTTTGTAGGCAAAATGTGTAAAGCTTCCTGGACGAACTTAGCACCTATACTTTTGCGCCAGTCCTAGTTGACTTGCATGTAGGTATATACGTATCTATTTGCAGTAATTTCATTAGATGAAATTTGTGAATAACACATTTTAGACCAATCAACGAATGCTCAAAAGAGGGGTCTAGGTGGAAAAACCGAAGGCAGAAAAACTAAGTAGGTATGCAGCTTTATTAAGACTCGCGAGGAGGTAAACATACTAAAAGTCCCCTATCTTAGATTAGCTGCTAAGGGTCTTTAAAATTCCCTTTTTTCAGTTTTTCTCTTATAACTCAAAAACCCTTCATTCTACAAAAAAAATATCCAGTAAAAAATTAAAGCCGATAAAATTTTCTACAAAAAGTGTTCCCAGAGTTTCTGAGATATACGCCTTAGAAAATCGCTAATATGTGAACAAAAAAATCAAAAACGATTTTTTGATGAATTTTTGTTCACATATTAGCGGTCTTCTAACTCTTATAGTTCAGAAACTATTGAAGATACGAAAAAACGGCAGACGGCTTATATGTCATGCTTCAAAATCCTTAATAAAACAAAGGATTCGACTGGTCGCACAAACTTGCTATTGTGGCAAATTACCTTTATGTGACTGGGAAATTCGTCAACTTTTTACCGTTGACAATAAAGCACTAATATAAAATTTTATTAAAATTGATCGGATTATTTTCGGGAAAAATGGAATTCAAAAAACTTACTTTTTAGAAAAACTTTTTTCCAAAAATTTTCATGCAGTATTGCAGCAACAAATCACTCATATAAAATTTAAAAAAAAAATTATCGGATTTTTTCGAATATAATGGAATTAAAAAACTTTTTTCCAAAATGTTTAATTGCAGTATTAATCATACATAAAAATACTTTATGAATATTAATCGGTTCAGGCTTTCAAAATATTATCGCTATTGAAAAAGTACCGTTGTATGGCAGGTACCGTTAATAAGCTTCTAGGGAAAAAAAATTCAAATGAGACTTCATTATTGGCAACAAATCACTCACATAAAATTTAAAAAAAAAATGTATCGGATTTTTTTCGAGAAAAATGGAATTCAAAAAACTAACTTTTCAGAAAAAAAATTTCTCAGTAATTTTTGATAGCAGTGTTAATGAAGCTTTAGAGTTACTTTAGAATATTAAATTTCGTCGAAATCGGTTCAGCTGTTCGAAAGATAATCGCTATCGAAAAAATAACATTGTATGGCAGGTACCGTCAATAATCTTCTACGATAAAAACAATCAAATAAAAGACTTCATTATTGGCAACAAATCACTCACATAAAATTTAAAAAAAAAAATTATCGGATTTTTTTCGAGAAAAATGGAATTCAAAAAACTAACTTTTCAGAAAAAAAAATTCTCAGTAATTTTTGATAGCAGTGTTAATGAAGCTTTAGAGTTACTTTAGAATATTAAATTTCGTCGAAATCGGTTCAGCTGTTCGAAAGATAATCGCTGTCGAAAAAGTAACATTGTATGGCAGGTACCGTTAATAAGAAAATTTTTTTTTTATGAAAGATATCATCATTGACAACAAATCACTCATACAAAATTTTATCCAAATTGATCCTATTTTTTTCGGGAAATTTGGAATAATCAGTGACGCTTATATAGTAGGTGCCGTTATTTCACGACCTCTAGGATATTAATAAAAAAAACAGTCGGGATATTACTCAGTTTGAAGAAAATCAGTATCAATTCAATGCTAAAATAAACCAAAAACTCATAGATAGGTACCTAACATGGCTTATTGTGTTTTATCAAAATTTTTACAAAATTGATTTTTTTGTATTTCTGCAACACCCTGTAAATATGGATTTTACCTATGTAGGTATAACATTAAAAGGCACACCCTAAAACGACAGCTATTAAATCGATTAATCTTAAAATACTTACCTCAATTAAGCTCCCAGAAAGTCATCACAAATATAAATGAAAAGAAAACCAACGACCGACCGACGCTACGTAACGTATACCTGTATACGGTGAACAGCTTGGTCGATCATTAGTTTTATTTGTTTTTGACCTTAAATTAGGTACTCAGATAGCTACATATTTACATTTTTGCCTGCCTAATGATTATTATCAACAAAGAGCGTAGTGGGTATGGTATAGATTTGAGGTTTGAGCATTTACCTGTCCAGCACATATTACCTATTAAGAACTTATGATAGAAGGAAGTACCTACTTATGTAGATATCACTACATCTCAGAACCTAGAATTATATATAATAATTTGGGGTGGGATTACGTGCTACCTTATAAGTTCAGTAAATTAAAACAACTCACGAATCACAAAGAGAATATTATTGCTTTTATATGTAAAAAAAAATGGGAATAAGAGCACGGCTGAGTCGTTTGAACTTGCTCTCATATTAGACAATAATTTGGGGAAGTTGAAGGTACCTACTTCTGCTTTTTAGAGAATAAATATATTTAGCCTCAAAAAGCACTTCTCTCACCAAGTTGGTTACGGAATCTCGGTTTCGAAATCTCGCAATTAAATAAACCCGGTTTTCATAATCTCGAAAATTAAAATCGCGCACTTAAAGAAGTAGTTCAAGTTTAAGACGTAAAAACGCTGAGTTTGGTTTGCTGGGGGGGGGCATGCTGCCCCTGTGCAATTTTTTGATTCATTATTTGATTTGAATTGGGGGTGAGTTCGAGTATTTCCAGTTTCTTTCGGACTTAGTATATATTTTATTTTGAGGAATTTTGTTTGAAAACTGCGAAATTTTTGTTTGCGGGATATAAATGCGAGATTGTTAAAAGCGAGATTTTGCGAGAGCAGGATTATGAAAAGCGGGATTCTAAGCTTGCGAGATTTCGTTTTTCGAGATTAAAGAAAACGTGAGATTTTGTTATTCGAGATTTTATTTTGTGAGATACCATAAAGTTCCCTCCCTCACCACAGTCCTGTTTTAAGCAAACTCGCACCAATTTTGGTCCAAAATTTTGGACATCAAGTCGTTCAAAACAGCCTTTTCTTCGTCTTATTTATAGTTTCTCTTCTTAGGAATGGGTTTTCAGGAATATCCTCAACTCTTCAAATAAGCGATCAAATTTGCTTCTTTCAATGATAGTAAGGTAGGTACCCTCTCTCAAACTTTTCTACGTTAAGAAGAAGAAAAAATATATTTTTTGATTATCTACTTAAGTTTTTGAAAATATCACTTAAAGGTCTTTCATCCTAGTCGAAGCGCTATAATACAGATAATCACAGATGTCATAGATTTTGAAGAGCCCCACAGAACAGCTCTTCGTCAACATCCAACTAAGATTTCATTTCTTTGCATGATTTTGCATTCGAAAATTAACAACTAAAATGTCAGATTCCCTATGCAAACCACTCACCGTCACCATCACCTGTTTTCAAACACAGATTCTTGTTGACATAATGACCCACTTTCGTAAGGTGCAGGGAACGGCGCGGCGCAGGGACAGAAGTCCCCGGGACATAAGTTCCAAATTTGTTTTTTGGTACTTATGTCCCTCCGAAGTGGGACTAATGTCACACCCGTCGGGACATAAGTCCCAAGATTTTGTTTTAAAGATGTGACATAAATATTGCAATGATGTTTAAAAAAAACTTAACAAACGGTTTGATGGATAACATAAGAATATTCTTATATTATTTAATTTAAAAATAAAAAACATTTTCCTTTTATAACAAAAAACGATAGAAAAAATTAACAAAAAAATTAACTTTAGAAAAAATAGCAAAAAATAAGAAAAACTTTACATAAACAAAATAAGTGTTTTTAATTGTTGTCTTACTTTTTTCAAAACTGTAATTTTTAAAGTTAATTTTCTGTGAATATTAAAGTTTTTGCGAATATGATTTAATTTTCAAATTTGCAAAAACTTGAATCTTCTAATAACTTTAAAATTATTAATTTTTAAAATTAACTTTAAAAATTACAGTTTTGAAAAAAAAAATAAAAAAACAAGGAACTTTATTTTAGTTGTACAGCCAAAGCTCCCATAAGTGAACCCCAATGGTTCCCGAAGTTTTGCCTGGTCATGGGAATCGTTCGCTTATTGGAGCTGTCAGTAAGTACCTACTTAGAGTTTTCACTGTTATTGCATTACTTTTTGAAATTGCGTAAAACTAAACGGAAATAACTGAACAAACTATCAACATGCGTTCTTGGTAGTTTTATAAAATTTATTTTAAAGAAATTTAAGGTTGGACCAAATTTATTTTTTTATTTTTGGGACTTATGCCTCAAAGGGGTGGGACACAAGTCACAAAAAATAAATTTGGGACCTATGTCCTGGGGACTTATGTCCCAAGGCAGATTGTAAATTTCCGCCCGTCTCTTGCACCTTTTTTACTCACATTATTTTATTTTCATATTGGCAATGCACTAATGTTTATATATAAGAGGATATATGATTCCAGGTTAGTTATGACTTATGATATAGGATGTGATATTTACAGTATGTACCTGAGCATAGTTTTATTTATGGTTTCAATTCTTTATTATGATCTTTGATAATCGACTGATTTTAATGTTATAGTAGTTTATTTTATATTAGTTTATTAAGTTTACATATATTTATTAAATTTATCTGTGATATATATTGTATTAGTCCAGGTACCTGATTTAGCTAAAATTCTTTTCAGTTATTTTTTTTTAGTATCTACTATACATTTAGCACTTATTTTTTATTTATTTTATTATTATTTTATTAACATTCTCAAAGTTTTTTTTTATTTATCTTTTTATTTATTGATTAGAATGGGAAAAATAACCAGGTTTTATTAATCAAAGAATTTCCTTAAAACCTCATATCCATGAAAGAATACTTAAAGATAAAGTCAAAGCGATTGTGGAATAACAAACTAAATCAAGTAATTCTTAAAATTTTGATATTAAGGTAAAATAATGTGCAATATAAAATAGAAACTGTTAAGAAAAACTGACAAATTAACTCTAGCGTGAGATCTCAGGTGAAGTGGGCTCAACCACACGCTAACGAGACTTTTTTTATTTATTTGTATGTATGTATGTATATATATTGTTTCCATATGAATTTACATTTTTAACTAATTGTCATTGCACAGTTTACAGAGATATGATAAGTTATGTTTATCTTACTACTGAAATATACATTTGTATTTATTAAGTTGCTAGTTTAGTTAAATTAATTTAAATATGTTTGAAGGAAAAATATTGAAGAGATAAAAAACCTTCATATAAATTTGAACATTGTGTTGTATCACAGATAAATTAACAAAGTAAATATAAATAAATAAATATTTACATGAAAATAAATAAATATATAAATAATTAAATAAATAAATAACAAAATAAATAAATAAGTAAATAAGTAAATATATAAATAAACAAAAAATAAATAAATAATAAATAATAAATGAATAGACATATAATAAATAATAAATAATAAATAAATAAATAAATGATAGAAAATATTTTAATAAATAAATAAATAAACAAATAAATAAATAAATATAAAGCAAACAAAAAAACAAAAACAAATTATTAATAAATATTTTAACATATATTAATTTAACGTAGATTAATACTAATATCACAGAAGGTTTTAATAAATATGTAATAAATAAATAATACATATATAGTAAATAGTTAATAAATCAAGACAAATAAACATATATGTATTGAGACAAAATAAATAAATGAAAAGAATTTGATGCGGAAGTGACACACATAATATTATGTTATGTAAGTTTAACAATTAGTTCATTTTCACTGTTTTGAAATGTTCTAATAAATTTTTCTTTAATCAATTCAATTTTCTTTTCAATTGTTATAACGTGAGTTTTTTGGTGCAATGTTGATGTAGAGTAGAACCATGGGACACGAAGGATCATTTTCAGGACTTTATTTTGCGATATCTGTAGTTTTTTTTTATATGCGTTGTAGCGCAGTTTCCCCAGGCGGGTGATCCATACAAAATTATAGATTGGAAAACGGACTTTGAAGATAGTGAGCTTTTATTCAAAGTATTATTAGTATGTTCCTTAAATGTCAGTCTCTTGTCAAAGTAAACACCTACGTACTTAACAGAGCTGACCCAAGGAATATCGCAGTTATTCAATTTCAGATTAGAAATGGGTAAGAAGCAGTCCTTTCTTTTTCTTGTGAAAAAGATAGCCTGACTCTTTTCAGCATTTATCTTGATTTTCCAATGTTTGTAGTACTCGAATATCACATTGAGAGCATTTTGCATATATGGTTAACGACAGTAGATCCATATTCTCCCGAAACATATATAGCAATGTCATCAGCATACATTCCGAATTCACAATTTTGGAGGTTCGGAAAATCCGAGGTATAAATATTGAAGAGCGTTGGAGAAAGCACAGAGTCTATTCTGTAACCCAGACAACAGTCGTAAACATATATGATTTTTGTTTTGTTTACGACTCTTGTCAAGGAAATATGGATTTTAGAGCCAATAAAATACATTATTATATTATTAATTTGTTTCGTAGACGACTATTGTTAGGGTAACAGAATAGACACTTAGTAAATGTAAGAACCTCCAAATGTGCAGTTCACAACTTTCTTTAGATGGCGCTGCTCAATGGTTGTACTATAGAAATTTATATACAATGGTAATGCTTTAAAAAAATTCCCTATAGGTAGGTACTTAGGTATTAATATTTTTTACAAATCTATTACTTGTCCTTAGAGTAGTAAACTAAAAAGCCTTAGCCTACAACCTATGCATAGATAGATAGCGTAAGCTTAAATAGTAGGTACGTGAGGTAAACGTTACCAATAATAAAAAGTTGTAGTTGTAGACTGTAGTATAGGTACTTATCTAATCTACAGAAAAAGGTTTAATGGCATAAGCAGGTACTTATATAAAAACGAAAACAAATTATTTGCAACGCTAACAACAACAAAATGCATTTCGCATTCTTTTATTTTCAACTGTGTAAATTCTTTTTTTTTTTTAAGTGCGCATGAAAGCAAATCGATGGGTTAACAAAATTGGAATGGCAGCGGCAGGGTCCAAAGTTCAGATTGTGTGAGTAGTCCGGTGTTCAAAGTCCAAAATTGGTTTTGTTTTGAAAGTGTTCTCTTTTATTATTCAAATTCTCTTTCAAAAGTTATAGGTACATTTTAATTTTTAACTTTAAACAAACTACATACCTACTACTACTACATACATATAAGGTGGAAAAAATAGAGAAATGAAGAATGAAGTTTATATTTTGGAGTGAATTTTTATTTTAAAGATACATTTTGTTCATTGTAAGTAAAAATAAAAGAAAACAAAAATGTAAACAATGAAACTGGTTAAGATAAAAATACATTTATCTTCGTTTTTTTATTCTTTGATAAAATACGGTATCTATGTTCAAGTTCTAACTACGACTTAAAAATGCGAAGAGTTTTAATCAAAAATAAACATTTTAATCATAAGTAATTGCAATAACAATAATATTCGACACACAGACCAACAGAGGTTGTTGGCACAACAAATTGGATTGCTTTCAGTTTCATTTTATATATAGGAATTGTTTATCAAACTGCTTATGTGTTCTTTTATTTAGGTTATAAGGTGGAGTGTCCATTGCCGAATAATAATAATAATTGTCCACAGTAGATATACCTACTTAGTTGCGAAAAAAGAACAACTTAAACGACATATAGGTACCTACCTAACTAAGGGTTTATAGACTATCTTCAAGGCCGTCTTTACCCTTTTGGGGGCCCTGGACACTTTTCGAAAATGGGGCCCATGTATAATTATATAAAAGTGTGTTTGTGTCCATAGTCTGTAAAATCATCGGCGCTTCATTGCTGAAAAATTAAATGGAAAGACTGTTTGTGCCTTCAAAAATATAATAATGACGCTATTTTCAATCTTCACCATGCAGTTACTATGTGAAATTGTTTTAGATTCTATTGTCAATGGTCATTCCGAATTTTAATTAAGAAACCATAATGTGAAACCATTTTTTGATCATGTAAGCCGCCTTTTCAGTAAGGTGTAGATAAGAGTAGGGATTAATGTATTGATTACATATTACTTGCAGACGTTTCTCCTTCAGTTGAAGTAAAAAACGATGTCAGTTTTGGTAATTGTTCAATGAATTCTTCTGTTGTTTAGATTTCGTTCTTTTTTCGGATTCACTTACATATTATGAGCGTTTAGACATATTTTAATTTAATATAGTATATTTTTATGCACTTCAAAAACACAAATGAAACACGCAAACTTTACACAGAACGATGATCATAACGGAACATTTTAACTATAAAAACACAAATTGAAAATACATTACAAACTTGACACATAACGTTGATAAATAAAGGAATATAGGAAAAAATCGTATGGATTTTTTTTTAAATTTTGAAAACCATATCTTGCAACAAAGATTCAAACCAAAATCAAAGTATGCAAAAAAATTTCAAAACCGTTGGACCGGTTTTCGAAAAAATCGATTTTTTTTAAATATTTTTTCGAAAACGCAGGATTTTAAATTTTATAAAAATCCGTCAACTGGTTTTTGAAATACTGAATTCACAAAAAAAGTTTTTCAAAAATTACTTAAGACTTAATGAAAACATTTTTGAAAAATCATTTTATGCCATGTTATTTTAAATTGCTAGGAAAATTTCGGTATTGAGTTTCATCAAAATAGCTTAAGGCGTTATCGAGATAGGTACCATTAAACGAATTTTCTGAAAGTTTGGTTTTCACTATTTTGTAGACCTTCTACACCTTATTACACATGTAAAATTTGGTTGAAATCTTAAGAGCCGTTTTCGAGAAAAATACAATTTTCGATAACCGTTATATGGCAGGTACCGTTATTTTTAAACTTACAGTGACCTACAAAAAATGCTCTGGGCATATTACCCCGAAAACCATACTTACCAAATTTGATGTAAATCGGTCCACCCGTTTAGGCTCTTATACAGACAGACAGACACACCCATACAGAGCGACAGACAGACGAACAGAATTGCCGGACCCACTTTTTTCGTCTTTTCTATCATCGTAGTGTCATATTTGATTGTTATCTCAAACATTTTTTTTAACGAATCCAAGACTTGCCTTATAGACTTATAGTTATAGTAAATAAAGATAGAGCAAGTAAAAAATCAAATTAACAAAGTTGCACACCAGAGTATATCTCAAAATTCCGCATGCGCAATAACGATCCGACTATACGCTTATCCTTTTCTTTACTATTGACCTATTGAACAAATAGTGAGAAGCGTAATCTTTCATCTATCTCATTGAATGCACAAAAACAAATACTCTTTACCTCTTTACCTTGAAATCTTAAAAAATAGGGCTTTTTAGGTAACAACGATATATCTCTTTCTCGTTCGTTAGAGCAGTGTCAAAATCAGCAGTACGCGGCCCCCAAGGAGCATTTCAGAGCTACATAACATTTACTGAACGTTAACATCGTAGCTGTAATGTTTCAGGCGTATATGAAATGTTTACTCCCTGTTCCCAAAATGTAAACGGTTTTGGGGAAAGAAATGTCCTGTTGACAGTATATGAACAAATTCTATTTGATGTACCTGATTTGTACATTTACAAATGTGAACGTTCAAAAACTCTTCAAAACACATACAAGACAAACTACTTTTTAGTAACAAATCGTTTACAGATACTATTCCTGGACTAGGTATATAAACGTTTACAAATGTAAACGTTCAAAAACATTTCGAAATAAATAACATAAAAACAAACTTAGGTACAAATCGTTTACAGAAAAATATTAAACTGTATAGGTAAATACGTAATGCCATTTGAGATCATATTACTTTATGTATACAAACCAAAACTTAAACAATTTCCATCTTGTTCTTGACATTATTATTATAATATGGGAGGTATACAAATATTCAATAATTATATTTTTCGTGCAAGTAAAGGCAAAATATCGAACGCGAGAAATATTTTCTACCAGTTTTGTAAAACAGGTCGATAAAAATAAGGGGCCTGTAAAAACTTTCTTATTTTAGAAATGATTTCTTTTAAAAATATTTGAGACAATTTTTTTTTTCCCACAAAAACCATATTTTTCAATATTTTGTAAGATAAAATTCAAAGTCTTATTTCAATCAAAACCTAAACATGCTTTGTTTTTACTAAATATCAACAAAAATAGATTTTCAATGTTTTTGGTTTTCTATTTTGATAAAAAATGGAAACATTATAATGGCCGACCAATGCTATAGGTGTTACATTATCTGTAAATGAAATGTTTTACAGTATGCTTACGTTTGAAGATGTGATGTGACTATTCACTGTAAACGTTTTGTAAGAGTAAAGTTTTGATAATGGCTTTACAAAAACTGCACAAATGTAAACGTTTCGTGATATTGATTTTACATTAACGATACTTGATTTACAGTACGTTTTAGTTTGAAGATGTACTGTGACTATTTACTGTAAACGTTTTGTAACAGTTAAGTTTTGATAATAGCTTTACAAAAGTGCTACAAATGTAAATGTTTTGTGATATTGGTTTAACATTTACGAAATTTGGTTTACAGTACGTTTACGTTTGAAGATGTGTTGTTTCAACAACATTTTGTGTGTTACAATTTGTTTACCAATCATCCAATTAGTTAATGTAAACATACAAAACATTTTTTCAGCAACTGTATATGAATTGTAAACGACATACAATAAATTTGTAACTTAATAGGTACAAAATGCTACTTGGGGGATGACAGCCGAATCATTGTTGAAAAATTGATTGAAAACAAGAGCGGAAATATTAATGTTGTGCGCGAAAATTGTAAATAGTATATTATTAAATATTTTAGTCACGTAAATCTCAAATTTCACTAGAAAAAAAGAAATTATTTACAAAATTCTTTTACAAGATTTTGAGTTTGACAGTTTGAAAAAAGCGTTATATATAATTTCATTCTGTCATCCGCGTAGTGTGAGCTGTCATTTATTTTTTGACAATATGGTAAAATTCCCTATTGAGTCCCGTTCCTCTGATGAGTCTGACGTTTAGTTAAATCACCTATGTATGAGTTTCTGCGTTGATGAAAACAACTTGTATGCGCGTTGCAAATATAAAAACACCATTTTATCTTTATTTTTTCATACAGATACAGTGAAATTCTTAATGTGTGTTTATTTTTGTTTTTGCCAGAAAGCAAACTGCAATGCCACTCAGTTAGTTATTCATAGCGGAGCATTGTTTATAGGTGCTTCATATTTCTGTTTTAATTTGAATATAATTTCGTAGGGAATGTGATTTAAAATGTTCAGCAAAGGTTGTTCTTTATGGATCTAAAATTGTATCGAAATTTTTTTTTTCTTGAAAATAGACCAATAGAGGTTAAGTGATGTTTCAGCAATTTTGGGGCCCCTGGTGATTGCGGGGACCTGGGCCCGGGCCCAGTGGTAAAGAGGGGTCTGACTATCTTGCATAATAACCATTGTATATATGTATATTTATACATGTTTATATTCAATGATAAAAACAACAAGTCAGAATGGCATTTAATGAACTCAATACTCAACGTATGTATAGTCAGCATTTTGAGTAAACTAAACATTTTTTTTTAAAGAAAAACAAAGACTTTCTTTTTGTCCTTCTTCTTATTTTCTGACGATGTTATGATCTCGCATGGGATCACAAGCACAAAACCCTTTTACTTCACCACTTAACTACAGACGCGCTTGTCGGGTTCGTCGGATTGACCTGAGAAAATGTCGCATACCAGCCAATGTCCATAAACAATTAGACCACTAAGGAATTAGTCAAAAGGTACATGAACATATTTTTTTATGTGGTGTTTGCAATATTATTTTAACACTTGCGGGCAATTTTAAGAAGACTACATTAGTATTAAAATAATACCTATCAATTTAAAAGATCAGTTGAAGCAGGTACAAATTAAAAATATGACAAAAAGAATATATAATTTGTGCAGTTCAACTAACGAGCAAAACTATATATGCGGCCTTAAATAAATAAAAACAGCCCTTTCGTATTTTGGTTTATTTTATTGGTTAGTAAACCTATTTATTAAAAGTTAAATAAATATAAAAAACGATGGTATGAATTGAAATTTAATTGAAAGAGCACTCGTGTTATATGAGCTAGTTTAAGTGCACACCTTTAATTTAATTTATTTAATTGGTTATACCTATCAGATAGTTTTCAAGTATCTGCAGTTCATTTAATAAAACTATCCAACTTTAATTGAACACAATGTATCGTCTACTTCTAGTCCTTCACATAGCTATTCAAATAGTAATTGAAAAACTTTCTATCGAAAATTATTATGAATAGGTACATTACACATACCTACTTATACATTTTCCATACTGTACATACATTTTATTGATAAGGCACGTGCGAAACAAAAGTGAATAGAAACGATTGTAATTCTTCACTAAACGTGACACAGTGGGTGCATTTGACACTTCGGCCACCAATACAATTTACAGAACCAATCATTTAAGTAATTAACCTCTGCTCCTTAGCTCGATTGGTAATTTTATTGAACAAAATCAGTGTTGTAAATGAGAATGTAACATTTGAATTTATAAACATAAAATAGTTGTAATTACATATTGGATCGTTACCTGTTTGATTTTATTCTCAAAAAAAAAAAATAAAAAATATATATATATGTGGGTAAGTAGTTCTTCAAACAGAATTGGATATATGATTAATTGAATGTACCTGAAGTAGTTTGCTTCTTGATCGATGCAGTCATCATAACTCGATTGATGTTCGTATCAATTAAAAGTATAACTTTAACCTTTTCCTGTTTTATGCGTTTTCTTAATTGCGATGCAGGTGTTGTAACGTCTATTTTATTAATTTTTTTCACATGTATAGTATATTTTATTTATTTTGAACATAAAATAATTTTTTCCTCTAATGACACATTCCACCCCTTTAAAAAATTATCCTTCTCATCTATACGGAAGGAAAATGACCCCCTCTCCGATACAATTTTTCTCTTGTCTCAACTCAACCTATACACGCTTTATATTTTTGGCACACCTCAGTGAATCTGCATGTATAAAATTCAGGTTTTATACTATGACGGAAGTAGAATTTCATTTTGTTCAAGCAAGTTTAGGAGTTTCTGAATGAGATCATTCACCACCCAAAGTATCTGGGGCAGTAAAAGACGTGATTTCTAATATTGCCCCAAGGAAAAGTTAAGTGCATTCTTTTACACCTTTGGTTCCCGTTATTTGCCAAAGCCACCACGATCAAAACTTCACATTCTCCCAATGTTCCTACCTCTTTTGGGATAATGTGCAGACAAACTTTCAGCTTTAATAAAATGACTAAGGTCTCCGTCTATATTATTTTACGCAAATAATACAAAATAAAACATTTACAAAAATTGAAAATAAATCATGGCGAAATAGCGTGTGCAATATTTAATATACAGGGCTGCGTGATTTTTGTATCCCATATTGATCCTTACTGCGTCAAAGGACGCCGCGCGCGCCGCCTAGATCATAAGCCCAAGGGCGTACAAAGCTTCCGCGGTCACCCCGTGCATCAGCGTGATGCAAACCTACCGCAGGTTATTTCCAAAAGCTTTGTAAATCATAATTTTCTTTCTTGTTTTCTTGCAGCAATCAGGAAGCTGCTTCCGAATTATAACACTTTGTTCATTTGGTATTTGCACACCATCAGACTTTATGGGAGAGCTTCCTTTAAAACAGTGACGCCAGGTAAAGTTTGCACGGCAATCAACTCAAGAGATTGGCACTGAAAACGACGCAGACAGCAAGAACTGCATGTAAATTGTCAGTGTTGTCATTTTCCAATTAAAGGAAATTTTTATGGTTTTTTGCTTGATTTTTCCTAATTTGACAAATTATTTAGGTACAAGTTGAAAACCATTGTAAATTCTTTTGGTGAATACAAATAAGGAAAAAAAGTCTTTCGTTTTTTTGCAAGCATAAAAAGTTATTATCAAATTACGAATATATGTTTTTTTTTTAAATGTTTTTTATCGAAAAAAAGATTTATTTTTTTTAATAAAAAAAATGTATTTCATCTTGTAAAGGGTTATCCAATAAGAGGTTTTATTGTGAATAGCCCGCTATATCGGTAGCTGTCACTTTTGAAGCTGTTATTTTTTGACATTTGACATGTAGAAACTACGCCATTAATAAAAATGGGACGATACACGCTTCAACAACGCATTGAAATTCTCTATAAAAATGGTGAACATTTGGCAGAGACGGTTCGTAAAACTAAAAAATTTTTGGGTCGTCGTGAAGTACCTTGTCGGACCGCAATACAGAAATTGATGGACAAATTCGAGCTGTTGGGACAAGTTAGTGATGTGAAGAATAAAACCCGTGCACGTCGCTCAAGAACAACTGAGAATATTGCTGTTGTAGCCCAAAGTGTTGAAGAAAACCCAGGTTTGTCCATTCCTCGTCGTTCTTTGGAATTAGGCTATTCCACAAACGTCATTACACCGTATTTTGCATAAAGACGGTGCCGTGAAATAACGCCGAGCGAAATAACGCCGAATTCTAAAATTCGGAAATAAAGCGGACTATTGCTTGTGAAATAAAGCCGAATTCAGAGAGAAAGCAAAAGAATTTTAAAAGGCAACTGCACTTGTTAAAAAAAGAAGTGAAATTTACCGTAATCAATGTTTGTTGGTTGTAACTTGAAGTGGAATCATTTCATTAGTTGATTAAGAGTGATGCCATCGGTTAAATGGCTAGTTTTGGTGAATCAGTTTTTGTGTATGAAATCTGTGAAGGTTTTAGGAAGGGAAGCTAACTTTTATATATACCCGAAAAAAAACAACTGTATAAAATTAAATCTAAATCTAGATTGTGTAAACGATACACGTGCTATGCAAATGCGTGCAATGCTAGTGCAGTAGTAGAATTTAATAACGAAAATTTAGTGCGAATTCCGAAGGTCAGTGCTCCACATGACCATTCGACCAAAGAAGACCTTCGCGGTAAATTAACTTTACTAAGTGAAATAAAAAATGAGTGTGCAAACGTTTCGCTTAAAAGAAGTGGCATTCGCGAAGTTTTTGAATTTAGAATTTGAGAAAATAATAGTTTAAAATTCGCGCGAAATAGTGTGCCATCTTAAAATAGTGTGCATACATAATTTAAACAAGTACAATTAAACACCAGAATGATCAGTGTACTGGGATCTACTTTGAAAAATATTGATTACATTAGTAACCAAATAGACATATGTTTTCCGGATATAATTCGACGATGGGAGGCATGGCGGTATCAGAATGAATATATATTTTACTTAAGCAATTTACAGGACCTCAGGAAAAACTTGTTCGAACTTTTCAAACAAGAAGTGTTATCATTCGGTCTTAGCCGAACGATTGTTTCACAGCTTTCATCAATTTGACACTAATTTAAAAAAAAGTACCAGAGGTAATTCCGACAACAATCAGTATTTTTGATTTTGGTGAAGATGAATCCAATATAAAAGGTATTTGTGTCTCAAAAATCTATTCTTATAAGTACTAAAACTGATACTGCTTTTAACGTTTTCTGCCTCATCTGAAACTATTACCCTACCCAAAAGTCCATCGGAATTCAATAATTTTTTAATAGACCTGGGTGATAAAACTGAAGCTTTTACAAAATATCCACTAGTGTCTAAAGTATTTGAGAGATCAAATACTCCTTTGACATCGTCAGCAACAGTTGTGAGACTTTTCTCATTTGCTGGGATTGTGTCTTCTCCTCGAAGGCAGAACCTCAATGACACTAACTTTGAGATGTTAGTGCTTTTGAAGGCGAATGAAATATTTTGTCGATAGATTTTTGTTTTGTTTATTTAATGGAGAAATGTTTATTTTTTATGTTGTTAAAAGACTAAGTTTCTTGTAACTTTACATGTGCATTATTATTTATTTTATTTTTTTATGCTGTTTCAAATATTTATGTAATGAATTAAAAAAAATGTAATTAATTACTTAAAAAGTAATTACTCAGTGGTTTTCTTCAATTACTTTGAAATATCAATTACATTTTTCAATTACTTGTAATGGTTGATGAAAATTTTTCAATTACAATTAAAAGTAATTGTAATTGGATATTTTTCAATTACAATTACATGTAATTGTAATTGAAAAAGATTCAATTACTAATTACTTGTAATTGTAATGGAGCTTGTAATTAATTACTTAAAGTAATCATTATTTCCCAAGTCTGCGTCGAATGGTCATGTGGAGCACTGACCTTCGGAATTCTCACTAAATTTTCGTTATTAAATTCTACAACTGCACTAGCATTGCACGCATTTGCATATCACGTGTATCGTTTACACAATCTAGATTTAGATTTAATTTTATATAGTTGTTTTGTTTCGGGTATATATAAAAGTTCGCTTCCCTTCCTAAAACCTTCACAGATTTCATACACAAAAACTGATTCACCAAAACTAGCCATTTAACCGATGCGCATCACTCTTTATCAACTAATGAAATGATTCCAGGTTATCTTATATGTAACTCGAAATTAATTAAATAACTAAAACTTTATTGAATAAAATAAAATGAAAACATCATGATGAATATGTTTGTTATATGTATTAATTCATCTAACGGTACATTTCCAAGGAAAGCAGGGAACCTATATCTGAATGTCTTTATAAATTATTAAAAGCGAAATAAGGCCGACTGGGCGTTATTTCACTTCAGCAAAGTGAAATAACGCCGAACATGGAAATTCGGCGTTACTTCGCTTTCATAAAGCGAAATAAGGCCGAATTTCGGAATTCGGCGTTATTTCGCTCGGCGTTATTTCACGGCACCCATAAAGACTTGGGTCTTAAGGCTTATAAAGTTCAGTTAACACAAGAACTCAAGCCGGCTGATCATCAACAACGTCGTGTATTTGCTGATTGGGTCCTTGAGTATAAAAATAACACCTCTTATTGAAAAACCCTTTATAACTGCAAATTTGCAATAAAAAAACAAAGTGTGATTTGATTCTTACCGTTGTGTGCGGCAATGGTACAATGGAAGTGCTAGGCTGTTTCACCAGAGCTTGCCAGTTTTATAATCACTTACTCGGGTATACATTGCATTTTTTTCTTTTATCATGGCTTGTGCTGGACGTCGGCCATGAGGTATGCAATGAAAAATAAAAATCAATTAACTCTCTATCCATTGTTCCAAAACAAAGTCGTATGCATATCGTACATTGCCACCCCTCTCCTACCTTTTTTTCTCACCTATATTTTTTATCGTAAAGGCAATGTGTATATAAGAGGATGTAAAGATTCCTGGTTACTTAGCTATGATTAAAAATTAAAAACATCATTTCTTCGTTCCGATGTACTTTTTTTTCACTGGTGTTTTTTTTGTGAATAAAGAACAATTATGAATGGTTACGAAAATTATATTTTCATGTTCTTAAGCCGTGCTTTTCCAACCGCAAAACTATGAATAATCAATTGACCGTAAAATTTCCGACTCTATCGATAATAATGCCAAACTATTTAAGCGAGATTGACAAATGGTTGACCTCATATAATTTTTGATCCACTTGAAATAGGGAAACGATCTCTCACCACTGCAATTCGTGACAGCCATGCAAAGAAACATTCTATATGCAATATGTCAATATTTGGAAACAATGTATCAAGACCATTTTTTTTAAACTCAAAAGTTTCGATTGGCGTTAGCCCGTTTAAATTTTGTTGTTCGCAATCATGATAAGCTTTGAAGTGGAAAAGTTCATCATCAATTGAACACTCAGAATCTTGTCTGAATGCTTCTTGTAAATGTTTTGATTTTAAGCATTATTCAAATTTACCAAATCAATAAGAAAACCGAATTTGTCAAAGATTTTTTCATATTTCCGGCATCTTTCCTGTAAATTAGACATTAAATTGTCAAACATAAAATTGTAGATATGTATGTGTTGACTCTAAAGTTATCTCTTCCAAGCAATGTCACTTCTCTTGTTCTTGTTTCACCGTCTTATATTTTGCTTCGTTTCGCTCTACATACAAGTGTTTTGATCAAAAATATATTGATTTATTTAACAAATGGAATTCATAAGTTGCGTTGGACGTACTCATACCTACAAAAATCGATACATTATAGAATCGGAACAATGCGTGTAGAAGTAATGTCATGTACAAATATATGGGGCCATCTAACAAGTACCCCCGCCACGGCAAACAAAAAGTTGTAAAGAACATACTGATATACTGAGATTGTATTGGTTGTGTTCAGTGTCATTCATTTCGAAACGATTAAAATTAAGATTTATTGGTTCGTTTTTGTTTGATTTCAATCATCAATCTTTTACAGTGAACAAGTCGAAAAGACTGAATTAATTGCTTTCGACGCATTTTCGACAACCAAAGTAGCATTATTTCTAGTGTAAGCGTTGAAAATTTGACGCCCCCCGAAATCTGCCGCCCGACACAGCTGCCTACATTGCCTATATGGATAGTCCAGGCCTGGCAACACCTGCTGCATTTAAAAAGGCAAAGTGCATTACAAAAACATAATGTACATAATTAAAATATTATTATTATTATTATTAAGTAGTTATGGCTGTTCGTGGTTGTTTTTATTTTTTTTTTCATTTCGTATTAGTTTTTTATGTGCTGTTTTTTTTTGTTAATCAATATAATTTTATTCTGTGTTTGTTTACCTAAAAAGTATTGGGCCTCCTGGAGATACAATTAAAAAAAGTGCCTGTTATTTTACCTCTTCGTCTTGGGGTAAATAATAGACTCAATTTATTTAGGTCAAAAAATAAAAAAAGGGTAAAACTTAATCATAATTTATATTTTTTTTATTTATTTTTAAGAAGCTGTTATAAAACCGAATATTTTTCTGTTTTAAAACAGATTTTTACACAGTTGATAACCGGTAACCCACTCGATATTATTGAGAGATTTGGGACAATTTTCACTACGGCAATCCTGTAAAGAAGCTTTAAAATTGGTACATGATATTTTAATAATTTTTTATCACTGTTCACTTATATTTTTTTCTTCATTTATTTGATGTAAAATACACAAAAGCATCACTATTTCACAATAATTCACGATCTATTTCATTTTTCACAAAAATAATTTCACATATCAAAACAACTTTCATAACTAACACAGAGCTTCGCCAACTGTTTTTAGCTAACTGGAGTTTAAATTTTCGATGTGAAACCGAACGAATTAAACAAAAAGTTTAAACTTACGTTTAGGTTTAAATTAAATTACAGTTTAAACTCTCACTGTGAAACTGAGCATTAATGTTTGAATTATTTTGAAAGTTTTGTTTTAATCTATCTCGGAAATTTTGGGATCTACTTCGCTTTTCTTCCAAATTTGCTTCGATATTTTAAATCTGAAGTCCGAACCCTGCATGACCATAAAAAAACGAACATACAATAGAATTTTGAACAGTTATTTTTTTTTTATAGAAATGTGTTACAGGTTATTGCTTAGCAAATTCATTCATTATTTAATGAATGAAGTGAAAGGTTTTTTCTCAATGAATAAAGAATGGCGCCTAAGCATCCACTGCTTCATCCAAAATTAAATAATTTTTCAATATTTTGTTCGTCCGGGGATTTAGTTTCGACTAACGAAACAAGTATAACTTTTTTTTGAAGAAATCGGACTTATTCCAACAAAAACTTCAACACCTCCACGAGAACCAAAACAAACTTTTAAAAAAAGAAATAGTGTGCCTCAAAACAACCCACCATATTTTTTTTTTTTTTTTTTTATTCAATTTTTTATATTCAATTTAACTTATAACTAACTTAAATGCTAGACAAAAACCTTAAAAACTAGCTTACAGAATAACTTAACTACCTTACTGGCCCCATACGGGCGCTCTATATTATACTATAACTATATTTCAAAAATGCCTTTCGGCGTAAAGACTACTCTTAATTTAAAATTCAATATTACTTAAACCTAAACAAGAAAATTCTTTACAAACTTGTTTATCATGACATTATTTTATTTTTTTTTATTTTATTTTATTTAAAAACTTAAAAAACAACCCACCATCTTCAGCAATATATGGCACTTTTCTTCTACAGAAAATACTGACTTGAAAAAAAAAATATAAGGACGACTTGGGCTCCCAAATCATCGAGTTCTTACTCGATATAAAAAAAGTATATCCATGTTTCATCGATGGCGGGTTTACAACTAAAAGACCTCGACCCTCGCACAGTGCAAATTGAGCATTTAGAGCGTGTTTCACCACCAAAACAACTCGACAGTAACACCAGTGCGGACGATGACTTCTTTGACGAGACTGACTTAACCACAAACTGATTGACTAGGACCCGGAATGCAATGCAATTCCATATCCTCGTGGTGCATTCTGGGTAACGCTAAATCAATGGGTGTTATTTATATTACGTACAAAGATCAACCTAACACCAAAATTGTTTTTTAACAAAAAAAGATCACATCAAATAAAAAAAAATACTCATAAAAAAGTAATTCCAGTAATTTGCAATTTTCTCAAAAACGAGAAGACATAAAAGCTAACAGTTTCTTGTGTTAGATTCAGAATAAGAATGAACATTGACCACAAAAAGAAAATTTAGTTTTCCATTTGATCAAAATTTATGCAACAATTTCTTTTTGCGTTTTTTTTTATCAACATTTTGAGTTTGAATGCCATTTTTTTGAAAACTATTGACACAAATAATTTAATTTAAATTAAGAATTAAAGATCAGACTACTGGATTTTGAAACCTTTATTGTTTTGCATTTTAAGTATGGTCGTTGCTTTTTAATATTTTTTTTCCATTTAAGTCGTTTTTATCGAAAATCGCCCCTACCTCCTAAACGGGAGGTGATAGACTCCCATAGTAAAAAATATTGTAATAACAATAAGAGGTGCTATTTTGAATAGCCCGCTATATCGGTAGCTGTCACTTTTGAAGCTTTCATTTTTTGACATTTGACAAATAGAAACTACGCCATCATTAAAAATGGAACGATACACGCTTTAACAACGCATTGAAATTATTAAAATTTGCTATAAAAATGGTGAAAATTTGGCAGAGACGGTTTGTAAAACTAAAACATTTTTGGGTCGTCGTGAAGCACCTTGTCGGACCGCAATAAAGAAATTGGTGGACAAAATCGAGCTGTTGGGACAAGTTAGTGATGTGAAGAATAGGACCCGTGCACGTCGCTCAAGAACAACTGAGAATATTGCTGTTGTAGCCCAAAGTGTTGAAGAAAACCCAGGTTTGTCCATTCCTCGTCGTTCTTTGGAATTAGGCATTCCACAAACGTCATTACACCGTATTTTGCATAAAGACTTGGGTCTTAAGGCTTATAAAGTTCAGTTAACACAAGAACTCAAGCCGGCTGATCATCAACAACGTCGTGTCTTTGCTGATTGGGTCCTTGAAATGCATGAAAATGATCCGGAATTTCATCGAAAAATCATCTTGACTGACGAGGCCCATTTCCACCTCGGAGGCTACGTCAACAAGCAAAACTGTCGCATCTGGGGCTCGGAAAACCCAAGAGTTATTGTTGAAAAGCCTCTCCATCCTCAACGCGTGACTGTTTGGTAGGGTTTATGGTCCGGCGGGGTCATTGGACCTTACTTTTTCGAAAATGAGGCTGGAGCAACAGTTACGGTCAATGGATTGCTCTATCGAGAGATGATTAATGATTTTTTATGGCCGGAATTGGATGGTATTGATCTGGACAACGTTTACTTTCAACAAGACGGCGCTACGTGCCACACAAGCAATGAAACCATCGATCTTTTACGGGAAAAGTTTCCGGACCGTGTTATCTCTCGAAGAGGTGATCACAATTGGCCACCGAGATCTTGTGATTTAACACCTTGCGACTTCTTCCTTTGGGGCCACGTGAAATATAAAGTCTACGCCAACAGCCCAGCGTCGATTCAAGACCTCAAAGATGGAATTTGTGAGGCTATCGAGGACATAGGGCAGCCACATTGCGATTTGGTTATGGAAAATTTCATGAAAATTATATGGTCCTGTAAGCGTGGTCGTGGCGGCCATTTGGCTGATGTTGTGTTCCATTATTCCTCTTTATAATGAAATAAACATCCGATCATTTATCTCAAAATATGCCATTTTTCTTTGAATATCAAAATAACACCTCTTATTGGAAAACCCTTTATTTGACCCTTCTACAAAAATCCGTTATCAATTTTCGGCACCCAAGTTATCGTTCTCTCCACAACAAATGAGAATTTCTTCGATGCCTGTATAAAATAAATTCACAAAACAGAAACACTGCATTTCAATAAATTAATAATACTTAAAAAAAATTGTATACAAATTGTCCCAATTACGCTTGAATAGACTTACCATAAAATGGGAAACAAATCAATACAACTCAATTTCCGATAACAGCTTGATATTATATTTTTCAAATATTCTCTACCTTTTACCGTTCTTTTTATGTTGAAATTGGTATTCCAATTTCACAATCCCATCAGTGCACATCATGAACTGCATATTTTTCACAATCGTTTCTATCATCAGTGGTTTTTTGATGGTTTTGTTGATGCTGTTTGTCAGTTTTTCATATTGAATATCCTGAAAATATATCCTGTTCATGACAGCTCTGTGCACAGATGAATACATATAAAAGAATTGTGTTAGAATCTACATAATAGATTTTGCTGATATGATGTCCTACAATATGTCTGTTAGAAATGCGGCGTTGAAAATGTTTGTTTTTGAATTCTAATGATAACAAAATAAAAGTAAAAAGAATTTATTTTATTTTTAATATGTATTTAAATATGTGTACTGTTTATTTATGCAATTGATATCTTTAGCATTTTATTCGATACATTTACTATTAGCTGGTACAAGCCACGTTGCTGTCGCAGAAAAAATTATTGCAGTAAAAATATGGTTTTGGAAAGAGTTACATATGTAATACAGTTCTATGCCGTATTTTATTATCCCGCCTGAGCCGAAACGGATTGGAAACAAGATCTAGAAATAAAGCTTGATCTTGTTTTGTTTTTGTATGCATGTATTTCACGATGTAAATCTAATCCAGATTAGATCAGATGGGATAGTAAAACACAGCTATTGTTATAATATTAAAGTGTGATTTTAAGTCGGTTTAAGAATTTTCCATAAAAAGTGACCCGGCGTCACCTACAAGGACTAAAAGGCGTAATTGAAACAGCCTAAGTTACTTCTGCCAGTGCAAGTCCCGTCAAAATCGGTGCAGTCATTTCCGAGATTAGCCGAAAAAAAACAGGTAGACAAACATTCAACAAAAACAAAAAAAGTACGGGAAGAGGTCTACCTTCCCCTGTTTAGGCGGGAAGGGCAGTTTTCGAAAAACTTACTTGGCCATGCTTTATCTTTTCGGAAAGCTTTAATGTTGTATGTGCGGGCGTGCGTACGGGAGAATGTGTGTATTTGCGGGTGTGCGTATTCGCGGGTGTGCGTATGTGCGGTTGTCTGTTCACCGAGCTACAGCCTAAACCGTTAGACGGATTTTCTTCAAACTTCGCGTATAGTACTTTTTGGTGATTTCCTATAGGACATATTTGAATTTTCGTTTTAGCCCGGCTATAACGGGTACCTCCCATATAACGGTTTTAGCTTTTCCAAATTTTAACGAAAACGGCTCTTTGATAAAACTTGATGTACGTTAGTGTTAATATAACTACATCTCAGGTTTTTGGCTAAAAATACACATAAAGGGGATTCGGTTTTAACGGTTTTTACAAATTTGGCCATAATTTGATAACGGATCATCCGTTTTCTTTTAAATTCGGTAGAGGTTTTAACGTTTAATGATACAACTTGATCTCACGTTTAGGCCATTTTTTTCATATTTTTCGTACTTTCTTAAGAATTTAATAGTAATTTAAAGTCTTTAAAGTTCCATAGCTTGTTACAAGAGAAAGTAAAAGTACGTGCTACCAAGTCTAGCATTTCATTTTTTACGGCCGGCTGGCGTGGTCTTAATTGTCAGGGTTTTTGTTTAACTAAGATACAAAATATGTGCTTTCTTAAATCAAAATCATATTAAAGGCAAGGAATTTTTACAAAAGATCTATTGCTAATTTCACCTAGTCAACAATTTAATGTCAAACTACTCTTGAAAAGAATTTGGGAGATTCACTTCTGCATCACCTAATGTTTGAGATCGTGAAGCTTAAAGACTTTACGCTGAAAGATATCCCAATAAATGGTGTCACAGTCGCAGCACTTGTCTATTTTAAATTTTGTTTAAAAAACAGGTAGGAATCAACGACTCTGCCGCGCGCAGATTCCATTAAATAAAAACTTAAAAATGTTTTTTTAGAAGAAGTGGTTTTCGTTATTAATAATTTTGTCAAAAGAACCTACATGCAACACATTTAAGCATGCCGTTTTCTGTTTTTGGCGAACGATTAATAAGTGCATTGAATTCTGATAACAAAAATTATACTTAACTACATATAGTCCAGTAAAATTGTCGCCTGAGAGTATGGGGTAGTATGCGTCAAATCCGGTAGTTCTGATTTTTTGCAGACTTGTTTATGATGTTGGCCTTATGAATAATCCAAGTTTTTGACCTCGAACGCCGAACGCAATTTTGTCAAAAACCGAAAAAAGCTCGTTTTTTTTCAGTTTTCTTAAGGCGTTTTAAAAGTAGACATAATTTTCTACAATGTGATACTAAAACTGTATCTGTAGACCCAATAGTTTCCTAGATTAAGCCTTTCAAAGTTTATCATTTTTATTTTGTTTGCAATTCTGTTGTTCTGTAATGAATTTTGACCCTGATTCTACTATCGAAGCCCTGTACTTTTATGATGGGATGTTAAAAACGAAAAATATATGAAGAATGGTAAGTACATCAAAAGTTAATAATTAGGAAATTGAGTAATATTATTAAACTAAAAAATTAAATTAATTTTGCCCTTTTGGAAGGTCCCTGTTGAGGTTCGTCCCTATCTAGATCGACGTATTGGGATGACATATCCCCATCAGGGGTTGGTGATGAATTGTCGAAGTCTTGTGCCAACAATTTTGTCTACTTTAAAAACGTCTTAAGAATTTTTTTTCAAAAACTATTCCTTTAGGGTTAAATTCACCATAAACTTAAAAACGCCGTTTTTTCCGCGGTTTTTTTGATTTTTGACAAAGTTGCTTTCAACGCTCGAGGTCACAAACTTGGATTATTCATAAGGCCAACATCATAAACAGGTCTGGCAATTTTATGGGAATTTTTTTAAAAAAGGCGGTCAGGGGACTTACATGATTATTTATATTTAAATGGTAGATAGAGTGATTTCACCGTGATTTATCGTGAAAAGATATAATTATCTTGTACAATGGATTTAAAGAGCCCCTGTAAAATAGGTTTTCGTAGCTTTCAACATCACCATTAATAAGTTACATTGGATCATCGATTTATCGATTGCATATCAAAATATCTGAGCATTTCTCAGACCTCTGGATAGAATTTAAGTTCCTTTTTTTTTCATAAAATTGGGAACGGACTGAGAAAAGGGGAGGGAGAATCATTTAAAAAAATAAAAGAAAGAAATTAAAAAAGGCTTAATTAAACCTAAGCTCTAATGCTAAAAAACATATACCTACCTACTTATATTATATTTTTTTTGTATAAATACTCGGCAGAGAACTGCTAAACGGAACGGCCAATACTTCTTTTTAAGTGATATAACAAACAGATGCAAGATACAAATACAATTTTTTTTTCAACGAGAGTCGATACTTGACATTATTTCTTGATATGGAAATTCGATCAATATCAAAATTACCTGTATTTTTTACGTTTTCAATCGTCCAGGAGACTGACAAGAAATCCGAGAGATAAGAAAAAATGACTTTGTGTGGACTTGGATCACAGAGTTTAAATTTTTATCGGAAATCATTCGGAGTACCTGCAATGATTATGAGAGAGATATGTAGGCATTTCATTAAACATCCGACGGACATGATTAATTGAATATAATAAAATAAAGAAAAAACAAAAATTGATAACTAGTTCAGGAAAGATCAATTTATGCATTCAAATTGACATGGGAGCATAAGGGTTATTCTCAAAATGTATAACAAACGTTCAATTTCTTTCCCCTCTTTTTTCTTCCAATTACAAAGAAGACACAAAATAAGCTTTTTGTTCCATAAAAGCCATTTATTTTATATCACACATTTATTTAAAAAGTAACAGCCACTACTTAATGGTGTGAATGCCGTAAATAGGTATATTATGCTAGGTAGCTATATCTCACAATGAGAATATCTTCAGTTTATTTCCATAAATAAATTGGTCCCTAATATCACGTTAATGCAATTGAATTTTGCTCACTAATGTCCTTAATCTTAAATCTATTTCCTCTCGTTGTTCAAATACTTGAAATATCATAGCATTATTCAGTTAAGAAAGAAAAGTTTTATAAAAGACCTAAAAACATTCAAATTCATTTTTTAAAAAGGAAAGTCGTCAATCTTCTGTAAATCCTTTCATACATTTATTTTGACTTCTTGTGGGTGAAAATATTATATATGAATGAGCCTGTAAGTTTTTAATATAAATATAAGTACAGACGATATTAATCATTTGGTTTTTGTTTTGAATTCAGCGAAAATCACATTTAAAATGATTTATGACTTGAGAGGTGAAAAGTTATGAGTGTTTTTAAAAGATTTAAATAAAAAAAAAATGTTTTCAACACATTAAATGATAATATATTGTTCTTTTTATTATTGATAAAATTATTAAGAGTCCTTGAATTTTTATCTTTTATTTTTGTTGTTGGCTTTTAATGTGGAGCTTTGCAATAAGGTTTATATAGCTATTAAGATCAAAGATAAATATTGTAAAATACTAATTTGAGTTTATCAATAGTATATTTCCTATTCTTATAATATTAAATTGATCAAGAATTTAAAAGAATTTTTTAAGTTATCTAAATGCCTTCATTCAAATCTTAATGTGTATTTGTTGCCGGAAATACGTCTTATTAGGTAGGTATACATATAAGTATTTTATGTACAAATAAACATTTACAAATCATTTCACACATTTTCTAAATATTCTCATCATAATATACCTACATTTCCTAGGAAATGTATATAATTCATTGATTTCAAACATTTCCGGTAACAAGTACCTTTGTACATTATTTTGATTGTATAAGGTTTTTATTATACAGGGTGATTGGTATAAGGTGCACCAAAAAGCTTGAGCGTGTAGTGGAGTTAAGACAAGAAAAAAATCGTATGGGAGGGGGGGTCTATTTCCCTTCGTTTAGGTGGGAGGGGCAATTTTCTAAAACATTGACTTAAAACAGAAAAAAAAATATTTAAAAACAACGGTGAATGATACAAAGCCTTGTTATACTTTTTTGGAAAGCCAGAAAACTACTCTTTTATTTAATTTTTAAATTTAAGTGAACAGTTTTAAAAAAATTTGTTTTCAAACTCAAAATTTTGAAAAAAAAACTAAAAAAAAATGTTTAAACTGATTTTTTTCAAAATTTTATTATATTAACTATTATTTTTATTTTCAAAATTCAATGCTCTTATTAATTTTTAGTCAAAAACAGAAAACCAAAATGTATCTTAGTTTTTGAGAAATTAAAAAAAAAATAAAAGTAAAACTAGTAAGTAAAGTAAAAAGTTAATTCGTTTTTTTTTATTATTTGATTAAAATCGGATGGTATGTAATAAAAAATAAAAAAGGAATAATTCCCTAATTAATAATTGACCTAAAAAGGTCAAATTCGGGAAAACAAAAAAAAATTGTTTTTCTTGGAAAAAAATACTTCTATTTTTTCTTAATTTCTCAAAAACTAAGATACATTTTTTCATCCGGTTTTCTGTTTTTGACTAAAAATTAATAAGAGCATTGAATTTTGAAAATAAAAATAAAACATAGTTAATTACATAAAATTTTGAAAAAAAATAGTTTAAAAATTTTTTTTCTAGTTTTTTTTTTCAAAATTTTGAGTGAGAATTATTTTTTTTAAAACTGTTCACTTAAACAACTTAATTTAAAAATTAAATAAAAGAGTAGTTTTCTGGCTTTCCAAAAAAATATAACAATGCTTTGTATCATTCACCGTTGTTTTTAAATAATTTTTTTCTGATTTAAGTCAATGTTTTAGAAATTTGCCCCACCCGCCTAAACGGGGGGAAAAAGACCCCCCCTCACATACGATTTTTTCTTGTCTTAACTCCACCTACACGCTCAAGCTTTTTGGTGCATCTTATACCAATCACCCTGTATATGTCCTAAGATGGTTCTATATTCTTGTTTGAGGTTAAATTGAATGCGTTCTCACCCTAATAATATAACATTTTGCAGTTTGGTAAAACATAATATCAAAATTAATATAAAATAATATCAAATATAACAAAAAAAAAAAAAATACCTGAGACTTTAGTTTTGAGCGTTTGTAAGACTTTTTGTGCTATTAATCATTTGAAATTTGAAAAATGCATATAACCCATCCAATACTGGTAGATTATAATGATTTGGAAAAACTCATTCACAATTGAGAAGTTGAAGCTGCACTTAAATACTCAAACAAAAGTATGACCACTCTGGATCGATTGGTGTTGCTATAGTCTGTCCACTAAAAATTGGCAGTACAGGGAAGATAGGGATGTTTGTCTCTCATTCGCACTTCTTTGCTTTCCATAAGGTTATCTTCTTTCAAAAGCTCTAACAGGGTTGCCGTAGTAAGCATTTTGAATTGGAAAAAACTGAAAAAATATGATGTAGGGTTTTATTTTTTTTCTTAATTTTTATTTATAAAAATGAAATGAAATTTATCTTTTTCCACACCACCAAGAGGTAAGATAGTAGGCGCGTTTTTGAAGGGTATCATTATTTGAAAAAAACTGATGCACGATTTGTCTGATGGCGCACTTATCAAAATCATCTATTTTCCTTCTGGGGCCAGATTGATTTTTCTTTTTTGGTGGTGAGTTGTGGCCTTTGGTATCATTTTCGCTGAGAAGTCTGTAGACTGTTCGCATGGACACCGAAAAAATGCCTGCTACTTGCTTCACAGTTTCCGTTTTATTTTGCAGGTTCTTGTAAATCTTTTTTGTCGCTTCTACAATTTCTTTTTTTTTTCGGCGCTTAAGTCTTTCGATTGAATCCATTATAAACTAGATGAAGGAGCACAACAGTAGCAAACTTCTCAAATAATTTACGTTTTTAAAAAAAGTAATATTTACAACACTTCACTTCACATTAATTTCAAAACACTAATCACAAAAATAGTTACACGGAACATCAATACCGAACGCCCGCGCGCTTTAAAAATCTACGCAAATAAGAAAAAAATATACACGAAATATCAACCGACCGACCGGCACGAGAATCTACGCAAATAAATTCTTTAAAGACAACAGCTTACGTACATTTTTGTAAACTGCATTTTTAGATTTTCCCCACATAAAAAACACAAACATGATCAACAAAAACACTGCACTATAACACTTTTGTACTAGTAATATGCTCATCTCAATATCTCATTATTATTTCATCAATAAAAGGTATTTTTTAAGCTCTAAAATCAAAAGTTCCTCAACAGAAACTCTACATAAAAAAATACGAAATGAGTTACCAAATTGACAAAGGTATCTCTGTTCGAATGGATGTTAAAAGAGGGTTGAAATGCATTAGCCAATCAGTGCGTATTCAACTGTACGCTAGGCAGGTCGTTGTGGGATTTATGTCGGATGCGATCGAAAAATCATTGGCGGGTAAACATTTTTTAAATGGGGTTTCTTTCAATTCAGTATGGTGCACAAATAAGGCGCGCTACTGATTTTGAAAAAGCTTCCCCATAAGGCCTGTACTGCCAATTTATAGAGGACAAACTATAAAGATTTTGTTTTTTCAAACCAAGCTCTTCGGAAATCACTTTGGAAATAATGTAAGGATATAGCTTTTAATTGTTTGCTTGTTTTGGTTTTGGATATACATATAGTTATATTGTATGTAAGCTCAGTACGTAGGTACTATTAAAATGTGAATGCAGCAAATCTGAAAATGACGTACATATAGAGAAAATAAAAATAGGTACAACCTTCTAAGTTTTCTTACAAAAAGAAATATGAACTGTATTTTTACTGTATTTACGAACTATTGAGTGTTTAATTCAATATAAAAAGTGATGATGTGTTTTGCTGGTCAAGGGTGGGAACATATTTTGAGAGGCCGATAAACTTTTTTGATTTGGATTCTGGTGGAAATCCTAAGATTAGATTTTGCTAAAGTGTCCTAAGCAATATTGGTACCGATTCCTACATTGAAATAGATTTATAGAGGGTCTATAGCTATCACTGAAACGCTTCATTGAAAATTTTACTTTTCAATTTTAAGGCAAATTATACAACAATGTTTTATTACAAAAAAAACTCACTTTTGTGATTTCATGATGATAATGATTATTGGAATAACAAAAGTTGATATTTCGTGAATTTAGCTCAAAAAACGTTGTTTTTTGTTACAATGGAAAAATTCTATAATTCATTAGCTTTATTTTAAGGGAGCATTACGATATCTTGCAATTTAAAATCTCGAACAACAAAATCTCGCTTTTTTATGAAAATTTCGCAAGTTTAAAATCCCACTTTTCTTTTTATAAACTCGCAATTAGAAAATACTGTTAGTTTGTTAACATTTACATTTCGCACACAAAAATCTAGCAATTTTCAACCGAAATCCCGCAAACTAAAATCCTAAGTAAATACTAAATCCAAAAGAAACTGTATGTACCCAAACTTGCACCCAACACAAATCCTATAGTTAGGCTCAGGAAGGGGGTTGTAGGGGGAAAGCACGCCCCCATACCAATCTCATTGTTTTTATGTCATGTCGTAAACTGACACTGTTTTTTTTTATAATTTCGAGATGTTATAATGTTATGGGTTTATTTGCTAGTGTGGTTTCGAAAGCAAGATGTTGATTTGCGAGATTTTGTGACGGGGTGGGTTCGATATCCCACTTTTTATAATCATAATCCCGGTTTTTTAAAAATCCCGCATTTTTTCATCCCGTCTCTTATAATCTCTCTTTTGCAATCAAAAGAAAACTAGTTGTTTTATTTCAAAAAAATAGTTTTGACTGCAAAAGCGGGATTATGAAAAGGTAGGTAGGTATAGGTAGGAATGCTGGCTATTCTGCCTGGCAAGCTCATCACCCCTTTCATTTATCTGAAAACCACTGTGACCTGGGACCCAGATCAAAGTGACCTTCAGGCTATCATTAAAGCCTGCGATCTCGTGTAGACATTGTTGAACGAGTTTAGAGGATATTGAGGCAGCATAAATGGCTTTGATGGCAGCCTGACTTTCTATAAATATAGCAGTATTACGGTTTTGATTTGGATCTTGCTTTAGTATTTTGCATGCTTCTTTGATTGCAAACAGCTCCGCTTGGAAAACGCTAGCGTAGTCTGTTAGTCGAAGTAACTTAGTTACATTAAGTGTTTCAGAGAAGATCCCTGCTCCAACACCGCACTCCATCTTTGAACCGTCCGTGAAAATGATTGTGTCGTAACTGTTCGTTATATCTCCATCCTCCCACTCCTTTCGGGTAGGGAATGCGAAGTTGAAACTTTTTCAAAGATTCAGAGAGGGAGGTATTAGTCAAAATGAAGCCCGGGGGTATCAATTTGGTAATATTGCAGTGACCGAAGGGTCTGTCGGCACAACAACCAATTACCTTAAGTCTGTGAGCAGTGCAAGATACTAAATATTGTATATGTAGGTCAAGAGGAAGAAGATGTAAAATAACGTTCAGGGCATCGGAAGGGCAGGATCGCAGCGCTCCTGTGGTTCATACGCTAGCTGTTCTTTGTATCTTTTTGAGCTTATCGGGATTTTAAAAAATCGACTTTATTTTAGGGATTTTCGAAAACGGGATTATAAAAAGCGGGATTCCAATACGCTCCCTTTTGTAACCAATCCTTATTTTAATATTAATCAATACCACTTTTGATGGATAATACGTAATATCGGCGCGCGCTTCGACGCGGGTGCGGCGCGGGTGTGGTGCAAAGCGTTTTTGGAACAAACAATTCACGGTTTCTTACACAATTGTCCATGTGAGAAGTATGGATTTTCAGAAATGCATTATAAAATTCAAAGTGAATTTCTGTAAGTCATAAGACTGAACTCGCATTATTACACAAGTAGCATTATAGTCTAAGAGATAGTTGTAGAAATTCCGGGCCGGATGATATTAAAACAAATAAATTTGAATTTTATTTTCCATGTTAAGTAAATTTTTTAGAAAATGGCCCCTCCCACCTAAATGGGGGGAGATAGACACCCCCTCCGATATGATTTTTTTTTTTTATTGACCTAACCTACTCACTCTAGCTGTTTTTTGCATCGTATGAACATCATCCCGTTTAATTGAATCATTTTATACATATTTTTCTTATTGAGTAAAAGTAAAAAAATTAAAAAAAAAGTCTTCCACCTGGCCATCTGACATTTTGTGAGTTCGTCTTTGACACATTTACCATTACGTATACGAAAAGTCAGCTTTGTACCTGATGGTTTTTTTTTCGAAAAAAATGCGTGTTTAACCCCCACCCGCACTTGTGTCTTAAAATCTGCCTTCTTACTGTCTGGATTTTGATTTTCCAACTCCAATCGAACCATTTCCCAAAAAATATAACCTTGTACCTAAAGTGGGTCCGAAATCACTGCAACCAGCTCTCCGTCTATTACCTATCATTGTATCCGTTTGGACTTCGGAAATATCTATGATTTTGTTGTTTAATATTGGAATCGTAACATATGATTGACATAAGACATAATATATGTGGTATAACAAAAAATAATCTTGTTCAAAAATAGAAACGTATATAGCTTTATTTTTGAAAGGTGGTCAAAGAGCATAAAATAAGGAAAAAAGAAAATTTTCGAGAACTATACATAATTCTTAAACTCTTGGATCTTTAATTTATTAATTTTAACTTATAAATATGTGAGTGGAGTTTCGACCCCTGGGCGAGCTTAAATTTGTTCACTTAAATCAAATAAATAAATAAATGTATTATATTAATTCAATATGCAACACAACAAATATATGACGATATTTTGGACACACCATTTAACATGGAGGAATTGTACGAAGTCTTAAGAAAAGCTAAACAAAACAAAGCACCAGGGGAAGATCGGATACCCTACGAGTTTTTCCAAAATGCGACGAGTGGCTTTCTCGAAAAAGTTCTTAACTCCCTTAATTTCATTTACAAAGAGTCGTGCGTACCTGAAGAGTTTCAAAAGTCCATAATATTTCCAATATTTAAAAAAGGTGATCCCAATAACGCAGCGAACTATAGAGGGATCTCATTTTTGAATACAATAGCAAAAATTTTCACTGGATTGCTAAATACAATATTAACAAAAACGGTCAAAGAAAACAGAAAGCTTAGACAATTCCAGGCATGATTTAGAGAAGGCTTTTCCACTGTTGATCAAATCTTCAATATATCAAGTATCGCACAAAGCTACTTAAACCGAGGGAAAAAATTATATGCATTTTTTATTGACTTTCGTGCGGCATTCGATACTATTAACAGAAACTATCTTTTCTACAAACTGTCACAAATTGGCGTATCAACAAAATTCCTAAACATACTTATAAACCAATACAGTTCCAACAAATCAGCTATATGGAATGGGAATGAGCTGTCGGATTGGTTTGGAATAGAAATCGGTGTGAGACAGGGATGTCTTCATGAAAAATGGAAATATGGCGGAGAAGATCTGGAAGTAGTCAAATAATAAATCATGACCTTGCACTGAAAAAACATTTTAAAATAAAACTTGCTGAGTCAAAAAAAGCTATTAATTTAACATGGAGAAATCTGATGTCTAACGCTAGGGTTGGAATTCCATCCAAAATAAAAGTTTTTGAAGCTGTTATGCGATCTGTAATGTGCTATGGAGCACAAGTTTGGGGAGGAAAATCCTATGAAGACGTAGAGAAACTTTTGCGCTTCTTTTCAAAAAAACTTCTCAACCACGCCCAATTATATGCTCCAAATCGAAAGCGGCATGTCTCCTCTTTTGGTTTTTACACTGCAACTGAACATGAACTATGTTACAAAAGTTCTTAACGAGGAAGATGATACACGTTTGACCAAAATTCTTGTTAGAAAAGCGCTGAGAACGAAAACCCTGTTTTTCAAGGACTGGGAGAATATTGCAACCAAGTTCAACATCAACCTAGATCTGAGTGAACATAATATGACAGAATGGAGAACATTACATAAAAACTCCTCCAGGATGTAGAGAAGGCAATTAAGATTGAAAGCTATACGCAAGCGGAAAATTCGAGGACACGATTAGTTTACCGGCAGCTCCAACACCATCAAATATACTATCTGAACACTAACCTCAGTACTTCACAAATTTCGATGGTAATCCGTGCGAGAGGTGAACTTATCAAACTTAATTAAATGCCACATCGTGAGGATCTACCCCTGCTCTGCAGTCTTTGCAATACCGGCGAAAATGAAAATGTAGTACACTTTATTGGTTTCTGTCCGATCTTGAAGGAAATTAGGCGATTTCATTATGGAATTGATTTAATGACGATTAACGATGTTATCAGCGTGCTGAATGATGCTGAAAATTGGGATAAACTGGCTTCTTATTGTCACACTGCTCTGAATTATAGAACTCGAATACTTGAAGACATTTTTAAATATTTGCAAAGCTAATTTTGCCTCTTTTGATATATTTTATAATAATCATTGTTAAATTTGTTGTCATTTCTCGGCAGACGCTAGGCCATGCTTAAATGTACCAAATGTCAAACAAACTTTGTTAATTACTATTGATTGAATAAAGTACCATAATAATAATAAAAATATTAATTCAATAAAAATCCTGTGTTATCCGGTGCCCATTTCAATTGTATATGCATTTTTGGAAACATCAAATAAACTCGCCTATATAGGTCAATAAATTTTGGCCAATTTGAATTCATCAATCAACTTCACTCGCACTTGAAAACATCTACTGCAGTATCGACATTCTATCTTTGCAATTATTCCAGTTTCCATCTCAATGAAAATCAATCAATCAAATAATTTTCAAAATAAATAAATCAAACAAAACCTGCCATCTGCGAGGATAAATCAGATGCATCGACATTGTTAGGAACCAGATGTCCATTATTATGATTTTATTGAAAGGCTTTATTTATATATATTGAAAGGCTTTATATATATTTGTATTTCTGTATCAAATTTAATTCAAGGTCATTTCAAATGAATTGATTACTCATAAATGATATAATATGGTATACGTACTTACAAAATAGATAAACATTTTTCCGAATAATCTTATTATTTATTAGTATACTTCCTTGTTTTTTAAATACTTAAAGTCTGGTCTATCTTTTCGAATAACAAGAGATATTAACTTCTAGGACTCCTTAGCCTTACAGTAAACTTATATGACCACTTCAGAGAACATTTAATGTAATAAGTGATAAGCATAAAAACAGTAGACAACGAGATCTTTTATATTTTCAGAAAAGTTGTCTTTGTATTTTCTTTGTCACTTTTTTGCGAAGGACGCCGTTGTGTCCGAGAAAAATATTGGAATAATAATATTTTTTGTCCTGTCTAGCATCTTTAGTCAAATAAATCAATTTGTCTGTTTCTTATTACTCCCAAGAGAAGAGTAACTGTGTCAAGAAAAACGACATGCTACCTACAACAACTGACCAACGACATGTTATTCCAATAAAAGTCGACCTCGGATTGAAATGAATTTTAGCTCTGCGACTAGACACACTGCAAACAATAACGACTATCGGGTTCTCATTGCCTTAAAAATGTCTTCGGGTTTTTGTTCTTTAAGAAAAATGCTATTTTAAAATAAAGAAACAAAAAATGTCCTTGCTATAAGGATTTGTTTTTTTTATAAGTTTGTTCTTAAGTCTTATGGATTTTTTACTTAAGAATGATTTTGTATGCTTAATAAGGTGAGTAGCACACTATTGTGTATAACCATGACATTGTGTGTTTTATATGTAAATAGATTTTTTTTGTTTAGAGTTCAAGGACACTACTTGAGATGAGATTTTTTCAAGGTTTAAAAGTAGATGAGCTGTGCTAAGGAACCATTGTTTGTAATAAAGATGGTAAAATTTAGCATGGCTGTATAATGGATGCGTGTAAATAAATTTGTTATCTCATACACAAAAATTGAAATTGTTTTTATTGTTATGTGCAGATGTGTATTTTTGATGTATTTTTGAATTTTTCTACAATCACTCTTTAGTCCGTACACTATTAAATATATTATATAATTATCATTAGAACTCATTTTATTTATACGTTAATAAGTATTTACCTAAGCTATAAAACGTATAGTTTATGATTTCTCTCTCTCTCTCTCTGTTACTGTAACCTGCAACCAATTAAGTAAGACCGTTAAAAGGTGCGTTTTGATTTATCAAGATGGACTGTTATTATTAAAGTGAAGGCGACTTATAAGTGTTTGACCTTACCATGCTTAAATATTTAGAGTTTAATTTGAACGAAGTTTTTTGTTTCTTGTTTAAAAGTTAACAAAAAACTGCGGTATAAAGTGCGCACAATCAAGGGGTTACGAATACTTTCATAACAAATAAATAATCAGAGCTATTCTGCCAAATCTGTTATTCTGTTATGAATTTTCTGTTATGAATGATAAAAGATTGTTTCCATAAAAGATCTTTTATAATTGGTATTCAGGAGTTCGATCTTTTATAAAAATCTTCTATGGAACTTCGAAAACGAAAATCTTTTATTAACAAAGCAAACAGAACTAAAATCTTTTATAATCAGCTGTCATCTATAAAAATATATTTCCTGAAATTTGTAGAGCTGCAGATTTTAATTTTATTTCGTTTAAAGTTCAAGTTAATTTAATTAATTCTTTTCTCGTGTTTATTGATTAAATTATCGTGCTTTTAAATTTTCTTGAATCTCGACCAACCCGCATAATCATTCGCATTCTCGTTGGCTCAACACAGACCGCAGAATGTTTCCAAGTAAAATTTAAATGGTGATAAATTTGATAAACGAGCTCTATTCAATTTCATCCAGCCTCAACTAACAACTTGTCTTTTGTAGTCCTAGACGTCAATATTGCGTGATGAGCCGAATGCAGCTCGAAAAGGCTGGTGACAGGTATCAAACCATACGGGAATGGTTTTTCGATATTTTGTTGCAAGAAATAACAAGGAATTTGCGTTTGTTGGATCTTTCAGCTCGGAAGTTCAAGTGACTGAAACTAGATCCTAGACGCATCTATAACGCATCCATATTCTTATGGATAACGTAAAGATGTTGGGAAATGTTAAGCATTTTAATAACATCAGTGATCCAAAGAGGTTCGTTGCTTTTTGTTCAATATATTTTAATGTCTTCAGTGAAAAAATTCCAAAATATTTACAGATTACACTTCAACGGAATCGAAAGGTTACAATTTGCCTTTGGTAAAAAAGAAAGTCGACTCTGGCCATTGACATGGATTTGAAGCAAGTCTGCCCACCATAGCGAACGCATTGTTGCATTTCCTGCTGTCGAAGGAATCTTCAGAGGTAGCTTTCTTCTATTTTCTTGTCAGGAAGCGTAGTCTAAAGCCTGGTAAGGCATTCTATTTCCCGTGACGAAGGCCTTCATTATAACTTTGCGTCTTGATGTTCCTAGCCCAGCATAGAACGTATTGGAAACCACTTGATATATTGGAAACTACTTGATCGATATGTCTTGACTTCCTTACGCTCACGTAGTAAGATGCTATACAAAACACCAAACGCGTCTTGAACGAATTGCTTTTTATTACACGAAAGAACAATAGTTTCACTCACTCATTATTAGATAGAAATTTTTAAGATAACAAACAAATGTTATTGTTAAATGAAATATTTTTTTATATGAGGACAATAAAAAACAATTACTTTACAAAATGTTCATGCGTTGCGTTGTCTTTTGTGATTTGGGAGTCTTTGTATTTGTGCAAGGCATTAAAAAAAAGCATACAGAAAGCTACCCATTTGAAGTATGATGCATTGTATATATGTACATTTCTATAGTATTTTCATGCTGAATAATCACCGCCTGGCCATCTTGAGAAACGTGTGATAAACACATTTTTAGGTTCGTGCATTTACTAGTAGTCTATTCTGTAACCCAGACAACAGTCGTAAACATATATGATTTTTGTTTTGTTTACGACTCTTGTCAAGGAAATATGGATTTTAGAGCCAATAAAATACATTATATATTATTAATTTGTTTCGTAGACGACTATTGTTAAGGTAACAGAACAGACACTAGTAAATGTAAGAACCTCCAAATGTGCAGTTCACAACTTTCTTTAGATGGCGCTGCTCCATGGTTGTACTATAGAAATTTATATACAATGTATGATGTATGATGTGTATGATGATATGTAGCAATTTGAAGACATTTCTTGAACTTTTATGAAATTGAATGATAAACCAACTTGTCATTCCCAAATTTCTTGCTTGATTTGAATTATTGAAACTGAGTTGAGTTCCAATTTAATTTCTCAAACTTATTCTGCTAACCATATTAAATTCGAAAAAATATTTTTAAAAAATTCATATAAAAGTTATTTGTCATGTTTTTAAAAATTTAAAAATGCAAAATTACTTTTATATGAATTTTTTTTTAAATAATTGGAAAAATTGAAAACAGTTTCTAGAATAAGTTTGAGAACTTAAACTGGGATTCAGAACAGTTTCAATCATCCAAATCAAGCAAGCAGTTTTTAAAAGACAAGATGGTTTATCAATAAATTCATAGAATCTCCTAAAATTTGAAGATATTTCTTGAAATTGGTACTTATACCAAGCATTTTTTCCGAAACTATTAGCTTTATTTGGATAATTTAAGCTGTTCTGAATTCCAATTTAAGTTTTCTAACTTGTTCTGTGAACCAATTTAAATTCGACCAAATGCTTAAAAAAAATTATCATAGAATTATTTTTTGTTATGATAAAAACCTCGAAAATGTATCTTTTATTCATTTATAATTTCTGACAGATTTCATAACAGATTTTTACATGCTGAATACCAAATCTGTTATTCATAAAAGATTTTTTGACAACTTAAACTTTTGTATGGAAATTCATAACAGAATAACAGAATAAAAGAATAAAAGATCTCCCCGAATACGCCCAAATCATAATAATTTCAAATTTCAATACAGAGCGAATTATTATCACTCAGAGAAAAAGTGCGACCTAGATTTTATTATAAAAAAACGAACATTTAAAATCAAAGTAAAAAAAGGTTTGATTCAAACACGGTAATAGTTTGCAATATCACTTAAGTATGTAAGTAGGTTTTAGGTATATTGAATTGAAATACCAGATCATTTACGAGCATGATGTATTTAAAAAAAAAAGTTCTTAATTCAAATATGAAATAACTTTATTCCAGCGACAACAAACACTTTATAAAAAATACGAAACGTAATTGATTGTATGTCTAATTGCTAAGGTAAAAAATAATTTTAAAAGCAAAAAGAAAAAAATATTTACATATTATCAACCGATGCATTTAATTTAAAACAGAAGCGTGTTAAAACCAAGCCCATATTTTTCTTTTAAAAATGAAGTATATTATGATCAAAGTAAAAACCTACTTAAAATAAATTTGAAAACTGTTCACTACAACAACTCTATTTCAAAGAACGTAAGAGAATAGATTTCTGCATTTTTAAGAAAGTATATAGCATTGCATTGTTATTTGTACCGTCGTCTTATATATAAAAGAGACTGCCGTACGTGTGTGCACGCATAACTCGATAATGGATGGTTCGATTTCCAAGATTTGTTGTTTGATGGATTCGTATTGGCCCAAGGAAGAACATATTGTAGGTAGGCTAGGTTAGGTTAGGTTTATGTGGCTGTCAGGAAGACTATACTGACACACTTAGACCACAGATAGGTCCGTTGTGATACCACGAAATGAGCGAGGGAGTATTTCTTTAATTAAACCAGTTGGAGCTTCTTATGAAGCGATGTAAAGATAGAATATCAACGTTCGACATATCGCTTGGATCGTCGAAAAAGAAATTACCCAGGTGTAATTTACGTCTTTGGGAGAGAGCTGGGCATGAACAGAGAAGATGGGTGATAGTCTCCTCCTCCTCCTCGTCCATGCAGCTTCTGCAAAAATCATTAGAGAATACGCCAAGTCTTATGGCGTGTCTTCCTATGAGGCAGTGTCCGGTTATGACACCAATTACGGAGCTAAGATGTAATCTGCTCATAGATAACAAACATTTAGTACGTTTCTGATCTAATTTTGGCCAGATTTGCTTTGTCGCTACGCAGGTAGTAGTGTTTGTCCATCTTAAATTTGTTTTCTCTATGGCATCTAGTTTTAGCATGAGTTTGCTTGTAGCGATAGGTATACCAATATTCACCTTGTTAGGTAAAACCGGTAGTAGGGTTCCATTTCTGGCGAGTTCATCGGCTTTGCAGTTTCCCTCAATGTCTCTGTGTCCCGGCACCCAGAAAAGGTGAATATTGAACTGTTCTGCCATCTCCATGAGAGATGATCGACAGTCGCGCATAAAAATCAACTTTGTTTTTTTTTTTATCGGATGAAAGAGAATTTTTTATCAATAAAATAAAATTTTTGAAGTGAAAATTCTTTAGGAAGGCTAAAAAATAAAATAATCAGGCCTATTCTACAAAATCTGTTATTCTGTTATGAATTTTCTGTTATGAATCATAAAAGATAGCCACCATAAAAGATCTTTTATAATTGGTATTCAGGAGTTCGATCTTCTAAAAATTCTTTTATGGAACTTCGAAAATTAAATTCTTTTATTAACAAAGCAAACAGTCCTAAAATTTGTTATGATTCATTCAGCTGTCATCAGTAAACATTTTTTTTTTTTGTAAAGATAAGGAATATTCATATTTTTGAAACAAATAATTGAAAAACACGAGGGTTGGTGGTGAAATAATTTTATTTTTTAGAACAAAAAATTGTATATTTATTTACTAAATTTCATTTTAGTTCATTATGAAAAGACAAGCCAGCATGGAACGTATCCTATCAAGTTACAATGAAGGAAGTGTGTTCTGGCACGCCGGATGGTCAAGGAAGTTTGGAACAGATCACCACAAAAAAGCCAACCCTAGCCGGTTATTCTTGAGCTAGGAATAAACTACTCGTTATGTTTTTGAGGATGAAGGAATAGTTTGCAAATCCTACTATTAAGATGACGAACAGACGAACCCGTAACAAAGTAGTTCAAGGCAAAAGAAAGTAGTTCGAAGGATCGCTACTTACTTCAATTGTAGGCTGTATAAAGAAGACCAAGAGTTTAAAAGATGAGTTAGTGTTGAGAGGAAGAAGAAAGTTATGAAAACAACAATGACGATGAAGCCTCATTCTCAGTGACTGAATAAAGGCGTCGAAGGAAATGCTGCGGAAAAAGTTAAAATATGTGCTTCTAAATATAAATGATATTGATGCATTAACGGAGAATTATCGCTTACATTTGGTTCAAAAATCCAATTTGTATATTACATTTGAACAACGTTGTTCAGGCATTTGTTCTTTATTAGGGGGTAGTCGAACAACCCTCTCTTTTATTTCATTTGTGAGCGCTTCTATTAACAAAGTTACGTCCCGTGAATTTAATGTCGATTTCCATGCACCAAAAAAAGCACTTCTTTTCGTCCTTTGAGCAAGTTTCAATTTCCATGCAACCAACAAAAGCAATTTTGATGCAATTTTTCGAATCCGGATATTTAGCTTGAGCAAAAAGAGAGCAATTACATGTATACATAGCAGCTGATAAATGTCAGTTTGGGAAGTTTGCATTCCGTGCGATTGTTTATTTTTATTTTTGTTTCTTGAGATAAAAAATAACTAAAAACTTTTAAAAATGAATAAGAAGCAACTATTATTGCTAAATGAATTAGCATTCTCATCATCTTCCTCATCATCATCAACTTCAACATCATCATCATCATCATCTTCCTCATCATCATCAGATTCAAACGATGAATATATTCAGTTTCAAAATATTATGTTTGGAAACAAAAAGAGACATTCTGTTCAGAATTTCATCGAGCATTGCCTTGAATGTTATTCCGACGAGGAGGTATGTAGGTGTAATCAATCATGTTGGGCCACATATCCTTCTTTTTTCTGAATCGTTTTAGTGGCCCCACACAGCTAAACAACTTTGCATATAAGTGCAAAATAAACTTACGTTTTTTCCTCGTCCCATTTGAACGGGGGTGCTGCTGGAGATTCTTTATCTGCCTCAGTCACTTCAAACGTTGCTGGATCTTCTTGTGCTTCCGTTAGTTCTACAGTTGCTGCTGGAAGTTCTTGTTCCGTTTCAGATGATGACAATACTTCAACTGGCAGAGCATCCAAGCCATAGAATTCGGCTACAGCTGAATAAGGGACCCGCACAATATTTCCAGCTAAACAGTTCCAACTAAACTAAATTCGTTTAGATTTAATTGCTCCATATTAAATAGATAGATATAACGGGTGATTTTTTAAGAGGTTTAGAACTTTTTAAAAAAAAAAAACACAAAAAATTCGAAAAAATGAATGAAATATTTATTTGAATCGATAGTTTGAACTTTGCAATTTAATGTTTAAAGATAATTTCATGCAAATGTTGACCGCGGCTGCGTCTCAGGTAGCCCATCCGCTGAGTCCAATTTTTGCATACTCTTTCACACATATCGGCCGGTATCTCACGAATGAATGCATGGGTGTTGGCTTCCAGTGCGTCAATCGAAGCGGGCTTGTCCCTATAGACATTAGCCTTGACATACCCCCACAAAAAATAGTCTAATGGTGTCAAATCGCACGATCTAGGCGGTCAATTGACCGGCCCGAACCGTGAAATTAACTGTTCACCAAACTCGCCTCGCAATTGCGCCATTGTTTCGCGTGCTGTGTGGCATGTGGCACCGTCTTGTTGAAACCACATATCATGCAAGTCAAGAACTTCCATTTCGGGCAAAAAAAAGTTTGTTATCATCGCTCGGTAGCGTTCACCATTGACAGTAACGCTGCGATTCGCATCATCTTTGAAGAAATATGGCCCAATAATGCCGCCGGCCCATAAACCGCACCAAACAGTGGCTTTTTCGGGATGCATTGGTAGCTGTTGCAATGCTTCTGGCTGATCTTCACTCCAAATGCAGCAATTTTGCTTATTTACGTACCCATTCAACCAAAAATGAGCCTCATCGCTGAACACAATTTTTCGATAAAAAAGCATTTCGAACATTTCGAACCGAGCACGAATTTTGATAGTAAAATTCAATAATTTGCAAGCGTTGTTCATTTGTAAGACGATCCATGGTTAAATTGCAAACCAAACTGAAGCTGTTTGACAGTGACACAAGGTACTAAACACACGTCAGCTGTCAAAACCAGTGTTGCCAAAATTAAACCAGCTAAAAAATCACCCGTTATTATGACCACTGAAAAAATTATTTCTTGAAAAATATTATTTTAATTTTTTTAAACACACTTAAGATATATTTGAATAAATATTTTGTATTATTTGCTTCTTTGTTTTTTTTTGTAGCACTTTTGTAAACTTTTTTCAAAATGAGAATAAAAACATTGGAATGTTTGCCGCCAATATCAAATCTGTCAAATCGAAACACATACACTGACAAAAAAAAGCAACTTCGTTTTCAATTTCCATGACAACCACAAAAAAGAAAGCAATTTCAAAAGTGCCATGGAAATCGACATAAGAGATTATTTAACGATCGTAAGCTGTAATTTGGCTTCTGGTTTCTAGTAGAGAATTTTATTGTTTTTTTTTTTTTTTTTTACAGAAAAGAATGAAGAACTGCATACCTATGCAGAAAGCAACTGAAACATAGATACATTTAGATATAGCAAACTTAATTGATAAACAATTCCCTTTCATATGATTAAAAAAAAAAAACAAAGTTGGTTTGTATGAGATTTTTGCAGATACACAGATTATCCACAGATGATTTTTATTCAAGATTACATACCCTATGTTCTTTCTTTCTTGGGTCAATACCAAACCATCGAACCCAAAATATGGGAAATTGAACGATTTGTTCTCGAGTTATGCGTCCACACACGTACGGCAGTCTCTTTTATATGTAAAGATTATGTCCACATTTAAAAAAAAAACTTCATCTTTAAATAAAAAAATTTACGTAACTTATTTTGCTGCAATTATAATTATAATATACAAATCCCGCAAAAACTCAAACGCGTCCTTTGGTTAATTTAACCTCTCTTTTTAGCCCCTCATTGCCTTAAGGATTTCACGTTCCTTTCATTTTTCATTTTACATTTCTGTATAGTTGGTGTCTACATTTTTGTTTTGTGAGAGAGGGAAGCGGATGCAATCACCAGACGGAAGAACTACTGAAATTATTTTCACAGGAAAATGCAAAAATAGCTGAGAAACAAACGGCAGTGACCGTGCCTCTTCTATAAATATATACATATTTATATATATACCTACCCTTAAACGTTGGTATAATTAAAGAGAAGTGTCAGTCCTGACAAAAGTTTTGCTTAGTGTGCATACGAAAGGATTTTATCAACAAAATTTTATTCATTTAAACCCCCAAGGCAAAATTCTAAGAATGTTTAGTTTAGTTTTTTTCGGACTAGACGGAAAAAACTGGAAGAAAATTAAATTTAATATTTTTTGTAGAATTTAAAGGATGATGCAAGTTTCACTTATAAATTAGAATGTTAAGTATCTAATCTTCTTAATTCCATCCATAAAGGATCAAATAACTAAGGATATTACGTTTTAATCTACATTATGTACATCGGTATATAATATTTTGTTCTCTTTCAAATTTTTTTGAAAAAATTGTTTATGGCCAGAGTTTGCGATAATTGTTTTGACAAAATGGATATCTCCATATTTGAAAAAAAAAACTAAACAAATTAGAAAATAGAATAGACTAGGTCAATAGGGAAATATTTAATTGTTTACAGTATAATTTTAAAATCATTGGTAAAATTTGTTATTTTCTTTCATTGGTGAAAGATTACTAATCTACATAATAAATAATGATTATAAAATTAATGCCCAGTTTCACCGAAATACACTTAAAAGCATTTTAGTTAACGGAGTTATAAAATTTATTGGCATTTTAGCTTAAAATGGTTTGCACCAACATAAGGAGGTGAATTTTTAAAAATGAGGAAACTTGATGCCAGCCCCGGATTTTTATTCACCACTCATGGCTCTCGTTCATTAGAGCAAGCGAGAGGAGAGCATATCAATCGAAAAATTTCAACGTTCTCTTTGTCTTGCATTTTTAAGACGCCTTTAAAATTTATTTGGAACAAAATGGGACTTTAGTTTATTGGCCCTTTTAAAAATTAAAATGGTTGGTGAAATTAAAAAATGCCATTTTAAGATTTAACAACCCAATAAATATTTAAAAGTGTTTGGAGAAACTGGCCATAAGTCCCTTATAGCTTCTCCTCTTTAACCCCATCTCGAGCTTTTTCTAAAGACTGGGCCTATATTCAAAACTTCTATGCATTCCGAATACTAAATATTCAAACAAAATGTCTGTACCTACAACCTATATCTTACTTTCTTACTTTCTTATTTACTTATGTTGGCTCAACTAGAGCGTGGTGCTCCTAGGCCTTACTCAATATGTCCCTCCAGCCGGCTTGATCTCCTTGATATTTTGTGTTTTGTTGTTGACGTAGGCTAGTGCAAACGTTAGTTTCAAATAATCAGGGTGATCTTTGAAAACTCAGGGGGGCCACCCAAAAAAGTTGGTAGTTAACTACTCTATCCCAGAATATAAACTGGGTAACGAGCGTTACTAACAACAAAAACTGAGCGAGCCAAATGGAATTGACGGAATATAAGATGAACATTGGGAACTCGGCTTTTCCAGACTTCAAGCAAAGCTTGAGTTGCATGTTATCAGGGTAATCTTCCCTGTTAATCAAAAAAAGGGTTAAAAAGATAGTTTTACAGTTCAGAGTGTTTCCTTAACTAAACGATGTTTTAGGTTTGACATAAAATAAACTTAGTACGGGGGATGGGTGCCCTAGAGTTTGTTCCAGAGGAATCTCCATGAACTTGGAATTTAATCAGGATCATTCTCTTCCCATCTTTTGGTGTAGGCCCCTTGTGGGAGCATCGTACTGGTTGTGGCCTAGCTTTGGTCGTCAAGAAAACAAAAAAAGAAAGAAAGAAAAAAATAAATCTCCCTCTACCTGGTCGCTCCATCAAAGATGAGGTCTACCTTGGCTTCTGACTTCCTCTGGTTTGGCGTTGAAGACTTTACGAGTTGGAGCGTTAATGTCTATTCACTCTACATGGCCAAGTCATCTTATTCGTTGAACTCAAATTTTTCTGGCCAGGCTTATGTCGCTGTACAGCACGTATAGTTCGTCGTTGTATCTTCTTCGCTAAATGTTGTTTTCTCTGTTTACGCAGCCAGGCACAGGACCATAAATCGTACGCAGAACTTTTCTCTCGAAAACTCTCGAAAATGACAAGGTCTCCTTGGTTCTTCTCGATAGTGCTTTATTCCTTAATTGCTTATTCAGCCCGCAATGAAACAGCGATTAGCAAAAGTCAGTCTTCGTCTGATTTCAGCGCTGATATTGTTGCCTGTGTTAACAGCAGTGCTCTGGTACACAAATTCACTGACTACCTCGAAGTTATGCCCATCAATGGTCACGTTCTGACCAAGTCGGTAGTGTGATTGGGATTTTGTTGATGAAAGCATATACTTCGTCTTGTCTTCGTTTATTTTCAGTCCCATTTTGCTTGCTGCTGACTCCTTAGTCGTGAAAGAACCGGTTACTGCTCGATTTGTTCTTCCTTTAACGTCAATGTCGTCCGCAAACCCAAGTAGTTGTGTCGATTTATTAAAGATGGTGCCCGATGTACTGGCATGGGTGTTCCGAATTACATTTTCAAGCTCAATGTTAAAACAGCTGCAAGACAGAACGTCACCTTGTCTTAACCCTCTGGTGGTGTCGATGGTTTCAGTAGAGTCTATACCAACTTTGACGGAACAGCGAGCTTTTTCCAAAGTCATCCTGATGAGGCATATCAGTTTAGCGGGAATCCTAAAGGTGGACATGGCACGGTATAGTTCAACTCTACCAACGGTGTCGTAAGCTGCTTTTATATCGACGAACAGGTGGTGGGTATCGATGTTAAATTCTTGGGTTTTCTCCAGGATCTAGCGCAATGTGAAGATTTGGACGGTCGTAGATTTTTCAGTTCTGAAGCCGCATTGGTAAGGACCTATTAGATTATCAGCAAACGGCTTCAGTCGTTCACATAAAACGCTGGATAGGATCTTATAGGCGATGCTTAAAAGGCTTATGCCTCTATAGTTGGTGCAGATTAGGCGATCTCTTTTTTAATGGATCGGGCAAATGGTACTGAGATACCATCGGGCATACTTTCCTCCGAGCATATGTTGCAGTAGAGTTGGTGTATGCTCCTAACAAAGTCTTCGCCAGCGTGTTTAAAAAGTTCCGCTTGTAGACCATCGGATCCAGCTGTTTTTATCATTTTTAGTCTGGAGATAGCTACTTTGATTTCTTATTGAACGGGCGGATGCAGCTCATGGTCATCATCTAGATTAACTGGAAGAAGTCGATCTTGGGCGGTATCTTGGCTGTCATCGCCATTTAGCAACTGGTTAAAGTAGTCTCTCCAGATGGCTAACATCGCCTGCGTTTCTACTATGGTGTTCCCATCCTCATTTTTGGAGGATCCAGGGCGGCTAGTGAAATCTGATGTTGACTGTTTCACTCTTCTATAAAAGTTTCGTATCTCCTTCCTGCGAAAACATCTCTGCATCTCGTCGACTTCACGTTGTTGGTGATCTTTTTTCGTTCTCCTGAGGAAGCGTTTTTCATCCTTCCTCCGCTCAACGTAGAGATTTCTTGTCGGTCTAGTATCTCTCTGGAGCCATGTCCTGTATGCCACCTTTTTAGCTTTGTTTGCCTGAGCACATTTGGAGTCAAACCATGGGTTCCTAGGGGGAGGCTGTGAAAAGCCCAACACGCAGCATATCTTATGGCTTGTTGACGCAGCAGCCGTTGGTCTTCCGGGTTCATATCAACAGTCAAAGGATTTATCGCAAGATCAAGAGCTACGTGGTCAGCATAGGCAGCGGCGATCTCTTCTGATTGAAGACGTCCAAAATTGAATTACGGATATTCAGAATGTACGGATATTCAGAATGATAGAGGAGTGTCTTCCGTCAATCACAACATGGTTGATTTGGTTGCAGGTTCGACCACCTGGAGATCGCCATGTGCCCTTGTGGATGTCGGGACGTGGGAATCGTGTGCTACTCAGCACCACGTTTTTTCCCGCTACAAAATCGATGAGCCTGAGTCCCTTATCGGAGGTGTTGTCGTGCAGGCTTTCTTTTCCGATCGTCATACCAAAGATGCCCGATTGGGCTGAAGTAGAACTTAATAAATCGGTCTTGAATAGGCCTACACACTGGAAATAACTTTTATTTTGTTTTGTTGACACTAAAGCCGATTTTTTTCGACCTCCCGAAGCTCAAAGTCCTGGAATTCTAAGTACCTATTCAATGAATTTGTTTTTCGTGAGTATGAATCCACAACCAAAAAATATGATCAGTGCACAGATCAAACGCAGAATTACTCTGCCTTCGGGCTCAGAAGGCATTCAAGTAGTAAGGCTTCTCTCAAGAAACAAAAAAAAATAAATCAACCCTGGCCAGTCCTGCTGTGTGGGCAGAAGCATGGGCTTTGAAAGATGATAAAAATTGTTTTGTTGTTTTGAGAGAAATTTTTTTTCAACTGATATACAGCAGATGGTTCAGCAGAAGTAGATCCAAAAACGAGCTTTTCGGGCTTAACAGTGATGACGTTAACCTAGTCAATGTTTTGCAACATTTTGAAATATGAAACTATAAACTTTTACAAAACATGTTTTGACTCAAAACTAATTTTATAGAAGTTAATAAAATAAAAAATATCGCTGCAAATGTTTCCGAATTATTAGACAATCAACAGAATTCCCACTTATTCTTCTAAGTTCATATGAATGTGTTGTCATGGGAGCACCATTATATCTATATACATTCAGTACAACTCTATTCATCAACAATGCAAAGTTTATAAATCTTTTCATATTCAACCTTAAAAGATCCTTACATCATCCATAAAGTTCCTTACAACAAATAAGGTTATAATATTACATAAATATAAAAAAAAAGAAACATGAAACCCTTTGAAAGTGCTTTTAGCCTTTAGAACTATAATATTGACTGAGGTTATAGAAAATGTATATTTTCTTTTGCACATTCAAATTTTTCGTCCCTTAATACATTAAGTATTATGTTTGGAATATAAATCGATTTTATATTGTATCAAACGTTATTCACACACACAGTAATACAAAAATAGACGTTAGTAAATTGATGATAAGCAAACATGAACCCAATGCGAACTACCAACAGTTCAAAGATTGCTGTTGTGCGAATGTAAGTTTTCCTTTTTTGTGGATGAAAGTATTATCAAAAAGGAGGACACTTAGCACCATTGAAGATTTCTTTTATTCGAAAATTTAAATCGACCGAACAAGTGTTGAAGTTTATTGAAGGAACTTTTGGGTGCTCGCATTGGTTATTGGACATTCAATATTCGATAGATGATCCTTCTATAAGAGTTCATCTGATATGAATGTTATTTGATATGTAAAGGTGAAAATTGAACACAAAGAGGAGCAAAATCTAATAAAATCTTATATAGAGTTTTTATAAGGATTCAGAATTCAGTATTCTTAAAAGGGTTTCTCGCTCTAAAGAATGTTCGATAAAAAAAAGTTGTCATTTTGAATTTTCAACTTAATATTGTTTACTTGAAAAAGTTGTGAAAGAAAATTACAGAAACAAATAGAGGAAAATCTTTTTAAAGATATCGAAGTAAAATTGAAATAAAACATATCTATGATTTTGATTTCGATCAAAGATATAAATTATATTTGGGTCTTGACATTTTGAATTAAATATAACATCAAATGTCCTCATTTTACAAGAAAATGGGTATTTTTTTTTCTGTTTTCTGATATAATATAAAAACATATCTACATAATAAAAATATAGAAATAAGGTATCACATTGAACAAATATTTCTGTATTTCACCAAAGTAAGTACTTACTTATATTAGTTTATATTCCTCAAAACTGTTAGGCACCTGTGTCAACAGTCTTCTTTTCCACAATATTTTCCTGGTTGGCATAGACAAGAGTATTAGCTATAGATAGTCGAGTTTATTGGTTCGCTCTCTTAAACGCTAGAAGCTAAATTAATTTTTTTAAATGCTCTGCTTTCAAACGTGTATCTAGTGGTCTCTGAAATTCAAAATAGAAACAAAAGCTGCATTACATTTTCTAAGTGCCTCGTTTTTAAGTATATAGTGGTATCCTGTATGTTTCAATAAAAGTTAAGGGAGAAAAAAAAAAGTTTCCACTCATCCATTTTTTTTTAAATCTTCGGGTTCGCTCTGTAACAAGGCAATTCTCTTATTTATGCTTCTCTTTGATAAATGTCGACACTTATCTGTCAATCACTTGGCCATTACCATCAAAAGTTTTACCTATAATGTGTGAATGTTTTCCTAAATATTGTAAACACGACCTTACAAAAAGAAATCCAACAGTGACAAATCACGCTATCTTGCTTGCCATCTAACATCAAAAACTGTCAAAACACTCAAAATAAGAGGAAATACAAAATCACGAAATCCAAAATACCAAAAACCCAAAAACCAAAATCCCAAAAACCCTTAGGCTCGAAAGGGATTTCGGGACTTTTGGATTTTCGGGATTTTGGGTTTTCGGAATTTCGAATTTCGGGTTTTCGGGATTTCGACCCCAACAAGCCGTGAAATTCTTCCTGCAATAAAGTAAAAAACAGGTCATGGTATGTAAGATGTAACCATATTATGTTTTCCATTTTGTCTTCACCGAAATAAAAATAAGTCTAATCATTAAAAAAAGTGTATGCAAGTAAATATAGGCAATATCAAAACGGCGCTTTTCGACGCTAATTGGGTTTCTTCGGAACAGTTGTTCTGCGAAACCGCCATCTTACCTAAATATAGGCAAAATGTTCTTCACATTTTGTGAATTCGAATGAATAAGCGAGCCAAATTATGCTGTGTTCGCCATAAATCGATAGATTTGCAACTTCTGCAACACAATTGCGTTTTAATTTTTGGATAGCTTATGCCTAAAATGCTTTGTCTGAAAATGTAGCGCGCAAAACGCAGGGGGAAGTATACCGATTTCGAAATACCAAAATATAAACTCATTGAATTTTATTCATTTTTTTATTAGTTATTAACTAATAAATTGTAAAACAAAACCAAAAATTAAATGAACAAAAAGTAACAAAACACAAAATGAACACATTTAAAAAAGTGACCTTAATATGGACCACTCAGGATTTTGTATTTAAATCCCCATAACATAAGTAGAAATTTAATTTGATGTTTACGATTTTAATTTTTATTTTGTCTGTTTAATTTTTTTCATTGTTCTTAACTTTTTTATTTTGACATTTGCTTGTTCTCAATATGGAATACTATGTTACTTTATACGAAATCCTTTTCCGTATTAGGAGCACGCTGTTATTCCATATTAGAAACAAGGGTGTTCGCTGAACAAAGCAAAAACTCACTGATGATTTAACTGGGATTAATTAATTACTTTATAACAAATCTGTAACGTCGATCTCAATCACATCTTAATTACGAGTCTGCGGAAATAATCAGCGCATCCATCTTGAAATTAAAAAAAAAAATATTAAAATTATACTAACTTTTTACGGTGAAGAATCGGTACGCGTTTCGCTTTAACCATGGCGATCACCAGACTGCTCAAAACGAACTAGTTTAAAGCAATGACCTGAGTAATGTGCGCTAAGAATTATCTAAATAAAAATGTAATTGATTAGCTTGGGGATCTGACAGTAGTCGGTATCAACTAGTTTTTTTTTTGTATTGTTGACAAAATTTGGCCCCTCTGTACAACGTTCAACTAAACTGAAGTTCAGATTTCATTGTAAAATTGTAAACCCGACCCGTTTAACATTCAGCTGAACTTACGTTTAATTGTCCATTGTAAGACTCGGGGTTAGTTTTCAAATTATCGTATTTGTATATCTGGTGCAATTTTCGAATTTTGTGTCTTCCAAAAGCTGAGCCATTAATTCAATTTTTTATTTTATTTTATTTTGAGAATTAGGATCCACGAGACCACGAGCATTGATTCCGCGGGCTTTATTGCACGGCACCAGTTTGAGAGTAAGAATCACTGGTATTTATCTCTCATCACTCTCATCATAAAGCTTTTGCGTCATTGGTACAATTATTTATTTACTTTAGTATATTAAACATTCATCAGATACACTGTTTGCAAAGAAGAATAGATATAATTTATTTCAATTCCGAAAAATTTACTATACCGCAGATTTCAATTTCAATTGGGATTCCTTACTGACATTTTAAGAATGACCTTTGATTTAATCATAATAAAGTTTCTATATAGATTCACTAACATATGTAGATCTTATCTATTTTAGGTTTAATTGCAAACTTATGTACAATGAAAGAATTTTGTGAGCAGTTCATGAAAAATGTGCTTCAATTTACGAAAAATTTGTCTCGATTTAGACCTAAACTCATGTTATCCTAATTCAAAACTTTTTGTTTGCAATTTGAAAGATGTACGAATTGATGAAATCAAGACTCAAAAGTCACCAAAATAAAAAGTAATAACAATATTATATATCAATGTATGCATTTTTTTTTTGCAAATTAAGTTTCGTAAGGTGCGAATTTCCGGGCACTTCTGGCATTTTCACCGCAAATTACATATACAGGGTGATTGGTATAAGGTCACCAAAAAGTTTGAGCGTGTAGGTGGAGTTAAGACAAGAAAAAAATCGTATTAGAGGGGGGGGTCTATTTCCCCCCGTTTAGGCGGGAGGGGAAATTTTCTAAAAACTTGACTTAAATCAGAAAAAAAATTATTTAAAGACAACGGTGAATGATACAAAGCGTTGTTATATTTTTTTGGAAAGCCAGAAAACTATTATTTTATTTAATTTTTAAATTAAGTTGTTTAAGTGAACAGTTTTAAAAAAATTAATTTTCAAACTCAAAATTTTGAAAAAAAAATTTTAAACCAATTTTTTTCAAAATTTTATGTAATTAACTATTATTTTTATTTTCAAAATTCAATGATCTTATTTATTTTTAGTCAAAAACAGAAAACCGGATGCCAAAACGTATCTTTTCCACTTTTTTTTTTGTTTTTCCCAAATTTGACCTGCTCAGTGCTCAGGCCAATTATTAATTAGGGGATTATCCTTTTTTTATTTTTTATTACATACCATCCGATTTTAATCAAATAATAAAAAAAAAAAGAATGAACTTTTTACTTTACATACTAGTTTTACTTTTATTTTTTTTTTAATTTCTCAAAAACTAAGATACATTTTGGCATCCGGTTTTCTGTTTTTGGCTAAAAATTAATAACAGCATTGAATTTTGAAAATAAAAATAATAGTTAATTACATAAAATTTTGAAAAAAATTAGTTTAAAATTTTTTTTTTAGTTTTTTTTTTCAAAATTTTGAGTTTGAAAACTATTTTTTTTAAAACTGTTCACTTAAACAACTTAATTTAAAAATAAAATAAAAGAGTAGTTTTCTGGCTTTCCAAAAAAATATATAACAAGGCTTTGTATCATTCACCGTTGTTTTTAAATAATTTTTTTTCTGATTTCAGTCAAGATTTTAGAAAATTGACCCTCCCGCCTAAACGGGGGGAAATAGACCCCCCCTTCTGTACGATTTTTTTCTTGTCTTAACTTCACCTACACGCTCAAGCTTTTTGGTGCATCTTATACCAATCACCCTGTATGCCAACATGATCTTAAGAAACCATATCCTCAATTAACGACTTATATTTTGTATTTTCAGAACTAAATATATAGGTATATGTATATTTTCGCTAAATTCGTCTAGTGATTTGCGAGTTTTTTTTTTTTTTGTGGTTTATGATTGTTTAGGTGTAATTTGCACCAGTTACATTGCGAATCTGATTTGGCAATAACAGCTATTTTAATGATGAAAATATAATTGATACTATTAGGTTTCAATTTGCGTTCTTAATGATTGCAATTCATTACTTTTCCTCAAATTGTAAATTGCAAATTATGTTCTAAATTCACTTAATTGGAAAGTTTGTAAATTAGGGGTAGTTGGACTATAAATCGTAACTAAAAAGTATTAGATTAAAAAAACCGGCTGTAATTCTAACAAAAGTTTCATTGTTTACATTGCTCGCTCAAATTTCGTAATCGGTGCGATTTTAAATTCTCTCCATGTATGTCGCATTTTCATATAAAATCTTCTCAATAAGTTTTCATTTGAAAAAAAAAGTTTAATGATGTCTTCGTCATTTGCAAGTACAACCCAATTTTAATAAAAATAATAAAACTCAATTGCGTAAAGGACATCATTAAGAACATCTGTCGTCAGAAAGTTATCTCTCAAATAACATGCCTATCTTAAGGATAAGCACTAAAAAAAATGAAATTGCTATAAAGTCAAATTGTTGCTTACAATATCACAAAAACATTCATCCTTAAGGCTAAAGTCGGTGGTATTTTTTTATTTTATCAAAATAAATCTTTATATCTTTTCTACTTGTCAAACTTAGGTATCTTATTCAAATGCCCAACCATCTCTTAATAGCTAGCTGTCACTGCCAGCCTAAGGCTTTTTCCTGTTTTTATATTTATCTTTTGAATAACGAACCTCATTCATTATGGCTGCTCAATGGAAGTCAAAGCGGAAGCATATAAGATGGATTTATTTTCATAAGCTACATTTTTGCCTGCACGTGAAATATAACATTTCAAATAAAAGAAAGTTGTGTTTTATGATGAATGAGGATAATTTAGTTACGAAAAGTAAATTCCATTTCAACCGAAAGTCAACATTATGCAACAAAAAAAAAAAAAACAAAATGTTCCCGTATAGGAACTCTTACTCGAAAAGAAGGAAACAAAAAAATAAAAAACAATTTTACAGAATACATTTTTACACATTAGTTGAGTGAAAATGCTAATAAGTAATAACAATAACAGGGTGAACCAACATGTGAGGCGTTAAGATCAATAATGGAATTAGAGTCTTTTTAAAACAATAAAAATGTCGACTTTAAACACATTGAGCCTGTTTGGACTGGGAAATTTGAGGCTGGCGTGGTGAGTAATCTCGTAATTACACACAAATTGTTTGAGGAAGCCTCACTTAAAACGGGTGGAATTTTTGTGAAGTGAGACAGAATATAACCTCCATAAATTATATTAATTTGTTTCCTATTTCAAGAATTCATTTTCTATTATTCTGCGATAAGCTTGATTATGAAAACACTGCGATGTTAACACATCGCCAGCACATAATGAACAAAATGGGAAAAAACGTGAATTTGAAATTTTAACAGTACTTACGCTTCCTCATGACAGTAGGTACTCACCCCTAACACCTCTCGCCTACGAACTCTCGTGAGTCCGGTCTCAAATTCCCCAGTCTAAACAGACTCACTGTTATGACTTGTACTTGTCGGAAAACAAATGTTAGCAACAAAACGTACTCTTCAATCGATATGACATCCTTGATGCCATTTCATTAAACTAAAAATCTCTGAAACAAAGTCAAAGTGGACTTATTCCACTAATATTTTGAACGCCTCATGTATCAGCCTATCGGAAGAAATTTTATTCCAAGTGCACTTTTGTTTTTGTGAAAAAAAGAAAAAAAAAAACAAAATACACCCCAACAATACTCCATGGAGGACCTACTGGTTAAACACTAAAACACTAAGAAGCTCTCCTCAACTAGAGGAGAACAAAATGTGGCAGAAGACGTGCCTTAAATCTTCGTAGTATTCACTATTCGTCCCGAAGAAAACATTGCTTATTAAGTGGGTAGAAAAACGAAAACAAGATAAACTTGTCGGTGCAGCCGTTATCAAGTTATGACCGAACTTGTAAAAACCGTTAACACCAAATCTCCGTTGTCTGCATTTTTAGCCAACAACCTGAAATGCAGTAATATTCATACTACTGCATTAATTTTAATCAAAATTGTTAGAGTCGTTTTTGAGAAAATTTGTAAAAACTAAATCCGTTATATGGTTCTCTTGGGAATCACAAAAAAGTACTACAACGAAGTTTAAATCCGTTCAACCGTTTAGGCTGTAGCCCGGTGAACATACAACCGAACATTCGCACATCCGCACATCCGCATATACGCACATCCTCACATCCCCACATCCGCACAGACTGACGGACGGATGGCATGACGAAACCTACTCTTTTAGGCTTCTCTATCATAGTAATCTCAGGTTTGATTAAAACCTCGATTTCTTTTTACACGAAACCAATACTTGCCCTATTGAGCAAGTAAATAAAGTGCACGACTGGGTCGCACGAACTTGCTCTTGTGGTGCAAGACTATGTTGCACGTACTTTTTCTTGTGGCAAGTTGTCACGAAAATAAAATAAAATTTAATTATTTATTTTTTATTTTTAATATAAAGGAAAAATAAAAATCATATGAATTTTTCCCAAAAGTGCTAAATTTTCTTTTTACAAATATTCAAGCCAAAATTAAAGTATGCAGAAAATTTTGTTGCCTAAATATAAGTTTACCAAAAAAATTATTCCAAAATCGTTAGAGCGGTTTTTAAATAAATCGATGTTTACTTAATATTTTTTATAAAAAAGTTTTTTTTTTACAAATTTTAAGAAAATCATTTTTAAGTGCTTAATTGTTTGCATTTTATGCACAAAAAATACAAATTTTTTGTCAAGGCGTTTTCCAAATATTGAATTTACAAAAAAATAAATTAAAACATTAATTAAAACTAAAATTAAGCTTTTTTGCAAAGTGTTGGTATTGATGTTTGTTCAAATTATATAGACCTTTCTTAAATTTGAAATCGATTAACCCGTTCATGAGATAGCTCAAGAAAAAAATAAGTTTTTTTTTTTTGCAATTTAACAAAAGGAAATCAAACAATTTTTTTCAAGAAAATCGTTGGAACCGTTTTCGAGAAAATTTAGCTTTTCCAAAACCGTTATATGGCAAGTACCGTTAGTTTTTGAGCTAAAAAAAAATTTCAATTTCTCCTCTAAGGAATGGTCTACAAACCCTATATACCAAATTTGAAGTAAATTGGTTAAGCCGTTTAGGCTATAGGTGCTGATACATACAGACTGACATACATCAGACAGACAGACAGAATTTCCAGAAACACTTTTTTCGTCTTCGCTATCATCGTAATGTCATGTTTGATTGTTATCTCAATTTTTTTTGCATGAATGCATAACTTGCCTTATGGTACCTTTAATGGCAAGTAAAAAGAATATTGTATAGTTCGATAAACAAAAGAAACCACCCTGTACAATGTACATAGTATTCTTTTTTCACATAAATCAATTTTTTTTTTTACAAAAAAAAAATACCCTTATACAACTGGCGCTCATCTTTAAAAACACGTTTCTTTTTGCACGCTTCGACTATCATCAATTCCAAAAACAAGGTCAATTTGTAAATCTGATGCTCTTTTTGCTTTCTCCATGATGAATAAGGTGAGCCTGCTCTGTGACCAGAAAAACATATTTCCATCGATACGATAAACATCCCGAGGGATCGAATCCCCACAATATTCCATCAACGAAGAAAATCACCACATACATCACTTTGGGTAAGAGGAGAAGCGTTCACTAGGTTTTTTCTTCAAATAGATTTCGTGGCCAAAAATTGAAGATAAGAAAATTGAATATAATCAAGAAATCGCTCAGAAAGGCCACAAGTAAGAAATACTGATTTCGATTTGTTAGGTTACTTCCACCCAGTCAGTGTTTAATATGCCATACCGGTGGCAATGACGGATGAGGGAATAAGTTTTGACATTCGACAACCGTAACGATGACAGATTTGATGATCCATCAACTGCCCTTATTGAAAATGGACAATTGACATTAGGACGTTGACATTAAGCTAAAAGTTGAAAAAGAAATAATTACAAGGATAATTTGAATAAGTCACTTCAAATCAACGATAATGGGATTCAATACAAAAGTGAAGTAATTATGTTTATTGCTAAATACTTTCAGTAAAATGAATCAATTTTGATGAGGTCTTAAAAATATTTAATAAAAATCTACAGAATTTTTTTTGTGAAGTGCCATGAATTGAGAAAACTTATACTATTAGAAGTTGAAAAAACATTTGTCCAGTGCCAGCCAATATGCTATTGTGAGTTCCATAAAAATGTGCTTTGGGTAATGGTATTTAAAATAAAGGTAGAATTATTTTTCTATTAAAAAAAAATAACCAAATTAGGGCTAAAATCACAAAATATTAACACTTTTGAAAGGTGGTTTGTTTGATGATATACTGCAGTTAGGCTGCGTAGCTTGCGCTTCATAATTCAATTTACATTGAGAAGAGGTCGAATTAGAAAACAACCGTCTAATTCAACTACGATAATAAATAATTCGATCGGTAATCACAAATTGAATAAACATGAGACTGTAAATGGACGAGCAACTATAATTCTAAAAGGAGTTTGATGATTGGCGGTGGTGGTATAAATCCTGCCAAAAATGGTGTTGGTGTACACAGGTTGTTGTTGACTAATTCGACCACATCTCAAGGTAAATTGAATTATGGAGCGCAAGCTACGCAGCCTAACTGCAGTATATCATCATACAAACCACCTTTTATTAACACTTTTGTTTTTCAATGATCATTGAAATTTCAAAATCACAAAAGTGACAATATTACGCTAATAAAGATCAAATTGAGTTATTTTTTTTTTTAATAGAAAAATTTTACTATTCATTACCTTAATTTTTATTCCATTTTATTCCATATTGTAAAATTGATGTGAATATAATCATTTATCAACTTTCTCATAGGGCCTTATTGCGAGTGTCGTTTTTCTATCGATAAACGACTTTTGTCGATAGTCGAACATCGAAAATTTAATTTGGTATTGCGAATCTCAATTGTGAACCAAAAATTTCGTATAAGCTTTCGATCTTTGTCGTTCACATTTTTCTGATCGACTGCTTACAACGAGTTTAATTTTCTCACCAAATGTATGTTGATTTCCTTTTAAATATAGTTTTATTGTTTCTAAAATAACAATTGCTTTAATCACAGAGCAATATAATAATAATTAAAGGAAAATAAAACGCAACATATGGGTCTGGTTAACAATAACTGAAACACATCAAGATAATCTTTATTTACCTAACATTATAGTATTACTCTTATAAATATTTTAAACAAAGAAAAGATGTAAATTAATAACAAATAACATGAAATATTTTTTTTTTTGAAGAAAACAAGTATTAAAACATTTATTGTAAGAAAAAACTATTCCTTCGATTTACTGATGAAAATTTGTTTGCTATCTGTCAAATTCCAAAATATAGGAATGACTGAAACATATGACAGTGATAAAACTGCAAAACAAAAAAGCCCATGCGTTTGTAAGAAATGTCCCGACAAAATTCCCAACGATAAAATATTACAAGAGAACAAAGGAAAATCTTCGTGCCATTTCACAGACACACAGCAAACAAGGTGCCTTATAGCTGATAGTTAGTGTAGTATATGTAGATACTCAACGCTTATTATTAAGCATTGCATGTGATAGGACTGCGTTATAATTGCATATTAAGAAAATTCAGCCAGTGTTACACAGTTTTTAGATGATTTCCGTCACATTTCCAAGATTTCTAAAGTTTTCTGTTTTAATTTATCTATTAATTGGAAATATTTCTTGACTTAATTTAAGACTAAAAAGTATTTTTTTCCTACATGTACTATCACTGGCACTACCCCAAATGCCAAAATATAAGGTTTATTCACAATAAGCTTTTTCGTTACGAAAATTTATCGATGCTTTCGACTTTTATCGCATCGAAAGTTGAACGACACTCGCAATAAGGGCCATACTCTCTCTTTCTCTTTGGCTCAACTCGGTACACATCACTTTAATAAATCACTTCCCGCCTAAACCTCAACCTTGTTTTATAAATAATATCTACAGCTATAACTCAATTTCATTGAATTCAATTTCAAGGCAAATTATCCATCATTGTTTGTGTTAATTGGTATTAAAATGAAGGGAATGAATTATGGAATATTTCCTTTAAAAAAATAACTCAATTTGATCTTAATTCGCGTAATAATATCACTTTTGTGATTTCAATGATAATTCATATTTCAATGATCATTGAAAAAAAAAATTAATAATCTTTCATGAACTTAGCCCAAATTGCGTTATTTTTTTTATGATATAGAAAAATTAATATTTTTTTATAGTTTGCCTTAAAATTGAAAAAGAAAATTTTCAAGCAGTCTTTAGTTTCAATCATACGAACGAGCGCCTCACGACAATTCGCAGCTAAATTTGCCAACATTAGGCTTTAGTGCGCAAATGTACCCACAGAGGAGTAAGATTAGGACCCGAAGAACGAGTTTTACGAGCTCCTGGACAAGAAATATGAGCAATGCCCAGCTATGACATTATAATTGTGTTAAGTGAATTTAACGACAAGCTTCCTAGCGCCTTTAGTGGCAAAATCTGAAATACAGCCTAGACAAAACCACTTCTAGTAACGGACTAAGGTTAGTCGACTTTGCTGCGGGGCGACTCGTTGGGGGTAGTTTTCGCATATAAATATCCACAAGAAGACATGGCGACATTATGACCAATCAACCGTCAACAAGATTGACCACATTGGGATCGACGCAAGGTCGCACTCGCAAGGCATTCCTCTCGTAGTCTAGTATTATGGATGTCCGAACGTTCCGAGGAGCCAATGTTGATTCGAACCACTATCTTGTTGTAGCCAAGGTAATGCTATACGTATATGTCAATAACAAACTAAAAAAATTATTAGTGATATAAATTCCATATACTAATGGGAAAATTCATTGAAATAAATTCAACCAAGTAGAAGACAGCATCATTTGACTTTAAGTGAACTTTCTGAATTATTGTTCAAAAATGAAGCATTTATTTAGCAAGTTTGCGTAATGACAAGATGCTTTTAGCTAAAAACGTCTCTGACGAGTTTATGTCCAAAATAAAGCCAAAACATAGAAATACGGCGGGCTAAAATCGCAAAGTCTAGTCCTATGCTGCCACCTTCAGCCATCGAGAATCACAGCCGAAACATTGCCAGGAAACAATCACATTTAAAGCCCTGATTTGACGATGAATGCCGGAAAGTACATGCAGCCAAACAACAGACATATAAAGCGGTCAGCTATAAGTGCAGAAAAGTAGAGGGGAAGGGCTATATCTTTGGTGTCCGGCCATTTCCGGTAGCCATAATTGTCGTTCATTAATGAGTGTCCCTGAAGCAATAACTGGACAAAAATTCAGGCGTCAAATTGTACCAAAATCGGTCGCTAGCTCTCGGACCATCAGCATTGTTTGCCCGATACTTAAGAAAGGCAATCTTCTGGACTGAACAGGGATTTTAGTCTCCTTCACATTGCATACAACACCTACTCTTTCGTACTATGCGAACGTATGAAACCATTCGTCAACAATCTGATAAGTCCATATCGGTTTGGCGTTGGGCCGGAAAATTTCGCAATCGACGAAATATTTGAGCTACGCTACGACAGATCTGGGAAAAAACCCAGGAATTTTAAATAGACCTCCCATCTATTTCAAGGCCTCCAATCAAAGCAGATACGAGCTATATAGAGTAATGTTCAATTTTGGCATATCTATCTAACTGGCGATGGAAAATTTACGCTGCGCCATTAAAGTCGGTAAAGACCTCACCGATATTTTTGATGCCAAAAGTGATTTAGACAATGCGATGCGCTTTCATGCGACTTTTTCAACATCATTCCTTAAACAACAGGGACAACCTTATAAAAGTCCTTCCAATAATTCGCTCACGATATTGGGAAGACCGAAGTGTGGTTTTATTAGTAGTATTGACAAGGAAGCCAAGAAAATGGGTTTAACTGTGAATCAAGGCAAGATTAAAAAGAAACGATACCCAGCACCGACATTTTGGACAAAACGTCACTATAGTCCACTATTAACTCAGTGAAAAATACCAGAGCTGATATTCAACAAAGAATGATTCTTTCCAATTGCTGCTTCTTTGGGTTAAGATTAAGAAGGTAATTGAAGAGCAAAGCCCTCTCCCTATATAAGATACTAAGGACGCCGCAGTATAGGAGGGTAGCGGACCAGGTGTCAAACGCAAGTGAATGAGGATCTCAACCAATTTGACGTGCGAAACTGAAGACAGCTCGCTAGAAAACGAGTCGGCTGGAAGAAGCTTGTTGGTTGACGCCCGGACTTAACAAAAAATGTTTAAAAATATTGTTATCACATTTCATTAGCAGTAAACTTATACAACTTTCCAAATTTAGAACCTGACTTTAAAATTTGCATAGATCAAAATACTTCATCTGTTCTTTCCAAATCAATAAGAAGAATAGTTAATAGTCATTTAATTAAATTTACCTATATATATCTTTGTTTAATCTATCCAGGTCGCATATTCTTAAAATAAATTCATATGTTGAAATCAAACAACGCAAAACATTTTGAAATGTCAATATTGGAGAGCACAAAAGTATGGTATTTCTATTTTTTAAGTAGGAACTCAATTTACGTAACAACATACTTAATTTAACGAATATTATATTCGCTTTTTTATAGGTAAATTACAAATTTCTAAATTAAGAAATGATATACAAATTAATTTTGAAGAATATCATTTCAGCCGTTCAGGCTTTTAGGTGATGATACAACTCAATCAGACTAACTGACGGACGGACAGACAGAATTTCTGAAACCACTTTTTTCTTTTCTCTTCACAATATGTGTCTGAGAAATATAATTGAAGAAAGGAAAATACTTTTTGCTTCGTGTTCGTTCTTACCAAAACCAAAACCAAACCGTGTGTGCTTATTTTGGTTTTATAGTTGTGTCTGAGCGGAGTTTTTTTTCGCTTAAAGCCAGCTGAAGTGAAACGGAAAATCCCATACAAAAATAGCACAGTGAAATCATAAACGAACTTTTTCGTCCTTCTTTTCGTTTTGTGGTGAAACGGTTGTTGTAACCGGTTCAAGTCTCCGCTACTCTCTACACTCTTTTCGCACACAATTTATTTGACCGGGATATTAATTGGTCGCAAAATTTTGACGTTTCAAATGAGAATGTCAATTTAAGCTAATTAATAATTTTCATCCGAAAAAAATATTTTTCAAAAAAGATTCATTAATTGGTTTTCAAAATATTCAATTTAAAAAAAAAAATGTTTAATAAATAATTTTTTTTAAGAAATGTCATTAAAAAATTAAGTACGCCATTATTGTTTGCCTAGCTAGGTCGTTTCAGAAATAAAATTTTGTAAAAATCCACTCAGTCGTTAACGATATAAAGTCAAAATTTAAAAAATTGGCAGGTACCGTTAAAACGTTCCTAAAGAAATATAGTTCATGTCATCTGAAAGGCTCTTCATTTTGTATCATTTATATCAAATTTTATCAAAATCGTTAGAGCCGTTCTAGAGAAAAAAAAGCAGGTACCGTTAGTTTTAGGCCTAGAACAAAAATTCAAAAAATCCCCCTGACTGTCACCCTAAAAATCTTATGTACCGAGTTTAAAGGATATCGCTGCAGGTGCGAATGACAGACAGACTGACAGACTGACAGACTGACAGACAGAATTGCCAGACCCACTTTTTGGACTTCGCTATCATCGTAATGTCATGTTTGATTGTTTTCTAAAAACTTTTTTTTTTTGCACGAATTCATAACTTGCCTTATGCTTATAGTACCTATATTCGCAAGTAAAAAGGGACAGGGGGAGGTATGGCATCGGTGCCGCACTTACGGAGTACCATATCACATGATTGAATTTCTCATTATTTTCATTCGGTAGCTTTTATTCGATTTATGTTCCTATTAAAGAAGTGATACTTGTATGCTTTTAAGCAAGATGAGTTATGGCCTATGGGTGCCATATCACCCGCTCTTGTGTCAAGTTTCCTGAGGGCTTATCAGTTTATCACACAAGAAACGAAAAAAAACCATACGAAATTTTATTAAAAGCGCTAAATTGATACCATGCAAAGTTTCAATTCGAAATCAAAGTATGCAACAAATATTCTAAGGTAAATATGAAATTATGAAAAAAAATTGAAAATCGTTGAAATTACTTACTTACCTACTTAAGATGGAGCTCACAGTCCAGGGTGAACTTTCATCCATTGGGGGTTCTTCCAATGCTTCGTACATCATCAGGATAGGACTCGAAGACTCGTCGGGCTGGCGCGTTGGTGACTATACGCATCACGTGACCCAGCAATCTCAGCCGCTGTATTTTCAGCTTCTATAGCTTGTCATTGAATCTTGTTCTCCATACTCCTTCGATACACTTAGGACCAAAAACCACTTGAAGAATCTTTCTTTCAAAGCACCCAAGTAATTTCTCATCCGAATCTTTTAACGTCCATGCTTCCGCCCCATACAGCAGGACTGGGATGATCAAGTTCTTATATAACATCTCCTTGTATCATAAGCGAGTAGTTGAACGGACTTTTGATAAATTTTACCCAGAGATGTTTACTTGCGATTTTCGTACAATTGCTTCAAGAACGATGTTAAATAGGTTGCATGATAACGCGTCGCCTTGCCTTAGACTTTTCTCAACATCAAACAGTTTGGTGGAATTCTGAACGACTTTGACAAGCAGCTAGATTTATCCATCATCATCCTGCGCAACCGGACGAGTTTGGCAGGGATGCCGAGATACGACATGCCTCTGTACAGTTTTTCTCTATCTACGCTATCATACGCGACTTTAAAATCGATAAAGAGGTGGTGTGTATCGATCTGGAACTCCTGGATTTTTTCAAAAATTTGTCGGAGTGTGAACATTTGATCTGTGGTTGACTTGCCTGTCATAAAACAACGCGGATAGGGGAAAATAAGATACTGTACATTTGTACAAGGGGTTTTAAGCAATCACTTAGGATAGCCAACAAGATTTTTTTAGCAGACTTATTCCTCTGTAGTTGTTGTATGTCGGAGCGTCTCCTTTTTTATGGATGGGGCACACTATGCCAAGGTTCTATTTATCGGGCATACCTTTTTCCGACCAAACTGTACAAATGAGTTGGTGCATGCTCCCTACCAACACACCTCCTGCACATCACATAGTCATCCGACCAGATTTTTAAAAAGTAGAAATCCCAAAAATATGTCCGAATAATTTGCAGTTTTCCCCACACCACTCCTCCCCATTAAAAAAGTTATTATGTCATTCTGTCGTCCGAAGCCCACACACATTTTTTTAAACTATAGAACAAAAACGTACATACTTTTGCAAAAACGCACCTTAAGAACTTTAACGTTAATATTCAATGCAAACAAACATAAAACAAAACTGTGAAAAAACTTTTATATTATTTAAATATGCAAACAATAAAAAAGAAAAAAAATGTGAATACATAAAAAAATCATCTGGGAATTTTCTTATTATTTTTTATTCAAGTTTCCTTCAGGGATTTCATTATTCCCACTTCTGACAAGTTTTATTTTATTATCACAAAGTGATGGTGGGTTTTGTCGTTGAACATACTTTTGTGGATGTGAATATATATAGGTAATTTTGGCTTCGATAAGTTTTTTTTATATTGTTAAGTAGTTATGTGTCAAGTAATTATGTGTTTTTAATTAAAAAAAAAAGAGATGTGATCTTAATTTGATAGAATTTGTATTTAAAAGGACGAATTAATTAATCGCCTTAAAAAGTATAAATATGTTAAAGCAACGGTTCTAGTTCTATAGTTTAGTTGAAGAAGACAAACATAGAGTAGCTGACAGCACTTCTTCCAATCAAACGAGAGAGGATAAATTTACTTCAATTAAAAAATCCGTGGTCAGACTGTATAATTTTTTTTTGTAAGTTAATAGTACTTTTATGTTATCATACCAATGCCAATCTATGCAACGCGATGGTACAAATGATGTTAGGTATATGTATGTACATCAGTTCTAACTCCACCAGTTTTTTTTTTTTAACTATTGCTTACAATTTTTTATTAATTTCTAATCAATTTTTAATAAATTTTTTGCAAATTCAATATTTGAAAAAAAACGCCTTGACTAAAAAATTTAATTTTTTGCAGTAAATGCAAACTATTTAGAACTTAAAATTTGCGTACTTACTTTAAATTTGTAAAAAATACTTTTTTATAAAAATTATTAAATAAACATCGATTAATTTAAAAACCACTCTTACGATTATGGAGTTATTAAGGCAACTTATAAATAGGTAACAAAATATTAATTTTTATTAATTTTAATTTTATGTTTGTAGTGACTTGCCACAAGTGCAATTTTGAGTGACCCAGTCGTGAACTTTTCTTTTTTTCTTTCGCAAGTAATCTCGAATTATAAAATACCGAACTGTAAGCTAATATTGTATCAAAAAAGTTGTTTCAGTATGGTATATATGATATGAAATCAAGTACGTGTTACACTATGTTGAATGATTAAATTAAATATATTTCTGTACAACACACAAAAAAAAAAAGACTTATGAAGTGTGATAGTCGAAGAAGGATACACAACAACTTAAAAACATTTACTGTTTTTGGCAGATATCATCGCAAGTGTCAAGAAAAGTTTCATATGATTGCTTGGAGACACTAATACCACCTTTCTTCTGGGTCTTAACGAACTTGTACGTGACACATGGATTGTGGAGAAAGAACAACAATACTGACCAACCTTAAATTGCTCATGGCTAGGTTTGTAGTTGCACAACTGAGTATGTTTGAAAATTATATGGTTGTGAACACATTATTACATGGCTTTTAAACAAAAATTTAATAGAAATTAAAAAAAAACGTTAGCTAGAAGGACAAAAGGGAAACGTATACCAAAGAAAACAAATAACCGACAAAATAAAACAAATCAAACAAAAAATTGTTATTAGGTGATATATGTATCTACGAAAATAAAATTTTTGTTACTTCGTCTCATAATTTGGAAATACATAGATATACAGGGTGATTGGTATAAGATGCACCAAAAAGCTTGAGCGTGTAGGTGGGGTTAAGACAAGAAAAAAATCGTATGGGAGGGGGGGGTCTATTTCCCCCCGTTTAGGCGGGAGGGACAATTTTCTAAAAAATTGACTTAAATCAGAAAAAAAATTATTTAAAAAACAACTGTGAATGATACAAAGACTTGTTATATCTTTTTAAAAAGCCAAAAAACTACTCTTTTATTTTATTTTTAAAATAAGTTGTTTGAGTGAACAGTTTTAAAAAAATTAATTTTCAAACTCAAAATTTTGAAAAAAAAATTCAAAAAAAAATTTTAAACTAATTTTTTTCAAGATTTTATGTAATTAACTATTATTTTTATTTCCAAAATTCAATGCTCTTATTAGTTGTTAGTCAAAAACAGAAAACCGGATGCCAAAAAGTATCTTAGTTTTTGAGAAATCAAGAAAAACTAGAAGTATTTTTTTCCAAGAAAAACACTTTTTTTTTGGTTTTCCCAAATTTGACCTGCTCAGGCCAATTATTAATTAGGGGATTATCCCCTTTTTATTTTTTATTTAATACCATCCGATTTTAATCAAATAATAAAAAAAAAAGAATTAACTTTTAACTTTACTTACTAGTTTTACTTTTAATTTTTTTTAATTTCTCAAAAACTAAGATACATTTTGGCATCCGGTTTTCTGTTTTTGAATAACAATTAATAAGAGCATTGAATTTTAAAAATATAAATAATAGTTAATTACATAAAATTTTGAAAAAAAATAGTTTAAAAATTTTTTTTTAAATTTTTTTTTTCAAAATTTTGAGTTTGAAAATTAATTTTTTTAAAACTGTTCACTCAAACAACTTATTTTAAAAATAAAATAAAAGAGTAGTTTTCTGGCTTTTCAAAAAGATATAATAAGTCTTTGTATCGTTCACAGTTGTTTTTAAATAATTTTTTTTCAGATTTAAGTCAATTTTTTAGAAAATTGCCCCTCCCGCATAAACGGGGGGAAAAAGACCCCCCTCCCATACAATTTTTTTCTTATCTTAACCCCACCTACACGCTCAAGCTTTTTGGTGCATCTTATACCAATCACATTATATAGGTACAACAGAATCTCGAAAAGATGAACAAATATAAAACAGCCCCGTTCATCTTTTCAAATTGTTCACCTTTCCGAGGATCGAAAATTAGCAAAAAGAAAAACAAGATATTAACTTTTTGGAAAAAATCTTAAGGGAAAAATTGAAGCATATATAATTTTCCATTCAAACATCTGTTATGAACACTTTTAGCCAAATTCAGTTATATTAAGAGCAGTGAAAATAACATTTACAAATTTTTATCAAAATTGTTTGAGCCGTTTTCATGAAAATTGAGAAATATTAATACTATTTCGGGTACCTCTCATAGGTTTTAGTTTTATCCACTTTTAGAGAGGAGCTTTGAATTTACAGTGCTCTTAATGGGCAGAGTACGATAACTAAGGCGACACAAATTAATAACTGAATAAGAGGTGTAAAATGCAAGCATTTTTAACTATGGGTGGTAGTCCATTTCCCCCTCTTATATAATTCTTTATGGCGGAAAGTTAAAATTTTGTAAAAAATGTAAAAATAAAAAATAAAAACAATAGTTTTTACGGTTAAATCAGTGGTTTTCTACCATTGTTTTTGGTAAATAGGGTGGATACTATTGTTTTAATGGTACACGTACCATCGTTTTAATGGTATGAAAAGCAGTTAGTTTTAATAGTAGTTTACTATTGCCCCGTGGCGTAGTGGTTAGTGTTTGGGTTTGAGCCCAGCTTCCAGCTTTGATAAAATGTAATGTTTTTTTCAAGGACACTGCCTCTTGCGAGCAAATCCTCCAAGATTATCATTGTGCAAATCCTCCAAGATTATCATTGTGATAAAAAGTGCTTCTCTCCTTAGTCGTTCGGATTCGACGTGAAATTGTAGGTCCCCTCCCCTCCATTCCTGTAGAACTAACAACGCACACAAAAGGATTGGTTGGCGAGTTAGTGAGTTGGTTAGTCACTATGCCGTGGTTCTTCGGAGCTGTCAAGGCCACTAATTTTATGGGATTCATACTTTTAAAAAAATAAACTGAGATACTATTGCAATAAACGGTAAACACTATTGATTTAATAGGACCGATACCATTGAAATTTTGCGTTCAATCTGCAACATTACATAACTTTTCACTTTCACGGAATTTTAAAACTAAAAATTATTTTTTTTTACGAATTTTCATTCACAGAGACACAATTTTAAACTATATTCAGCCCTATTAGGGAATCCGACGAATGAGTTGCGGAGGGAGTCTTACTCACTTTTGGTAGATTTGCTATTAGCGAATCCGCAAGCCGTACGCGGGAATAAATGTCGGTAACGTTGTTCGTAAAATTGGTATTACTGAACACGAAAGGCATCCGCACCGCATCCGCGCTCCATACAAATGTTGGAAAAGCAAATCCGCAGTAAAATTGGTGCTGATGAAAGAGATTTGTATGCCAAAAAAAAGCAAGAAAAGCAGATAGTTAACAAATCTGAATTTTTTAAAACAGAAATAAAATTTTTTGGATAGTTGAAACGCATAAAATTTTTTACCAGTATGTCAAATAATTAATTGACAATAATGGCCGTTTTCGAAAACATCATATGCGATTTTTTTAGGAAGTGCAACTTATGTGTCGTTTTTTAGCCAAACTGTCGACATCTGTCCAGAAATATAGTCCCCTCGACCTAGTTTGACATTTCCTCTATCCAACAGCAAATGAACCTTGAAAATCGGTCCAGTGATTGCTGAAACACAGACGGATTAAGATTGGTCGTTAAAATCATTAAAAAAGGCTCATTTTGCGGTAAGAAAAATTATTTTACTAGAAATAATTTTTTGGCCAAAGCGTGGAAATCTGTCCAGAAATATAGTTCCCATGACCAAACTTGACATTTCCTCTATCCAAGAGCATATTTAACTTGTAAATCGGTCCAGTGATTACTGACGGATTAAGATTGGTCGTTAAAATCATTAAAAAAGGTTTAATTTGCGATATTAGATATATTACGATACTAAAGTATCTTAGATTGCTTTTCTCGTGTGCACTTGAACGCGCCCAATGTCAACTTTTGACATCCACGATAATGCAGTTTCAAAAATGGAAAAGTAGTTCGCGGATCGATAATGCAGCTCATTCATTGGATTCAATTATAGAATTTAATGCAATGCGGATCCACTGTGGGTCCAACCGACTCCCGGGGAGTGAAATTTTTGCGAATTCAGTATAGGCATTATTAATTTTATTTTCACCGAAATAACCGGTCATACCAAAGATTTTAAAATCTTAACCATAAGAAACAAATTATTGTACCTATTTTTTTTTATTAATATCAATGGAATATTCTATTGCATACTTTTTCAATGGGTTATCATCACATTGATTTTCTATGAACAAAAATTAATAAGAAGAAACCATAAAATAAAAGTTCAAATCAATGGTAAAATCTTATTATTATTAGTAAAAGCAATGGTTGGTCCTATTGATCTTCTTATGTTTCAGATTAATAGTGTAATACTATTGAATAAGTCGTATAATCCTGTGAATATTCCTTAATTCTAATAGTATTCACACCATTGACGTGTCAATGGTATTTTTTAATAGTACAATCGTATCTCATAAAAAATATTTATGGTAGAGTAGGTACTATTAAAACAAGGGTTTTTTCCATTAATTTTATAGTTTTTAGCCTATTAAAAATAATGGGATTGATCCTATTGTTTCAATGGCACAAATTCTTGTGTTTTTTTTTTTTTGTAAAAACCATTGTGTTAATAGTAAAATACTATAGAAAAACGTCCCGTAAAATCAATGGTCGTACCATTGACAATTTAATGGTTACTCTTTTTTCCTAGTGATATAGTTTGAAACAATAGAGCGATTTGGTGCGAGTCGGCCATTTTTAAAATTACAAAATATTTCTTTAAAATAACCGAGTTGCTTTCCAATCAATCAATTAATTTATTGAAGTAAAAAAATAGCTCTAACTTTATATGGCATCAACCAATCGCAAACTATGAAAACACTTAATTTATACTATTAATACAGATTTAGTTTATTTGTTTGCAAATTTATAATTTAAATTTCTTGGTAGGAATACTCCTTTTTCCGAAGGCAAAGTTTCTCTCATGTTTATTATCAGTCAGTGGTTAAAAATATCCAATCTGAGCAGATATTTTTATTAAACATACTATCAAGGAACTGCAACCTAACACAAGTACCTATAAAATTCATCCAATTACCGAATATTGTTTTTTTTTCCTGACCAAAAACTGCGGAAAAAAAATGAAGTCGATACTCTGCTAAAATAGCTGATGGCTACTGAAAGATAAAAAATATTCTTTTCGCTGCATAAGCTTTCTATTAAAAAATGTAATTGAAAACAGAGCAAAGATTTTTTGCATATTTAACCGCAAAATGAGGGTTATTTTTTTAATCATTTTAACCAAATGGGCATACAAAATGACACCTCTCTTAATCTACCCAGAGAAGTTATTCTTAATTTTTGTGTAAATGAATACAAATATTAAATAATGGGGAATCGTGTTGAAGTTTGTGAATTTTTTTTTGTAATTGCTATATTTTGTTTTATGGGTATTAAATATTATAAACGAATGAACCTATATTGTTTCATAAGTAATTATTTAGAATTCTCAAATGGAACGGATTGCTTACACTCGAAGCTATTATATGTTAAGGAGATTAAAACATTCCCATTGACTGGTCTCGTTGATTAATTAGGTTGAAATGGTTAAGGATAATGCTGAAGTAAGGCTTTTGCATTGTAGTACCGTTCTCCTATAATAAACCCACATGAGCTCATAATGGCTCTGAAGATTTATTAAGATTCAAATGGTACTGAGGGTAGAATGTAAGGCTTAACGTACATATATATGGAAATGTTTTAGCCTGTACATAGTGATGGTTTTTAATACGCTTGTCGGTCGTTGAATTATATTATAGGACGCATACAAAAAAGATCGTTATGGTTTGCTAAAATTTCAGGAGTTTTAAAAAAAGGCGGGTTGTTGGCGGACAAAGTCGGTAAAAAACTATGACATTTTTTATCTTTCACGGTGAGTGCTCAAATTCTGTTTTCAGTTTAAACTTCCGTTCTCAATTTTTCGATTTCACATCAGTGCCCGTTAAACTCAAAATGAAGTTTAACTTTTCGTTTAATTTAAACGATTTCACTCTCCAGCGTTGTTTCGTTTAAAGTTTTAGAACGCACATCACAATTTTGATGGATAAACTGGCACAAGACAATTATATAATATTTTTATCACAGTTCACTTCCATTTTTGTGTTATAGATTTTTAAATTGAGATCTTATGTAGCCGATAAATAATACGCAATTGCATCACTTTATCACATTTATTCACGATTTTTTTTTTAGTTTTCCAAATAATAATTTCAAAACAAACTTTCATCGAAGAATTGAAGATTAGATTATCATTGAAAACCGCAATTTATTTGAAACTAATTAAAATAAGTCGGATAATAATGTAACACGTAATATAAAAATTCGCATGTCACTATAGAATTTTGAAAATAATTAAAACCAACCATACATATGAATTTAAACAAGAGTAATGCCTTACATTCCCAGACACAGTATTGTGAGCAACAAAATAATAAAATGCATAACATTGCATCATTTATGGCCAGTTTCTCCAAACACTTTTATATATTTATTATGTTGTTAAATCTTAACATGGCATTTTTCAATTTCACCAAACACTTTCAGTTTTAAAATGGCCAATCAACTAAAGTCCCATTTTGTTCCATTTTGTCTTAAAAATGCAAGACAAAGAGAACGTTGAAATTTTTCGATTGATATGCTCTCCTTTCGCTTGCTCTAATGAAAGAGACCCATGTGTGGTAAAAAAAATCCGGGGTTAGCATCAAGTTTCCTCATTTTTAAAAATTCACCTCCTAATGTTGGGGCACACTATTTTAAGTTACAATGCCAATAAATTTTATTACTCCGTTAACTAAAATGCTTTTAGGTGTATTTTGGTGAAACTGGGCATTAGTGTTTTGTACTGTTAATTATAAAATCCTTTTTTAACCAAATCATTAACGATAATCGTTGAAATTAATTTTTATAATGTAATGACTCGTTTTTAAAATGAAATTCACATCAGTTACTGTTGATTAGTAGATACTTACTTATTGGCAGAGTGTTGCTAATAATATTATTTTTTTTTAATAAAAAGTTACCTATTCCTACATTAAAAAATGATTAGCTATGCGAAAATATTCAATTAAATAAAACAATAACATTGAATTCTTATAGAAATGCAGAGTAAAGTAGTTCTCTGCATAAGGAGTGGAAAAGGAAAAGCTGTTAGTGGTTTATGAAATATGTCCAGATAATGTTGGATTTTTTTTAATATTTTGTTGTGTAGGTATTTTGGGCGGACTTTTTTTGGGTCGACTATTTCGTAGTGGTAGCCCAGGAAACGAAAATACAAACTTCTAAATAATTGTAATAGATTTTGATACTTATATTATACGTAACTTATGTTACGACAAGGTACTTAATTGTAATTTTTTTATATTTTGCAATTTTTCGATATCTTGTAATGGCTATACAGGGTGATTGGTATAAGATGCACCAAAAAGCTTGAGCGTGTAGGTGGAGTAAAGACAAGAAAAAAATCGTATGGGAGGGGGGTCCATTTCCCCCCGTTTAGGAGGGAGGGGCAATTTTCTAAAACATTGACTTAAATCAGAAAAAAAATTATTTAAAAACAACAGTGAATGATATAAAGCCTTGTTATATTTTTTTGGAAAGCCAGAAAACTACTCTTTTATTTAATTTTTAAATTAAGTTGTTTAAGTGAACAGTTTTAAAAAAATTAATTTTCAAACTTAAAATTTTGAAAAAAAAAATGTTTAAAATATTTTTTTTTTTCAAAATTTTATGTTATTAACTATTATTTTTATTTTCAAAATTCAATGCTTTTATTAATTTTCAGTCAAAAACAGAAAACCGGATGCCAAAATGTATCTTAGTTTTTGAGAAATTAAGAAAAACTAGAAGTATTTTTTTCCAAAAAAAAAAACTTTTTTTTTTTGTTTTCCCAAATTTGACCTGCTCAGGTCAATTATTAATTAGGGAATTATCCCTTTTTTATTTTTTATTACATACCATCCGATTTTAATCAAATAATAAAAAAAACGAATTAACTTTTTACTTTACTTACTAGTTTTACTTTTATTTTTTTTTAATTTCTCAATAAGATACATTTTGGCATCGGGTTTTCTGTTTTTGACTTAAAATTAATAAGAGCATTGAATTTTGAAAATAAAAATAATAGTTAATTGCATAAAATTTTTGAAAAAAATTAGTGTAAACATTTTTTTTTTATTTTTTTTTTTTAAATTTTGAGTTTGAAAATTATTTTTTTTAAAACTGTTCACTTAAACAACTTAATTTAAAAATTAAATAAAAGAGTAGTTTTCTGGCTTTCCATACAAGGCTTTGTATCATGCACCGTTGTTTTTAAATATTTTTTTTTCTGATTTAAGTCAATGTTTTAGAAAATTGCCCCACCCGCCTAAACGGGGGGAAATAGACCCCCTCCCATACGATTTTTTTCTTGTCTTAACTCCACCTACACGCTCAAGCTTTTTGGTGCATCTTATACCAATCACCCTGTATATGATAATATGAAGATTCCATTTTGCTTCTATCTTTTAAGATTTCAACAGATATTTTCAGCAAGAATGCATAATTAAATTTTCTTAAATTTTCTTAAACACCAATATACTTTAGTACATTAATTATAGAAACACGACAGCAAAATGTATCTAACTAATATGTTGCACATATGAGAAACAAAACGGGGTCATATATAAGCAGTCAACAATGTTATCACAATATGTATCATTCCTTCTTCCCCACTGCCCAAAAAATCCTATTATTCTAATGGAAAGCAATTAAAATTAGAAGCTAGAATAAATTAAGTACCTAACATGTTGTGTTTGTGTTTTAAAAACATCCCAGGTGGTATAAATTTGCGTGCAGTATAATTAATCAAGAGCAATTACAAATCCATGTCATTCCTTTGGGTTAAATTTGTGTCCTTTTAGGAAAATTGGCTTTAAACTCATTTTTCAATCCAAAGTCGGTAATATTTTTGTATATATATATAAGACCTTAAAGGACAAGTAATATTAAATAACAATTGAGAAGTTCATGTTCGGAACGTGTGTAAGTACTATTACAAGCTCTTTGGCATTGACGGTTTATTGTTTTAAAAGCCCGTAGTATTTTTCGATTAATGTTGATGGAGTAAAATTTTTGATGACTCGCGGTCTAAGGTGTGTGTTTCTTCGTTTAAGTATGTTTTATGTCTTTTGACAAATTGGCATGTTAAGGCTTGCTTATCATAGCTTGTCAGGTGGTGTTCTCCAAAAGTATTTTATGTTAAAACCATAAATATCAAAACACATAAGAAGTCATAATATGAAGCAAGTGTTGTTGTCAGATTGCTTTTAAAATTAACTTAATTGTTTCTTTAGCCCATTTTGCTTCAAACGTAATTTACTGTTATGGGAGAACTTTAAGAAATTGGCACTTTATGAAATTTTGGATGATGTCGTTTAAAGTTTAATGTGTTCGAAATTTGCGGAACAATTTGTAAAACTAGTTATGGTAATATTTATAAATTTAAATATTTTATAAATAAAAATATAGATATATATTATATGCTTATAAATTAAACATAAAAATAAATATTATTGAGGTTTGAGGTAAAATTGCCACCTGAGATCACGGGGTGATGGTCGTCAAATTTGTTAGTTATGATTTTTTGCAGACTTTTTTATGTTGTTGGTACAATGAATAATCCAAGTTTGTGACTTGGGACGCCGAACAAAATTTTGTTAAAAATCGAAAAAAACTCAAATTAAATTTCTGTTTTTTTTTTAGATATTGGCGATCGTCAGGCACGACCTTCAAGTTGCGCTGATGGACGATTTTTCCTCTACAGGGAAACCAGTCCTCAAAGCGTGGAACGCTATTGAGGCTCGACTGAAGGGTATGGTGGTGGAACATATCCTAGAGGGTAAGGGAGGGCCCTCTCCATCCTCCAGCTCTGCTGCGACGGTAAGAGGATATAGGGTGATCAAGTGCAAGGATCAGTTGTCGAAGGAATTCCTTGGCAATTGCGTTACTAAGATTAGTGATGCATGGAAAGGCATGAAGCTCAAGCTAATCCAAGTTAGGGGCATTCCCAGACGAGCAAAGGCTCGCATTTGGGTACCTTATATGGAAAAGTTGGATGGTGAGATCTTTCTCAAAGTCCTAAAATTTCAAAACCCGGGGGTTGCAATGGACGACTGGGTCGTCATAAAAGCCGAAGGGGCCAATGCCAACAAGTCAACGATGTCCTTACTGCTCTTGATTGATGGGGAAGGAAGGTCATCGATTGCAAATTCTCACCGTCTTAACTTTGGCATCAGGGAAGCCAAAGTGAGGATTTTGTCACCTCAAGGGGACGACACAGGAGGTGTCGAAACATCAGACGTGACGTTGGAACCATTGAGCGTGGCCGCAACAACAATTAAAAATGCTGAAATTCACGCAGATTAATCTGAAGCACTATTATTGCTAAAAAACATTTAAAAGTATTTTTTTTGTCCAAATTTTAGCACTCCAGACCTGACAGTTGTTAGACTGGAGACAGCAGGTGTAGGTGGACTATACGTAGGATCGGCGTATATGGCCCACGATCGTATTGCACCACCCGAGGAAGTTGCCACCCTGGTCCATAACATCAACAATGCCAACCTCATACTGGGGTGTGATGCCAATGCCAGGCACACGGTTTCTTTATTTGATTTTATTATTTCTAAGAACATGTCTATTTGTAACAAAGGCAATATCACCTTCATTTTCCCGAGTACGGATACGTTTGAAGGGTGGAAAGATGTGCTAGACGTTACACTAACAAACAATAATGAACAGGTCAGGTTGGAAACTGGAAAGTATCTACACTGAGATCATTTTCCGATTTCAAGTATATACTTTACGAATTAGGTCTTAACAATAAGCCCCCTGCCCCGTTTAAAAACCCCAAAAAAACCGACTGGAACAAATTCAGTCAAGTTGTAATTATAACCTCATTTTTTTTTGACAAAATAAAGGGTTTTCCAATAAGAGGTGTTTTTTTGAATAGCCCGCTATATCGGTAGCTGTCACTTTTGAAGCTGTCATTTTTTGACATTTGAAAAGTAGAAACTACGCCATTAATAAAAATGGAACGATACACGCTTCAACAACGCTTTGAAATTATTAAAATTCACTATAAAAATGGTGAAAATTTGGCAGAGACGGTTCGTAAAACTAAAACATTTTTGGGTCGTCGTGAAGCACCTTGTCGGACCGTAGTGGACAAATTCGAGCTGTTGGGACAAGTTAGTGATGTGAAGAATAAAACACGTGCACGTCGCTCAAGAACAACTGAGAATATTGCTGTTGTAGCCCAAAGTGTTGAAGAAAAACCAGGTTTGTCCATTCCTCGTCGTTCTTTGGAATTAGGCATTCCACAAACGTCATTACACCGTATTTTGCATAAAGACTTGGGTCTTAAGGCTTATAAAGTTCAGTTAACACAAGAACTCAATCCGGCTGATCATCAACAACGTCGTGTCTTTGCTGATTGGGTCCTTGAAATGCATGAAAATGATCCGGAATTTCATCGAAAAATCATCTTGACTGATGAGGCCCATTTCCACCTTGGAGGTGGAATCTCCATCTCCACCCTCAACGCGTGACTGTTTGGTGCGGTTTATGGTCCGGCGGGGTCATTGCGGACCTTACTTTTTCGAAAATGAGGCTGGAGCAACAGTTACGGTCAATGGATTGCGCTATCGAGAGATGATTAATGATTTTTTATGGCTGGAATTGGATGGTATTGATCTGGACAACGTTTACTTTCAACAAGACGGCGCTACGTGCCACACAAGCAATGAAACCATCGATCTTTTACGGGAAAAGTTTCCGGACCGTGTTATCTCTCGAAGAGGTGATCACAATTGGCCACCGAGATCTTGTGATTTAACACCTTGCGACTTCTTCCTTTGAGGCCACGTGAAATATAAGGTCTACGCCAACAGCCCAGCGTCGATTCAAGACCTCAAAGATGGAATTCGTGAGGCTATCGAGGGCATAGGGCAGCCACTTTGCGATTTGGTTATGGAAAATTTCATGAAAAGGATATGGTCCTGTAAGCGTGGTCGTGGCGGCCATTTGACTGATGTTGTGTTCCATTATTAACGGCATACCTTCCGATCCGATCATTTATCTCAAAAAATGCCATTTTTCTTTGAATATCAAAATAACACCTATTATTTGAAAACCCTTTATTTGATTGAAAATGAGTTTTATTATTATGCATATAAAAATCCAAAATTTTCACATTTTTTTAGATTTTTTACAAAGTATCGTTTGGCGCTCGAGGACTCAAGCTTTCTTTAGACCAACATCATAAAAAGTCTTTATTTAAACCCCGCTATAGGAAACTTATATTATTATGTGCAATAAAGTATTCTGCATACTTGGCTTGAAACATTATAAAAAAAAATGAAGGATTTAACTCTATTGAAAATCCATTTGCAAAAATGTTATTTTACATCTTTCCAATTAATTAAACAATAAAAGCGAGATTTTTGGGATATGCTACCATTGATTGAAATTATACCCTTATTTTTATCAAAACTTAAATACCAGTAAAATGGCAGACTTTCATCCAGATCTAACTAATGGAGACGGAAAGCCCATAAGCCAAACTTTTGAGTAAGTCAAAAAGTGTTCATACTTTAACCGAATGTTTTACCTATACAAAACGTTTAATTAATTTTTACGGTTTGTGGTGTTGTTCATTTCAAAGGTATATGTAAATACAAACTAAAAATAAAAAAAATTGTATGAATTAACATAAAATATTAAATATATTCCTTATATTACAATTTGGTCCAGCAAAAATTTGAAAACCATTTAAAATGAACATTTTAGACAAATATTCGAATATCTCGACGAAAATTCCAATATCTCGAAACTTTGTTACATTAATACGATAAAGTTTTATATTCAGTTCGAACTGTTTCTACAAAAAGTCATATAACAACGAAGAATGTGAATCCGCAAACCGTTTAGTCTGTTGCTGCACGTACTATCCGATTATAAACGCATTTCCTATTTTCTGGTTTAATCAAAACAATTTTTCCTCACGAAACTGACACTTTGTCCTATGACTTCTCCGTTCTCATTACATATTCAATAGAATCTGTATTTAAGAACTTTATAATATGAACTTGGCCCAAATGCCCACAATCATTATAATACTATGTTTGTAAAGTATGCTACAATTTTTTTTTGTTATTTTGGCACAGTAGAACAATGTTGTAAATAATATGCTTGGCTAAGTTTCAGGAATATTGTTTTTGTTCTCTGAAGAGAATTCTGCTTTCTGTTTTAGTAAAATCTCTTGCCAAACGGGAAATTGAATTTTTAATGCAATTTATGGGAAGAAAAATTCTTAGAATTTCCATTTTATTTTCTTTTTAAATAGAAAGTTTATAACTACAAAATTTCCTTTTGTACATTTTTAGTTACCGAATTTATTATTGACATTCCTTTGCAATGGTATGGTTACAGTTAAACAACTCAGATCAATATAAATATGAATGCACCTTACTTTTGAAATTATGCATAATACATAAATAATGATGTACAAATAAAAAGGTTTCTATGCGTTTATGTATAAGACTATATATGCACAACTTACATGTAGGTACAATGTGAAAACAATAGAGAGTGCTATTGAATTTAAACAATTCAATTTTAAGGATAAGGCACAGAATAAGTTTTTTTTTTATAATCTACACTTACTTATCTTAAACTAGATGGAAGGAAAAAAAGGACTTTTACAATATAAAATTTTCTCAAAATCAAGGTAGCCGTTCAAAAGATAGATAGGTATGTTAGTTAGTTATTTTTTATTGACTTTAAAATATTATATGTAAATTTATGTACACTTGTTGCAATATCTTAAAGTCTAGTTGGTTTGGCATTTAGCCGTCTATCACATTGACATTTCCATTATTACATTTTCTATGTTAAAGAGTTTGCCTTAAACTGAATATAAAAGGATTAATTGTTGTTTGTTTTTTGATTTTTTTTTTTTTTTTTTTTTAAGTTTCCTTCGATAATGCGTGTTCTGTAGCATATTGTATTAACAGTGTATTTGTATAGAATGTCCCATCCTCTGTCACCGTTCAAAATACACAAATCTTCTTCAATGTCCAGAAAATTTGCGCCCAAGTACAACCTTCTTAATTCACAAAGAATATGACATTTTGCAAAGGAAATGTAAGACATCTTCTCTTTCTTTAAGGTTACAGAGATTGCATTTAATTTGGAGATCAGATCGGTGTGGTATATAATTCAACATAACTAGTTCACCTCTTATTTTAAACAGAGTACTAATTTTTTCAGTTGAGTATGTATCCAGAAAATACGTTTTCTCTTCCAGAGTATGGTTAAGTTTACTATAAGCTCTATATATTGATGACTAAGCGTCGTTAATATACGAGTCATAGAGAAAATTGCCTGTTTTCTTTAGGATTTCATAAAATTTGTTTTTAATATTTGTGATTTGGTTGAAGTTCAATGGTTGGAAATTGTTAAACCCACATTTACGTGCTAGATTATCCCATTCAAGTACACAATTACTTTTCGTTAAAAGCATGTGGGACATTAATATTTTTGGCAATCTTCTTTCATCCATTTCCATAACTTTAACCACATAATCAAAATGAAGCTTAAGAGTTTCTAGAAAGATCGGTGTCATCCCTGTCTCTATATGAATCATGTAGTTTGGAGTGTTGTTTGGTAGTTTGAATACTCTTTTAATGCAGTATCGACAAAACATTTCTACAGAGTTATATGATCTGTATCCCCACACTTGTCTAGCGTATTACATTATAGATGTAGCAGTAGCGCGAGAGGTTGAGAAGGCTATAGACCGGCTAAAGAGAAACAAAGCCCCGGGAGCTGATGGTATACCAGCCGAATTATTTCAACACGGTGGGCCAGCTCTACGTCAGGCAATTCATGATATTATAGTGCACGTGTGGGAGCGTGAAGAAATGCCAGAAGACTGGCGAAAAGGTATAATATGCCCCATACATAAGAAAGGAGATGTCACAACGTGCAGCAACTATAGAGGTATCACGTTGTTGAGTACCGCCTATAAGATACTCTCCTCTATCCTACAAGACCGGATAACCCCATACGCTAAAACCATCATCGGACAATATCAGTGTGGTTTCATTCCAGGCAAATCAACAACTGATCAGATCTTTACCCTTAGGCAGGCGATGGAAAAATGTCTAGAATTTAACATCCCAACATACCACCTGTTTATAGACTTTAAGGCCGCCTATGATAGCATAGCCAGGGTAGAACTTTACAAAGCCATGAGAGAATTCGGCATCCCAAATAAATTGACACGACTATGTAGGTTGACCATGACCAACGTAACAAGCCAAGTAAAAATAGCCGGATTGCTATCCAGACCAATCAACATCTTTAATGGACTCCGACAAGGGGATGGTTTGGCCTGCCTCCTCTTCAACCTGGCGTTGGAGAAAGCAATCCGTGACTCTGGCACGGCAACAAGAGGGACCATCGTCAACAGGTCCAGCCAGATACTGGCTTACGCAGACGACATCGACATCATCGGAAGAACCGAGCAAGCTGTACACGATTCCTTCATCCAGATCGAGCAGGCGGCACATAATCTGGGGCTGCACATTAGTGAAGGTAAAACAAAGTACATGGTGGCGTCGAATGCGAGAGGAACAGTTGGTCAAACAATCAAGGTAGCGGAGCACGAATTTGAAGTGGTGCAATCCTTTAAATACCTTGGGTCAATAGTAGCAGCCGATAACAATATAGAAGAAGAAATACGCGGGCGGCTTCTCAAATCCAACAGAGCCTACTACAGTCTGTCAAAGCTCTTCAAATCCAGAAATCTCACCATAACTTCAAAACTACTGCTGTACAGGACCATGGTCCTGCCAGTACTCACATATGGATCCGAGACTTGGGTGCTTAGCAAAAGGCACTCTGACCTCTTAGCCGCGTTCGAGAGAAAAGTCTTAAGGAGAATTGTTGGCCCCATATGTGAGGAAGGACGATTCCGGAGACGGTACAATCATGAATTGTACGCAATCTACCTTGAAGCAGATATAGTGACAAAAATTAGGCTCGGTAGACTTCGGTGGGCAGGGCACATAGCTCGCATGAGCGAAGAGGAACCTGCTCGGAAAGTTTTTTGTGGTACATTCTATGGCAGACGACAGCGTGGTAGACCATGCTTGCGCTGGAGAGATGGCGTAGACCAGGACGCCCGGAGCCTTGGGGTGCGCAACTGGATGGCGTCGGCTCGAGACCGGGATAGGTGGAGAGACTTGTTGAAGGAGGCCAGGACCGGACCCCGGTTGTCGAGCCGATGATGATGATGAGTAGCGCGTATGATTTTTTGTTTGCAGCTGTGGTTTAAAAATTTGTTCCCAATACATTTTCCCAATACAGATCCAATTGCTCGTTTTGCTTCTGATAATTTGGCTTCAAAGTGTTTACTCATATTGAGGTTTGATGTGATCAAAACGCCCAAATATTTGTATTCTTTTACGACTTCAATACTTTCTCCTTCATAGTTAAATTTTCGCTTCTTGAAAACCTCCCACCTCCGTTTCTAAAAACCATCATTTTCGTCTTCTCCAGATTAACGGACAGGTTCCATTTTCTGCAGTACTTTGCCAGCCGGTTAATCATTAGCTGGGCACTATTGACAGTCTCAGCAAGTATAGCGAAATCGTCAGCAAACATTAATGCAGGAATGTACGTTGAACCTTATTATATAGGTATGTTAAGCATCGTCAATTAAGCTTCTTTGGAAAAAAAATTTTAGAGGAAAGACATCACTGTTGACAGCAAATCACTAATATAAAATTTTATCAAAAGTGATCCTACATGGTAGGTAGTAGGTATTAAAATACCTATAGGAAAAAAAATTCCGTATAGATATTTCTCCTAGAATACTTTCTTACATGTATAACTTGCCTCAAAGTAAAAATCTCAGGCCTAGATGGTCCGTATACGGACACCTGCAAAGACGAAGAATGACAACGAGTGAGTAGAATCGCATCCATTAGAAATGGAGTCCCCTTCACCCGATCATAAGTAACTGATGAAAGCAGTTATTTAAAGCGTTTACAAAATTCAAAAGAACTCTTGCCAGCGTTGCTATGTGATGGTCAGATGGAAATGTCGGACCACTATTAAATTAGTGTGGTGCTAGAGACTATAGTTCGCAAAAGAAAAAAGCATCTGAGAAGATACCACCCTTTCTGCAAATAACAACGAACGTTTTTTGAGGTCAATCCGGCGAATACCACAAGCAGATCTTGTGAAGCGGTGAGAGTAGTACAGTTGTGATCCCATAGTCGAGAACATTAGATAACATCTTCGGAAAAGAAGAAGAATTAAAAAATTGTTCTGATTCAAAAGATTAGTTGTGTTGCATTTTGAAAAAATGGAAGTTGTGTTGCTGCACTCTTTATGATTAATAATTTTTTAAAGTCATTATATCGATGGAAATATTTTCCGAAACCAAAACTCATCACAAATCCCAGAAAGGAAAAAGGCAATAATAAAAAATGCCATGATTGAAGTCGAAAGAATACCTATCAAAAAACGATTCACAAAAAACATTTCAAACTGTCCTTTTTTTGTTCTTATATTATACGAGTTTGGAAGTATAATTGACAGTGAGCTTAATCCTCCTATGGTACTCATGTCGATGGCAGCCACATACCAACTACCAGCAATAGAAGGATAGGCAAAAAAAAAAAAAAACAGAAGGGATTTCGGTAATGTACTTTGAGGGCGCTTAAAAGATTTAAAAAGTCAAACGGATTTTTGGGTTTTATGGTTGTAAAAAAAAAACACCTTGATAGCTTTCAACAATGCGCTCATATTAAAGATAAAAACTTTAAGTTTTACAGTTTTGTTTGCTTCCTAAAATGTTTTGTAATGTAAAATATTGTTGGTCTTTTTTTCATGGAGATAAAACGAATATCCTGATGGTTTTCCGACACACGGAAACTCAACCTAAAATTTTCCATGCGAAAAACATGACAATTCAAAGTTTAATCCACATTCTTTTGTAATAATTGACCCTTGTGATATTAATCGTTACGGCAAACTCAAGAAATTGGAAACGCTGGATTTCTAAAAGTTAATAGGAATTAGGGATACTCTTTGAATCTGCACTTCCACATCGTCACCTTTGAATTTATTATAGTTGCTTTAAAATCACGTTGTTTATCACGTCTAGCATGCATTATAGCTTAGGTTGATTCAGATTGTTTAAATGTTTAGCATGAATATTGACATCCTTTTTCTTCTGCTAAAGTGGTTCTTTCGCTTAACCAAGCATGGGTGGTTTAATAATAATTTTCCCAAATATTTGGGAACACTTTCGATATCAATTGCTTCTATGACGTTTTGAATTGGCAAAAATTTATTGGAATCGAAATGAGTCAACAAGACATAAACAGCATTACAGCAATAAGTAGATACACCTAAAGAACCTAAAGAACGCGGATGCAAATATTTGTTTCAATCATAGAAAAATTGCAGCCAAAGAACATTGGGTGGATAATGATAACTTATACGCCACTCGCGGAATCAAACAATTGAAAAAAAAAAAAAGATTAATGGATAATTTCTATTCTACACGTTTTTTTCATTGACAACACCTGAAAATTGACATATATCAATTTCGTTTATTATACTTCAAGTTGGGCATCGCGTTACCTTAACAGTTGGAAATTACCCAACATACTCGCTTTAGCTTTCTGCTGCACCTTATACAAATCACCCTGTATCCGTGGAATTTTTGTCCGGTTTCCTTTCTTCTCCACATAAATCATACAACCATACCTATATATTAAAATTTATCATAAATCATAATGAACTATCAGAAAACTTTTCTGGTTATAAAGCAGAATTTTAGTTATATTATGTAAATGGAATCAAGCTACCACTAGCTCTTAAGATTATTTCTTTTTAATTAAACAAAATACAGGCAATTATTTTTTTTAGAATAATGTACCACAATCTAATTTTCCTGTACAATTAAAAGCCATTTTACTATCCTTCAAAATATTCAAAACCACACCCAGTGTTCCTGGGGCAGTAAAATAAAACTTCACAACCCACAGAACAGTACCTAAAGTTGAATTTATCACTCCAAATTCTACATAAACTTTGTTCATAAGAGTCTTTTAAAGGCACTCTTAAGGACTTAACTTAATGGATTCTTATGAATCCTTTAAATCCATCGCCTGACAACAATGATAGATTTGTTTAAGTAAGTGAGATAAAATCTTTTCTTTCAATGAAAGAATTAGATTTTGTTTCCATTTCTTTCAAAATAGGATTTTTTTTATCAAATTAAATTCAAACCAAAACATAAATTAGGTTAGATAAAGAACCGACAAAAATTGTGTTAACCTATTTGAAAAATAAACACAATTCGTGAACAAATTGACTGTTAAATATTTACAAAATAAACTTCTCTTTTGATTGAGTTTTTATTTGAAAAACAAAAATAACAAATCGATTTTATTAATATAATGCTAGATTTGAATAATACTTAACTGGTAGAAATTTGTATCTTATTTTTTTTTTGTTAGAATACACAACGGAAAATTACATAATAAAATGAGTGCAGTATGACTTCGACATAACATAGTTTTATGGCATTAAGGCAAACCTTTGGGTTTACAAATATGCAGATTTCATAAATATTTACTTATAAATATGCAGAATCACTTGTATTGAACAATAGCAAAAAGATTAGCTTTTGGAGAAGGATTGTTGATTGGTTCATAATGAATAATAATAAAGGAAGGTTTATTTTAGATGTTATAACATTTTTTTTTTGACGTAAAAGACACACGTTGTTTAGTTTTATATCATTATCATCATCATCGGCTCAACAACCGGGGTCCGGTCCTGGCCTCCTTCAACAAGTCTCTACACCTATTCTGGTCTCGAGCCGACACCATCCAGTTTCGCACCCCAAGGCTCCGGGCGTCCTGGTCTGCGCCATCTCTCCAGCGCAAGCATGGTCTACCACGCTGTCGTCTGCCATAGAATGTACCACAAAGAATGTACCACAAAGGTAGATTGCGTACAATTCATGATTGTACCGTCTCCGGAATCGTCCTTCCTCACATATGGGGCCAACAATTCTCCTTAAGACTTTTCTCTCGAACGCGGCTAAGAGGTCAGAGTGCCTTTTGCTAAGCACCCAAGTCTCGGATCCATATGTGAGTACTGGCAGGACCATGGTCCTGTACAGCAGTAGTTTTGAAGTTATGGTGAGATTTATTTGGGATGCCGAATTCTCTCATGGCTTTGTAAAGTTCTACCCTGGCTATGCTATCATAGGCGGCCTTAAAGTCTATAAACAGGTGGTATGTTGGGATGTAAAATTCTAGACATTTTTCCATCGCCTGCCTAAGGGTAAAGATCTGATCAGTTGTTGATTTGCCTGGAATGAAACAACACTGATATTGTCCGATGATGGTTTTAGCGTATGGGGTTATCCGGTCTTGTAGGATAGAGGAGAGTATCTTATAGGCGGTACTCAACAACGTGATACCTCTATAGTTGCTGCACGTTGTGACATCTCCTTTCTTATGTATGGGGCATATTATACCTTTTCGCAAGTCTTCTGGCATTTCTTCATGCTCCCACACGTGCACTATAATATCATGAATTGCCTGACGTAGAGCTGGCCCACCGTGTTGAAATAATTCGGCTGGTATACCATCAGCTCTCGGGGCTTTGTTTTTCTTTAGCCGGCCTAAAGCCTTCTCAACCTCTTCTATGCTTGGTGACGGCAACATAGGGTATTCGTCTTAAAGCAGTGGAGCTTCCACTTCTGCAGTGAGTTGACCATTTAGCAATTCATTAAAGTACACTTCCCATCGCTCCAGTATGCTTTGTGGATCGGTGATCAGTTTTCCCTCTCCGTCCTTGTAGTATGTGCAGCGTGGTGTGTACTGCGTCATGTTTCGAACGCATTGGTAGAACTTCCGCGCCTGGTGTTTAGTTATGTATCATACCATAAACAATCACTTAGATGACTGCACAAGTGAAAAACAGCCGGTTGAGGAGATGGAATGGGAGTGCCTCAGCCTCAGCGTATAGACATAGAATACCGGTACAAACTTTTTTGGTCTGCATATTCAAGACTTTACTAAAAACCGAATAATAAATTACTGATTAAAAGTAAAGTTTTTGAAAGTTTTTGCGACAGGACATAAGAAAAAAGTAAAACAAGAGAAAAAAAATGGTGAAAATTTGCATTTTTTTATTTTTTTTTAGCAAAACTTGCAAAATTACCCTATTTTTGGATTACTAGGTAACGACTTGACAGTAAAAAAAAAATGCTTGGATGATCAGTATTGTAGCAAATTTAACGCTCTGCAAAATATTCCTAAATGCTTTTTCCGTAGAACGTATAAGAAAAAAAATTATAGACGTATTTTCGAAGGATTTGCAAATTACTTTTATGCCTTCACTATAGTAATAAGATATTAATCTTAATTAGTACAGTAAATAAAGATGAAAAAATGGGTTTTACCCTACAAAATGTCGTGTAGTTCTAATTTTTTGATATGTTGTAAAGGATGTTTGGCTGATTAAAAAATACTATTTCCATAACCACGCCACCTCCGCCCCCTTTGCTAAAAATGGTGAAAATTTGCATTTTTTAATTTTTTTTAGCAAACCTTACAAAATAACCCTATTTTTGGATTACTCGGTAACGACTTGACAATAAAAAAAAATAAAAAACTTCAAAAAATCGGAACTTTTTTCCTTATTATGCTTATAACTTTGTCTGGTACATTTTACCGAAAAAAAAAACTAATTAACAAACTTGTACCTACAGGATAAAATTTCCTACAAGTTCCTCAAAAGAAGTTTTTATTTAAAATGCGTAAACAAAATAACTTCACTCAAATTGAGGTGAAATACGTTTTTAGACATTCACATTTTTAATTTTTTTTATTAATTTAAAAGAATTATTGCTAAAAAATAATTATTTATAATAAAGAAAAAAATAGAAAAAAAAACATTATAATCAAAGGGATCAGAAGCGTATAACCCTATTAAATACCAGTCTATTAAAACCCATCACCTCAATCGGACGTTAACTAGATGCTCTAGACTCTAGAGCCATTTCATCGGTTCGACAAATTTCAGTGAAAAACGATGAAAAAGCATTAACACTTTTGTTTTGTTTTGCAGCCAAAGTGTCATAAATGACGTTTGTAACTTGCTGCCACGTTTCTCCTACCTATAAGCATCATCAGCATTGTGTCACAAACTTTAGGAAGTTGTTTTCTATGCCAAATTATAAAAAACTGTCCTAATTAATAGTTAGTATTTTTTTGTAATATTACACTTATTTACATAAATTTGTTATGAAGTTGTTAACTATAATGGTTGAGAAATATATCATGTTCGAATAATGATTTATTCGTTTTTGCTTATTCATGGTGTCGGCAGATATTAAGGATTACCAGTACAAAAAGTAACGCTTTTTATGAGGATTGTCTGTATCGGTTCCTAAGTGGATGATGCAGATGAAAGTGCCCTGACGGCTGTTAAATAAGGATAACTTGTTAGGTTTAAGACGTTAAGCATTAACAAATAAACCAAGTTAATTTTGAATATTTTAGTATGTAAAAGGCCTAATTACCATACTATATAGTATATAGTAGATAAGGGTTAACAAAGTGTTTAATTTTGTTTTTGTTTACTGCAGAACTTGCAATATATTGTTTATTTATGTTAGATAAAGTTGATAAAGAAGCTAAAAAACTAAGGTTTTGTTTTCAAAGATTCGGTCTGTTTGCGAATATGTGCATTTCTTTCTTTATTTATTTTTTTTTTATTCTTGTGCTGCACATCAAAATTAAAGCAAAAATGTTACGGTTGAGTCAAACACGTCGTAAAAGTGTTTTTGAACGCTTAATTAATTTCCAATTTAGTTTTTTTCTTTCATATCTCGCGGGCCATTTAGAATTTGTTCGCGGGCCACATTTTGGCCCGCGGGCCTGAGGTTGGGCAGCCTTGCAATAGATTCTCTTTTCAGAAACAAGAGTTGCAAGAGTGTTGCCAGAGTACTTGTTCAATACATTAATTTTAGCACACCAGACATGTTGTACTTTTTAACTACTTCTCTAATACTTTTTTGGAATCGCCTTTTATTTATGCGGATTATGGACTGCTACTTCTAAATCTAACTTCTAACTCTAACCCCCAATTTCACAGTCAGAGTTTAAACTAAAATTCTGGTTTAAACTATAAAATTTACAGACACTGAACCACAGTTTGAGGTTAAACGATCATTGTGAAACTGGGCGTAAGTCGTTGAAAAGAGATTCAAACTATTTAAGAGAAAACATAAATGATGTTATACAAATTTTATTTGCTTTTAGTTTTAGTAAAATTCACTTTAACACAAACATAGGATTACAGTTTTCAATGAAATGTTCCTTTTTAAAATCAAACTCAGTCTTTTTTGTGTAAGGCTGAAGTCGAACCGTTTATTGTGGGTGCTTATAAATCACTAACTCACAAAACTAAAACTCGAGATTCATTTTCTTATAATTTTTGTATTTCATAAGTAATATCTTATTATACAGGGTGATTGGTATAAGGTGCACCAAAAAGCTTGAGCGTGTAGGTGGAGTTAAGACAAGAAAAAAATCGTACGGGAGGGGGGGTCTATTTAACCCCCGTTTAGGCGGGAGGGGTAATTTTCTAAAACATTGACTTAAATCAGAAAAAAAAAATTATTTAAAAACAACGGTGAATGATACTAAGCCTTGTTATATATTTTTTTGGAAAGCCAGAAAACATCTTTTTTATTTAATTTTTAAATTAAGTTGTTTAAGTGAACAATTTTAAAAAAATTAATTTTCAAACTCAAAATTTTGAAAAAAAAAAACTAAAAAAAAAAATTTTAAACAAATTTTTTTCAAAATTTTATGTAATTAACTATTATTTTTATTTTCAAAATTCAATGCTCTTATTAGTTTTTAGTCAAAAACAGAAAACCGGATGCCAAAATGTATCTTAGTTTTTGAGAAATTAAAAAAAAATTAAAAGTAAAACTAGTAAGTAAAGTAAAAAGTTAATTCGTTTTTTTTTTATTATTTGATTAAAATCGGATGGTATGTAATAAAAAATAAAAAAGGGATAATTCCCTAATTAATAATTGACCTGAGCAGGTCAAATTTGGGAAAACCAAAAAAAAGTGTTTTTCTTGGAAAAAAATACTTCAAAGTAAAGATACACCTTTCAACTCCTGAGGCTGATTTTTGTTTATTTTCACTTATTTGTCATCGCGTTTCTGTAGTTTCTTGATTTTAATTTTTATGTCATGCGAACAATACCAATTTTGTTTTTATTATGAGCTTGCAACTTGCAACCACATTTCGTGGATTTCGTATTCTCGTGGCTGTTTTTATTTTATAAATAAATTAACAATTCAACAAGGGTGACAAATAGTGTGATGGGTGCGGCTCCGCATCGTCTACACAACAAACAGCATTTTATTTATTTTTATATGGTATAAGGTATACCTAGTTAAAGTTAACATGAGTTTGAGTTTATTTTATGAAAAAGGTCTAATTATGCGGTGGTTTTGGTTAGAATTTCCGATTCGTTTAAAGGTTCAACGTTAAAGTTTATTAGGTTTTATTTTATTTTAAAAATAAATATGTGTGGCGTTGTTAAAATGTAATTAATCTTATCTAAATGGTTTGAATGGAAAATGACATTAAATTTATTTGGTTGATATTAATATTACCATAATAAACATAGTTTTCAGTGCTTAATCAAGGCAGGAAACTAATTAAGATTGAACGGATACATTTTTAGTTTTAGTTTGCCACATGATGAGTTCGTTCAAATAATTTATAGAGCTTTTACAGTTTAAAAATAAACATTCACTGATTGTGATGAATGGAATAATAAAAATTGACGTCAAATTTAATATTTTTTTTACTATATTAATGGTATTCTACCATAGCGTATCAGTTATAGTGACCAACTTTGGCTAACAACTAAAGGTGAGATGTAATGATGTCAGTTGTAAGAGAATAAATTGCAACATAATTGATTTGAATAATGAACTAAAAATGTTTAAAATTTGTTTATGCAAGCAGAATATATACCTAAACGCCAACTTCTTTTACTTGCGATTAAGAAAAATTATGCACTCGTAAAAAAAAAAGTTTTGAAATAACAATCAAACAAAACGTAATAACGTAGTTTCTTCCTACGTCTTAAATTAACAGCTGCCTGGTGTCTTCAAAGATAGTTCATCAATGCAGAGCAGAGCTCTCAGATTTCAGTGATAGTATAAAAATTTCTCTCGTATGGGTCCCAGGCCATAGCGACATCCAAGGCAATGAGCGAGCAGATGATCTTGCTAGGCAAGGATCAGCCCTTCTCGTCTCTCAGGCGGAATCAGTAGATCTTCCACCGGGCTTCGTGAAGGGCAGAATATATGACTATTTCCTTTCAGAATCAACAAAAAGGTGGCAAGGTTTGGCAACCTGTAAAATAACTAGAAAGATATGGCCAACCTATGACAAAAACAGATCGAATGATTTAATAAAACGAAAAAGAATAGACACGTTGCAATTGTCACTGGCCATTGGCCAATAGGCGAACACGCAGCTAAACTGCGCATACCTTTTAACAGCTACTGCCGTAAATGTAGAAATCCGCTGTAGAAGGAAACTATTGAGCATTTCCTCTGCCACTGTCCAGCCCTGGTTAGGTCTCGCCTCCAGGCATTTGGTAGCCTGTTTCTCGACAACCTAAACGTGCTGTCGAACAAAAGGATAAATGATTTTACCACTTTTCTCAACAGCACCAGTTGGCTCTAACAAACCAAGCAATATCTCTATTTCAACTTTCACCTTGGAAGTTTTTGGAACATCCGTTTAGGACTGGCTATTCGGACTAGCACTTACTCTATCTTTGGCAATAGCATCAGAGCACTGATTAATACCTGGTAGGTATAAACTGTCTTTGAACGGGCTTAGCCTCATATAGACCTAGTGTAAAGTTATTGGGCAGGCTCTCAGTCCAGATTTCTTCCTTTGGGACGGCGGGCACAGACCAAAAACTGGTCCCCTTAGCTTTTCAAAGCACTCACTCACTTTCCATTTCAACTTTCACCTTTTAAGTTTCTGGAACTTAACTTTAGGACTAGCTTTTCGGACTAGCACTTACTCTATCTTGCGGCGAAAGCATCAAAACACGGATTTACACCTGGCAGGTGTACCGCCTTTGAACGGGCCTAGCCTCATATAGATCTAGTGTAAAGTTAATTGGTCGCTAAAAGCGTGAATAGTTGTTATAAATAATAATAAAATTGTCTTTTATTTTTTTCTTCAATTTGAATTTTTTTATCTTTATCTAAAATCCACAAATTTATAAACGTAAAAATTGTTCTATATATTCTATGTATTATAAAGTAGTTTTCTTCAAATAATCATTGTATTAATTAAAGCTTTACACTAATTTATAATAAGTATATTCTTAAGGGTGGGTCTTCCTCGTAAATGTAGGGTACTACGTGCACAAAACTTAATATATCTCCTACATTTGAAGAGATATTTTGATGAAATAAAATTTATTATTTAGTCCATGAACATATCTTAAAACATATGTCCTCAATTTTATGTTTTACAAAAGTTTGTGCTTTTTAGGGAAGGAATTACACATTTTGTCCCCTTTATTTTGGCTGATTTATGCATCCCCTCAAGGGGCTCTCGTGTGATTTGTTTTTTTATTTTGTTGTTAATGTTTTTCAACTGTCAATGAATGTATGCTTTTCATAGGATAAAAAAAAAAAAAAAAAAAAATTATTTGAGCTACAAAATGGACGTAAGTTCACACTAATTTAAAGCTCGTTTATTGGCGCAGTTTCTCAAATTTTCAACGGAGCCAAACAATATTTTTTTTTTATAACAGAAAGTAGATACTTTATTTAAAACAAAACAAAAAATTATTTTTTTCCACTTCATACGTCTGAAAAACTTATATATACACAAACAATACTACTTTTTTCTTTTCCCCGTTGGGGCTGGCATGTTTTATTCTTAATATTTTTTGTTTTTAATTTATTCGAATCTCTTATTATTTTTGTAAAATGTGCTGTAAATTTTTTTGCAATTTTATATTGTTTAGACGTAAAAATTTACAATTCAAAGTATCTATACACATGGTAGTTTTCCCAGGTTGAAATGCCATGTACAACTTTATTATTATTTTTGTATTTTATTTCAATATTTTTTGCTAAAGTTCCAAGTGAAGAAAACAATATCACACGCATAAACAATTTTATATTTAATTTTGAAAAAGCATCTTTTTAACGATTTTGTTAATCCAAATACGCACACAACGATATTTAGTTCACGAAACTTCCGTCGAAAGAGAATATTATATTTTCGCTGTTCGCACTCTCTTTAGAATCAACTTTTTTTTTTGTGGTGATACACAAAACACAAATGGTATGGTGAATGGTGTACATCAGCGTTGCCGCCGAGAAAAGAAAATGCCGTGTCACATTTTAAAAACTGCTTGCCATGAAAAAACTATAAATCTTCTGTTAAAAAAATAAAACTTTATTTCTGTAATTTATTATATAATTTTCCATCAATATTAAAGTAAGATATAGGCAATGATAAAGTGTGCGATATTGAAATGTTTCGTGCCACTGTGCCACAAGAAAAAATTGTCGTGTCAAAAAAGCACGATTGGTTAACTTCGGCAACGCTGGTGTACGTACGATTCGTAGGTATCGTCGTCGTCGCTGTCGTCCAAGTAGGTATATGATATTTTTGTTTTTTTTTCTACTTGGTTTTGGAAGGAAACTTATGGATGTGGGAATAATGCTGAAAAAGATTTTATTCGTTAATTATATAGAAATAGAGTCTCAGGGAATCGTCTATAAAATGAGTTAATCTTATCGAATCTTCAAGGTTGAGGTGTCAAAAGGAAGAAGAAATTGAGATCTATGTTTCTGTATCAGAATAATTGACGTAGGCACTTGGGCTTGGGCACTTCAATTTTTGTTTGCGATTAAACCTAAATTGGAGATACCTCCTCTTCTGTTATCCTACAACGGAAAGAAACAAAAATATTGAAGATGACCTCCTTTTTGGTGGTGTGGTTGGACACGATTAGTAAATTGTGAGATAGTGGGAAGAGGGAATGTGTATATTGCAATTGTATATCTATGTATATCTATATCTATGTTTTTTATTTAGAAGCGATTTTTTTTTTCATTTCGCGTGTTGACGGACATGGAGTGGTAGGTAATTGCAAATAAGAATGTGTGTGACTGAAATGTCTTTGCGTGGCCTTTGGCATGTGCCGAGGGAAAGGGTATCATGATGACGATCTACGTAGGTACCTAGCCTGCAATGAAAATACTCATTTTTCTTCACTGGCACCTAAATAAAAGCGTTAGGTAAAAATAAATCAGAAAAGAAAATTATCAGGTTTTACCCATTATTTTCCAAATTATTTAGGGTTGATTTTGTTGAAAAAATAAATGGAAAATAATTTAAAAAAATGCAATTTGAATGATTGAATTGTTGTTTGCCAAATAACTAATATACTTCAATCAAAATCTGTGAATGTTAAAAAGTAACTTGTTCACAAAGAGCCTCAGAAAAAAAAATTACAGGAAAATAACTGTGACCGCCGGCGGGTCAGATGCCATGTAACGGTTTTGTCAGGTGCTATGTGATCCATATGACATATTTTTTTTCGAAACAAAACTTTGGAACAATTTAGAAGAGTCCTAGCACAATCTAGCACTGGTTTTTAAATTTGAAAATTCGAAAAAGGGAGCTGCCAGGAAGGCAAAATTGCTAAATTAGTGCAAAAGTTTTCGCTGTCTAAAACCTACAATTTTTAAGTAAAAAAAAAAAAAAGATCAACACAAACCAGCACAAATGTAGCACAACCTGGTTCATTTGTCAAAAATTAAAATTTGAAAAAAGGGAGGCTAACTTCACACTTTCGGGAACATGTTTTTTGAGCTTTTTATCCACAGTTTCGATTTTTTTTTTTAAAATAAAAAGAGAAAAAACTTCGTATTAGGGTACCACAACCTTGTAGAGTTTTTAAAAAATTTAAATTTGGAAAAATGGGGGGAAGCACCTAATTTCTGAAAATCACATTTTTGGATCTAGTTTTCGCAATTTTAAAAGTTTTCAAAATTCACCCCTTTGCAATAAACCCTAAAGTAATTTTCAAACAGGTCAAATAGTTATATTGACCTACCTCACACTTATCTTACATAAAGCTTACTAAAAAAAAACTATTTCAATGTACCTACCTACCTACATGTGTAACGTATATTTATGCATGTTCATTTGATGTGTCCTGACCTTCATCAAGATCTCGATCGAATTACAAACGAGTTCACATTTTTTTGTTACTGTTTTTCCAGTTCCAGCAACAGCAAGTGAAAGTGAAGAAAAAACAACTAAACGAAAAGAGAAAAAAAATGACTCACATTTTAGCTATACCTACTCATGTGTTTTGAAAACAAAATTGAAAAATATCCCTTCACCCTTCCATAAACAGAAAGCATAGAACTCATCATTCCCATTCAAATCGAAAGGATGACAAAACAACAAACCCATTTTGAAAAGAGAACAAGAGTAGTTGAGCGTATCAAAAACAATAATGAAGAGAAAAGAATATCGCACTACCACATTGAAATACGTTTACATGAATTTTAAATTCTATTGTCATGAAGACCCACCCTTAAGGGTGGGTCTTCATGACAATAGAATTTAAAATTCATGTAAACGTATTTCAATGTGGTAGTGCGATATTCTTTTCTCTTCATTATTGTTTTTGATACGCTCAACTACTCTTGTTCTCTTTTCAAAATGGGTTTGTTGTTTTGTCATCCTTTCGATTTGAATGGGAATGATGAGTTCTATGCTTTCTGTTTATGGAAGGGTGAAGGGATATTTTTCAATTTTGTTTTCAAAACACATGAGTAGGTATAGCTAAAATGTGAGTCATTTTTTTTCTCTTTTCGTTTAGTTGTTTTTTCTTCACTTTCACTTGCTGTTGCTGGAACTGGAAAAACAGTAACAAAAAAATGTGAACTCGTTTGTAATTCGATCGAGATCTTGATGAAGGTCAGGACACATCAAATGAACATGCATAAATATACGTTACACATGTAGGTAGGTAGGTACATTGAAATAGTTTTTTTTTAGTAAGCTTTATGTAAGATAAGTGTGAGGTAGGTCAATATAACTATTTGACCTGTTTGAAAATTACTTTAGGGTTTATTGCAAAGGGGTGAATTTTGAAAACTTTTAAAATTGCGAAAACTAGATCCAAAAATGTGATTTTCAGAAATTAGGTGCTTCCCCCCATTTTTCCAAATTTAAATTTTTTAAAAACTCTACAAGGTTGTGGTACCCTAATACGAAGTTTTTTCTCTTTTTATTTTAAAAAAAAAAATCGAAACTGTGGATAAAAAGCTCAAAAAACATGTTCCCGAAAGTGTGAAGTTAGCCTCCCTTTTTTCAAATTTTAATTTTTGACAAATGAACCAGGTTGTGCTACATTTGTGCTGGTTTGTGTTGATCTTTTTTTTTTTTTTACTTAAAAATTGTAGGTTTTAGACAGCGAAAACTTTTGCACTAATTTAGCAATTTTGCCTTCCTGGCAGCTCCCTTTTTCGAATTTTCAAATTTAAAAACCAGTGCTAGATTGTGCTAGGACTCTTCTAAATTGTTCCAAAGTTTTGTTTCGAAAAAAAATATGTCATATGGATCACATAGCACCTGACAAAACCGTTACATGGCATCTGACCCGCCGGCGGTCACAGTTATTTTCCTGTAATTTTTTTTTCTGAGGCTCTTTGTGAACAAGTTACTTTTTAACATTCACAGATTTTGATTGAAGTATATTAGTTATTTGGCAAACAACAATTCAATCATTCAAATTGCATTTTTTTAAATTATTTTCCATTTATTTTTTCAACAAAATCAACCCTAAATAATTTGGAAAATAATGGGTAAAACCTGATAATTTTCTTTTCTGATTTATTTTTACCTAACGCTTTTATTTAGGTGCCAGTGAAGAAAAATGAGTATTTTCATTGCAGGCTAGGTACCTACGTAGATCGTCATCATGATACCCTTTCCCTCGGCACATGCCAAAGGCCACGCAAAGACATTTCAGTCACACACATTCTTATTTGCAATTACCTACCACTCCATGTCCGTCAACACGCGAAATGAAAAAAAAAATCGCTTCTAAATAAAAAACATAGATATAGATATACATAGATATACAATTGCAATATACACATTCCCTCTTCCCACTATCTCACAATTTACTAATCGTGTCCAACCACACCACCAAAAAGGAGGTCATCTTCAATATTTTTGTTTCTTTCCGTTGTAGGATAACAGAAGAGGAGGTATCTCCAATTTAGGTTTAATCGCAAACAAAAATTGAAGTGCCCAAGCCCAAGTGCCTACGTCAATTATTCTGATACAGAAACATAGATCTCAATTTCTTCTTCCTTTTGACACCTCAACCTTGAAGATTCGATAAGATTAACTCATTTTATAGACGATTCCCTGAGACTCTATTTCTATATAATTAACGAATAAAATCTTTTTCAGCATTATTCCCACATCCATAAGTTTCCTTCCAAAACCTACTTGGACGACAGCGACGACGACGATACCTACGAATCGTACGTACACCAGCGTTGCCGAAGTTAACCAATCGTGCTTTTTTGACACGACAATTTTTTCTTGTGGCACAGTGGCACGAAACATTTCAATATCGCACACTTTATCATTGCCTATATCTTACTTTAATATTGATGGAAAATTATATAATAAATTACAGAAATAAAGTTTTATTTTTTTAACAGAAGATTTATAGTTTTTTCATGGCAAGCAGTTTTTAAAATGTGACAAGGCATTTTCTTTTCTCGGCGGCAACGCTGATGTACACCATTCACCATACCATTTGTGTTTTGTGTATCACCACAAAAAAAAAAGTTGGTTCTAAAGAGAGTGCGAACAGCGAAAATATAATATTCTCTTTCGACGGAAGTTTCGTGAACTAAATATCGTTGTGTGCGTATTTTGATTAACAAAATCGTTAAAAAGATGCTTTTTCAAAATTAAATATAAAATTGTTTATGCGTGTGATATTGTTTTCTTCACTTGGAACTTTAGCAAAAAATATTGAAATAAAATACAAAAATAATAATAAAGTTGTACATGGCATTTCAACCTGGGAAAACTACCATGTGTATAGATACTTTGAATTGTAAATTTTTACGTCTAAACAATATAAAATTGCAAAAAAATTTACAGCACATTTTACAAAAATAATAAGAGATTCGAATAAATTAAAAACAAAAAATATTAAGAATAAAACATGCCAGCCCCAACGGGGGAAAGAAAAAAGTAGTATTGTTTGTGTATATATAAGTTTTTCAGACGTATAAAGTGGAAAAAAATAATTTTTTGTTTTGTTTCAAATAAAGTATCTACTTTCTGTTATAAAAAAAAAATATTGTTTGGCTCCGTTGAAAATTTAAGAAACTGCGCCAATAAACGAGCTTTAAATTAGTGTGAACTTACGTCCACTTTGTAGCTCAAATAATTTTTTTTTTTTTTTTTTTTTTTATCCTACATAAAGCATACATTCATTGACAGTTGAAAAACATTAACAACAAAATAAAAAAACAAATCACACGAGAGCCCCTTGAGGGGATGCATAAATCAGCCAAAATAAAGGGGAAAAAATGTGTAATTCCTTCCCTAAAAAGCACAAACTTTTGTAAAACATAAAATTGAGGACATATGTTTTAAGATATGTTCATGGACTAAATAATAAATTTTATTTCATCAAAATATCTTTTCAAATGTAGGAGATATATTAAGTTTTGTGCACGTAGTACCCTACATTTACGAGGAAGACCCACCCTTAATGTGGTAGGCATTCATTGAAATCAATAAACTTGAAACTTGAAACTTAACTTATTTTCTTATAAAATTCGATCAATTTTGGTTAAATTTAACATAAGGGATTTGGTGCCAACCGTGATGTCTTTCATTTGAATTTGTTTCCCGAAAAAGATTGTAGTTCTTTAAAAATTTGTTTTTTGGTTTCTATTTCTTCGAAAAAAATTCGATCAATTTTGATTAAATTTTACCTATCTAAGGGATTTCTTGCCAACGGTGATCTTTTATTTGATTTTTTTTCTCCAGAGAAGAAAGTTAACAAAATTTTTACTTTTTGCCATAGAATGATAATTTTTGTAAGGCTGCACAAATTTCGATGAAATTTTATATCTTAAAAGTTCTGCTATTAGTAGATAATGCAATCAAAACAATTTAAAAAAAATATTTTTTCTAAGAATTTATTTTTTTTGATTTTAATTTTTTTTTCGAAATAAAAACTTCTGTTTTTATAATCGTTAACACAAAGGTAACTTGCCCCGAGAGCAAGCTCGTGCTTTTGTTTATTTACAAAGGTACATATCTTTTTTTTATTAAACCAGTAAGCAACTTGCCACATCCAGACAAACAAGTTCTTGCGCCCCAGTCGTGCACTTTATTTTTTTTTTTAAATATTCATTCCAACATGTGGTAATTGCATTTTCTTTGTATTTCTTTTCTCAATAGACAAACTTCTTTCTGGGATTGTTGATTATCATCTCAATTTTCTTGAAAGTATTTGCTGTTTGTGCAAATACATTGAAAGTACATAATTTGATATAAGTTGATACTCCTTGAATTTAAGTTCTTTAATTTAAATTGCCTAAGTAAAGTACCTATGTATGATTGGATAGGTATTTTTACCTAAAAATCAAAAAGCTTTAAATTTTGCCCGTCGTCGTGTACCTCATACTAGGTAGATATATATAGGTATTTATTTATTAGATATTATTTATTTAACTCTTCGGCAGTTTTTCATATTTAGGTACCTAAAGTCTCATAGTCATAGTCATACATAACCGTCAGCATCCAGTTTCTACTTAGTGCCGGTCCATTGCTTATTGTTGGTTTTTCATAATTTTATATTTAGAAGAAAAACCCTTTTTTGCGGCATATATTAATAGAATACCTTCTTAACGACTGTATCCAACCATTTATAGGTATTAAGCTTCCAAATTAGCAACAACACAAGCACTCAGCTGTGATATTGGGACATACTCTGATAGGTATCATTTTTTTTAACAATCTCAAAGAGCCTTGCCTCTACCTTCCTAACGTCCAACAACCAAGCTTTATTACTAGGGTTGCCAGATTTTTTTCAGTTCGACGGGACAAATGGCAAACAAATAGAAAAAACTCGGGATTTCAAAATATTGCCCGGGACAAATTAAATAAAAACACAACTGGGTCGCTTAAACTTGCTTCAACTTGTGACAAGTTTACTGAGGGCTTCACTAAAAAAATATAATTATTAATTAATTCTAGTTTTTCTTAATTTCTCAAAAACCAAGATACATTTTGGCATCGGGTTTTCTGTTTTTGACTAAAAATTAGTAAGAGCATTGAATTTTGAAAATAAAAATAATAGTTAATTACATAAAATTTTGAAAAAAATTAGATTATTTTTTTTTTGTAGTTTTTTTTTTTTTTTAATTTTGAGTTTGAAAATTAATTTTTTTAAAACTGTTCACTTAAACAAATTAATTTAAAAATTAAATAAAAGAGTAGTTTTCTGGGATTCCAAAAAAATAAAACAAGGCTATGTATCATTCACCGTTGTTTTTAAATAATTTTTTTTCTGATTTAAGTCAATGTTTTAGAAAATTGCCCCTCCCGCCTAAACGGGGGAAATAGACCCCCCCCTCCCATACGATTTTTTTCTTGTCTTAACTCCACCTACACACTCAAGCTTTTTGGTGCACCTTATACCAATCACCCTGTATAAATAAAGAAATTAAACAAAAAAAATATGAACGGTTTTTAAAAGGGCTAAATTTGTATCTAATAAAGATTCAAGCCAAAATAAAAAAAAACATACAAAAAAGATTCTTTGGTAAATATGAAAAAAAAAGATGTTATCAAATTAATTTATTTCGAATAATTTTTTGAAAACATTTGTTCTCATGTTTTGAGAACCATTTTTTTATTATCAAAAAAGTTTTACAAAAATTATTTAAAACTAAACAACAATACTGTAACAGCTGTGTTTATTGAAGAAATAGTCAGATGAGATCAGAAGAGATCAAGGTAGATTAAAGCTTTGAAATATCAGATGAAGTTGGAGCAGAAATGTCAAAAGTAAAAAAAATTGCATTTTGTTTCGCAAGCTCATGGTTTTATTAGCAAAATCTTCCTCTTTCCTACGTCGAGTAGTTTAGAGCAGCTCACTGAAAAGAACCATTGACATTTGACGATCTTGTCATTTTAAAGGTATGCAGTTTCGAGTGGAAGTCCCTTTTGCACCCACACATCATGCACATCATGCACATCATACACATGCAATCCTCAAGAGCCAACGTCTAATAGCCCACTATGCATGATTATGGATTTGATTCTGACTTCGAATACGTAATCAATTTTTTTTTTTTTTTTTTTTTTTTTCAGTACTTGAAGTGTCATTTAGTTTCAAATTTACGTATCGTAATCGTATTTTGTTGAGCAAAATATGCTATAGAAAAATGCTTAATTCACTTTAGCATTATACTTAGTCGATTCAAAATTCGAGCCATTATTATCTAAAAATCTGTAAGACAGAAGTTGCCAAAATAAAAAGGAGACAAATTTAAATGTTTAATTTAAATGAAAGCGGCAACATTTCAACAACTATATATTCACAACGCAATGATTGTTTATATTATTTTGAGAATCGAACGGCAGCCCGGGGAAAAAAATGGCTTGACACTTTTGTGTGGAATTTATGTCTATAAAATCCGGGAAGTCCCAGGAAAACCGATGTGGCAACTCTACTTATAAGCCACATTTTTATATGTACATCAAATACCTATGTTTGTAGGTACTTTTGTGTGATCACTCGTGGAACATGTGCCCTAAAATTGTTCATTTGAAACAGTGTGCACATCAAACTCTAAAATCCTTTAAAATGGCAACCATATATGTTTCAACAACCAAAATAAATAGAAATATATACCCACCGAAAAAAATAAACAAACAAAAAAATGTAAAAAAAAAAACGAACTAACAAAAAATATGAAAAGAAAAACCAGATACACAAATGTGGCTGGAATAAGAGGTTGAGGTTTTAAAATGCATCTTTGAGTTTCTTTTAAAGTTTAACGTTCGACCTCAACTCGAAGAAACAAATGCAATGTCAGCATTTTGCAATCTATATAAAGGTATATCAGATCTGTTCATATTTAATTAAATAAGCTTCTCTATATCAAATAGCATTTTGCATTTAAAGGTTTCCTCAGTTGTGTTTCCCCGAGTAAAATGCACAATTTCATCAAACTATGAATGCAAATTTGAAAATAAAAAACATTATACAGGGTAATTGGTATAAGATGCACCAAAAAGCTTGAGCGTGTAGGAGGGGTTAAGACAAGAAAAAAATCGTATAGGAGGGGGGTCTATTTCCCCCCGTTTAGGCGGGAGTGCAATTTTCTAAAAAATTGACTTAAATCAGAAAAAAAATTATTTAAAATCAACGATGAATGATACAAAGACTTGTTATATCTTTTTGAAAAGCCAGAAAACTACTCTTTTATTTTATTTTTAAATTAAATTGTTTGAGTGAACAGTTTTAAAAAAATTAATTTTCAAACTCAAAATTTTGAAAAAAAAAAATTAAAAAAAAATGTTTAACTAATTTTTTTCAAAACTTTATGTAATTAACTATTATTTTTATTTTCAAAATTCAATGCTCTTATTAATTGTTAGTCAAAAACAGAAATTTCAATGCCAAAATGTATCTTAGTTTTTGAGAAATTAAGAAAAACTAGAAGTATTTTTTTCCAAGAAAAACACTTTTTTTTTTTGGTTTTCCCAAATTTGACCTGCTAAGGCCAATTATTAATTAGTGGATTATCCCTTTACCATCCGATTTTAATCAAATAATAAAAAAAAAAGAATTAACTTTTTACTTTACTTACTAGTTTTACTTTTAATTTTTTTTAATTTCTCAAAAACTAAGATACATTTTGGCATCCGGTTTTCTGTTTTTGAGAAATTCAAATTTTCTCAAAACCGGCTCTAACGATTTTGATAAAACTTGGTGTACGTTATATTTGCTGTAGTATTAATATAACTGCATTTCAGGTTTTTGGATAAAAATGCAGATAGGGGAGATTTTCTGTTAACGGTTCTTACAAATTTGGTCATAACTTGATAACGGCTAAGCCGATTCCTATTAAATTCGGTAGAGATTTTAAACCTGACATTTAACACAAGATGGCATTCAAAGTTTTTGACAAAATAATCGTTTAATGATAGCTGCCATACAATTTGATCTTGAGGTTTAGGCCATTTTTTGATATTTTTGGAACTTTCTTCAGAATACAATAAATTTAATTTTTTGTAGTAGTAGTTTGCTACAAGAGCAAGTTCGTGCGACCCAGTCGTGCATTTTATTTTAGTTACCTCCGCGTAAAAAAATTGGATGGCAATTTAAGATTATCATTTTAAGACGACACAGAAAACGATAGGTACAAGTGGCCGCGACAATTAGTATGTCCGTATGTTTTTTGTCCGGATGTCGATACCTACATAATATGCATCTCATATGTGAGCGCGAAAATGGCGTAACCCCAAAATGCAACAACTCAGATAATCGTGTTTAAAGAATGCTCGCGTCCATAGAAATGCTCCAGGGTGGGAGCAACATTTTGTCATTTTCTGACTTATTTATAAGCTAAAATGAGTTGCACAAATTTTTGTATTGATTAACCGTTAACTTTTCGTTGATGTTAAAAACTCAAAATTGACATTTCATCTTCAGTCCGATTTCAAATTTGGTACATGGTACCTATTTAAAGAGCGTTGTGCAGTATTAAATTTGGAATGTGTAAAGCCTGATAGATCTTGAAAGCTTAAGATATTCTTGTGAACTGCTTTCTATGTCCAGGTAGGTATATATGTATGAAAAAGCATTTTATCCTAACTTTAACTGCACTGAGAGAAAAATAGAAATGTAATTTTTATACCGCTCGCGTTTCAATTTACGTTGCGGGCTACATTGAAAAAATAACTTTGATTTAAATACGACAAAGATTAAACTAAGATTTTTACTACCTTTGAATTTAAATGAAACACATTTAAATCAAGTGTTTAGCTGGTTTAAACATATTTCAAACGAAAAACAAAGTATTTTCAAAGACGAAACTACTTTTAAAAGAAAATTTGAATTTTCCCTTCAAAGATCATTAATTCAAAGTTGAAAGAATTTTATTTTTTGGTGACTTTGTCAAATTGTTGTTTTAAAGTTGCATCATTTTGGAATTTCTCTAAATTGAAACGGATAATGCCAATTCTACAATACGCTCAGAATGTGTATTAGGTGTTGTAGCATACGCTGACGCTCTGCAGCACAAGTTCACTGAACTTATACTTTCGCGTATGCTCCTTGCAGCTTCCTGATATTTGACAAACAAAAAACCAAACCAAAGCAAAATACCTGAATTAAAATTGACGTTCTATGCTACATACAATTATTAAAAAAAAAAAATACACCATTCTGAAGGAATGCTACTTTATAAGCTACTTTTTGATTTAGGTTTTGACAGTGCTGCTGAAAAAGCTACACCTTTCTGTTCACCAAGTAAACCTGCCTTTCAAAATTTTGTAATAAAAATTGTGCCGCTAAACCTTTTTACTTGCTCAATAGGGCAAGTATTTGTTTCGTGTACAAAAAAAAAGTCGAGGTTTTAATCAAACCTGCCATTACGATACTAGAGAAGCCTAAAAAAGTAGATTTCGTTATGCCGTACTTCGGTCTGTCTGTGCGGATGTGCGGATGGGCGTGTGTGCGTATGTGCGTAGATATGTGCGTATGTGCAGTTGGCTGTGCACCGACCTATACAGCCTAAGCGATTTGACGGATTTGCTTCAAACTACGTATGTAGCACTTTTTGGTGATTACTTAGAGAATAACTTCGAATTTTCATTTTAGACCGGCTATAACGGGTACCTCCCATATAACGGTTTTAGTTTTTTTTTTAATTTTCTCGAAAACGGCTCTAACGATTTTGATAAGACTTTTTGTACGTTATATTTAGATTACTGGTAAAATAACTGATTTCATATTTTTGACTTAAATGCATATAACGGAGATTAAATGTTAACGGTTTTTTACAAATTTGTCCATTAATTTATAACAGCTTAACTGATTTTATTTAAATTTGGTATGGAAGTCCAGTTGGTTATTTAACACAAAATGGCATTTAAAGATTTTGGTTAAACAAACGTGTTATAATAGCTACAACTGGTCTCACGTTTAGGCCATTTTCTGATATTTCTCCCCTGAACAAAATTTATCAAATTAAATTTTTTTCAATCCCGTATTTTGCTGCAAGAGAAAGTTCGTGCGACCCATTCGTGGATTTTATTTAAATAACGTTTCAAAAATCCTTTAAACTGTAAGATGTTTCTAAAGCCAACACCAAAATAATTAACGAACTATGTGCAGACATCATTGGGCAGTATGCGAAAGGACTTTCTTGGTCTCAAATCTCATTTTTCTGAGCTAATGCCAGGTTTCGTATGCAAAATAATTTTGTTTTTTTATACGAAAGTTTACAAAAGCGGAAAATGAGATTTGAGACTGAGATAAGGCATTTCGTATTCCCTCCAATGTTAAATGTTCACAAACAAAGTGAATTTTTTTTTTTGTTCAGCCAATTTCATCTTATTTATAGCTTAGTTATGAACAAAATCTATAGTCCTTTATCCACCTTAGACCAGAAAATTATTTAACAGTATTGTATTTTAATTGTTTTATTGAAAAGATAAAATAGTTAAAGTTTTTTGTTTTTTATTATTTATTTTTAAATATGTGTATGTAGGTGCAAATCATATTACTGTCTTAATATTTGTCACATTTTGGCGGTACTGCAAATTGTAGAGCAAGTATGTACCTACTTGCAAAATTTTCAATTCGCACAAGTCAGCTAGACGCGATTTTGCGTTTTCTTGACGAAGAAAATCAGAAATATCCAAAGATCGCTTCAAAAAATGCTAAAGACCTATATCCATGAAAATATGTACTCATATTTTTAATCGAGTGTCTTCGCTTCCACTATTTCACAATGAATATGTACGTTCGATTTGAAATCAATTATTAAAAATCGACAAAATCGATTTGTGGAACACAACAATTTCACTTTGTATCGATTTCGGAAAACATGAAATCTAAATCGAAGCGGTAAATTCTAGAACACCAAATTTAATTTTTGGTCGATTTTGATTTCATTTCGAGTGAAAGTGAAATGTGGAACCTAGCTGTTAATTCACAAGCTTTTTTGGCTTGTAATTTAAAAAAATATTATTTAATACACAAGCTCTCATGTTTTTTTGAACAAGATGAGTATTTTATCTGTTAATAATGTGTGGTGATAAAGCTAAGAAAAAAGTGGGGTTTCTTAAAAAATCAGTATTAGCATATACAAAACTTATTTTGTTCAAAAAACATGGGAGCTAGTTAATTAAATATTTTTCATTCACAAGCCAAAAGAGCTTTGTATTAAATCTTATTCAATTCTTAATCAATAGGAGCTTGTGAATTCAATATTTTTTGAATCACAAGCCAAGAAAAGCTTGTTAATCAAATCTAATTCAATTCATAAATCAATAGGAACTCGTGAATTAAGTATTTTTTAATTCAAAGTCCATAACTGAATTGGGAATTAAAAGAGGGCTTAAGCTAACAAAAAGCTTCAGCTTTCGCAACCCTGACCTAAAGTTACTTATGTTATATCTATTGCGTCATCCATAGAGATGACATAACGCGTTTTCGTTATCTCGGTATAAGCCAATTCACTCTTCTGCGAGTCGCGTAAAAAATCTTCGTTGCTTTTCATTTATTCAATCCTCAGTAACTGTAATATACCTAATAGTTTTCATTTATCTGGTTTTCACAAATTAGAATCTATGCAAGGTCATTGTTTAATTGAAAACATTTCATGTTCAAAAACTCTAAAGTACAGAATTCAGAGTGAAATAAATGTATATTATATTCAAAACCAAGGTTAAAATTATCTAGATACTTAAATTACTTTTTACCAGACATTGATTATTATCTAAACCAGTAACCACACAAAGGTGACGTTTTAACTTAATAATGTGAATTACAATATTACTCAATGTGAATTTTATGCCGTTTCCGTGATAATGACTCTTTACCACATGACATAACTTGGATATAAAACAAAACCGCATATCATGATGATGAAAAAAAAAATATATCATTAAGCTGTCACGAGAAAAATGATTACAATCAATCAAAATCAGAGAGATAAAAGCTTCGAACATTTTTTTAGTATGTGGTAAAGTATTTCATGAGTTGCATTGGAAATTGCAATAAATATCGATTTAATTTAGAAGTACAGGGGGTTGGCATAAGATGCAACAAAAGGCTATAAAGCCAGTATGTCGGATAGTTATTTCCTTATATGATTTATGGAATATACAAGATAAAATAAAAATAAAGGGATAATTCCAAAGGTTATGAATACCAAGATGGAAAACCTTCTTACGTTTTACCCCCCAACAACCATTTGTTTACATTGTTGTTTTTGTAATTTCGACTCGTGTCTGTGAATCAAGGTGAAGTCAACCCATGTATGTGGATTGATAAGATTGCACTTGTGTGCGTTTTTAAAGCAATATTTGTGCAATACTAGTGCAATCTCGATAATTTAACGTCAGTTCAGCTTGTGGGCAAACAAAGATGGAAGCCGTTGTTTCCCATTTTGGTATTCATAATCTTTGGATAATTCGCTCATTTCATATCTGACCTAAACATCCAAACATAAGTAGAAACAACCAAAAATAGTGATTTTCCTTTTCTGGAAAACAAGAAGAGTACATTGTATACCTTACATTTAATTTTATTTTTTTCTCAAAAACTAAGACATATTTTCTTAGGGCGGTTTTTTCAGTATTCGAGCAAAATATATATTTTTTCTTACAAAAACCTTGAGTTCAATCAATGGTGTTTAGAGTGTGTGAGCTGGGACCTAAGTCATTCCTTCGGAGTATTGTTCAGATATTGTTCATATAAATTGCTTAGAAAGCTAACCAGAGACAAAATAGTGGTACTTTTTATATTTTTCTTTCTGATTTCTGTTCCCTTCAGTTTAAAGAAACAGTGACCATCAACGATGATAAATAAACAGACAACGTTTAAAGAAAATGGACATGAATGAAATGTTGTGCTTATTCAGATGAAGCGCGGTGTAAGTGCTGTATATGCTTTCATATGCATCATATAAACAGCCATTATTTTGACATTACGAACACTTCATTTTTATTTATTTGTATATTTAAGGAAAGGTATTCATTCATGCAAAAACAAAAATTGAGATAACAATCAAACATGACATTACAATAATAGAGAAGACGAAAAAATAGTGGGCCCGGAAATTCTGTCTGTCTCTGTCTGTCTGTCTGTCTGTCAGTCTGGTTGTATAAGTAACTACACCCTAAACGGCTGAACCGATTAGCATCAAAATTGGTATGTAGGGTTCATAAACCATTGCCTAGAGGAGAAATTGAAATTTTTGTTCTGCTAAAAAAACAACGGTACAACAGTAAACGAAAATCAAATATTTCTCCAAAAAATACCATCGACTTGATAAAATTTCACATGAGGGATTTGTTGACAACCATAAACGGGTACCTATACAACCGTATTTTTCTAGCGACTATCTCTTTAGTTTATTGACCGATTTTGATGAAATTTGATATTCTGGCAGTTTTGCAATGTTTGATTAATATGGCATAAAAAAAATTCAAAAAAGTATTTTTAGTAAAAAAATTTGTTTTTATTAAAAAAAAATCATTTTTCCTTAAATTGGTCAAACTAATTTTCAAGTCGTTAACAAGAAGGTAACTTGCCACATGATTAAGTTCGTGCGAACCAGTCGTGCTCTTTATTGTTTTCTGTCCGAATTCCATTTGTGATAAAATGCAAACTTTTTACCACTTGAAATTGGCGGTTTTAAATTCCTAAAAAAAATAAAAAAATTTGATTTTTTTTAAAACCGCTCTAACGATTTTGGAATTATTTTTTTGGTAACCTTGCATTCAAGCAACAAAATTTTTTGCATACTTTGATTTTCGTTTGAATTTTCTTAAAAATTAGTTTTATCACTTTTAAAACGATTCATATGAATTTTTTTGCATATTTTTATTATTAAATTTATTTTTGTTAAATTTAACATTATTTCTCGTTAACATCTGATCGGATCTAAACCAAGTTTTATTTCTCAGAAGGCCTAAATAGACAAATAATATAAATTTGGTCATTACTTTTCTAAAAATTTGAAAATTCTATATTTTAAAAACCGATTAATTTTTTTTTTTTGAAATTTATAGCTATTGCATGAAAGTAATTAAATTCCTAAAAGTAGCATACCTACTTATATTTGTTTTATAAAACACGATTTTTGTAAAATAAAATTGTTAAAATATTATTATTATATTGTAATATATTAAAATTACTGTCATTCCACGATTTCTTTGGAAAACTCTGGTTTGTTATACATAAATTGATTTTCAAAATAATTTATTTTAATTTTTTTTTTATAAATTATTTCTTTTTTAATTAATTTAAGGAATAAAAGAAATAATTTCATTTAAAATATTTTCGTGGAAAGTTCTTTTAAGCTCTTACTGGCTACAGGAGCAAGTTTTATGTACATATGTATATTAAAATTAAACTTTAGTATTAAAGAATTAAGCTTTAGCGTAAGAAACCCGAAGGGTATTCCGATTTATTCACTGCTTTCTTGGTGCAAGAAGGATTAATCAGTCTGACCTTATTGTCTCTATACTCAGAAGTCAGAACTGATGTCTAATAGGTCCGAATATTTCGGAAAAATATTTGCACCGGTTTTGGTAAAGATTAAAATTTAAAAACATAAATAGAGGAATGGATTGTGTCCTTTGTGGCGAGATATCATTAATTCTGTACCTTCTGCATACATAGTGGACGTTCAAACCAGAAAAAGCATAGCTCCATATTGTTCTCAGGGGTGCGCCATATTGACCTTATTTTCCGTCAAAAAAGTTGAATTCTGTTTTCAATTTACATTATTTATGTTCTGTTTTTCATAAATTAAATAAAAATTGTCAATTGAAATAAAAATGTTGGCCGAAGTAAAGTTATTGGGGATTAAAGTTAGGTGCGCCATAATGTCCGTATTATAGGGTATCTGTATGTAAATGATTATCTTTTACATCCATTAATAAGATTGCACAATATTGAAGGAAACCATATTTCAATATTAAATATTTTCCAATAAAAAATTTAATAAATAAATAATAATTAAGTTAACTACTCGTAATATTTAATCCTGTTGTACCTCTTAACTGGTATAGAATATTTTTTATAAAATAAAACTAAGTAATTACATCTTCAGAAAAAAAGCTAAATATATGTATATTGTATATACCTAAATTGTATTACGTATACTATTTCAACAATTTCCATACAGCACTTACTTTTTTTTTGTCTAATGCCTATTCTTTTTTTATTTATCCCCCATAAATCAATTTTCACCTTGCAAAAGTTTCAAAGAAAACCCATTCACGGTAAGTTTTTAAATCTTAATCTATTTTCCATTCCATAAAGCAAATCAATGTCAATAACAAGCTTTAGATAGCTATTCAATATACCAGAGACATACAATGTGCTTGTGCATGTTTCAATATGTTTTTTTTTTTTTAATAGAAAACAAAATGGAAGCCCTATTATGCATTTTAATCCTATAAATTGCATCGAACCACTTGCGCCAAGGTTTTCGGAAAATAAAAGAAAAAGTTTGATCTTGAAGCATTATTGTTTGTGTCCTTTTTTTTATATATTTCTCAGTGCATCAAGGATTTATTCACTTACCACCTTTTCCGGAGGAAAAAACAAAAATATCTAAGTTACGAACACATAATTGTGCCGCCAAGTTCAAACACTACCCATTGGGGGGTAAATGTTGAGGGTTATAGATTAAGAAAAGCTGTTCTCGAAAAGGTGGGTTCTGAGTAAAATGGATTTTTCTTATAAGGCTTTGGTAAAATGAGATCATGAGAGTGGGTTTTCTTTAAGTTCCCTTCTACAGGGTGATTGGTATAAGGTGCACCAAAAAGCTTGAGCGTGTAGGTGGAGTTAAGACAAGAAAAAAATCGTATGGGATGGGGGTCTATTTCCCCCCCTTTAGGCGGGAGGGGCAATTTTCTAAGACATTGACTTAAATCAGAAAAAAAATTATTTAAAAACAACGGTGAATGATACAAAGCCTTGTTATATTTTTTGGGAAAGTCAGAAAACTACTCTTTTATTTAATTTTTAAATTAAGTTGTTTAAGTGAACAGTTTTAAAAAAATTAATTTTCAAACTCAAAATTTTGAAAAAAAAACTAAAAAAAAAAATTTTAAACTAATTTTTTTCAAAATTTTATTTGATTAACTATTATTTTTATTTTCAAATATCAATGCTCTTATTAATGTTTAGTCAAAAACAGAAAACCGGAGGAAAAAATGTATCTTAGTTTTTGAGAAATTAAAAAAATTAAAAGTAAAACTAGTAAGTAAAGTTAAAAGTTAATTCTTTTTTTTTTATTATTTGATTAAAATCGGATGGTATGTAATAAAAAATAAAAAAGGGATAATTCCCTAAGTAATAATTGACCTGAGCAGGTCGAATTTGGGAAAACCAAAAAAATAAAGTGTTTTTCTTGGAAAAAAATACTTCTAGTTTTTCTTAATTTCTCAAAAACTAAGATACATTTTGGCATTCGGTTTTCTGTTTTTGACTAAAAATTAATAAGAGCATTGAATTTTGAAAAAAAAATAATAGTTGATTACATAAAATTTTTAAAAAAATTAGTTTAAACATTTTTTTTTTCAAAATTTTGAGTTTGAAAATTAATTTTTTTAAAACTGTTCACTTACACAACCTAATTTAAAAATAAAATAAAACAATAGTGTTGTGGCTTTCCAAAAAGATATAACAAGGCTTTGTATCATTCATTGTTGTTTTTAAATAATTTTTTTTCTGATTTAAGTCAACTTTTTAGAAAATTGCCCTCCCGCCTAAACGGAGGGAAATAGAACCCCCCTCTTGTACGATTTTTTTCTTGTCTTAACCCCACCTACACGCTCAAGCTTTTTGGTGCACCTTATACCAATCACCCTGTATAATATGAAAATGCAATAAAGTGAAAACAGAAGACAAGTATCGACATCGAGGCAAACAAAAAAATAGAAAGCTTTTTGTTTACTTCACACTCTTGTTCTATTTGTATGTTTATATGTGAGTAAATATAGTCTTTGTAGAATATATACATATAAAAAGAAATATTGAATTAAGTAAGAACCAAAATTTTAAAAGGTTTTCACCTTATAGGTACATATACATACTTATATTGATGGGTTTTGTTACTTTTTCAACATTTTTATAAAACTGAATCACTAAATTTTTTGTGTAGAAAACTAATTTAAATTAAGATTTATAGAATTTGATAGGTGGATAAAGTCGAGGGGTTTGTCACGAATGAAATCACCTGACCACTTATACTTGCAATCAATTGAAATCACCTTGAAATCAGATGCAATCACTATTACAAATAATGAAATTAAAAAAAAAAATTTGGTTATTGATCTCAAATGATTTATTGCAATCATTAAAAATATATGAAATCACTTTAAGTTTTTTTTGCACTTACGCAATCAAAAATGCCAAAATGAAATCAGGAATTGTAATCATATTGAAATCACTTGAATTAATTTGCAATCATTTGAAATCAATGCAATCACAATTTTTTTAAATCAATCAAACTGTTTGAAATTATCTGAAATCATATGAAGTTATTTAAAATATTGCAATAATTGAACCACTAAACTGGCTAGTGACAAACCCCTCGGATAAAGTTTCCCTTTTATGATTATTTACAAGTGAAATCCCAACATTATAAATTTTGAATCTTTCCTTCTCTCTTTGTGAAAATTAGGATTTTTAACTCGCGTTCGTGTTACCTACACAAAACGAATTTTTTTTTAATGTTAAGTAGGTACTGTTATATTCTCATTACCAACACAAGTTTTTTTTCGATTTTTTAAAAAAATACAGCACTTGCATTTGAATGGGAATTCTGTTTCCTTCAAAATTCCAAGAAGTTAAACGTAACTCTCTCCTTTCGACTTTCAAAAACTATTTTCTTACACATTTGGAATTGTTCTATCTCTTCCCCATAAGTCATTAATAACAGCTTTTGCATTAAAATTTAAGAGTTTCAAAAAAAAAAACTCCCAAAACATACAAATCTACTTAAGAAGCACGAGAGCAAAACGTTCTGATGATTACATTTTAAGATCTCATCCCGGAACCACTTCAACCCTAAGGATGTGAATTGTTGCTAAGGGAATATTTCTCTGACTGGCTTATTATATCAGCTGTGGTGTATTAGTATTATGTCTTTCTTCTCTTCACTTGCTCAATAGGGCAAGTATTGGTTTCGTGTAAAATGTTATCAGGTGTTTCATTTAACCTGACAAAGTACCAATTCGATTATAAGAGAAGAACAAAAAAGTAAGTATCGTCATGCCGTCCGTCCGTCGGTCTGCCTGTGTGAATATGCGGATGTGCTTATGTCCGGTTGTCTGTTCACTTTAGCTACAGCTTAATGGTTGGTGGGATTATCTTCAAACTCGACGTGTAATTAATTTTGGTGATTCCTTAACCTCAGACTAGACGAAAAATTCAAATTTTTATTTTAGCCAGGCTTAACGGACTAACCGACAATATACTGGTTTTAGTTTTTCCAAATTTTCTCAAAAATGGCTGTAACGATTTTAATAAAACTTTGTGAACGTTGAGCGTTACATTTGGAGTGATATTAATATATTTGGTGTTAATGGCAAATTTGGTCATATATTGTTAACGACTAAACCGATTTTATTAAAATTAATTAAGTACGGTATTGAAGTTGGAAATTTAACACAGGATATAACATTTAAAGTTTTTGTAATAAAGAAATAAAATAAATAATGATACAAATTCTATATACTAATATGAAAATTAATTTAAAAATTTATTTTTTATATTAAGAATATTCAACCAAGTAGAAGACTTAGCATCAGTTTATTTTAAGTGGACTTTTCTAAATTATTATTCAAAATTAATGCTATTAGCGGCCTATAGTCCAAGAAAGCACCGGGCGAAACGCAATGTTTTCTTGGCTAAACGCATTGGCGCAAAATTTTAAACATTTAAAACCCATTCTAAATCAACTTTAAAATGAGCGTCGTGTCTAAAAAATAAATTTAGAACGAGAGTCGGCTCTTTCTAAATTTTACACGACATAAAGTATACTTTTACCTTAAAGAACTTATCTAACTTTAAAAGCAGCAAACCCCTTGTTTATCTTTTTAAAGTATACTTTATCGAGCTGTCATTTGTCATTTCATAACAAAAAAACAATAGGATAAGAGGAAAAATGTTTCCCGAAGACGGAGATTTCGAAATGTTGGAAGATTTTGAGCTTATGGTAACCCCACGGTGTCTTAAAATACGAGCCAATCAGTTGGAAGAGCTCGATGACCTTCGATGATCTTCTCGTAATCGTCTTCAATCGTCAATACAGGGATCTTCTTCAAACTACGGTGGTGGTGGATTCCCTAACTCACGTCGAAGTAGTGGTAGTTTCAGGGGCTCTTCAACCAATGTTCGCTCACACCAGTGCACTTATTTTATTAAAACCCGCAAAGCGTTTACCCCAATAATTAAAATATTTTATTTTACAAATTTATCTAAAAATTAATTCAAATGAATACGCGAAAACACTGACGTTTCTTTGACATTTGATAGACGTCATTCAATTTTAGGCCTGTTCGTCGAAAATTTGCTTGCGTTACGTTACGTTTCAGCATTATTTGTCACGGTTGTTTAAATTGTTTAAAATTGAGAAAAAATTAGACTAGGTTTCAGGTTTGAAGAACTTCTTTAATTAGAGTCGGTTCTTTTGCTAAAATGAGTAGTGTTTAAAATTTTGCGCCATTAAATTTAAAGTTTTTGCCCAAATAATCATTTTATGATATCACAAAACTTAATCTCACGTTTAGGACTGCTTTTTGATATTTTTCGCCTTTCAACATAATTTTACAAATTAATATTTTTGAAGTCCCACAATAAGCCACAAGAGCAAGTTCGTGCGACCGAGTCTTGCATTTTATTTAACATACGTGTGTTTTTGACAAATGTGAAGAAAAGTGATTTTTTTTCTTTCCGGTTAAAGCAATTTTCATCCGAAAAGAAGGTAAGTAACTAAACAGCTCTTGATTTATTTGAAAAATCATTATTCAACTGAGACAATGAGACCATTTCGAGTAATGTGATGAGTTTTTTGTATTTTCTTTTGGTTGAAATGCAATTAAGATTTATTATGGAGATGTTTATTTGTTAAAATTATAAATTAATCAGCTGAGTGTAATTAAATGAGCTTGTTGAATTTAAATAATAAATCCACAAGTTTAAAGGGATTGTCTTACAATATCTGAAAAAGTTTTAATTAAACTCTTCATAACAATATTTGACATAAAAAACTAATTGTAAATAAGCAATTCGTCATGCTCCGAGGTGATAGAGTGGTGGACCAGTGCTAGAAAAGAGAAGAAAAAAGGAAAAAATTAATGCATTGCATTACACCATGTATAATACGTACAGTTGGAAATACTTAATTTTGACAGCAAACTTGTTAAGAAAAGTTTAAATGAGATGGTATTTGATATGTGTACACTCTTTTTATGTCTAGCGTGTATACTCTGTATCTTCCCGTGAGTCTACTTTTGGGATCAAATTTCCTGTTGAACTCGTCGTAGGTCCCGACGGGCTTGTGCCTGTCACAGTCCCAGATTTGTTCCCCATCACCGCCTACACTAGCCAGACAAGCCGATGAACCCACTACCGGTCCCGACGGGCTTATGCCTGTCACAGACTTTGATAAGTCCACCAACTTCTCCACACTGCCTAACTTTTTCCCTTCAACAGCAGAGGCAGACGGGTACCTGTGTGATCCCGACGGGCTTGGGCCTGTCACAGAACTAGGTGCTCCCATCTTTCTCTCAGATGTTGTTGCTGGCTTCGAGTGCACTGGTACCACTTTCAGTCCCGACGGACCTAGACCTGTCACAGATTTGGGTGGACCCATTACACTCTTTAAGTTCGGGTATACGTTGGGTGCTACCTCCGACAGGTGAACAACAGGTTGATCAGTCTGTGGGGGTAACACCTTTAAGTATTAATAAGTTTTACCTAGGTTCATGTGAGCTTCGTGTGTGTTCGTCCTTAGTCCCGACGGGCTTAAGCCTGTCACAGACTCGGATGACTCCACATTTCCGCTCTTGCTTGTAACTACCATTGAATTGTGTTGCCCGAAGGATCACGACTCCGTAGTCCGTAGGTAGGCACGAGCAGCTTGAAGCCTAAGTTGTTCCCTATCACTAAGACTCTCCCACTTTTTCCCTTCCAAAGCCCTAATCGTCTTCTTGTAGCTCTTAATTCTGCTTCTGTTAGAGGCTACTGACGATGTTGAAATGGATGAGATAGCAAGGGAGACAGTGTCATTGTCACCTAGGAATAAATTTCCTAGATCCATGACACTCTCTCCAATGCTGCCGTCGGAAGTAGCCTTAAGGGCTGAAGAAGATTCGAGAAGGAAGCTCTCCTCTTCTTCTGTCATGTTGTCGTCGTTGATTGAATCGGCTTCCGTTAAGAAATTCGTGCCCGATTCTTGCACGTCGTCCCCTTTTGTTTTTTTGTTTGTTGTTCATTTTTGTTCCCACGAGTATGGGGGAAGGAAAAGTATGTCTGCGTATCACCCCCTGTACACAGATAAGGTCAGGTCACTCTTCGATTTGACCCGGTTTCGAAGAGGTACCATTAGAATACAGCCGGTATACCCCTTGGCTGCAAACCATCCAATAGGCATGGTGACGTAACACCCTGGATTAAGGGGTGGGCAGTTCTTGGTTCGTTACTCATCAAAATCACTGTAGATCCAGGTTTCCCCAGATTCACAGATCAGATGAATCTTTGAAACTTAAGCCTTCGCACCACAACAAGGTGACTACCCTTGCGAAGGAAATTATTCGCCCAACGTGGGGCGAATTTTAACATGATAATGCGTTTACTCTAAAACTGTTTTCGATCATCATGTAACTTCTGATTCAGGTTTTGAAAAATGAACGAATTAAAAAAAAGTGATTTGAACGCTTAAGTCCTAAGAAAAGAAAAAGTTAACAACATTCCCACTTTAAACTGGGCGCTCCTGGTTTCAGCACATATGGAAAAAAACATTTGATTGCTGGTAGCTGAAATTTTTTAAATGTAGGTAGTTGTAAATGTATACATCGTTTCTATAACTACAAAACAGTTTACAGTGCACCAAAAAGCTAGAGCGAATAGGTAAGGTTAAGACAAGAAAAAAATCGTATGGGAGGGAGGGTCTGTTTTCCCTCGTTTAGGCGGGAGGGGCAATTTTCTAAAAAGTTGATTTAATTCGGAAAAAAATAAATTAAAAACAACGGTAAAACTTACAAAACCATGTTATAACTTTTCAAAAAGCTAGAAACTTCTTCTTTTATTTTAAATAAAGTTGTTTGAATGAATATTTTTTTCAAATTATTACGCCGTAATAAACTCACAGTCGAGTCAATAAAAGGGTTGTAGAGTGGAGACCTAATCCATTCCTTGGGAATATTCTTATGGCTTCTTAAGTAGTCAACATACTAAAAGTTCTGACATCTGGAATCCAACGCTGATGAAGTTGAGGGAGGGAAGATGAGGCAGCAAATTTCAAAATTCAAAATGTAAATTAATTGTTGTTTTCGTTTATTTCCAAATTAAAAATCCATATTTTCTAATTGCTGCTTATTTTAGATTTTTTCGTTTCTTATATGTAGGTATAGGTAGGTATATATATATATTCCTGCGAGTGAACAATATTAAACTAAGAAATGAGTAAAATGAATATACGTATTTAATTTAACATAAAATAAATGCACCGATTAGCCGGCCATAAAAAAAGGTCGGTATTATGATTCACCGTATTTAAATGAACATTTTATATTACTACACCAAAGTTCCAAGTCAATTGGCTAAGGATATAAACACCAACAAAGTATTGTAGTAAATTTTAGGATGGGAGTTGAATAAAATTTAGGAAATTAAACGCAAGTTTTATTATTCAGCAATTCCACACACGTGGCTTTATTCTCGACCTTTTTTTCTTCTTAAAATTACCTATCTTGTCTTTTGGTAGGTTGGCAGAAGTTGCTATCAAGTTTATTTATGATTGTATTTAGTTTATTGTTCATCAAAGTCTGCATTCAAACATCATAGGCAATATTTGCAACAGTATCTTAAAAATCCATTTATCCAGTGCTTACACAAGATGATTCACATTTTAAATTTTAGTTTTTTTTTCAAATTTTAGTTTTAAATAAACTTGATAAAGTCCGAACAGACCTTATAACCATCTACGTTATTTCACGGCAGCACGAGCTTTTGAAAAAATTGCAGCAATATTTTGGGTGCATAGTTTTCTTATAACTACAACCTACAACCTACATAATTATTTTATTAGGAGTTGGGTGCACTATGGCGTATGAGTATTAAACAAATATATTAACAATAGAAAAAACCGAATTTCCTGAATAATAAATATGTGACTGATATTAATCGAAGGAGAATTCAACAAAAATAAAATCTTAATTATACATGCATAAATGCATATCTATAAACTCCTGATAACTTTATATGTATATGTTTTCTTTTCACGTGGAAAATACCCTTTTGGAAGCAATATCAGTTTCAGTAAAAGTATAGGTTTTCTAAAACAGAACTGACAAAAACGTTTATACAAAATTTCTTATGGCTGCTCTCTCAATTTGTATTAGTATGATAAATAAACCCAAATAAATGCGCACATTCAATGAACCATAAAATTACCTTCTTTTGTTGAGTGCTACACTCACTTGTGTGTTTCCAGTTACAAAGAAGTTAGTATATGGTATTCAATCAGTTCTTATAAAAGCAAAGTTATATAAGTAAAGTTTGTTCCTTTAAATTCAGTGAATTATCAATTGAATTTGTTTTATGAATAATATTGATATGGGAAAAGCGTTCATACGAGTCCTCAAGTTACGTGACTGGATAATACCGAACGACGCGTTGGCGTCGGCGTATTAAAATGGATTAAACTATGAAACAAACCACAGTTTTTTTTGTTGAATTTATTACAGTCGCCGATGTATTCTTCTTTTTTTATATTTTTCTTATACTTAATAATCTTATTTCACACATAAATTGATAGATCAAGACACATTTCGATTGCGTCTACAAAATGATGCTGCTTAACTGATAACCATCCACCAAATGCAAAGTATAGATTAATCATTTGATTTATTCCACCCCTGCACCGGGTAGCCGATTATCAAAGAACAATTATCTAAATCTTATATGCAATTCTGAATATTAAACATTGTATGTAATAATCAATGAGTAGATATTCCTTTCGATATCAATTTATTATTGGTTTCTTGGAACAACCAAATTTAAAGCCCTTCCATTAATTCACAGTCTGAAAGTATGTATTTCTAAGAAAATCACCTATTGTGTCACTTCAACGTCACTATTAGAAAAGCATTTACCTTTAACATTTCGCCAATGAGAATGTGACTATGCGTTTATTGGATTTGCGTTTAGCTTTTTGTTTGAAAATGAAATATTCACATTGCATGATTTTATGGTAAATAAAATTAAATCGATGAAGGAAATAGTTTTTCCATATTCTTTTTTAATGCCGTTTTAAAAGTGATGGCGTCAAAACAAAAGAAATTTATTTAAGAAAGGAGAAATCTATTTTTAGACGAATAGGTTTTAGCACTGTTGACTAATCACTTTAAAAATGTTTTTTTTTTTCTAGTATAGGTGTGAATATTAAGTTTGGTCGTGGTCAATCATAAAAAAAATGGTTAAATTAGAATAATTAAAAAATTGAGTTTTATTATTCCTTATCATAAATTATTTAGTAATAGTTCAGTCAAAGCTTAAAATAAGGTGCAGAGTGCGTATGCAGAGATCTAAGCCATTCCTTGGGAAACTTGTTCAAATTATTTAAGGAGTTAACATAGTAGTTTGGAGATGATAACCGTGAGTCATCTAGGCCCAAAGTCTACCATCTTTTGGCCCAATCACTTTCCCCTTTATTGGACTTTTTTACCACCAACTTGACTTTTTTGTACACTTCATCGTATAGTTTTTGTGTAAATATTCGAAAGTAAAAGAAAAAGTCAGAAAAAGTTGCACTTGAGTATTGTTTTTATGACATTCAGTAACTAATTTAGTGATTCACTTTCTAATGAGCCACTGATCTATAACCGTGGAGTTTAGGTAGAATACCATGCATTTATTGTAAATTTCTCAGCAAGTTAATCAAATATTTTTATGGCGAAAATCTTTATTCGTAATTAGACGAAATTCGATATTTATAACTTAATAATACATTTTCAATGCAAAAACCAAAAAAGGTCAACTCACTGCTTAATTGTAAATTAAGTACAATCAAACGAAATTATATACAAAAACTATTATCGCCTTTCATTTTATAGACTTTGTGAAGAAGATGTGGTTGAAGCACTTTTATCAATAAAATCAAACGCTATGGGTCTTGATGAAGTTCACCCTCAATTTGTGAAGCTCCTGCTTCCGTACATATTGCCCTACTTAACACACATTTTCAACTCTATATTAACAACATCTTTTTTCCCTTTGCCATGGAAAGAAGCTAAAATAATTCCCGTCCCGAAAAAAATGAGCTGTAATGATTTAGAGTACAGACCGATTTCTATCCTGCCATTCTTCTCAAAAGTTTTTGAAAAAGCGATTTTCTTGCAAATGCAAAAATATTTACTTGAAAACAAACTTTTGGATGAACATCAATCTGGTTTCCGTCCGAAAAGAAGTTGCAAGACCGCATTAATATCGGTTGTGGATGAAATAAGAAAAGCAGTTGATAAAAATAATGCTACAATTCTTACTCTACTTGACTTTTCCAAAGCGTTTGATACAGTAAACCATTCTGTTCTTTGTACAAAGCTAAGGAAAGAGTTTCAGTTCTCATTACCTGCATTATTGTTTTCATTATTTGCAAGGGAGAAAGCAACAAGTTGTAGTAGGAAATATATACTCAAGTTCGTTGCCAGTTAAGTGCGGAGTACCGCAAGGATCCATCCTTGGTCCATTACTTTTTTCGTTGTATGTGAATGAACTTCCTAAAGTTGTAAAACACTGTTCGATGCATATGTTCGCTGATGACACACAAATTCATTTAAGTCGCCCTTTAAATTTGATACATGAAGCTGCAATATTAATAAATGAAGATTTACAGCGTATCCTTGATTGGTTGAATCGAAATGAACTACGTCTTAACGCCAACAAAACAACGGCTCTTGTTATACATAAAAAGAAGCTTGATATGTCTTTAATTCCATCGATTCATCTAGACCAAAATCCAATAGAGTTCGTTGAATCCGCCAAGAATCTTGGCCTTATCTTCAACCGGACCCTTACTTGGTCTGCTCATATTAACTCTGTTATCGGAAAAGTCTACGGCGGACTTCGTGCTCATTGGACTACACAGCATTATTTGCCTATAAAAACAAAGCTCATATTAGCGAAAACTATGTTATTACCAATGATGTTATATTGCTGTGAGGTTTTCTGTTGCCCAGATTATTGTTCAAAGCACAAACTTTATGTTGCATATAATAACATCGCACGCTTTGTTTTCAACTTAAAAAGATATGACCATGTTTCCATCTACTCAAAACAAATCAACGGATGTTCTTTTGATAATCTTCTTAAATTAAGAGCAATATGCCTGTTACATAACATAATGCAAACAAAGGAACCACAATACCTATACGACAAGCTACGCTTTTTTCAATCAGAAAGATCCTATATGCTAATACAAACAACATATGCTTGCTTAATTTCAGAACGCCAGTTCCTTGTTAGTGAGATACGTCTGTGGAATTCCTTGCCTATCGACATTAGGAAAGTTAATAGCACAATTATTTTTAAATCCTCTCTATTGAAATATCTGTCCAACGAAACAGTCACCTAAGGTTATCTTTAATTCATTTAAATTCATTTTAGTATATTTGTTATATTTAGTAATTTTGTTACTTTGTCATTTGAGTTATTTGTTTGTAATTTGTCGTTTTAATTTACTAGTTATGTAATTTCCAAAATAATTTTAAACTTAACATACTTAAGGCTTTCAATATTATTAAAAGATGCTTGTTATCTTATCATTGTAAGCAATATTGTCGTTAATAAGTTGAAATTGAAATTGAAAACAAACGTTTAAAATCCGACAACCAAATCAGATTTATTCAATGGAAATTATTAAAAAAAATTATCATCTAGTCGGCAGAGACAAAGTTAAAAAAGTCTCTGCAGACTGGGCTAGAAATAAGAACACGATTCTTACTAGGTCACAAAACAATAGTTTTTTTTAACCTAGTACAATGCTAAATACGTTTTAGTATGATGCTAAAACGTTTAAAATTTTGCGCCATTGCTGGTAAACTTTCTGAAACTTTTTTAAACTTAATCCTGTTGACAACAGCAGTAAGTTGTAAAGCCTATGTTAATATATTATATAGTCAACATAATATTATCTGAATAGTATTATTATATTATTTAAAGAAATCTTTATAAATCATTCTCAATGCTTTTGTTATAATTTTTTTTATGTATATTTCTCAAAGTTTAATATAAATGACATGTTCATTATAGTCATCATGGTTAAGACTATGGTTGTCCATACTATACAACATTCCATCTTAATCATTCTTGAACATAAAAGCGACCATATACAAAACTCGCCTTTCTTCTATCTCTGTTACCCTTCTATACTTACTTGTTATGTTTTATGTGATAACTATTTTTCCTAATGACGTCCTTTTTCGGGGCAGCAGAAATGGTTTCGGATGCAAGCATACCAAATAATATATGAAAGTTATTGTGCTTGCGTTCTATCGAGAAAGATACAATTGACGTGTCCCCAACTCTATCGCCCATCTTAAATGTAAGTATACAACATATTATTATACAGGGTGATTGGTATAAGATGCACCAAAAAGCTTGAGCGTGTAGGCGGAGTTAAGACAAGAAAAAAATCGTATAGTAGGGGGGGTCTATTTCCCCCCGTTTAGGCGGGAGGGGCAATTTTCTAAAACATTGACTGAAATCAGAAACAAAATTATTTAAAAACAACGGTGTAATACGAAGCCTTGTTATATTTTTTTGGAAAGCCAGAAAACTACTCTTTTATTTTATTTTTAAATTAAGTTGTTTGAGTGAACAGTTTTAAAACAAATTAGTTTTCAAACTCAACATTTTGAAAAAAAACTAAAAAAAAATTTTTAAATTAATTTTTATCAAAATTTTATGTAATTAACTATTATTTTTATTTTCAAAATTCAATGCTCTTATTAATTTTTAGTCAAAAACAGAAAACCGGAGGAAAAAATGTATCTTAGTTTTTGAGAAATAAAAAAAAATAAAAATAAGACTAGTAAGTAAATAAAAAGTTAATTCGTTTTTTTTTATTATTTGATTAAAATTTGATGGTATGTAATAAAAAATAAAAAAGGGATAATTTCCTAATTAATAATTGACCTGGGCGGGCAGGTCAAATTTGGGAAAACAAAAAAAAAACAGTGTTTTTCTTGGAAAAAAATACTTCTAGTTTTTCTTAATTTCTCAAAAACTAAGATACATTTTGGCATCTGGTTTTCTGTTTTTGACTAAAAATTAATAAGAGCATTGAATTTTGAAAATAAAAATAATAGTTTAATTACATAAAATTTTGAAAAAAATTAGTTTAAAAATTTTAGTTTTAGTATTTTTTCAAAATTTTGAGTTTGAAAATTAATTTTTTTAAAACTGTTCACTTAAACAACTTAATTTAAAAATTAAATAAAAGAGTAGTTTTCTGGCTTTCCAAAAAAATATAACAAGGCTTTGTATCATTCACCGTTGTTTTTAAATAATTTTTTTCTGATTTAAGTCAATGTTTTAGAAAATTGCCCCTCCCGCCTAAACGGGAGGAAATAGACCCCCTACCATACGATTTTTTTCTTGTCTTAACTTCACCTACACGCTCAAGCTTTTTGGTGCATCTTATACCAATCACCCTGTATAACAAATATGAATATGGGTAGGAGGAATTGAGGGCATCGAGGCGTAAGAGAAAATTTATTGGCCATGCGTCCATGACGCACTTTTGAGACACGAGAAATAAATGATAATATTGACAATTGTTGATCGAAAGTGTGTTTTTCCTGTTCCTGATGTCTGTATTCAACCATACATGTAGTGATGAAATATATTTTACGAACTTAAGGATATAGTTGGACACATCCTCATACTTGTTTAATATATATTTGTGTCTTTTAAGAATGGAGGCGAAAGGTCAACACAATTGATTACAATCAAGGAAGTTGATACTGAATAGAAGTTCGTGTATAAAGGTTCACATCAATTGTATAACTGAAAATAAGACCTAATATTAAATAGCTTGGCTTGGAAAAATCATTTTGGATTTCTTATAGAGAAATTGTTCCTTCAAACAAAAACAAAAACAACACAAAAGGTAAAATTGACACAAAATTTGTAGTCCTTTAATTTGCAACAAGAGCAAGTTCGTGTTGTGCATTTTATTTTTTTTTCTGTAGAGTAGGCTTAATAGGAAAAACGCAATAAAATAAAACAAAAAGCGCCAAATACTAGTGAAAAAATGCAGTGTAATCAAAAAAAACATCGCAGCGGAAAACCTCTTTAAAAACCATATTTTCTATCGGGGACATTTCTCATTGTTTTCAAATTAATATTAAAAGCTTGTCAATATTATTTTCTCTATCGAAAAAAAATGCATTGTTGCAATAAATGCATTCTCACAAATGCCCCCACTTCGGACTGCAAGACCCTGACCTTGAAAAATGGCAACTACCTACTTACTATATGCTTTCGAATAATACCAACTTTATTGGATTATCAATCATACCTAACGCTCGTATCTGTACTGTTTTTCGCAGTACTATACTGTTTTTCGCTCTCAAAAACTGCGTACTGTTTTTTTTTTTCAAAAATACCGCTTTTATTAAGAGATATACAGAACTTCAAATCAGCAGTTTTTTGAGCTTATAAGCAAACGTGAATGACAGTGGGATCTTTCCATCTTTACATTGTTAATCTCCGAGTAGGAAATTTGCTCCTCAATGAAAAATTTCTTGGTGAAATTTATACCACTTTTATATATGAGATGAAGTTCTCTGATTTTACTCATTAAAAGTAATGCAAACATTCTGCGGTTCGTCATTGGCATCTAAAACTCAAAGGAATTCAATAATGAACGCAATAAATTTTTCTTGCACTTTGTCAGCGGAATACAAAGAAATGGCTTCGATCGTAGAATACATTTTATGTTTGCCAGGAACTTCAGCATCGGTGGAACGAATATTTTCTGCGGTAAATAAAACATGGACTTCAGACAAGACTCGATTAGAAGTGGAAACATTGGAGGCGATTCTAATCGTCAAATGCAATATTAAAAATTCTTGCGTTGATTTCTATCAATACCTCAAAACAAAGCCGGAATTGCTTCGTCAAATTGCTTCAAAGGACAAGTACAAAGCAAGAACTACAGGAGATATTGAAATGGAAAGTGAAGACGATTCTGATGATGGAAATAAATCGCCTGGTGATGGTTAATTTGCCTTTTTTCATGTTTTAAGGAAATAAAATAAATAAAAATTAAAAAAATGTACTGTAAAAATACTGTTTTTTTTTATCGACATACTGCTATTTTCAATTTTTGAGGAAAAAGTATTGTTTTTCGTCCAAAAAAAGATACGAGCGTTAATCATACCCAAAAATAGCTGAGGGCTCTCGGTCTAATAGGATTTGCTCAAGACATAAAACGAAGGTCTCCGGAAAAAATCAACTTTGTCAGAATTATTTCGTAATTTTGCCTTTATTTTGTCTAATTTTCTTGAGATACATTGTGCAAGGTAACATAAGCTAAAATGTTTAGATCAAAAATTAAATTGGTCATTCCTCAGACTATAAAAATCAAAGGAAAACAAGTAAACTACAGCTATGGACAGAGAAAAAGCACATATGACAGAAATAAATTTGCAAATGAATATCCGTTATGTTGAGTGATCGTTGTAAGCATTGATCAGGTATGTTGCTTGCAGCAACTGATACAACAGGTTAGAACCAAAATTGTTCCGTTATCACTCATATTTTTGTGTTGTCGGTCATTTTTTATATTTCATAGCCTATAACAAGTGGACAAAGAAATAGCACAGTTTGATTTATATACTTAGTTATCAATTGTAAATCGAAAGTTGCGATCGAAAGTTGTATTTTTTGTAATCTCGGTTGTAATTTAAACACGGTGTGAACAAAATATGGGCCAAGGCGTTCATTGTACTCCAGAAAAAAGGAGTATCATTTATGAGCTCCATAAACAAGGGAAAAATCCTTCAGAAATTTCCAAGTCAGTGAATTGTTCGCGAAAAATGGTATATAATGCCATTGATTTAGTCAATAGCGATCCTGACTTTAACACGGAAAATAAAATTCGAAAGCCTCCCCCACGAAAAACGTCAATAAGTATCGACATAACGATCGTTAAAAAGTGCAAGGTGGATCCTTTTAAATCGTCCAGGATCATTATGACAGAAATTAATGAAGAATTCTGTGCAAATGTCTCGAGCAGACTTGTAAGAAGAAGACTAAGCGATGCGGAGTTGTATGGACGCGTCAGCAGAAAAAAACCGTTGCTTTCAAAAAAAAATATTAGAGCTCGATTGATGTTTGCCAAGTTCCATCTCAATAAAGACGTTAGATTTTGGAAAAGGGTGCTGTGGAGCGATGAAACAAAGGTTAACCGCATTGGACCAGATGGAAAAACGTTTGTTCATCGCCACAAATGCCAGCCATTCAATTCTAAATACACAATTAAAACTGTGAAGCATGGTGGCGGAAGCGTGATGGTCTTGGGTGCATTTTCTTGGCATGGAGTGGGTCCAGTGGTGAGAATCGATGGTAAGATGGATAAGTTCGGGTACCTCAATATCTTAAAAAACACAATGGAACCATTCTCGTTCGAGTCAATGCCTGTCAACTGGATTTTTATGCATGATAATGACCCAAAACATACATCCAACGTGGTCAAGGAGTGGTTTTTACAAGAAAATATTAAAACTTTGAGCTGGCCAGCGCAAAGTCCCGATCTTAACCCCATAGAAAACTTATGGAATGATGTCAAGGTTAAGATTGTTCAAACTAAATTTAAAAATTCGGAGGAGCTTTGGAATGAAATTCAAGAAGCGTGGTACTCTATCCCCCAGAGCAGATGCCAAAAATTAATGGAAAGCTTGCCAAGAAGATGTCACGCTACTCTGAAAAATCGTGGTCAACCAACAAAGTATTAACTTGGTAAATATAGAAATTATATAAAAACCCATGTTTCGTTCCTTAAATTAAGATTTCTTAACAGATTTACCAATGTGTGCTATTTCTATGTCCACCACAAATTATGTCATCACAAATTTAAATATTCTTTTTAAATTTAACTCATATGAATTTAATTCTAAGTTTTCTATTTTTTGTACTTAAATACCTTATTGAGCTATCCCTGTAAATAAATCAATATTATATTTAAGAAGTAAACAGTAAACAGTATTTTCGGAACAAAAGTCATGAGTTTGCTATTTCTCTATCCATAGCTGTATATAACAATTCTTCCATCATAAATCTTGGAGCTGTGTATGTCAAAATGTTTATTTAATGAGTTTAGTTCACTTTTTCTGCCGATTTATTTGGGTTTCAATTTATTTAAAATTTACCGACACAAATAAGAACCTCAATCTGTTCAAATACATTATTTAGCTATAAATATCGAAATCCACATTTTGTACATAAGGGGTACTTTTAGAAATTAGCATATCTACTGATATGTTGCTGCTTAATATGTTGGCCATGGGGGCCAGTCACTGAGTGGATACGTGTTGTTCAAAGTCCACACGTAGTTCTTTATCTCGTAGATATAAAAAAAATACCCAACTGAGTCGTACGAACTTGCTATTGTATAGCAAACTAAGAGATGAAAAAATACACGACTCGATCGAACGAGCTTGATCTTGTATAGCAAACTCTGGGATTACTTCAAATTTAATTTTAATAGTACTTTGAAAGACGAAAAGTATTAAAAAATGACCTATAAACGTGAAATCATTTGTCCGTTAGATATCATTAAATGGTTCTTAAGGCAAGAATTTTAAATGCCATCTGGTGTTGAATGTCCAGTTTAAATACAATACCCAATGTACATGAAATGGGTTGAACCGTTATTATTTTATGACCATGTTTGTAAGAACGGTTAAGACAGGTAAGACCGTTCCGCACTCCCCACACAGATCGACAGACCGACACGGACGGCATGACGAAACTTATTTTCTCAGGCTTCTTTAGAATATGTACTAGATTCGGAACCAATTATAGTTGTCATAAATTGTAGGAAATTTAACGCTCTACAAAAAAGTATGTGGATGCTTTTGCCTTAGGACGTGAGCGAAAAAGTAATTGACAAAAACTGGAGAAAAGTCGAAAATTTCGCAGTTTCCGCAGTGTACTCTCGTTTTGTGTCCGACTCTCTTCCTTATTTTGATTACCGCTTGGAAAACTCAATGCTGCCTTTTGTCATTAAAGCGAAATATACCCTTAATGCCACTATCCATGAGTTGCATTCGCATTGAAGAAACTGAACAGCTTTCCATTCTCGGTATGTGCGTCACAGCTCACAGACCACCTTCAGTGGAACGACCACATATTCGACGTCGCCAAAAACGCTGCAAAATGCTTAGGTTTCTTACGACAATGCAAGAAATTTGCTACCCCCTATAATCTGGCTGTTATTTATAAAGCATACATCCGTCCAAAGCTTGAGTACCATACTCATGCCTGTTTATGAACCTATCCTAACCTAACCTATCTGAAGCTCCTGGATAGAATTCAGGAAAGAGAGTTTTTGAGAAATTAAGAAAAACTAGAAGTATTTTTTTCCAAGAAAAACACTTTTTTTTTTGTTTTCCCAAATTTGACTTGCTCAGGTTAATTATTAATTAGGGTATTATCCCTTTTTTATTTTTTATTACATAACATCAAATTTTAATCAAATAATAAAAAAAAAACGAATTAACTTTTTACTTACTTGCTAGTTTTATTTTTAATATTTTTTTATTTCTCAAAAACTAAGATACATTTTTTCCTCCGGTTTTCTGTTTTTGACTAAAAACTAATAAGAGCATTGAATTTTGAAAATAAAAATAATAGTTAATTACATAAAATTTTTAAAAAAATTAGTTTAAACATTTTTTTTTTTGTTTTTTTTTCAAAATTTTAAGTTTGAAAATTAATTTTTTTAAAACTGTTCACTTAAACAACTTAATTTAAAAATTAAATAAAAGAGTAGTTTTCTGACTTTCTAAAAAAAATATAACAAGGCTTTGTATCATTCACCGTCGTTTTTAAATAATTTTTTTTTCTGATTTAAGTCAATGTCTTAGAAAATTGCCCCTCCCACCTAAACGGGGAAAAATAGACTCCCTCCCATACGATTTTTTTCTTGTCTTAACTCCATCTACACGCTCAAGCTTTTTGGTGCATCTTATACAAATGGTGAAATGACAGCTTATGATGATGACGATGATGATATTGATGATGAAAAAGATAAAGAAGAAAATCAAGAAGCAAACACTCGATTTTAAAGATAACTTTCCATGTCTATCAACAAAATATGTACTTATTTGAATTTAAGATTTATAGTTATAATTTCTTCCTAATACTTCAATTTTTATATTACCTAAAAAGCATTAATACATAATTATGCTCAAAAGAAGAAGAAAGAAATAATTTTTAACAAAATTATATTTATTGAATTAGGAATACGCAATTTCTTTATAATTAAACAATGTTTATTGAAAATTACCCTTTAATTTATTGTATCCTTTTCTGGAATATAAAAATACCTAGGTCAGCGAAAATGTGTCCCTTTTCAATTATATTGTGAAAGCCCGGAAGCAAAATTAATTAATCTGCAGTCCTTTTATAGCTTCACAGCACAACACAAACACAGAATCCTTTTAAGCTTGATTTGTTCAAAATTGACAGTGAAATAAGGATAGACAAAAACAAAAGAGGATGGAATTTCTTTCGTTCAATTCAATTTATTTCATTAGTTTTCCTTTTTTATCATTTCCTGCTATCTTTTCTTCTCCTATTATATAGGGAACTACAAATAAATTTAATAGAAAGGAAAAACCATAGAACTAAGATATCTTCTACATAGGTATCATCTAAGATGGAATTCTTTATTTTTATCACTGTATTTTCCGCAGAAAAAAATCTCACACAATGTCTAAAAAAATCACCTTTTAAAGAAGCTTTCCAAAGATTATAGGATAGGTATACAATAGATTTTGTCTCCCTGTGGAGCATGTTCTATATGGTATAACTATCTGTTGAACTCCTATGATGAGGAAAATGAATCCCAAAGGGTAAAATAAGACTACTCACATGGGAAGTTTTAAACTTTTTCCATAGTCAGGTATTGTCACCATCGAAATTTTTTTTACTTCCATGTTAAAATAAAATAAAATGCACTTGAAAACATAATATGCTTTTCCATAACATAATACTTTTTATCTCCACCAGGAAGCTATTCTAGCAAAGTTGTGTTCTTTTTTGCTAAAAATTTCAAAGGACAAATTGTGCCTGTCCTTTATAACTCTAACACTTCCTGTATGCTTATGTAGTATGTAGATAATACTCGTATAAGTAGTATGTCAGAACAGGTTCTAAGACAGACTTCAGAGGGAATGGACTTGAGCTGCCGGCGTGACTAGACGTGTGTTGATCCATTCTTTTTCTGTTGAAAAACACGCAGGTTGGTGGTAAAATAATTTTATTTTTCGTAACAAAACGTGTATACATATATATTTCTTTAATTTCTTTTTAGATGAAAAAGACGGCCTTGTGTGTATCTATGAAACAAAGAAGGTAGGTATGTAAATTTCTTGTCACAGAGTTCATCGATGATGATTTCTTCACAGAATTGGAAGCAACAGCTGTTGTCCTCCTTGGTTTGGATCCGTCAAAGAACCCAACAGACCCACTGCCATTCAATCAACCGCAAGTTACCTATGCATTCACAAAGCAATATGCAATGAGCATAATTAACAGCTTAAGTCGCTTTATAAAGGCATTCAGTGTTCAGTGCAGTTGTATCCCAGAAGATATCAAAAAAGAGGATCGTCGACTTCTTGCTCGTTGCTGTTTGAGGTTACCTATTTGGCAGTATAAGTTGCAAGGAATACAAGACCCGGTTGAGGTTCCAGGAAGCTATAAGCATGGTAATATTGCAATTATTTTCAGAAGTTTGTAGTTGGTATAATCGTTTGTTTCTTAGGGCAAGGATTGGTTTGTATTAGTCATATAAAGACAAACTTCCAAGTGATAACGTCCAAGCAACGCCCACGAAATATGAGCGAGTTATGCAGCTTTTCAGTCTAGTCAACACTTTATCGTTTGATGATCCTGATATGTTTCGATGTAATCTGACTATTCAACGGTACGCCGTTATCCCCTTGAGGCAGCACGAATTCTGAATTGTTGTTGCCTGTTGAATAGGTACTCAACAGGCAACAAATAATGAGAATCTTTGTCAGTTTTATTATAATGGCTGGCGTCCGTTGTGGTAAAGAACATAACAAAATCGTATATTGATGAAGATAAAGGGGTTCCACTTTGCATTTGGAACTGATTTAACTTTACTTTTAGTTAACTTATGAAATTTAGTAGGAATTGTTTATCTATTTCTTTTTTCACTATAATAAATACATACATGTTAATATTTATCTATTCTTCCTTTTTTCAATTGAATTATGGTCAGAACTATAAAAGATTACAATTACAATGTAATCTTGTTAGTGCTTATGGTTTGTCCAAAAGAATGTCAGTAAAGGGAAGATACGACAGCTGCATCTCAGTTTGGCTGCAGCGTAGGTGAGATGCATATGACAATAATACTCTCGGATATAAAGTGGTCGTGAGCAGGGACATAAGCCATTCCTTCTGAAACTTGTTCTGACTACAAGGAGTTAACATACAAATGTGGTGAAGTAAAGTAGGGAGGGACACAAGATGAGCCAGAACTTCTTTTTTGTATCTTTTTGATTTCGGTAAAAAATTGTTCTTGTCTGAAAAAATTGTTTTCATTAATTTATTTTTGTATATAAATTTATTTTAATATTATTAACTTAAATTTGTCTCCTTTTAATGCATTTTGTTGACCAAATGAAATTTAAATATCCAGTTTAACTTTATAAATACACAAAGCAGGTTGAAATCTTTTATGATAAAAGTCACAAAAATGTGTCTTTTATTCTTTTATGATATATAACAGATTTTATAAAAGATTGTGTCTTGATGAATACCAAAAATGCGATTTATAAAAGATTTTTGTGTGAGTTCGAATTTTTGACAGTTCATAACAGATTTCTTAACAGATTTCGTAACAGAATTGGTACGCCGAATACCAAATCTTTTATTAATAAATGATTTTTTGACAACTTAAGCTTTTGTATGGGAATTCATAACAGAATAACAGAATAAAAGAATAAAAGATCTCGCCGAGTTTTTTAGTAAAGTACAATAAAAAAAAGTTGTGAAGGCGCTAAAAAAAACCTCCACCAATAAAAATATTTCAACAAGATAGCCATGTGCTAGCAAAAGTATTAAAAGTAGACATTGATGAGAATAGTTTCCAAATTAAAAATATTAATAAAAATAAACTAACATTAAGTTGAAAGGTTTAAGTGTGAGAACCCAGATGAGGTTTTGGCCGAATTAAACCATAAAAACATTGAACAATTAGAATTCGTTAGAGCTTTCAGGTATGCTACGACGATTTCTAAACGTGAACACAAAATCTTGCCTATTATAGCGGTACAGCTATCTCCGGAAAGTAAAGTACAAAATCTGAGGTAGAAGGACATTCAATTTATTTTGAAAAGATTAGAAGGAGCGGTACCCTTCAATACCATCGCTGTCAGAGATTTGGTCATGCCTCTCCTAATTACCAGATGGCATATAGGTGCGTCAAGTGCCAAAATACGCATGAGCCAAATAAATGCCCTGTGCAGAATGAAGCAGGAAAAAAGCAATTATCTTGCGTTCTCTGCAAGAAATCCGGTCACCCTGCTACATGGCAGGGCTGCGAAAGCCATAAGAGACTGACAGATCGGGTTCGAGCACAGAAAAGAGAAGGACAGCAAAAATTTTCCCATAAGATCGATGAAATTGAAAACCATGTTTAAGGAGGAGTGTCCTACGCGAACATTTTAAAAAATTCGGCAAAACAGAGTATTATCTCAAATGCAACTACACGACCCGAAAATAATAATTTGCAATTACAAGGCGTAGACTGTTGCAGATCTCGCTGCGAAGTTCGATAACTTCATCAGTCTTTTGTCATCCTCAAAATGAACAACGTGTCCCTCAAGATAATTGCTCTTAATGTCAACTCTATAATATCCAACAACAGGCGTGGTGACCTTCTGCGTTTTCTGGTGGATCATAGACCTGGCATACTTTTTTTGAGCGAGACAAAACTAAACGAACGACACAACTTACAGTTCGAACACTACGACACTATACGAACCGATCGACAAAAATCCACACAAAGCGGAGGTACTGCGATCCTTATACGAAAACCGCTTCAATACAAAACGATCGAACGCAGTGATATTAGAAACTTTAGTTGTCTTGAGACAAAAATATTCGAAAAAATATTCGAGAATTTAAGTCTAGGTAGTTTAGAAAACTATTTCGTCTTAGCGGGAGACCTCAACGCAAAGCACCCCGGCTAGTTAGACATGACAGCAAACGGAAGAGGCAACTTCCTTAGCCACTTTGTTGAAGAAAACCTTTGACCTTTGCATCGCGGACGCACGATTGCAAATACAAACGGTTCACGATAATAAATTGTCGCTATTGCTGTATGATAGCGATCAAAAGGCAATAGTTATGCCCTTGACATTTGCTAACGACTCAATGAATAGTTTCGCAAAGCGACACGAAGTCCCTAAATTCAACTTAAGGATGACTGATTGGTGTCGATTTCAGCGTTGCGCCACCACAAAATATAGGAACTGCACTCTCTCTTCAAACATTCCTTGCAATAGGAATCTTTCGAACGAAGAGTGTGATTCCTTTGCCGGGAACCTTCATACGGTGGTATTACAAGCTAAGGACTCGTCAGTTCTGAATATTAAATTAAAGAACAGCATCGAATGCTATCTAAATCGTGACATTCATACATTACAGAAACATAAAAGCTTTTCGATCACTCAAATAAACCGAATACGTCGTCAATTCCAAAAGAAAGCTCAAAATGATGAGCTTGTAAGATTGAAATCCCTCTTGAAAAATGTTAAAACGCTGTTGACCCAGCAGTTTCGTAATAGTGTCAATGACTATTGGAAGCAACGTGCGGAAAATATGTTGAATTCAGATTCGTTTAATATGTTTCCGAAAATTAAACAAATTTACAAGCCTCCGGCTGTTATTAAAATTCCAAAACTGAAAATACAACTATCACTGCAGTCACTCCTCTCTAAAGCAGGAATTGATCGTCAACACTGCCCTATTATTGACAACAAAATTGTGGTAGATGGTATACAAGATAAACTCAATCTTATAGGGTCTCATTTTGAGTCGATTCATGATAGAGATTTACCAAGATCCAGATCTGACGAAGTAAATGACGAATTGTTGAGTTTTATTGACATTCATACACCAAACCTCCTGACGTTTTCTGAGGATCTTAAAGCTGACGAACTGACTGTTGAACAGACCAAAAACAACTTTACAACAAAAGACGAACTGACAGATACCTTCAAAAAACTGAATAACAAAAAATCTAGTGGTTTAGATAGCATTCCCAACATTGTCCTTAGGCACATTCCTATCGAAGTCATACGGCAATACTGCGTTATATTCAATAACTTACTAAATAACTGTTACTTCCCGAGTTGTTGGAAAACTTCGAAGGTAATTTCAATTATTAAAAAAAAGAAGGATCAATAAGTCTCCTGCCTAATATCGGGAAGGTTTTTAAAAATTTATCTGTAAGTCCATTCAGTACGCGCGCGCAGAAAAGGAAATAATACCGCGAAATCAATTTGGATTCAAAAGAAATCACTCGGCAGTGCACGCTATTACAAAACTCGTTTCAGACATAAACTGGAATCTGAATGCCAAGAGATGTACTACTGTCTGTCTAGTAGATATCGAGAAAGCCTTCGACATGGTTTGGATCAACGGGCTTTTATTTAAACTAATACGGTATGGATTCCCACTTTATCTTACCAAGGTTATTTCATCCATGGTAAACTACAAGAAATTTGTTGTAACCGATAGACAATATACAAAAACTAAGATATTTAATATCACTAATGGTCTACCACAGGGCACAGTTTCGGCACCACACCTCTTTAGCATATATATTTCAGACAAACTTAGGGAAATAGATGATTCGATAGCGTTTGCTGACGATACCACTCTGTATGCAAGTGGATCCAGAATTGTGGACATTTAAACGAAACTACAAAGTCAATATGATAAGCTGCAAGCATTTTGCTCGGAATGGAAGCTTAAAAAACACCAAAGCAAGAGTGAACCCATATTGTTCCGAAGCCCAATAAGACGACGGTAATTCAGATTTGAGAAAAAATTGGAAAAACTTAAAAATAAAGAATTCAGATGGTGTTCATATCGAGTCAAAGAACAGCTGTGAAGTATTTGGATGTTCATTTGGACAAATTTTTGTACTATAATGATCACGTTAATTCTCAATTGCAAACGGCAAGATCTGCATTTATGTCACTTAAACGACTATTCTTCTCCAGCTATTTGAGATCCGATCTGAAGATTGTTTGTTACCAAGCATTTGATAATTGAATCCATAAAACAAGCCTGGTCTAAAATGTCGCTTGGTTATTTGACAAAACTCTATGAATCTATACACAGCAGGCTACTTGAAATGATTCAGCAATCATGAGGTAGTAAACACTAATAAAAACTGTTGAAATTCTTAGAATAAAACTAACATTTATTTACACAAACAAAAATTTTACTGTTTCATTGTTTTTTAAGTGAAACAAAAAAAGCAGGTACATTTTATGACCTTTTTGGGAAAAGCGTCATAAATGTTGCGATTATCAACATAATCCTAATTTCTTTTTACAATATAAACCTAATTTATCCTTTATTCATTGTGCATTTGTTTTTTCCCAAAAAAACGAAGAGTTTGAAAATATCGCAAGATGAAAATAGAAAACTGCCTGTAGTTAATCAAGTGACACGGAGTGTATAATTACCATCATCTGCTACTGACCACTCACCAAAAGCACGCTTGACTGGGCCTTCCAGAGCAGCCAAAGGCCTTCGTTAATGCTACGCATTAGTCAATTTGCTATTACCATGTACTTCCTCAATAAATGTATCACGAAAAGGTGTCCACTTGGCATAATCGCCAGCAAATGTCGGTAGTTTATCTTGAGTTGGAATATCGCTCCACTGCCCTCTCAACATATTTACCGAATTTTTTGGTTTGGTACTTGCTTTTTCAATACTTCCAATCGCGATCGCAATGTTGACTTGGCTGCAAAATAAATGTTCTCGCTGTAATGTTCTCGCCTTCTTCGATGTTCGTATTGTTCATCACACAACCCATTGAGAGTTCTTTGTAACATGCGTCATTATATTGTTCCCAGCATGTTTTTTTTTTATTAACGCTTTATTATTCAAAAATATTATACAATTTCATATATTTCTGCGAAGCCTAGGCTTTTCTGCAGAAGATTGTTTATATTAAGTAATAATAAAGTGAGCTTAATTTTAAATTTTGAATTACAAAATTTAACAATTTCAATGTAAGATTTTAATTTTTAATAACATAAAAAATCTTCAACATACATAAAAAAATAAAAAAAAAAAATAAACAGAAGTTAAATATTTTCATTAAGGAAGAAGTGTTTTAATTGTTTTTTTCTTGTTTTATAATTTTGTATTTGTTTAAGTTCTTGAGGTAAAGAATTTATAATTGATGGAACAACGTACTGCAGCTGTCTCATACCATACGTGTTGTAGTTTCTTGGGATTTGAAGCATACCTTGTGCGCGTTGCCTGGTGTTGAATGGATGTTGAATCGGTCGAATGAAACGGTTGTTGTCATGGTATTCCAAAACTGTCGTCATCTTGAATATTTGCTCTACTGTGAGTACCTGAAATCTGCTTTCCGTTTGCTGCCTGTGACTGTTCTGAATTATTTTTAGAGCTGAATTTTGTAGTCTTTGAAGTTTCTTGATGTGAGTTGGTGCTGCGTTTCCCCAAGCAAGTACACCATACCTTAGCTTTGACTCTAGTAACGCATAGTAGACCTGCCTCAAAACGTCCTCAGAAGCATAATACTGCAAGTGTGAGAGTGCATAAAGGCCCTTCTTCAGATCCGTGCGTAGCTTTTCTATATGATTGTTCCAAAGGAAATGACAATCAATAACAACTCCAAGATATTTGTAGCTTTCAACAACTTCGATGCATTCGTTGGGCGTGTTTGGACAGAATTAATTTCTAAAGTATATTTGCTTGTCGGTTTTTTTGAAATGTGGGCTACGGATATGCATTAGTTTTGTTTTAGAAGTCGTACAGCAGTGTATCCAACATCTCTAGCTTTGTTTTAATTTCATGCTCATCAGCGTCTAAGAAATGGGTGCCTTCTTTAAAATCTAGTGAGCGGCGAAATGCAATTAGCTTCATTTCGAGGCAGCTGCCCGATGTATCCAGATTGGTGTTATCACCCATGTTCTGGTTTGATTCATATGATGGAGCCAGTATATGACTGATTCGTGTATTCGGATTTCAATTCTGCCTCGGGAAGTTAATTGTCTGCTACAACATGCTTTTTTTCTTTCCTGTAAAATAACTTTGATTATTAGTCTGCCTTATAACTGGTCAAATCGGACCCATTTAACGTCCTACTATTTGTTATGTCTATACGCATAACTAATCTATAAGGTAGGTCTTATCTGATTATGGCCAAGAATATTGTTATCCATAACTCATCAGTATAAAATCGTTGCGGCCACGCATATTGTGACCCACAAACCGATTTATGTTTTAGTATGGCTTCCCATTTTGTGACCCATAATTTCTACTTATGGTTATGGCCACGCATATTGTGGACCCATAACCCATTATGCAAATGGTTGTGGCCACGCATATTGTGACCCACAAAATAGTTCAGTTTTTTACTTGCTCAATAGGGCAAGTAACCTGACATTACGATGATACAGAAGCCCAAAAAAGTAGGTTTCGTCATGCCGTCCGTCGGTCTGTCTGTGCGTATTTGCGTATGTGCGTATTTGCGTATGTGCGTATGTGCGTATGTACGTATGTACGTATGTGCGGGTGTGCGTATGTGCGGTTCTCTGTTCACCGAGCTACAGCCTAAACGGTTTGACGGATTTTCTTCAAACTTCGTATCTATCACTTTTTTATGATTCCCTAGAGGAGGAATTCGAATTTTTGTTTTAGCCCGGCTATAACGAACACCTCCCATATAACTGGTTTAGTTTTTCTAAATTTACTCGAAAAGGGCTAGAAAGATTTTGATGAAACTTTGTGAACGTTATATCTAAATTGTTGTTAAAACAACTGCATTTCAAGTTTTTGGCTAAAAATTCACATAACGGAGAATTGGTGTTAACGGTTTTTGCGAATTCGGCCATAAATCAATGAAGGTTTACCCGATTTTATTTAAATTTGGTATGGCAATTAAATTAGACAATTGACATAAAATGGCATTATAAGTTTTTGGCTAAATAACGGTTTTATGATAGCAACCATAGAACTTGATCTCTCGTTTAGGCCATTTTTTGATGTCTTTTGCCTTTTTACATAGTTAAATATATCGAATTTTTCGTAATCCCATAGTTTGCTACAAGAGCAAGTTCGTGCGATTTAGTCGTGCATTTTATTTTATTCACATACCTGCTTTTTCAGCTTTTTTGATTCTGCATTATTAAGCTTGCATAAGCTTCGTCTCCGACAAATGTCAATCAAACTCCTCTTTGTTGGTTTGAAAACTGCGTCATCTTAAAATGGACTGTATAAATATTGCATACTTAAATAAACCTTTTGTTTCTTCAATAAATCCATTCCAAGAAACTAGGGTAAATGCAATTTCTTCAGTTCAGCCAGATAAATCCTTCGTTTTGCAAACAAAATGTTTCGTAATTTCCAGAGCTTTATTTTTATTTTTATTTTATTATGTAATCCAATGAAAACTGCTTCCTTTCGATATGAATTATTTATCAGTAATAAAATTTTTATTTTTCACAATTACATATAAAACTCAAAACAAAAACTTCTAAGATCACTTCAAATAAAATACATAATTTTAAAAACAATAACAAAATTAGATTAAAGTTGGTCTCTTGTTTTTGGGGCTTAACCCATTTGCAGTGGATACATCTCGATTAATTCTGTGACTGCATAAATAACAACATGCACCATCGCTCCACCGTCTAATGTTTCCACATTTGGCTGATTGAATATGTTGTCTTTCATCTTCTATTGCAGTTGTTGCTGCGGTTTTAGCACACAGTGGATATATGCTGGGATATGGTTAATGTGGGTCCTTCCTGAGGCATCTATAATGTTTATATTTCATGACTTATTTTGAAAAAGTTAAATTTTAATAGTGTGCGCATAAATCTTTTATACTGAACTTCTTATAATTATGCTTGAATTTAATAAGTTCTACACCGTAGGCAAGTTATGCTTTCGTGCAAAAAAGCTTTCCTGAGATTTCTTTCATACATGTACCTGCTAACTAAATGCATTGAAATGATAAGTAAGTCGGCAGAAAAAAAAATTGATTGTATCCAGTCGACAAATAGATTAAGGTATGGAAAAGGGTCGGAGTTCAATGAAACTTTCAGATTTTGTTTTGGGATGGACCTTGAGGACCCTTTGCTAAGAGGAGAAGGGGGTAAATTCTCAAAATTTGCTTGCAAAACTTGGAAAATTGCCCTTTTTTGGAGCGCCATATCTCGGTAACGACGTGTCATACAAACATGCTTGAAAGATCAAAATATTGTAGCAAATTTAGTTTTTCACGTAGATCGTTTGAAGAAGTGGAAATAAAAAATGAAATATGATGAAAATATGCATTTTTTTTTAGCAAAATTTGAAAAATTATCATAATTTCACTTTTTGCTGTTAATGTGAAAAAGAAAAGGAAAAATGACGGCGCTTAGTCTTTGTTTGAGGCCATTGAAAACAATGGACAAAAAATTGTACATTTCTCTTTATTATGTGAGTTTATTTTAAAGCGAAAGTTGTTTATGATAGAGACGAAAGTTGTGTGTTTGCTTTAATTGATAATAATTATGGTCCTACTGTAGGTCATATTTTGATCGTTCATCTACCTTAATTTAATTTTAAAAAAATCAAACAAATCGGTTTTTATTTAATAATTTAAAAAGAATTATTTTTTTTTTATAAATTCTAGGTACGAACATTTTAAGCGACATATAGTTTGGATAATAATTTATACAAAATACAAATTATGTGTCAACTCGTTTTCCAAATATTGATTTATAAAAAAGTCATCAATCTCTTTCTAAAAAGACAGACAAGCAGACAGATATACAAACAGACATTAGAGCTGTAAGATAATTAATTTAATTGTGATTCATTTACGTGAATTTGCATTCGCTGACTTAATTCACTGAATTCAGAATTCAAAGTGTTTAAATCCCATTCAGTAAAATCAATCAATTAAAATAGCCTAGAAGATTTAGGATTTTTTTTTCCATTCTCTTTATAATCAGCCTTATTGTGAAGTTCACCCGGAATACATTTCGCCTGGCGAAAATCTGTTCCCCCGGAATTTTAAAAGCTATTGGAAATTCCGACCGAACGATTTTTCACTTCGAATCAACAGTGACATTTCAGATAAGCGAGGCGTGTTTATGCACTTCTTAAAAGCAACATTAATTTACTTCGGAACAAATTGTAACAGTTTTGTTTTTCATTTCTAACAAAAAAAAAACATCATTAATCTTGATTTTGAAATATTTTCGGTTTGAATTTTACATTTTTATAATTAAATTACTAAGTACAACTTTCTAAAATATCTTCTATTATTATTTTTTTGTAATAAATGCATTCTCTGAGAGAATATTTTTTACTCCTTCAAGTTCAAGAATTTACTTGAAAAAATAAATGAATACACCTAGTTTCTGATTTGACAGATCTAAAGAATAAAGAAGAGCGATAATTGTGTTGTGTTGTTTTTTAAAAAGGATTGCAAAATTAAATTGTTTAAACAATCTTTTGGATGTGTATTTGTTATGAATATTGCAACTTGTAAATAAAGTAAATCATAGTAAATTGTTTAAAGTTAAATAATCACATCCTTGTATGTAGGCACCTACAATAAACCACAAAAAGAGCTACTTCGTTGATCCATGAAATGAAAAAAGTAAACTCTTCCGATCAATCCTGACAAAATCAAAGGAATTTATACGATATTTAAATATAAATACATATGTGTTTAGTAGCAAATTATATTTATTTGTTTTGTTTTCAAAAGTGCAGTCAAAACAAAGAGTTCTAAAAGGTAACAGTTCGGAGACAATTTAGAGGGATGATTTGGTGTTAAATGTTTTGAAACATTTCATTTGTTTGTGAAAATATTTCAATACATTTATGTTTTACAGATTTAAACAATAATACAAATTAGCGTTTTGTTATACTTGAGCTGACGAAAAATAAACAAATGTCTTGAAATTCACAACTTTTTCACTCGTTCGCCTTCAAAAAATAAGTGAACATTTTACCTGCCGATCGCATCGCATTTCGCCCGGAATAATTGATGACAATTAGGGGAATTTTTCGAACATTAATTGATTTCGCCCGGAAATTCACAATTTTCGCCCGAACATTCACAATAGGCGAAAAGTGAAATGTCAATAATTTCGGGAGTAATGTAGCTCGGGCGAACTTCACAATAAGGCTGAATAAAAAAAAAATAAATAAAATCGCATTGGAAAAGATTTAATTTTATAAAAATAAAAATTGAGATACTAAATTCAAAATGAATGGGATTTATAATACTTTCACTAAATTCAGAATGAATGTGATTTGAACACGTTGAATTCTTAAATCAAAATGAATCGGAATCAAACTCATTGCAGTCTGCATTCAAATGAATGCAATCACCAAATGATTAAACTCTTTAACAGCTCTGTCAGACAGACAGACAGAATTGTTGGACACATACTATTTTCATCTTCCCTTTTATTTACTCTCAGATCAGATAACCTACAGTTAAAATTCTGCTTCGTTCCTTACTAAAAATTCCAAAATTTTATAACAATGTCATGCAAATAGTACATTCGTTATTGAAATGTGTATTTGGCACAATGGCTCATTTCCTTTATTTTAAAGTAAACAACAAAATCTATAGCTATTTACTACAAAATCAACGCATACTTTAAAAGCATGGGGCGATGATTTGTTTCTCAGATGAGAGCCTTTGTTGTTTCATCTTTCTTGCATCCTTGCAAATTTCTTACATGGCAACGCTATATCTAAATTCAAAAACAGAGGATGATGCAGTATGAGATATTATAATCCAAATATATTCCCAGCAGAACAAATAACACAAGAAAAACAGCATCCTAGGGCAGTCACAAATATTATGTAATCATTATGCAGTTACGATTTAGCGTATCCATAAGAAGATTTGTGTTATGGGGGAGATCCTGCAACCGTAGCGTAGTTAAATCTACATTTAAGGACGAAAATCGCTCCTGGGTGAAAAAGATGTGTGTGTTAAGATTTAGAGATAGGTATTTAGATTCAAAGAGATATGTGTGTTGAAGTTGTTGGCAAATATCATCATCTTAAGAGTTTAATTCACTTTTGACAGAAATTTACTAAGATATAAAAGTGTATATATATATATTATGTAAAATGAGTTTCAAGATGCAAGATGAAAATTTTCAATCCAATGTGAGAATTTAGCTTAATAAATTTTAAGGAATATGCAAACGGTAGAAAAAGTTAAGTTTCCTTAATTAAATCCGAGATGTTAATTTACTTAAAACAAAATGCAAGAAAGGAATTAAATACCAGGACATTGTTGGTTTGAGTAAAAATCCTTCAAATCGATTTTCTTGGAATGGGTGGCGTATAATAATCTGAGTTTAATCGTTGTTTCTTTGCTTATAACGGGTGATTTTTTAGCTGGTTTGGTTTTGGCAACACTGGTTTTGACAGCTGACGTGTGTTTAGTACCTTGTGTCACTGTCAAACAGCTTCAGTTTGGTTTGCAATTTAACCATGGATCGTCTTACAAATGAACAACGCTTGCAAATTATTGAATTTTACTATCAAAATTCGTGCTCGGTTCGAAATGTTCGAAATCGAAAAATTGTGTTCAGCGATGAGGCTCATTTTTGGTTGAATGGGTACGTAAATAAGCAAAATTGCCGCATTTGGAGTGAAGATCAGCCAGAAGCATTGCAACAGCTACCAATGCATCCCGAAAAAGCCACTGTTTGGTGCGGTTTATGGGCCGGCGGCATTATTGGGCCATATTTCTTCAAAGATGATGCGAATCGCAGCGTTACTGTCAATGGTGAACGCTACCGAGCGATGATAACAAACTTTTTTTTGCCCGAAATGGAAGTTCTTGACTTGCATGATATGTGGTTTCAACAAGACGGTGCCACATGCCACACAGCACGCGAAACAATGGCGCAATTGCGAGGCGAGTTTGGTGAACAGTTAATTTCACGTTTCGGGCCGGTCAATTGGCCGCCTAGATCGTGCGATTTGACACCATTAGACTATTTTTTGTGGGGGTATGTCAAGGCTAATGTCTATAGGGACAAGCCCGCTTCGATTGACGCACTGGAAGCCAACATCCATGCATTCATTCGTGAGATACCGGCCGATATGTGTGAAAGAGTATGCCAAAATTGGACTCAGCGGATGGGCTACCTGAGACGCAGCCGCGGTCAACATTTGCATGAAATTATCTTTAAACATTAAATTGCAAGGTTCAAACTATCGATTCAAATAAATATTTCATTCATTTTTTCGAATTTTTTGTGTTGTTACATAGATCAAATGGACTATGGCCCAAGGGTTGTCAGATTTTAAAAGAAGGAATCGCCAACTCCGGAATAAAAATCGCCAAAAAATCGCCAAATTAAATTTTTTTTAATAAATTTCGAGAAAAATTAAAAAACTTTTAATTTTACCAAAAATTCAAAATAATAATAAAAAAAAAACAATACATAATGAACTTAAGCTGATATTGTGATTAAAGTTAAACCGGATCCTTGACCATGGTTATTAGCTCGGGAGGCGAGATAATCGTTAAAAATGGTTTCCATTTCCAAAATTTTGACAGTCTTTGGACAATAACTTTTTATGAGAAAGACTGTCAAAAATAGTTGTGAGACAAAGTTGTAGAAAGTATAAATCATAAGACTAAAAAAAGTAAATTATTATACGACCAAAAGAAGTCGAGAAAATCGCATTAACACCTTTTTTTAAAATGGCGGACAACGCAGAATTTTTTTTTTGTGAACTTTGTATATTTAAGACTCTTATCTTTAAACCAAAAATATAATCTCGGACGAATACGGTATTATTTGCAGATATTTGTTCATTTTGTCTGCTAATTTGACTCGACCAAGAATATTCATTTTCTGTGATGTTAATCTAATCTTAGTCGTGTAGCTGATGGCTAACGAACGCTTAAAAATTCATAAAAAGTAATGTAATTTTAATTCCCACTTGAATTTAGTCTTAGCCGCTTAAATTCAGCGATAGGTCCGCTCCGATACAATAGAACAAACAAGGCACGTAAAGGTGTTCTTGAGGATAGCTTTCTTCATGAGGCTGTCTTGCCAAACGTTATTAATATTGAAGAAAAAATAGTTGTTTATTTAGCCTTCTATTGTCATTTAGGTTAATTTTAAAGAATTAAGTTAAAATTAGAAAAAAGAAAAAAAATATATTACTATTTCGACTCAAAAAATTAATATCGCTAAAAACTTAAAAATATGGACGATTTTTGATAACGTCGCCAAACCAATTTTCGTGTCGCCAAATCAAATTTCGAATCGCCAGTTTGGCTATAAATCGCCACATCTGACAACCCTGAGCCCAACATGTAGAATCTTCGAGTAGGTACATAGTAAGAAGGTAAGAAGATCTCTATACGAACTTGCCTAAAATAAGGTTGTTTGGTCTAGAGAGGTTATAGTTAATGCGAAGGTTCAGAATGAAGACCCAAAGAAGAATGAGAAGAATAGTCACAAATCATTATTAAAAATTCTTACGCAGACTACATGTCACAAGTTAAGTCATTTGCTAAAAAAAGAGGATTAGCCCGGCATTTTTTCGGACACACCTATTGAAAAATTACATGTGGTTTATAAATTAATGTTTAGTCAGTTTTTGTTTAGGAAAATAAGAGATCCTCGGGTACCTCAGCCAAGGGAACTGGCCCATACCCCCCACCAGGGTTTATGCCAGGCTGTTAGCTCCGATATGTCTGTCTTCGCCAAAAACCTAAACAGGCAGAGTGCTGGGTGGCTTAGGGTAGAACCAGTTGATGCCGGCCGTAGACACAACCCGCCTACACGGCTAAAGACGTGGTTCCTGCGGAAATCACGTAGCTCTCTTGATCCGTTTTTCGGCCCATGGAAAAGGTGAGATAATGGTACGGTGATTTATGTTATATGGTTTGAAATTGTTTTGATTGGGAGTAAATCCCTTAGTTACCAACTTCCATATAGGAAGGCAAGGAGATCCTCGGATACCTCACTCACGGGAAGTGGCCCATTCCCCCCACCAGGCTTTATGCCAGGCTGTTAGCTCCGATATGTCTGTCTTCGCTAAAAACCTAAACAGGCAGGGTGCTGGATGGCTTAGGGTAGGACCGAATTTCCGTTGAGATCAGTTCGAATTAGGGAAAAACATGATGCCCGCAGTGGACTTAGCCCGCCTACACGGCTAGAGAAAAGGTTCCTGCGAAAATCATGTAGTTCTCTTGATCCATCTTATCTAACCATGGAAGAGGTGAGGTATTGATATGGTTTGTTACGTTTATAGCCATTTGGTTGCATTCAAAAAGCCAATGAGGTTACTTATGCTCACAATAGTAAGTTCGTTAAGGTTGTCAATAAAATGCTGACCGAAGAATTGGCATCTTGGATTTACCAAGGCAGGGCAGCAGCAGAGATAGTGGGTCACTGTTTCCTTTTCCCTTTCATCTCCACAGCTACGGCAATGAGTATTGTGCGGAATGCCCATTTTGCTGCATGCTCTCCTATTGGCCAGTGACCCGTGCTAACTGCAATGATCTTGGCTTTGTCTGACCGAGTTCTACATAAGAGTTCATTTGTGCGAGACTTGTCATAGCTGGCCCACATCTTTCTTGAGGTGGCACAGTTATTTAGACCATTCCATCTACGATTAGATACAGATAGATAATGAGACAAGAAAATGCCCTTCACAGCCCCCAGCGGAATACTAACTGCTTCGGCATGTGAGCTGTGAAGGGCCGATCCTTGCCTGGCAAGCTCATCAGCCCTTTCATTTCCCTGAAAACCACTGTGACTTGGGACCCAGATCAAAGTGACCTTCAGGCTATCATTAAAGCCTGCGATGTCATCTAGACATTGTTGAACGAGTTTAGAGGATATTGAGGCAGCATTAATGGCTCTGATGGCAGCCTGACTATCTGTAAATATATCAGTATTACGGTTTTGATTTGGATCTTGCTTTAGTATTTTGCATACTTCTTTGATCGCAAACAGTTCCGCTTGGAAAACGCTAGCGTAGTCTGGCAGTCGAAGTGACTTAGATACATTTGGTGTTTTAGAGAAGACCCCTGCTCCAACACCGCATTCCATCTTTGAACCGTCCGCAAAAATGATTGTGTCGTAATTTTTCGTTATATCTCCATCCTCCCACTCCTTTCGGGTAGGGAATGCGACGTTGAAACATTTGCAGATATTCAGAGAGGGAGTGCGGTAATCGGTATTAGTCGAAACGAAGCCCGGGGGTAGCAATTTGGTAATATTGCAGTGACCGAAGGGTCTGTCGGTCCAACAACCAATTTCCTTAAGTGTGGTAAAAGTCCCACACTATTTGATACCGAATATTATGAAATGTTTTTTTGAAGATTGAAAAAAAAAATATTTATTGTATAGATATTGGTATTTGATCATATATTTTAACTTTTGTCGATTGAATAGGTTAATTAAACCGATCTTTATGAAAATAATGCAATTAATTAAAAACTTATTAATTCTTTGCCAACACTTCTACCGTTCTTTATCAGGGCATTTAGATTTATTAACCTGTGTTTTTAGTTGAGAGAATTTTGTTTGAAAGTAAGACATGTTTTTACTATTGTTTTCTTAATATTAAACAAAAAAACCTCTTTTTAAATAAATAAGTGTATTTATTGAAATCTAAAATTTATTTCATTTATTGGCTGGAGATATAGCTATTTCAAGTAGTGCCAATTCCTATCATCAGTCCCCTTAGTGGTATGGAGCTTTAATCCAATTTTATTACGAAAAACTTTTTTCACATGCATATCATGAGATTCGAACCCACGCATTCAGATCTGCTTATGACCACTGACGTCACAGATCGAGATGTTATGTTTGTTTATATATTATATTAATTTCAATGTATGCGATTTATATTTAAAAAAATATATATTTGCGCTCCATTTGAGTATTTGACCAACCCAACCAAAATCCCTCGCTAAGCTTATACGTGTGACTTTCGGTCCTAAATTTCCAAAAACCAATTCTCTGCATTTCTTTTATAACAAGTAAAAAACAACAATTGCCACATTCTTGCTCACCTCTGACAGAAAAATAATTTTTTTATCTCAGCGCCGACAAAAGGGTTTCATGCACTTCTACCGTAATTTCAAATTGTAATTTTATGCTACTGGTCCCTGTTGAGTACCACGCTTGCAAGGTATACATACCACTTTGCATTCATGTTTTAGGTTGAAACCTTTGGGAACGTGTAGAACTGTGAAATTGGAGTAAAAGGACCCTTGCCAGGAAAATGTCGTTTAATTACGACACAGTCTGTTGCTGTGATAATAAACTTCTGCCACAAGAATACTGAATTTGCTTATGCTATTCCACAGTGCCTGCGTGAGTTGGCCTGATGGTGGATAATTGGATGCAGTTTCCCACAGGAAGAGAGATATATTTTTGCAGGTTATTAATTTTGATTAAGGTTCTTTTTTTCATACCTCTATAGTGTTATACCATATTTTAATTGGTGGGGTCATGGAAACTGTCATGTCATTTTTCAAGGAGTGGCTTTTTGTGTTAGAAAATGTAAGTTAAGGATTCAACTAAAATATAACGTAATTGGAGAGTGTGGTAAAGTGGAGAGAAATAATTTACATTCAAACTGGTTTATTTTGTTAAAATATTACGAAAATGATGTGAATAAAATACATAATTTTCTAATTAGATTCTCTTTATGGTAAATTTATTAGAAAAGCAATCCAGGATTAGCTTATATGAACATGAACACGAATTACATTATGAAAAAACGTCAATCCTTATTCAACGCATAAACTAGAAGTTTTATTATGAAACCAAACACCGATTTGAATTTAAAATTAGAATTAAGTAAAATATCGGACTACAAATATCAAAGGACAAAATCCAGTTCTTTTATAACTTTATGGAAACTACGGACTTTTGAAAAAAAAAAAATTAAGGGCCTTATTGCGATAGTCGAGCATCGAAAATTTAATTTGGTATTGCGAATCTCAATTGTGAACGAAAAATTTCGTATAAGCTATCGATCTTTGTCGTTCACATTTTTCTTGTCGACTGCTTTCAACGAGTTTAATTTTCTCACCAAATGTATGTTGATTTCCTTTAAAATATGGTTTTATGGTTTCTAAAATAACAATTGTTTTAACACAGGACAATATAATAATAAATAAAGAAAAATAAAACACAACACTGAAACACATCAAGATAATCTTTATTTACCTAACATTATAGTATTGCTCTTATAACTGTTTCAAACAAAGAAAAGATGTAAATTAATAACAAATAACATGAAATAATTTTTTTTTTGAACAAAACAAGTATTAAAACATTTATTTTTATGAAAAAAACTATTCCTTCGATTTACTGATGAAAATTTGTTTGCTATCTGTCAAATGCCAAAAAAAAGGAATGACTGAAACATATGACAGTGATAAAACTGCAAAACGAAAAAGCCCATACGTTTGTAAGAAATGTCCCTTCAAAATTCCCAACGATAAAATATTACAAGAGAACAAAGGAAAATCTTCGTGTCATTTCACAGACACACAGCAAACAAGGTGCCTTGTAGCTGATAGTTAGTGTAGTATAGATACTCAACGCTTTTTTTTAAGCATTGCATGTGATAGGACTGCGTTATAATTGCATCATAAGAAAATTCAGCTAGTGTTACACAGTTTTTAGATGTTTTCCGTCACATTTCCAAGATTTCTAAAATTTTCTGTTTTAATTTATTTATTAAGTGGAAATACTTCTTGACTCAATTTAAGACTAAAAAGTATTTCTTTCCTACATGTACTATCACTGGCACTACCCTAAATGCCAAAATATAAGGTTTTCGTTATTCACAGTAATAAATATCGCTGTCGATCAAGTTACACAATACCAAAACGAAAATTTATCGATGCTTTCGACTTTTATCGCATCGAAAGTAAAACGACACTCGCAATAAGGGCCTAAAACTCCTAATTGAAGCTTATGTTTCTCTACAAAAAATTAGTTTTACACTTTTTATCGTTTAATCAATCAATTTTGAGAAAAGGAATTGAAAAGTTTTTCACTTTGGCGCTTGGTGTCGTGTAAGAAAAATTCAAAATATTACAATTCAAGACAATACGATGATAGAGAAGCCTAAACGATTTGGTTTCGTCATGACGTCTGTCGTTCTGTCTGTGCAGATGCTCTATTTTTGGTTCTAAAGCTAAGTGTACACGATTGGTAGATCTTACAATATTGTCAGATCTGTCAGTAAAAAACATGCTTACAATGTCTAACAACCGTGTAATCTTAAAATTAATTGTCAGAAAATGTGTTTGACAATTAAATGTAAGATCATTGTCTGACAATTAATTGTAAGGTTTCTAACAATCGTGTGTACGCTACCTGACAATCGTGTACTCTTACAATTAATTGTCAGAAAATTTATTTCACAATTAATTGTAAGACGATAAATAGTAAGATGTTTGACAACCGTGTACACACACAATTTATTGTCAGACCTACCAATATTTTTCTTATATGACGTTTTTGACAATTAAAAAAATTGTCAGATGCACTTTTTTCAACATCTGCCAATTTCTTCATTGTAAAACAATTTGCAGTTAATTTGAAAGTTGGTTTGTGGTTTATGAGGTAAGTATTCTTCCATACCGATCGACATTTTTTTGTTTTCACTTCTTCTTCATCACTACTTTCTAGTACGTAAGCAGTCAAAACAGTCGCGAGATTTATTTTACTTTGCAAATTCATTTTATAATAATAATATTGTTTTTAGAATTATTTTATATTGCACATACGCATGTTCATGCATGCATGCACATCCGCATAATCAGCCTGACGGTTTCTTTCTTCTAAGACTTCTCGTAAATCAGGTTTGATGAAAGCCTATATTTTTCTCAAACGAACCCAATATGCCCTATATAGGCATTCAAAAATATAATAAATTGCATGTAAGTATTTAACACTCCCATACGAACAAAATGTTTGTCTCAATAAATGGTTTATTGCCAATTTCATGCCAATTAGTTTTCGTCTTTGTTGTGCTTGAAATAGACATACAAATGTAATAAATATACACCCTTCTACTATAATTGGATGTTTCTTCATATCCATTATTGCATTTACGATTGATAAATATTCTTCCATTAAATGAATTCCTCACAGTCACAGGGCATACACTTCGAATTGTAACTTATATTTTATATCTTCCATTCTTATAAGATATTTTATGTATAGATATGAATACATAAAAGAAGTTGTGTGAGCAAGCTCCGTTTCTAGAAGCAACAAGTATTGCAAATTCATTGGAAAGTAAGGAATATAAAAATATAAGGCGAACTTATTTTCGAAAGATAAATTACTTGTCAATGTTGACACTCATTTCTTTAGGACTCATGAGTCATACTCATTGACGTCCATTTTAAACCCTCTTACGAGTTCTTTTACTCACTCATTTTTCCACACAGAATATTAAATTGGCTGAAATACTTCGGACTCGGACTCTGTATCCTTGTGGATAACTTCATTTCTTTACTGCACGTCTTTATTCTGCAGAAAGGATAAGATTTTATCACTGGACACAGACAGGCCAGAGATTTCAAGGTTTATGTGTGAGTGTAGTGGATAACTTTATCTTTCGATTTTTTCAATATTAATTTGAGTGCAATATTTAAAAAAAAAATTATCAGGAAAATTCTTTTATAAAACTTTTGAAAGCATCCTTGAAAAATCTTCAAACTCAATTCGTGATGATAGCAAAACGATAAAATGGGTCAACCAAAAAATTGTTCTTTTATCACAAATAGATCCGAGTGCTGAGAGCTCTGGAAAATAAAATAACACATCTCGTGCTTATAATATGGACTGTAGAGCCAGAACCGTATTTTGTATTAAAAGCGATAAAGGTAACAAAATGTAGATGATTTGAAGTTTTGCAATTTTTTAGTTAAGTTAAAAAATAAAAATTAAAGTTAAATAAATAAAAACCCATTTTTTTAATAAAATGAACTGTATACTTTTGAACTATACAGGGTGATTGGTATAAGGTGCACCAAAAAGCTTGAGCGTGTAGGTGTAGTTAAGAAAAGAAAAAAATCGTATAGGAGGGGGTGGTCTATTTCCCCCCGTTTAGGCGGGAGGGGCAATTTTCTAAAAAATTGACTTAAATCAGAAAAAAAATTATTTAAAAACAACAGTGAATGATACAAAGCCTTGTTATATTTTTTTTAGAAAGTCAGAAAAATACTCTTTTATTAAATTTTTAAATTAAGTTGTTTAAGTGAACAGTTTTAAAAAAATCAATTTTCAAACTTAAAATTTTGAAAAAAAACAAAAAAAAATGTTTAAACTATTTTTTTTTTAAATTTTATGTAATTAACTATTATTTTTATTTTCAAAATTCAATGCTCTTATTAATTTTTAGTCAAAAACAGAAAACCGGAGGAAAAAATGTATCTTAGTTTTTGAGAAATAAAAAAAAACTAAAAATAAAACTAGTAAGTAAGTAAAAAGTTAATTTTTTTTTTAAATTTTATGTAATTAACTATTATTTTTATTTTCAAAATTCAATGCTCTTATTAATTTTTAACCGGAGGAAAAAATGTATCTTAGTTTTTGAGAAATAAAAAAAAATTGAAAATAAAACTAGTAAGTAAGTAAAAAGTTAATTCGTTTTTTTTTTATTATTTGATTAAAATCGGATGGTATGTAATAAAAAATACAAAAAGGATAATTCCCTTATTAATAATTGACCTGAGTAGGTCAAATTTTGGGAAAACCAAAAAAAAGTGTTTTTCTTGGAAAAAAATACTTCTTAATTTCTCAAAAACTAAGATACATTTTGGCATCCGGTTTTCTGTTTTGACTAAAAATTAATAAGAGCATTGAATTGAATTTTGAAAAAAAATTAGTTTAAACATTTTTTTTTAGTTTTTTTTCAAAATTTTAAGTTTGAAAATTAATTTTTTAAAACTGTTCACTTAAACAACTTAATTTAAAAATTAAATAAAAGAGTAGTTTTCTGACTTTCCAAAAAAAATATAACAAGGCTTTGTATCATTCACCGTTGTTTTTAAATAATTTTTTTTTCTGATTTAAGTCAATGTTTTAGAAAATTGCCCCTATCGCCTAAACGGGGGGAAATAGACCCCCCTCCATACGATTCTTTTCTTGTCTTAACTCCACCTACACTCTCAAGCTTTTTGGTGCACCTTATACCAATCACACTGTATAAGGATGAGCTTATAATCTTGTGAGATCTATAATCTTAGCCTGACCATGACGCAAAAACAAATTGGCTTTTTGTCAAAAAAGTTATGTAAAGTGTAAATATGTTTTATATATATATAGTGTTAAGCGGAAAAATGTACTTAAACTATTTTAAAGAAAATTAAATTTGCTATTCCTCTACAAACTTTTTTTCAAGATCACATTAACGTGAGTAAAACATGTATTAAGATGGATTTACTCGAATATTGAAAAAATGCTGAACACGAATGCTTATTCTTATACTCGTATCTCACATATTTATAGACATACATGTGGTTCTTGATTTATATTATTTATATCCTAAATGACTTGACGTATATTGGATACCCATGACGAACGAAAGAATAACTCAATCAGAATGAAATTGAGAAACGTGCTTAAATCCACCATAGAGATTTTTTTTACCTAGTGGATTGTTGCTATATTGTGCAGTGTTGCATTACCTTTTCCTTTTATTTACGGAAAAATTGAGAGTTATTTAATATGATAACCTCGTTTCTAGATCCGGATCACAATTGGATAAAGGATGATACGATGACAGAGTTGATTCTCACATTGTAAAAAATCGATTTATTCCAAATCATGGAAAAACTATAAGCAAACATTGTTGTTGATAACAAGTCCTTTAAAGGGATACAAATGATTGCACATCAGCAATAGTTTTATATGTATTTATATGTATAATATGGAGTTGAATAAATTATTTATGATTCATTTTTAAATGAGCTTGTGCTTCAGTAAAAATTGTCTATTTAATAAAATCTGTCTTCACTTGAGAAAGGATCAGGCGTGGACTGGGGGTCAAAGGGCCCACCGGGACTTTTAGCCAAAGGGCCGCACAAATAACATATATATATTTATAAAATTGTTAAAAATATTGTAGAGTTGGGAGTCATTTTTTTTTTGGCGAAGAAGAAGCCAAATCGGGTCAGTGTTGTTCGTAACTCAGTAGATCTGACGTCACAAAATTTACTCAATAAATGGGACAAATTTTGGAGTTAATTTTTTATAATCCCTTTATTACTTATTATCAAATAAAGGAAACTATGAGTTCCATGCGTTTTGTGAAGCATCATTGGATGCATATGCTGCAATTGTGTACTGTAGAAGTAAGAACGAGGACGGTTCTATTTCGGTAGCGTTGGTATCTGCAAAGAGTAAGGTTTCTCCTATAAAATTTTTGTCTCTCCCCAGGTTGGAACTCTGCGGAGCCCTATTACTAACTCGTCCAATGAATAAACTTATGAATAATGAATAAATAAAATGAAAGTTTTCGCATGGACAGATTCATCAATCGTACTCTACTGGCTTTCATCTCCTCCGAAAAATTGGTCGATATTCATTGGAGATCGAACTTCGGAAATTATTTCATCGATTCCTCACAAGATTTGGAATCACGTTCGATCCGCAAGCAACCCAGCCGACTGTGCAACTCGTGGAATCCCACCGTCTTTTTTGCCTTTAAACGAGTTGTGGTGGAAAGGACCCTCGTGGCTGTGGCAGGAAAAAGATCACTGGCCGTATTCAAATCCTTATTCAAGAGTTGTCGAAAGATCAGTTGGAAGAAATGAGAAATCTGAAAATGCAGGTGTTTATGTCAGAGTTGTAACAGTCCGTACAATGCACGGAGAGTACACCCGTCCTGTGATTAAGGTTGTCCCACTTCCTTTTGCTGAAAGATCGGTTTTTCAGGGGGGGCTGAATGTTCAGGAATTATAATTTATTATTTACTAATTATTAGTTGTCTTCTTATTTATTTATTAATAGATAACAATTTGGTTCAATTTATTAATTAAGTTTGTAATGCATTTAAATTATTATTTTGTTACTTTGCCAAACATTGTGCTATTTTCCCTACAGTATTTGTAAACTTTCTTAAATCTAGTTGTTAATTTACTATGTACGAGTATTTGCATATTTTGTCACTCTTTAAAATTACGCTCTAACTGTTAAATTAATTGTACATTTTACCTCTTTAAAATTACTATCTAACTGTTAATTAAATTTGTTTCTTCTCACTGGAAAATTACGCTCTAGCTGTAAAATTATATTTATACCATTCATAAGCCTATAACATATTTTTTTCCGCCACTTTGACTATTCTAAACTTAAACCAATAATTGTCCTCTTCCGTATTGGAACCACCAAGGTGTTTACACCTTCTGTAAAAACATTAAATCATACAAGTAACTTAAATCAAGTCTTTTTTTTTCCTTAATCGACGTTGCATGAATGCGATTTTTTTGGTGGGAAGTGTCGCATATTCGATTTATTTGTGCATTAAATCAACGTTGGATTGAAGTTTGTGATACTAAAAAAAAGTGAAGTATTAATTAAAATACAGTCGTATTGAATCAGTCCAACATAATTTTATTCGTTTTGCTCTTAAAGGACTTCCCTAGGCCGATCCTTATAACCTGCCTGTTGGGTCGTACTCATTTATGTTTCAACAGATTTCTATTATTTGAATTTACTTTATATAATGAACTTTTACTAAATTGCTATAATTTTGCTATAAAATAATTCTAATGTAAGTTGCGCGCCTAAGTAAAAAGGTTCGCCATATTTTTCTTATTTTTTGCTATATTACTGTTTAACGTAATTTTAAGTTTATAGTAAAAATAAAGAACAACACAATTTCATTCGGTATTGTACAGTCATCAGGAACAGTCTTTTTCTTTTACACTCGTCGTCGCTATTCACTTGTTAACTCGTGGTTTTGTCCATGTTAAACCTTCGATATGTAGTTACTTGCAATAATTAGTTATTTTCTTGAACTGGGAATTTTCCCGCTTTATATAGATAATCGAATTTTCCTAGTTCTCGATTGGAAAACGATTCAATCGAACACTGCCACCTTACGAGCATCGGATTCGGCTTCTGCAGTTACAAACCTTATATCAACGGCGGATTAACAATGATTTAATATTCCTTCATCAACTTGTCTCTCGACAATTTGATGCTTGGGACTTGATAGTCTCTATTGGCTTTAACTGCCGCGGGGGGTCATTACCACCACCATGATTTGTACTTTTATATGTTGAACATCACAAAACTAATTATGGCTTACATAAGCCCCTCACTCGTATGCGTAAATTTTATATTATGAACGAGGGTGCAATAGAATTTAACTTGAGTAAAATTAATTTAACAACAATCTTAAGAACCAGTGCTCCACGATCCTAATTGTTTGTTTGTTGTCTTGTTTCCCATGTATTTTTGACTTAATGTACCTATATATATTGTATGTTTATGTGCATGTGTTTTTATTTGCTTACTAACAACTAACGCCTGCACTAAGTGATGAGCCAGTGGAAACATTTTATGTGTGGCAAATCTTCTTTCATAAGCCGATGCTTGCTCTAAGCAACTTATGAAAAAGATCTCATAGTGTAAAAAAAACATTTAAGGTTTTCACTATAAAAGTAATAGTCCGGGAGGCGATCGAAGGTTTGCCTATCTCATCGCGTCCTTTGAAAAATTGAACACTAACCCATAGGTTTAGTCCTAAACTTTGCAAACTAATGGTCGGACAAACTTTTTCAGGTACGTTTGCTCAAAATTGGCCATTTCCGGTGTTTTTTTGCGACGATTTTTCGTGTTGCTTTTTTTCAAAGCCATAGAAATTTCGTGTAATCATTTTTATTATTAAAAAAAACAGTTTTTAATAAACTGTACTTATAAAAAAGATAAGTTGTTCTCCACAAAAAAAAAGGTAAACATTTCTTCAACTTGTGTGAGAAATGACTTCAACTAAAAAAAAAAAGTGAATCTATTTCTCACAACAGGGTACATTATTTCCCGTAAAGTTATCTTCCTGAAGCTATGAAATAAAATTCTTGGTCATATTATGTCCACACGAAGAAAATAAAATAAAATGCACGACTGGGTCGCACGAACTTGCTCTTGTATTTAGTAAACCACAGGATTGAAAAAAAAATTCAATTTAATAAACTATGTTCAAAAGGGCGAAAAATATCAGAAAATTGCCTAAACGTGAGACCAAGTTGTATGTTAGCTATTATAACAAAAACTAAAATAGCCAAAAACTTTAAATGCCATTTTGTGTTAAATAATCAAATTAACTTCCATACTAAATTTAAATGAAATTGGTTAAGCCGTTATCAATTTATGGAAAAATATTAAAAACCGTTAACACCAAATCTCCATTATATGCATTTTTAGCCAAAAACCTGTAACGCAGTTATATTAACGGTAGTCTAAATATAACGTACAAAAAATTTTATCAAAATCGTTAGACCCGTTTTTGAGAAAATTTCGAAAAACTAAAACTGTTATATGGGAAGTACCCGTTATAGCCGGGCTAAAATAAAAATTCGAATTTCTCCTCTAGGGAAGCACCAAAAAGTGCTATATACTAAGGTTGAAGAAAATCCGTCAAACCATTTAGGCTGTAGGTTGGTGCACAGACAACCGCACATACGCACATACGCACATACGCACGTACGCACATCCGCACATCCGCACATCCGCACATCCGCACATCCGTACATCCACACATCCGCACAGGCAGACCGACGCACGGACGGTTTGACGAAACCTACTTTTTTGGGCTTCTAATGTCAAGTTAGTTTAAAACCTCGATTTTTTTTTACACGAAAATAATACTTGCCCTATTGAGCAAGTAAAAATCATTCTCATTTTACCGATTTTCGGTACATCACCTTTAAACATTGAATCAAAAACATAGCATACTTTTAGGAGTTTATTAAATGAAAATAATAAATTTGTGTTATGATTAGGACTTAAAAAATTTAAATGCTCACAACTTTTTTCATATACATTTGAGCAGAAAATAAGCGGTATAGAGAACAGCTTCAAAAGAGACCGAAAGTGGCCATTTTCCGACTGAACGTACCTGAAAAAGTTTGTCCGACCATCAGTTTTGCATATGTTCCATCGAAACCTATCGGTTAGTTCCCAATTGTACTGATTTGTGGTTAGCAATGCGTTGACGAAGAAACTGTTTAGTTGTACCTATATAACATAAATTGCAAGGGTCATCAGGTTTTCCTTTGCTATTAATTTTGTATAACACGTCAGCGGTTTTGTCTTTGTCTGGTTTGACTTTTGGTTTTGTAAAAAGATGTCTTAGTGATTTGTTAGACTGTTGCTGATGATTTTTTTAAATTTTCGATTAGACCAGGTATAAACAACACTTTTGTATTAGCCAAGAGGACAAGCCATTTTTGGGTTCTGAGATACTTTGTGGTTATGCTTTAGTATGAGACGCATGTATAACAGAAAATGGGAACAAATTGTTCTGCTAAATTTTTATGATTTTTATTAAAAAGACACAGCGTCAGGAAAATTGATTAATTATAACTCCAACCAAGCCAAACATATTATCATTAACACAGCTTTCAATCTAATAAGCAAGATTCTTACACTAAGTGAGGTAAAATATCATAACACCAACGAAATAAAATTCACAAAAATTCTACACCTCATCGCAAAAGCACCAAAAGACACATGGATTTCATTCTACAGATGAATAGAAACTCTAAGGAAAAAGAAAATACAAAATAATAAATTTCTTGTTTGAAAAGGTTAAATTTAAAATTGAAATTTTCACCGGAAGTTAAGACCTTTTTAATGATTATAAGGACTAATCTTAATCCGTCTGTGTTTCAGCAATCACTAAACCTATTTACACTGTTCATATTATGCTGTTGGATAGAGGAAATATCAAACTGGGTCCTGGGAACAATATTTCTGGAGAGATGTCCACAGTTTGGCGAAAAAAGACAATAAATTTGCAGTTCCGAAACTCGAATAAATAACACGAAAAATAATATATATACAGGGTGATTGGTATAAGATGCACCAAAAAGCTTGAGCGTGTAGGTGGAGTTAAGACAAGAAAAAAATCGTTTGGGAGGGGGGTCTTTTTCCCCCCGTTTAGGCGGGAGGGATACCTTTTTATCATCCGGTTTTCTGTTTTTGACTAAAAATGAATAAGAGCATTGAATTTTGAAAATAAAAATAATAGTTAATTACATAAAATTTTGAAAAAAAATCAGTTTACAAATTTTTTTTTAAGGTTTTTTTTTCAAAATTTTGAGTTCGAAAATTAATTTTTTAAAAATTGTTCACTTAAACAACTTAATTTAAAAATTAAATAAAAGAGTAGTTTTCTGGCTTTCCAAAAAAATATAACAAGGCTTTGTATCATTCACCGTTGTTTTTAAATAATTTTTTTTTTTATTTAAGTCAATGTTTTAGAAAATTGCTCCTCCCACCTAAACGGGGGGAAATTGTAACGGAAAACAAAAATTAACCCACACATACAACAGCTCGCCAGTGGAGCCGAAGCAACTTTTAACAAAAACCTATATTAAAGTTTTTGAAGCTTCGTAACCGACATACTGAATCGAGTCGGGCTCCACGTTGGGTGTCATTATTTATGTAACGGATAACCAAAGTTAACCCAATGTTAATTCATTGTTACTAAAGTAAATTGCTAGTGGGACCGAAGTAAAACCTTGTTCAAATATCTAACTTCGCGTTTTTGAATTTTCGCAGGCGGAATCGCCAGAACTCCTGTTCGGGCTCAATGTTGGGCGTCATTAATTATGAAACGGAAATCACACCATGTATTATCACCATCACAAATCACAACGCGCCTGTGGGACCGAAACCAGGAACACAATAATAAGATTACTGTCATTTCCAGTCCCGTCCTAGCGAAATCTCCATCCTACGAAACTCAATGCCTCGCGTTGGGTAACAACACTTATGTAACGGAAATCAACATACCTAACACATCCAACAATATATCAGAGGGTACGAATTAAATCTTCATCGTGAAAACTCAATTTTTCATTCTTGAATCTTCGCTGGAGAATCAAAACACTCAGTCTTAGGTTTCATTTGATCGTCACCAATCATGTCATGGTGTATCTTGTTCTTTTACATTAGTATAGCTTCTTCACATAACACAGCATCAAAGAGACTGAAATCCCCAGGCCTGACATTGCCCATTTAGGATTAAACATCTTCTAAATGATAGATTCCAGTATCTCTCATAGGAACTTGTTCGTCACGCGATGTAACTTGTATACTTATGAATACACCATCCCCAATAAATGACGATAGGGTAGGGAAGCTGTTGTGAAATTCTCCCTCTATACCTAAAACCACGTATCTCCTTCTCTACAGCTGACCTTCCTGACTTAACTAAGGATCGCGAAATTGGGTTAGTTATCCTCTGTGCATTACCATCGAAGTGTAGATTAACGTATTATGGATTCCATAGAAACAAAATTAACATGTCCTGTAGCTAATAGATGTATGGATAAGGGATGTAGTTCGAAATACCTGTCACCTACAATTCTTTAGCTCTATTCCCCCTATCCACAATCCACTAACACAGAACATGTGGTATATTTAGCTGATGTATATACCTTTTCAGAGTGACTAATAATGGAGGATTAAAAATAAACTTACGTCTGCTTATTTTCATGTCTCGAAACGAAATATCAGGAGAATAAGATTGGCTTCTCGACCGAGGATTCGGACTGACTTTCTATTCGATCACCATTACAGCTCGTTAGACTTTATGATTTAAATTAGATCGACAATAGCATTGATCGGTCTTTTTCTTTATTGAAGAGAGTTTTCAATTCCCTATCGCGTCAAAAACGAAGCTTAATATTCAATGGACTATGCTGAACTAATTTGTTTCATAAAAACTATCTAGAATCCCTTACACCAATCCTACAATCTGATCTAATGTACCGAAACAAATAAATACTTCGACACATCCGAGCAGCGTCGGATTGGGTTGGCTAGTGTTCAACCACCGCAGTTGGCCTGATAGTTGCTCGATTGCTTAGCTCGCCGAATGAGGGGAGGATCTTGCTCTGGGAACACTAACCGGTGTCACATACTATTTACAGACCATGATCTAGCTGACATTTGACCACCATAGTTTTGTTGAGAGCTGAGGCCCGAAGTGTGAATTATGTTTAGTGAAGATTTCTGAAGTACGAGTCAGATTCAAATCTGATCTAATCTGGGAGCGCATAGATGTTCGTGCCTCCGTGAGTCGGTCTATACCCACCCTCCATGTTCCAATATACTCACAAATAAAATTGAAGGAACCCTTTAATGTGGGAGTGATGATGTTGTTCACTCCACTATGCCTATCTACCCTACCTATAAGTTGTATTCTAACAAAAACAGTCAAAAAACCAACTCCCTATGTCTACGCTGGCATTTATAAACTAATCACGTAAACTCCCTAAATGTGAATAGAAATGCCTACATTCCTCTACATTATTGTTGTTGCTGTTGTAATTTCGTTGGCCACCGAGTCATCGAAATTGGTCAGCCACCACCCGTATCCATGAGTTACTTACTGCTCCATTACCTAAATTCCTAAATCAAAAGAAAATTGTAAAAATCGGCTTCCCATAGAAAGTATCTTCTTCAAAAACTAATTCAAAAGACTAAATCTCCATTTGAAACCTTACTCACAATTTTATTTATATAACTTAATATCTAACAAGTTCTGATTATTTATTGTATTTTTATAAACTTAACTTAAACAAAGTTATACCTACTTCGATTTTAAGTTTTGAGTTCAAAAAAAAATAAAAATAACCTATCTATGATTTTTAAAATTACATAGCATAAGATATAATATATATATACTAAAGCTTCTTTAAAGTAAAAGAAATCCACGATTATAAATTCATTAATCGTAGGATTCAATATATAAATTACTTTGGTTTCAACCAATAACAAGAAGACCAAGTGTCACTTGTTATATGTTCTATACTAAGCGCGTATCCGAAAATTACAAAAATACTGTATTTTTATTCGAAAAGCGAATTCTTGATCTACTAACAAACAGAATAGTACGATAAGACGATCCCGAATAAAAAAAAATTATTAATAACGCGATGAATACTAACCGTGACGTGGTTAAGTATCAAAAAAAAATTTCAGTTTATGAAACTAAAACTGACTAATCCGAATCGTATTAATTCATAAGCCAGCTTCTATTTAAAAAGCTTGACTTGAACGCGAATCAAACAAACCGGATCATAAGACGTGACAAAACAAAAAAAAAACTAATTAACTGGACCGTGAAAGATTAAATACCAAAGGTGATCAATAACCACCCTGTCAGACAATTATCCCTCCCAAAACCAAATTTGGATGAACTCTTTGTCAACGCTCTCACTAATAAGTAGACGGACTTGAGTTGACCCAATAGAAATGTTATTATAGTTAGTAGGAAATTTACATTAATAAAAAGAAATATATTTTATATAACAATATAATTTATCAACCAATAATAAGTTACTTTATAAGCCTACCTACGAAAGAATGCATTCTGCCGACGAGTAGCTTTAATAGTAAAGTAGTTAAAAAGGATAACTTTACTATTTCAAAGCAAAAGTGTTTAATCAAGATATCAAATTAAATAAAAATAAAAAAAAACTTTTGGTTTAAGGTGTGAGTACCTATGAGTGATAACTTTAAACACAACTATCGCTCATAAGTGGGTAAGTATTGCTGACTAGAAATACGACGATTTCAATAGCCGGTAATATATTCTTTCAAACAAAAGAATCGATAAAACGTTTTCAGTTACTAAGTATAATATCAATAACCGAATTCGTAACCGTTCAAAGACACTAGTACATGAAGAGTACAAATTAAACAAAAAAAAATTTCAAGGGCGAATTAACTTCTATACATAAGTACATTCGGCCGTGAAGTTTGAATTCAATCAAATAAAAAAAAACTTTAATTAACTACCGTATTAATATTTTTAAAATTCGGATGTTAAACTCATTTACTTCTATAAAAAAAAGAAACACGTATCAATAGGTTTTTCAATTTAAAGACCTCGTTGATAAGCGTAATCCTTTGTTCCGTATAATAATTTTATTAAATTATTCAGACTTCAAATATCTGAGTTTACAACCGATACACGATTAATAAAACTCGTAAGTACGTATTTCAAAATCCGTTCGCGGTCGAGCTTAGTATTTATCAATATTAAGTTCCCGTGAACTATACTTCAGTATTTTAAGTAAAAATTAAGAATTCAAAAAAAAAAATTTCGTGATTTAAATTACGAAAAGACGACGACGTCTTATTTAAGGTAAGTATCCTACCATAGGTAGGTATAATCAAGAAAAAATATTCTTTCTTTTACTTCGTAGAATTACAAACATATGAATAATCTTATTCAACTCTGTTAACAATCTTCAACTTCAAAAGTTAAAGGTAAGTACATTTCAGATTTTAGACAAAATAGCTAAGTATTCCTAAGATGAACAAAACATCTGTTAGGTTTTTTTCAAAAAAAATCTTTTAACCAAAAATAGGTAATTCCTCATTAATTAATAGATAAAAATCATTAAGTCACTATTCAACGATAAGCATTCTTTTTATAAACATAATTTTCAATTTTAATTCACAGGATATATATGCGTATACATTCATCTACACTATAGATATTTATGAAATATTTTTTTTTTGTATTAATTCTGATCACATTCATCCACAGAAATTTATCAAATAAGCAATAAATTTACAGTACCTTCTTCGTAGGTGAATACCCACTTAATAAATAACTGGATCCTTGTCGGTTGTTCCGTATCAATGATGATATCCGTTATTGGTGGCACTCAGCATACATAAATATACGATCTGCTGCTACTCCCACGATGATACACTATCGAACGTCCTTGCCGACAGTTGGTGATAAAAAAAAAACTGAATTTCCACGAGTGATATAATCCTGATTGGGATTCCTGATGAACTTAGGTACATCGAGATTTCCAACGGTGATTACGATCTCAACGTGAGTTTATGTTGATCATAAATTTCATATACGTGAAGATAATTGAATTAAAGGTGAATTACAGTTGAATAAAATTTAAATTAAAGTTGAATTAAAGATGAATCCTATTGGACTAAAGATGAGCCCAATTTTTAGTTGAATACGAATCCAGGCAGTTCAGGGTGTTTCTGGTGGATGTGTATGTGGGGTTCTTTCTTTAAGATTCGGAAAATAAGTTACAACTATTTGTTCTTTAAATAAATTTAGTTATTTTATTCTTTTGATTCTCGGCGGGCGCAACGACAACAAGACTTACTACATTGGCTCTACTTTTAAGACTAAACTTGACTACTTCATGGTGTACATTTATTTGCAAAACTAAACTATAAAAAGTAGGGACGCGTATTCTGTTTTATTTGTCTGTCCGGTTGGTTGGTCGTCGTCGTTCGTACGTTAGTATGTGTGTAAGTCTGTCGTGCAGTAAAACCCCTATCCCACAATCGGCTATCCTGACGACTCATTCGCCCCGAATGACGGATTCCACGGTTTCATGTTTTCCGCTATGGTGTTCGTCTTATTGGGTCCTTCGCCTTCACCCACCTTCTCCACGTCATATCTTCCGTGATCTCGTTTTTGTGTAACCTTATAGGGCCCAAAAAATTTCGGTCGAAGCTTCATGCTGGTTCCAAACTGCGTACGCTTAATGGCGACGAGTTCGTTTAGCTGATACTCCCTCTCTGGGACACGATTCCGGTTGAAAGACTTCCTATTTTCACGCTGAATGACGGCGATATTTTCAGCAGCTTCCTCACGCACAGCTTCTCGTTCGGCATTTAGTTCCTCGATATTGGCGTCATCTAACCACTCTCTGAGGTCAGGGTATTCCGGTGTCCGCATTTCCAGACCTGTCAATATCCTGAAAGGACTGAACTTTGTGCTTCTTGTCGGTGAATTGTTGAGCACCTGCTGTACACGCTCGACGTGTCTGTACCAACTTTTGGAATCTCCCATACTCGCTTTTGCTATCATTGGAACTATAATTTTGTGGATCCGCTCCACCTGTCCATTTCCTCGAGGAACTCCTGTTGCAATCAGCAAATGTTGGATATTTTCCTCCTTGCAGTAGTCCCCGAATACCGTTGCTGTAAAAGCTGTTCCACGATCTGATATGATCCGCCTTGGGTTTCCAAAAATCGCGGCTTGTTTTTTAAGCCGATCCAACACTTCCGCTGCTCCTGTGCTCTTCGTGGGATAGAGCCACACGAATTTAGAAAAAGCGTCAACCACTACCAGAATGTGGTTGTATTGTTTGTGGGTCTGTTCCATTGGCCCAACGTGGTCTATGTGAAAAGTTCCCAACGGCTTATCCTCTTTATTGATTGGTTGCAGTAAACCTTCTTTCTTTCCTGCCTTGGACTCAGTGATGATGCACTTGACGCAGCCCCGAACTATCTCCGTTACCTTCTTTGTTAAATCTGGTACGAAATACATCTTTTCCACAGCATCCTGGGTTTTCTTAATGGAAAAATGTCCCTGTTGATGCGCAATGATAATCAACTCCTTTTCCATTGCCGATGGTATGACTATCAATTCCTTTACTGGATCCTTACACAAGACTCCTGCCTTCATGTAAAAGTCCTCATAATCCTCCTTGCTGAGAATTTTGCGCACGGCCCTTATCCAATCGTCTTTGAGTTGTGCTTCTTTTATTCTGTGATTCAACGAATCCTCTATCAAGAGACATGAAACTCTACTTAAAGCATCGACATGCTTCATCCTCGATCCAGATCGGTGCTCAATCTCGTATTCAAATTCTTGCAAGAACATCGCCCATCTTGCGACTCTCAGCGGCACATCTTCCTTTTTCATGGTCTGCGTGAATGCATTGCAGTCTGTTATGATTTTGAACTTGATGCCCAACACGTATACTCGCCACTTCTTCAAGGCTTCGATTATGGCTAGAACCTCTAGCTCATACGAGTGGTACTTCTCTTCATATTTGCTTGTCTTTCGGCTCATGTACTGAACTGGGTGGAACATTTGATCTTCCGAATCCTTTTGTAGTAAGACAGCACCGTATCCAAATTTGCTGGCATCTGAATGGATCTCCGTTATTGCTTTTGGATTAAATAATTTTAGAACAGGCGATTTCATCAAAACTGCTTTAAGCTGTTCAAAAGCAACCAACTGTTCTGCTTCCATTTCAAATCTTATGTTTTTCCGAAGCAAATCCGTCAAGGGCTTTGCAACCACAGCAAATCCTTCCACAAATCTTCGGAAATATGAAGCTAGACCTAAAAAACGTTGTAGCGCTTTCTTGTCTGCTGGTACCGGATATTCTCTTATTGCCTTTGTTTTCTCGGTTGAAGGTTGGATCTTTCCATCTTCAATGATGTAACCAAGGAATTCTATTCGCCTCTTTAGAAAGTTGCATTTTCTCCAATTCAGTCGCAGTCCGTATTTTTCGGCCACCTCTAGCACTTGTTCAAGCTTTCTCATGCCCTCATCTTCGTCTTTGGATGGTATTATTAAATCATCCATGTACGCTTCCACTACTCCAGCCTGGATTAATGTCCGGTATATCGCGTTGATAAAGCGTGCGAAAACTGCTGGGGAGTTAGATATTCCGAAAGGAACGTACAGGAATTCATATTGTTGGTCCAGTGTTACGAAGGCTGTATATTTTCTAGAACTCGGATCCATCGGAACATGGAAGAAACCGTTTTCTAGATCCAACGTTGTAAACACTTTTTGTCCTTGCAATCGTTCAAGAACTTCGTCCATTTGTGCCATCGGAAAATTATCGCGAGTTATTTTTTCATTTAGTTTCCGGTAATCACAGCATAATCTCTTCGTTCCATTCTTCTTTGAGACCAGTACAATAGGCGAGGCATACTCCGATTTACTTGGTTGTATAATCTTTTGCTCAAGCCATTTGTCCACCTGCTCGCGCACCACCACTTGATCCGCATGCGCCAATCGTCTCGGCCTATGGAATATCGGCACTTCGTCCTTCAAAATTAATTTCATTGACACCGGCGACGGTTCCTGTCTGACCGGTTCATATTTCCTTACCATGTGTAACAATTTTTCACGCATAGTGGCGTTCAAATGGTCAACATCAAAATTCATCTCCCTTTCGAAGATCCCCTCCTCGGTAGCCAAACATATTTTACCAAATTCCTTAATCAATTCCAGCTTCTCAAGTCTGCGATTGGTGTCGGCAGAAATGGTTGTTCGTACCCCTTTCCCAGTACTCCATCGTGGTCCATTTTCCCCACCCAAAATATCCCGTGGCCCCTTTTCACCACCCAAATCATCACGTGTGCGTTTATCAGCATCCCAACTAACTCGTGGTCCATTTTCCCCACCCAAAATATCCCGTGGCCCCTTTTCACCACCCAAATCGTCACGTGCTCCCGAATCGGCACCCTTTCCTCCTTCAGTTGAATTCCTTCTGCATTTAAATTCCGCCCCTTCACTTGTCACGTTCAAATTTACCATTTCCAGAATGTCATTGCCGATCACTGCTGCATATGGCATGTCTCCTTCCCCGACTACATGAAATTGAAGTTCCAATGCAATCCCATCCACTTCTATTTCCAAAAATACACTTCCCAGAGTTGTAACTCGTTTTTGGCCAATTCCCAACAAATTTCTCTTTTCAGTTGTCATTTCCACGAAATTCATCAGAGTCAAACTATCATACCTCAACAAACAAAGATCGCTTCCAGTATCCACCAGTGCGCTAAGTGTGCAGCCTCCGACTAAAATATCTTTAAATATTCTGTTTGAACCGATAGCCAATTGTATTCGCGCTTCTTGAAACGGGTTGTTGCGAACGGCTGTTGTTGCAGACTGTCCACGTCGTTCATCGGCTCTTCTATTTGTTGGTTGCACATTAACTCTGCAATCGCGTGCCATATGTCCCTGCTGATCACATCGAAAACACTTGAAGGTTGAAGTCGATGCTCTGCAATCTCTGGCTATGTGTGATGCTTCTCCACATCGATAGCATGATCTGGAACCTCGTTCCTGCTTTGCCACCACCTGGCTCTGGACACTGCTACTCGGAACATAACGTGTGTTTCCCCTTGTGTTCGTTGTATGAGATCCTCTCGCCTTCTCGTATGCCCTCAACTGAACCTTGAGTTCGTCTATCGTCTTGGCCTGGTATAGTATCGCCTTATTGCTCCTTGCATCAGGTATTCCCTCGATGAAGTACTCAATCACACTCTCCTCTTCCAACGATATCGTGTTTCCCAATTCCATCAGGCCGTATAGATACTCCAAGAAAGTTTCGGTCGGTTTTTTGCGTCGCATACTTAGACGGAAATGCACCTCGGCCGCCGACAGCTTCTTTCCAAACTCTTTAACGAGAGTTGTTTTTAAATTACTCCAGCTGTTCACGCCTGTCTGGCTTCTCAGAAATAATCTTGCCGCCCCCTTGAGAAGTTGTTTCCCGTAAACAAATTTCTGTACCTCGCTCCAACCCACCGTCACAGCATTTTCCTCGAACTCCTGGATCCAGAGATTAATGTCCATAGACCCAGTTCCATCAAATGGATTCAGCGAATCCTCGATGTCGCGAAGCGTAAACATGATACCTCTTTCAGTTGAAATTCCGCTGGCTTCTTGGAAAACGTCTTCCTCGTCGTCGCTTTGTGTAAACCTATAATGGGATAGAAGCCTGTCCTGCAATGTACGTTTTAGTCCGGTTGTTGGTAGTTGCAGTTGTGTCAGTTGTTCCTTCAATTTTTCCACCGTCAACCCCAAAATACAATCCCTTTCCATCAAATCGCAAAATATTTATTCCAAAATTATTTATTTTTAAAATTTAATTAAAGTTACAATTTCAAAAAAAAATATACTCTAGAATTAATGATTTACCATGAGTTTATAAATAAGAGCCAATTCACAAAAAAAAACTACTAGTGTTGTCGTTGCTTACCCCTTTTTTTATTTTGACTGCGGCTCTGGTTCCCCTCCTTCACGAATTATGGTACACGGCTCTGTCTTTTCTCCTTCGGTATGATCTTCAATGTGTGTGTACTGTACAACTTACTGTCTATTTTTAAATTTGCTTGAGCACAACCACGCATCTGCTTTTCTGCTTTTCTTTTTAACTTTTCGCACAGGAGAACTTGAGGGTTGCAACTGGCTTTTTTTTTCAAAACAAATGTGCAGGCAGATCGTCTGTTCACTGTTGCTCTTCTTTTTTTTTTACCGTCTCGCACTGAATCGTTGTTTGTTGTTTGTTTTTTTTTTTAAGAAAAAATTAAACGAAATGCAATTTGGTACTTGTTGCTATAATGAGCAAACAAGACACATAATTTAACACTGCGATACACTATTTCATTCGTTCAACGATATCGATACCTTCTTTTATGTTACTTGCTGTTTTGTTGAACAAGCAAGAACGCAAGCACTTTCAAACTTTTTTAAAATATTCCGCACTAAATCCGCATTTAATCCGCACTTAATCCGCATTTAATCCGCATTTAATTCGCATTTAATCCGCATTTAATTCGCATTTAATCCGCATTTAATTCCCGGACGAGTCCCCAATTTGTGGGGTTCTTTCTTTAAGATTCGGAAAATAAGTTACAACTATTTGTTCTTTAAATAAATTTAGTTATTTTATTCTTTTGATTCTCGGCGGGCGCAACGACAACAAGACTTACTACATTGGCTCTACTTTTAAGACTAAACTTGACTACTTCATGGTGTACATTTATTTGCAAAACTAAACTATAAAAAGTAGGGACGCGTATTCTGTTTTATTTGTCTGTCCGGTTGGTTGGTCGTCGTCGTTCGTACGTTAGTATGTGTGTAAGTCTGTCGTGCAGTAAAACCCCTATCCCACATGTATGTGGGTGCTTAGTTGGTCGACTGAGCATTCCTTGCTCAATAACGACACACTTTTATCGTCTTATCTAGCCCACATGTATCTACTGATGAACTCGATACGTCCTGGCTGCCTAAAAATGAATAAAAAACTTCATTTTAGCAACAATATATACTTTACTCGTGTGTCCACGAGGCAAAAAAAAACTAAATGCATCGGAATTTGCGTATGCAGATGCCACTGCATTACCGACTTTACAACAAAAATTGCATTTCATCTTACCTGGATGAATATTTTATTGAAGTTCGTGATATTAAAGTTTGTTTTTCGAGTCCTCCTGTTTTAACATTGGGTAGGTACTCTTATTGGGAATCGAATTATCGGATCCGTCTGCTTTTTCGATTGTGACGATTCTAATTGTCTGTTCGGGATAGCTGGCAGGATCACGTATTATGATGCGCCCTTTTTGTCCATAGTACTTTTCGTTAAAACAAACAATTTTTGCTCCTAACAACTCGTTCTCTCTTCCGGACATGAGGTCGTATCTTTATATACAGAAAAACTGGTAAGTATTTGTATCTACATTTGTCACATGGACAAAATACATTTTATTTGGATTTGTTACTTACTTTTTTCTATGATTTTTCTTGTAGAATTTCTTTCGATTTTAGGTATGCTTTCTTGGATATTCTTCTCCTTTGTATTCTTAAGGATTTTTGTTGGATTTCAATCCACTTTTGACGACAATTTTTCCTGTTGGGATTCGCATGTGTCTTGCTAAAATGGAGTCACTGTTTCTGTCGAGGTGCTTTCTTTGTACAATTCTTGGAGTGATTTTTGTCGATTATCGTCTGAATCTCTTTCCAATAATGCTCCAGTATCTGGTTTATGTAATTTATTAACATACGTTGCGACTTTCTTAGCAGACGATTTTCTGTCCGCCATTACATGCGTCGGTTCTATATTGCGGTGCAGTTGATCTCGGCCAATCTCTTGGGAAATCTGGAATATTATCTCTTCGAGGTGTTATATACGGATCTGGTCTGGTCTCTACAGCTGGTTCTCTTCTCGAATCATAACGGCGAGTATCCGGCGTCGGTTGGTCACATAACGGAACTTCTGGTGCTCTAGGTTGATTAGTGAGGTTTGCGTTAGCTATGGCAGTTTTTATAGCACTACTAACTCGTTCAAGAACTTGCGCTTGATTCTGGGCTAGCGTCTCCTTAAGGGTTTTGCGGTGCTCCGCACGACTACACCCTATTGTAGCTAAGGCAATTTCTTTCACATAATCTTCCCATCTATCCACATCCGTTCTGTCACGATCCCTTGCTGGACTTGGTTCTCTGGCTGGGGTCGCTGTATGATCTTCTTCTACTAACTGTATTACTTCTTCGGCTATCCTATGAATATTCGAAGCCCTTGGTTCTTCCTCCATCTGACTGAGGTCGACAGCTGCTGCTCCCTCCATCGTCATGTCGTGTGAAATGTCAAGTCTTCTCTTCGATCTGGTATCGTGGAGATCAGGCAATGTAGGATCTCGAGGATTTCTACGTTCCTTTCCGTCTGTTGTTTCTCCTTTCCCTTTCGGTTTAGGTAACGGCATTCTTATTCCACTTCACAATCACAACTTTCACTTACTCAATTCCTTATAAGAAAGTTTCGGTTTCGAAACAAAGAACTTACAAAAAAAAATTTTCAAACAAATACAATAAAAAAAAATATATAAACTTAAATGATAATGTTTTACAATAAATACTTATTTCCTACGCTAAAACTAAAACTTACTAACTAAACTAACCTAATATTTATGTTGGGTAAACCCACTGCAAAAATATTCACAAAATCAAAAACTAATAACTAACCAAAATCTAAACTAAATCAATAACTAAATAACTACCTAAACTTCAAAAACTGTAACTTGAATACTTAAATTTTTACTAATTTAAAAATTCAATTTACTTTACCTAAATACTATCCAAAAACTACTAAATAAACTAAACTACCAGAAATTCAAAAATACCTAAAAAATTTAAAACTACTACTACAAAATAAGCCACCAGGCAAAAACTAAAAATAACTAACTAAATAAACTCCACTTGCCACCAGGCACTCCAATTTCCAAATCAAAAAGATGATTTGCAGAAATTGCTAAATCTCCAAACTAAATAACCTCCACTTGCCACCAGGCACTCCAATTTCCAAATCAAAAAGATGATTTGCAGAAATTGCTAAATCTCCAAACTAAATAACCTCCAATTGCCACCAGGCACTCCAATTTCCAAATCAAAAAGATGATTTGCAGAAATTGCTAAATCTCCAAACTAAATAACCTCCAATTGCCACCAGGCACTCCAATTTCCAAACCAAAAAGATGATTTGCAGAAATTGCTAAATCTCCAAACTAAATAACCTCCAATTGCCACCAGGCACTCCAATTTCCAAACCAAAAAGATGATTTGCAGAAATTGCTAAATATCCAAACTAAATAACCTCCAATTGCCACCAGGCACTCCAATTTCCAAACCAAAAAGATGATTTGCAGAAATTGCTAAATCTCCAAACTAAATAACCTCCAATTGCCACCAGGCACTCCAATTTCCAAACCAAAAAGATGATTTGCAGAAATTGCTAAATATCCAAACTAAATAACCTCCAATTGCCACCAGGCACTCCAATTTCCAAACCAAAAAGATGATTTGCAGAAATTGCTAAATATCCAATCTAAATACAACTAAATACAGCCCCCAGGCACACTACTTAATTTCCAAAAACTAAATAAACTAAATAAACTACTTAAATTACAAAAATTCCCAAAATTTCAAAAATTTCAAAAATTTCTAAGATTAATTAATCTCAAAAAAACTAATTATTAAATATGGTTTTCAATAAATCATGATAGGATTTGGGACGTGGCTAAGCGATTCCATTTGATGACTTCGATGCCAACTCCAACAACAACAACATAAAAAAAATTTTTCGAAACTCACAACTTGAATTTCACTACTACATGTTTTTGACTACATTAGATCAAAAAAAATTCTTTTTTATATAAATCACTAGCAACCTAATTGCCTTAGTTTAAACTATCTCGCCGCAACTGACTTAGGTGAGAAAAATTCATCTCCTAACGGTCAACTTATCAAGTCTAGACTTGAAGAACAACTAAAGAATGCTACATAAATTCCTAATTTTTAAAGATGTATGATGTTATTTCATAAACGTAAATGTACTAAACTATCTCTGGATACAAGATTTTCATAAGTCCTATCGCAGCGGACATGGGTAAGGAAAATGTTCAACCACCCATCGGTCGAAGGTACCTACTATATCTAACCAAAGACACACTAAACTTTGTTAGTTTCACTCAAACGCTACTGTCTACTGGATGATAACATCCAATACGGACATTTGTATTATTAACTAACGATATAACAAAAGTTGATATTAAAAGTTTTAATGTTCAAAAAAAATAATTTCATGAGAAAAGAAGAGAATTTAATCAGATTACTGCTGCAGACGTGTGTCAGGATAAAGTCACTAACCACCCGTCAGTACTTGTGAAAAAGCTTCCCTCTAGATCTTAAATCTCAACGAAATGTTCACTACAAAAACTGTAAATCTCAGTCAAAAAAAAATTTTTGACTACAAAAAAAAATCTCAAAAACTCAAAAAAAAAATTTTGAATTCGACTACTACCTCTCCGTCTCCATAAACTTCAACACATCGGGCCCCACGTTGGGCGCCATTAATTATGTAACGGAAAACAAAAATTAACCCACACATACAACAGCTCGCCAGTGGAGCCGAAGCAACTTTTAACAAAAACCTATATTAAAGTTTTTGAAGCTTCGTAACCGACATACTGAATCGAGTCGGGCTCCACGTTGGGTGTCATTATTTATGTAACGGATAACCAAAGTTAACCCAATGTTAATTCATTGTTACTAAAGTAAATTGCTAGTGGGACCGAAGTAAAACCTTGTTCAAATATCTAACTTCGCGTTTTTGAATTTTCGCAGGCGGAATCGCCAGAACTCCTGTTCGGGCTCAATGTTGGGCGTCATTAATTATGAAACGGAAATCACACCATGTATTATCACCATCACAAATCACAACGCGCCTGTGGGACCGAAACCAGGAACACAATAATAAGATTACTGTCATTTCCAGTCCCGTCCTAGCGAAATCTCCATCCTACGAAACTCAATGCCTCGCGTTGGGTAACAACACTTATGTAACGGAAATCAACATACCTAACACATCCAACAATATATCAGAGGGTACGAATTAAATCTTCATCGTGAAAACTCAATTTTTCATTCTTGAATCTTCGCTGGAGAATCAAAACACTCAGTCTTAGGTTTCATTTGATCGTCACCAATCATGTCATGGTGTATCTTGTTCTTTTACATTAGTATAGCTTCTTCACATAACACAGCATCAAAGAGACTGAAATCCCCAGGCCTGACATTGCCCATTTAGGATTAAACATCTTCTAAATGATAGATTCCAGTATCTCTCATAGGAACTTGTTCGTCACGCGATGTAACTTGTATACTTATGAATACACCATCCCCATTAAATGACGATAGGGTAGGGAAGCTGTTGTGAAATTCTCCCTCTATACCTAAAACCACGTATCTCCTTCTCTACAGCTGACCTTCCTGACTTAACTAAGGATCGCGAAATTGGGTTAGTTATCCTCTGTGCATTACCATCGAAGTGTAGATTAACGTATTATGGATTCCAGAGAAACAAAATTAACATGTCCTGTAGCTAATAGATGTATGGATAAGGGATGTAGTTCGAAATACCTGTCACCTACAATTCTTTAGCTCTATTCCCCCTATCCACAATCCACTAACACAGAACATGTGGTATATTTAGCTGATGTATATACCTTTTCAGAGTGACTAATAATGGAGGATTAAAAATAAACTTACGTCTGCTTATTTTCATGTCTCGAAACGAAATATCAGGAGAATAAGATTGGCTTCTCGACCGAGGATTCGGACTGACTTTCTATTCGATCACCATTACAGCTCGTTAGACTTTATGATTTAAATTAGATCGACAATAGCATTGATCGGTCTTTTTCTTTATTGAAGAAAGTTTTCAATTCCCTATCGCGTCAAAAACGAAGCTTAATATTCAATGGACTATGCTGAACTAATTTGTTTCATAAAAACTATCTAGAATCCCTTACACCAATCCTACAATCTGATCTAATGTACCGAAACAAATAAATACTTCGACACATCCGAGCAGCGTCGGATTGGGTTGGCTAGTGTTCAACCACCGCAGTTGGCCTGATAGTTGCTCGATTGCTTAGCTCGCCGAATGAGGGGAGGATCTTGCTCTGGGAACACTAACCGGTGTCACATACTATTTACAGACCATGATCTAGCTGACATTTGACCACCATAGTTTTGTTGAGAGCTGAGGCCCGAAGTGTGAATTATGTTTAGTGAAGATTTCTGAAATATGAGTCAGATTCAAATCTGATCTAATTTGGGAGCGCATAGATGTTCGTGCCTCCGTGAGTCGGTCTATACCCGCCCTCCATGTTCCGATATACTCACAAATAAAATTGAAGGAACCCTTTAATGTGGGAGTGATTTTTGTCGATTATCGTCTGAATCTCTTTCCAATAATGCTCCAGTATCTGGTTTATGTAATTTATTAACATACGTTGCGACTTTCTTAGCAGACGATTTTCTGTCCGCCATTACATGCGTCGGTTCTATATTATGCACAAAGAAATTGTCATAAAAAAAATTTTGCTCTGTTTCGCAATTTTACACAAAAATCATACCTTATTTTATGCTTTTCTTTTTCCTTTTTATGTTTTTAGATCTTGGATGTTCTTCTCCGCAATTTTTCTGGTCTCCAAATTATATATATTATGTCGCGAATTAAATTTTATTAACTTTTACTAGCACGCAACTTAATTCGACGAGACTTAATTTTGGAAAGAACAAACTCGAAACTATTTTTCTAAATCTGTTTCGTGACGGTTGTTCTTTTGTCAATATATTCCGCGTTTGAATTCGCTAGGTGAAAAGCTGTTTCGAGTAAGACAATATTTCCGTTTTGTTCTCCTCTCGCTTTTTCTTTAGGGTTGTTATGGACGCTTGGGTAAATTTTACTTATTTTCGCATTTAACTGCGTCATAACCCTTTATGAATTTATGCCGTATACAGAATGTGCTATCTGTGTGCATAAATTTCTGAATGCTTGAACACAATGATTGAAAATCATTCAAGTGTGCATTATGCAAATATAAACATTTTCGTTTTATGTCGTAAGTATTATTTTCGTCGTTTGGTAAGTATTTGTAGATTTTTCGTATTGGGTAAGTATAAAAATATGTACGTTTAGTACTTTTCTTGAATCAAAGTCGATTTCGTCTTAGTTATAAGGTAAGTATATTTTTGGTCGTGTCATAGGGTAAGTATAATAAGGTAAGTATCGTCGTGTATTTTGGTCAATTCAGGTAATAAGGTAAGTATAAGTTCGTTTTCGTTTGCATTGAGTATGATACAAATAAGATTTTCAGTGCTTCTAGTCAAAAGAACATTTCTGTAACATTTGTCAATTTGCTTTTTCCACTCTTATTTATGTCATAAACGTTGCGTATGTCTGTCAGTCGTCTGTTTCGTTATTGTCATAAATGTCATTGAGTTCTTTTGCACAATACACACACGACAAACATTCAATCTTCGTGATTGTTTGACATCAGTCTTTTTCAAGGCTTTTCTTTGCGGGTTTCGTGCGAAAGATTGATGAGTACAAAAAAAAATATTATATCGATCTTCACAATATTACGAACGCCTGCTTCGATTACTTGCGATCATCATAAATTACTAATATATCTTGTTAAAGGAGTTTCAACAAGAATATAACTACAGAAAAATAACCAAATTACTGAATTTTCATCTCATGCCTATGATTTCTTCCCAATTTCGGTGTTATTTTACTCGGTGAATAAGATGAAGTTTTCTGTCATGGTTTGCATGAAACTTTCAATCTCATTTTGTTCGAGCTTCAATAATACTATATGTACACGCCATCTAGGCAAATGCTTTGCAACTAATTTTGCTTCGTTCTCTAAATATTCCTGTGGTTAAACTTTTTACCACATGTTATGCAGGAGTATACATCTACAAATTTGCCACCTCATGAGCATCTGGTTGTGTAAACCCCCTCATGAAAAGCTGCGCAAATGGATTATAACGCCATCTAGTAATTTTTCTATATCGGCCACCCCGGTATATAGATTATTTGATATCTACTAGATGTCACTATATCCACTTTCTAGCATTTCTGTATATTGTATCTAGTTAGAATTTTTATTGTAACAGAGTTGTTACTTTGGTTCTCTCCTAAGATACCACACTTTGTATATTTTTATAGCAACTATTGCTATGTTATCTACATAAAGTCTTGTTTTCTATTGCTAATTAGGATTCATAATTTTAATTTATGAATAAAAATTTTCAAGTTGGTTCGGTTTGCTAATGATGATGGGTGTTATTATTCATCTATATGCCTGTGTGTACGAACATATTGTTAACATAGTGTAGGTGTAGAAGTGTTTTTCCTACAAAATAGACCCCCCTCCCATACGATTTTTTTCTTGTCTTAACTCCACCTACACGCTCAAGCTTTTTGGTGCATCTTATACCAATCATCCTGTATACATATTGCACATAACTTATATATTTTCGATAAGAAAAAAAAACAAACAAAATGAAATGACACTTTTCAATCTTACACCATGGCTAAACCACCTACTTGACCACCTCACAGACCAAAAAAGCTATTCCGTGTTTATTAATAACGTTTTAACATTAGAGTTAACGATAACTCATCGATAAATCGCGTTTATTAATAAGGGTGTATGTTTGTAATCGAGAAAAAGCTGCTTGCTGAACGAACGCAGTTAGTTAGAAAACTTCGTAAGTCTAAAATAGGTTACTTGAATTTTGAAACCATACTGTTGGGTCAACAGTCTACTGACAAAAAGGACGAAATCTTTTTTATATAAATAAACCTACCAGGAAAAAAGTTGACTGTGTGGACGTAAGTTTTTTTTTTTGCTGATTTTGCTCATAGTCTGTTGATTATGTTTTTGAAAAGCTTTAAAGAAGTTTTCTTCTTAATTTGTCAAATAATAAAAAAAATATGTGCAAAAGGATTCTAATACCACACTGTGCTACTCTTATCCAGAGCTTATTTTTTCCTTCAATTTTTTTGAATAAAAAGACAATACTAATATTTTTCTAGAAAATCCTCTCATTCATATTTTAAACTCATTTTCAGCTCGTAAAGCTAATCTTATTATTGAACATCGTATAAAATTGATGTTAAAATATGAAAAATGTTTTTGTTCTTTTATGTGATCCTTCTTTAGACCAACACAAATTTATTTGTATAAGCTCGTCTGTGTTGTGTGTTAAAAAGGATAACACAATTACAAAGGATAAAGTGGGCAACATATATTTTTCATTTTCTTCGGATTTTTTTATTACCAAAGTTTTTGGGTTTTTATTCGTTTAAAAAGTTTTTCTTAAACCTCTCACACAGATACATCAAATATTGCAACAAAAATAAAATGTAAGTGAGAAAAATTAGTGTGGGTATACAAAAAAAAATCTTTCTAGGTTAAATGTGAGGTTAAATGAAACAAAATCATTTGAGGAAGCATTGGTAAAACACTTTTCATAATTCCATTTAAGGTTAAAACAGTGGCGGCCTTTTTGTTAGTGGTTACGACACGTTACGAGACCTTTGTTCTTTTTGGTTAAATGTGTAAATTATAAAGTACATAATAAACATTGAATGTATGAAAAGAAATGCGAATAAAATATTTAAATTACCTATATTTTATTTTGAGTTTTAAAATATTAAATTTCAAGAATTGTGAAACCAATATATTAATAAATTGTCATAATTCACAAATTATAATTGATAATTTGTGTGCCTGTTCACTGTGTACGAAATATTCAAATAAAACACACTTAAGACTTAAATGCATGTAGAAGGGCTGAAAATAGGAAATTTTACAATTTTCTATTTTTAGTCTGTTTAGGTATTGTTTTTATTTTTTAAACTTATTGAAATAATAACATGGCCACTGAAAATGGAGATGTGACAGATATACTCCATCAGTGTTGCATTGATATTTCACTGCTAGTTCTGTTGTAATTACATGTTAAAACACAAAAACTGATTAGCCATATGATTGCGAAGGGGAAATAAATCTGAAGGTAGATATACAAAAATGTCCAGTCAAGAGGATTTGCTAAACAGCTGACTATATGAATATGTCTTTTGGTGTCTTTTTGATCGGTTTTGGTCGTTGTCCACATAGGATACTAAACTACTCGGATAGCCTATCTTGTGTGGGCGTGAACTTGCCCATTGCAAAATTCTTTTATAAGTGGTGCCGAATTCAACAAACTAAATAAAAGATACATCACCAGCGAACATCAAACTGTTGGGGGTGCATTGACACAGGGTTTATATTTTAAATGCCGTCTGCCATAATAAAACTTAAGTTGTAATAGATAGTAAGAAAACATATGTTTTAAAATTTTAGCATACCTATAACAATAGACCCAAGCAACACAATTGTCTCTTCATGATATCTTGAAGAATACTTTTACAAGAGATTTAAATTCTTCAGATAATCTTGAAGAGGTCATTAAGACCCAAAAAGACCTAAAGGGGTGGAGCCAATTGTATGGAGCTAAGAGTTGTTAATGTGGTGTTTGAAAGAGCCTTTAAAGAGTAATGTTTTTGATTGATATTTTAAGATAAATAAAAGACTTTTTTAAGATAATTTTGTTTTAAGTAAACAATGTGTGAAAAGAACCAACAAAAAAATTATTTGTTTCTCTTTTACACAAACATTATTTGAATACAATTAAAATGAAATGGAATGAACTATAAACTTATTGTAAGAAGATGAAAAGCTGTTTCATTTCAGTTTATGACTCTATTTATATTACATTTAATAAGCAAGATAAAACCAATTTAGTTAGATTTCAGAAAAGTGTTTTAATATGCAAGAATAAATTACCAACCTTATGACAAAATATCATTAAGTGACCGTTATTTACTTCTTAAAAAAAACTGTCAAAGAGTCAATAAAGAGTTCAAAACGAATAAAAAAATTATTAATTTTACGTAGGTAAATAATTTTACAATGTAAGCACATAATTTGGATAACACACAATAATATAAGATTAAAAAACTATTTTGAACCGTTTAGGTTTGCTTCGATTTCTTTCCTATCTACTATTATGTTGATCAGCTGTTGGCGACCAGCCAAGGAGCAATCATGGATATGCTGTTTTGTATATTGTAGAATGACACACAACGCGACATGCTAACTACATCCATTACGAACGTACCAACATACGATTTGAAGTTTTTAAGATGTACATACTTGAAAGAGTCAATATAAAAACATTTATAAAAGTAGATTTTAAGAGGTTTATAAGATATTTTTTTAAATGTGAAAACAAACAAATCTTTTAAAGACCTAAGTAACACGTCATTAAGAGGAATAGTATTGGGAAGATTGAACAAAGAGATTATTGTACAGAATCATTTGTTTGGAGAACTCTGCAAGAGTTTAAGTGTTACTTGGGGAGTTTATACACATAGAGAAATCATAAGTTTTATTTAATAAAACGAACCTCGATAAAACTTAACAGTATTCATTTTTAATTTTTTTCAAAATTAGGAGATTTTTATTAGCAATAAATAATTATCCTACAAAACAGTTGACGTTAAAAGAAAGAAAGACAATTTAATTCTCTATAAATATATGCTTATCATAATAAATATAAACATTCTTACGCCTGCAAATCGACAAAACACTTGAAGGTCGAGGGCATCAATACTAATACATTGTTCATGTGAACATTTATGACGTTTAGTTTAGTTTCCTGCAAATATCTCGGAATCTATGAACTTATTTCTGCAAAAATTGTAGCTTATATGATTTTCTACAAAAAAAGTTCGTAACACTTTTTACGTATACCATCAACCAATTTCGAGAAAAAAGTGATAAATTGTTCCAAGGTCTGACAACATTGTATTTGGCGCTTTTAGCTCTAATTTTGTGTGGTTTTCCCATTGAGCCTAATCCACGCACGAACTTGCTCTTGTTGCAAACTATGGGACTAAACATATTTTGATTCATGAATATCTTCATATTTTTTTGTTATATGTTAATTAGCTAAAAACTTCTTCATATTTTTTTGTTTTATGTTAATTAGCTTAGAACTTTTAATGCCATCTTGTGCCGCATACTTGACCTATGTGCCATAATAATTACAAATGAAATCGATTCAGCTGTTTTGAAGTTCTAGTCGAATTTGCAAGAAACCGTTAACACCAAATCTTCGTTATGTGCATTTTTAGCAATCATGAAATGCAGTTATATTGAGTACCTTGCAAGTAACAAAGTTTCATTAAAATCGTATGTTGTCTAAAAACAGACTCCAACAATTTTACATTTTTTTCTTGAAATTGGTTGATGGTACGATGAAAAGTGTTACGACCTTTTTTTATAGAAAATCATATAAGCTACAATTTTTACCAAAACATTTTTTGGCAAAAAGTTCAGAGTTTCCGAGAAATTTGCAAAAAACTGAAGAGTTACGTTCTTTTTTATAGAAAATCATATAAAATCATTTTTACCTTAACATTTTTTTGCAAAAAGCTCATTGTTCGGACCCTAAAACAAAATTTAGCTTTAGGGCCAAATCATGGGTACTTTTGAGGATTTGCTCAAGGCATAAAAACAAAGGTCTCCAGCTAAATCCAGCTTTGTCCGAATTATTTCGTAATTCTGCATTTTTTTTCTAATTTTCCTTGGCTGAAAGAGCAACAGCGCAAATTTTATTTTCGTAATATACCTAAACTGATTCCCCGATTTACCCCGATTTATGACGTGTGAAACTCCCGATTTCAAAAAATATATTAACTAGGTTGACAGCTGCTGATGATTAACTGGCTGAACAGAATGTAGCCTGTAGCTGTAGTATGTAGCGCTGTCGAAGTTATTGTCAAAATGTAGCTCAAAAAAGTAGCAAGCTCGTCCATTCTGTTTTAGCAGAAAGGTTAGGTGTTTTGAAGTTATGACTCATAGTAGCACTAACAACTTTTAGAAGATTTTCCTGAGCAGGGAAGAGCTGTGTGCCTTTTGGAGCTACTAACATTATACATGTTTTAATAAATCTCAAAATTTATAATGTCTATGAATGAATATCTTTTATCTAAGAACTTTATCTATGTCTTGAAGGCTATATCACAACCTGAACCGAGAATCAATAATTCTCAAACCAATTATTATTTAGTCGAGTCATTGCCAAATGTTTGGCCTCAATGGTGACACAATTTATATTTTGCTGTAAAAAATATTTTTTTTATAAATGTGTCCTTGATTTTTCCATAAAATTGGAGAGCATCCAAAACAAATTTTGCAATGAAAATATGATTTCAAATCATAATACATAATACTAATTGTATACATAAATGAAGAAAGCAAAACAAACCAAAGCGATGGAAAATTTGGATGGATATTTATGTATTTATGAATATTTGTGTATTAAGATTTCGGTTCAATTATAGCCTTGAGTTAAAAATATTTGCTGGCACTGGCACTTGTCCTAAGAGAAACTTACATTATGAATCACTTTCACTTCCTCATATTAAAATTTAATGGTATAAATGCTTTGACCTTGAAACATTATGAAGAAGTGGAATATTTATATTTATATATTGCATAATATCATCATTATAATGTAAATAATTAAAGTAAAGTCGTTAGAGATAAGAGTGCGCATTTTCGACTTTGGGCCATAATTCTGGAAAAAGTAAAGCTGTTATACATACTACAGCAAACTGTTATATGGAAGGCCTATCCTTATATATTTTGTGAACGAAAATATTACAAAAATAATTATGTTTTTTTGTTAAATAAACAAAGCAAGTCAGATTGCGCACTTTTGCCCAGTACAGTTCAGGGTTGCAAAAGCTTAATTCTTTATTAGCTTAAGCTTAGCTTTTAATTCAGTGGCAACTCTTTTTACACGAACTGCCTATGATAAAAATAGCTCCCGAGGTTTTTCTGGTTTTTTATTCAAAGTATCCGACTGGATGACAAATTGACAAAAGCAATATAAGTTTTTGTCTTACCTCTCTAGGTGAGATCTTATTCAGTAGTATTCTGCCAAGCTTTCTGCGCGGATAAAAAATGTGCTTCAATTCACAAAAAAATCGTCTAGATTTAGACCTTGGCTCATGTTATCCTAATTCAAAACTTTTTGTTTGCAATTCGTAAAAATGTACGAATTGATGAACCAAGACTCAAAAGTCTTGAATCACTAATTTTCAACCATTCGACCGAGCGAAAAAAGTATTGCAGTAAATTAAACCTTATTTTACAAAATATTATATCAATTAATGCATTTTTTTGCAAATTACAAATATGCCATCATGATCTTAAGAAACCATATCCTCAATTTACGACTTAAATTTTGTATTTTAAGAATTTATAAGTAAGAATCATAGTTTCGCTGAATTCGTCTAGTGATTTGAAAATTTTTTTTTTTTGTGATTTATGATTGTTTAGGTGTGATTTGCACCAGTTATATTACGAACCTGAAATATTGAGTCATAATTTAAAGAAACCATGTCTTCAATTAACAGCTTAAAATGCTAATATTTTTGTAATTAATTTTTAGATTTAATTTTATTTATATTGAAATGAACAATATTTTACTTAATTTGGCCCACAGTAGGGATTGAACTTCAGACGTCCGGTGTGAGAAACGAGCATCCTACATATAGTGCTAATCTGCAACATGATCACAGTTTCAATCGTAAAGATAAGTCGCACACATGCATTATAAGAGCTTCAAAATATACTCAAATTAAAACTCTAGTGAAAGATTTTACGGGAGCGTTACAATATCTAGCAATTTAAAATCTCGAATAACGAAATCTGTTTTTTTTTTTTAATTTCAAAAAAACGAAATATTGCAAGTTCAAAATCTCACTTTTCATAAACTGGCAATCACAAAATCCTGTTTTTTTAAATCTTGCATTTAAATCTCGCACACAAAAATCTCGCAATTTTCAACCAAAATCCCCTAAATTAAAACGCCACTAAATAATTGCTGAATCAAAAATAAACTTGGATACACCCAAACTCGCACCCACCCTAAATCCTATAGTGGGGCCCAGCAGGGGAGTTGCATGGGGCAGCATGCCCCCTTTACCACACTCACTGTTTTTACATCGTAAACTGACACTACTTTCTTAAGTGCAAGATTTAAGTTTTAAAGATTTTACTTTGCGTGTTTTTGTAATTGCGAGATTTTAAGAAACAGGATTTTGTAATTGCGGGTTTATGTATTTGCGATATTTCGTAGTGCGAGATTTGGAAAACGAGATTTAGATTTGCGAGATTTCATATTCAACCTAATTTTTACCTTGCGCTTGTGCCAAATTCAAATCTTTTATTAAATTGCGAATTCAAAGTATCAACTCGCGAATCAAAACTATAGATATATAGAAATGATCTTTGTGTTTTCGCAATTCACCACTTTGTATTTTTGTAAATTACAACTAAAAGGTGTCAATTCTTGAAAAGCTACTAGTAGAGTTATAGATTTGATGGCTCTGTTGTGGTGAATTACAAAATGTTTGTTGTAAATTACGATCTGAAATTGGCAATAAGAGCTATTTTAATGATGAAAATATAATTGATACTATTAGGTTTAAATTTGCGTTCTTTATTACAATTTATTGCTTTTCCTCAAATTGTAAATAATTTTATATCATTAAACCCAAAAGTTAAACGTACATATTTGTTATAGGTATTTTTATCTTAAAGTTTGCTGTAAATCAAAAACAAGAAAAAAGAAAGGTTTGTTTTCATTATTTATTTATTTAAATATTATGGTGTGACTTTTTATGCGAAAAAATGCAATCTGAGAGCAACCTATGGAGTGACTAAGCCTTACGCACTACAGCATAAGCTATCGGATAGTGGAATTCCCGCCTAGCACTTCTTGAGGTTAGCCACGACAAACAGACAGCACGCTTTCTTTTTTTTATCTCATACTCTAGCCTTGCTAAGTAGGATATATAGGATACAATTTTTTTAAAAGAAAGTATGAAATTCTTTCTTTCTTGTCTACAACTTCTTAAGGTAGGTATTTAATTTTAAGTTAGGTATTTAAGATAGGTATTTCATATTCAGTTGCATTATGGAACCCGAATTTCGTCTTTACCGACTGGCCAATTTTGGACTATTGATTTTGGCAATCTTTTGGGAAAAAAACTCAAGGAAATAGGTAGCAAGTTAACACTAACATTAAAAACAGCAGCGACCCAATAATATCCATCATTTTTAGACGTTTATATGACAACGATTCGTTAAAAGGCTCTTAAAGAAAATTAAAGTTAAAGATTGTTTTATAATACAAGGTAAACATAAATCAAACTAGAATATTTATTCTTTGAGGTATATAGAATGTGGTCAACCAAAAAATGAAAAATAACCTCAAGACCTTCAAAATCAACTGAGTCGTTAAAATAATTTTCTATGTTAATTTTTGTACACGTTTAATTCACTTCAAAAAGATCTTTTTCTAAGAAATTTTCGTTCCCTCTATTACCCTATCCATAATTTACCAAAAAAAGGACTATTTTCCATTTTATTTTGTTAAACTTGCCGCCATCCTATATCATTATAAAATATTGAAATGTGAAAGTCCCCAAAAAAATAAATAAAAAGACGTCAAAGAATGATGACCCGAAATATAATTTAAAATGAATAGACTTCACTTAATTGAGGAAAATATTTATCATCAACTCGCAGAGATGCCAACCAAAATTATTCTTCCACTTGAGAGATCCTTAATAATTATTGTCTTTCTTCATTTAAGTTACAATAATGGAAAGGAATTAAGCAAGTTTCTGCTTCAAATAATTTTGTTTATATTTCATTACACTTTACTTTATCTTATCTTTCTGCAAATGTTCGCTTTTTCTTTTTCATTTATTTTATCTTTTAATTCTTGAACTGGAATTCGACGTTCATTAGGTTTTTTTTTTTTATTTTTTTTAGGGAATCCTAATGACAGGATTTTCTCTGGCCTCTTTTATTTCAATTATTTACAATGATAATACTATAACTAAAGGAATCTATTAATTTGACTCAAAATAAATGATAACTGAAGAAGAAAACAAAATAAATATTAAAAAAATATACTTAAGGGTAAACCATCCAATCATTGGCACTCTTTGCTCATAACAATTAAACGCAAAAAAAGAACTAACTACTTATAGTTTAGTTTTTTTTTCCATTTTCATATATTTTCGTATTTTTTTTTTTTTGTGGCTGAACATATTTCCCCTTTTCAAGTTGCTGCTATGGTATGGCAACTTCTCTCACAACATAAGTCAAAGGATTATAGTTTATTAACTTAATAATTTGCTAGTGTGGTGTTTTTAATCAATACTATTTAACGTAAGAGGAAAAATGGACGTTTGTTAATTTATTAATGATATTGATTGCATATCTGTTTGCTCGGATTACCACAACCGACACAACGAAACCCCTGGTTTGACCAAGAATGTCGGCAAGTACATGGAGCCAAACAACAGACATACAAAGCGGAACTACAAAGAAGGACTAGAGTAGCGCGAGAGCTCTACGCGCAGAAGAGGAAATATGGAACACCGACTTCTCAGAAAAAAAAAAGAAGGAGCATGAAAAGCGCGCGATCGATGAGATGGAAGGATGCCCTAACAGGAATGAAGTTGGGAATTCTTACCAAAAGGTAAAAAGAACAAGAGAAGGCTACAAGGCCCGAACCGAAGCCTGCAAGGACCACCTTGGGAACATTATAGTAGAATCGCAGTCGGTGTTGAAGACATAGAAAAACAATTTTTGCAAATCATAAAACGGCGATGATGGACCGAATTCCGCTCCTACGCAAATTGCACCATTCCACCTTGACGACGCAGGCTAACTATTCTGCCCACCCGACCTAGATGAAGTGAAGATAGCTATATCTAAACTTAAGAACAATAAAGCTGCTGGAGCTGATGGCCTTGCGGCCAAGCTATTCAAAGACAGCTTGCAATGAACTGGTAAGGATTATGCACCAGGTAATCTGCAAAATATGGTCGGAATAAAGCATGCCTGATGAATGGAACCTCAGCATTGTTTGCCTGATCCTGAAACAAGGCGATCCTCTGGACTGCACCAACTGCAGAGGCATTAGTCGCCTTAACATCGCATACAAGATCTTTTCTGCCGTAGGTACTATGTGAACGCTTAAAGCCATTCGTCAACAACCTGATAGGTCCATATCAGTGCGGCTTTAGGCCAGGAAAGTCTACCACCGACCAAATATTCGCACTCAACAGATCTTTTAAAAAAACAGGAATTTCAAATCGATACCTGCACCATCTTTTCATAAATTTCAAGGCCGAGTATTACAGCATCTATAGAGGCGAACTATACAAAGCAATGTCAAGTTTTGGCATCCCTACTAAACTCGTCCGTTTGTGCAGGATGACGATTGAGAACTCACGCTGCTTTATCAAAGTCGGTAAAGACCTCACCGATACTTTTGATGTCAAGAATGGATTAGGACAAGGCGATGCACTGTCATGTCACTTCTTTAACATCATCCTTGAAAGAATAGTGCGAAATTCTCAGGTCAACACCAGAGGCACAATCTTTCAAAAGTCCGCACAAATACTCGCGTTCACCGACGATATCGACATAATGAAAGAACAAAGCGTGATGTCTGTGGTGCTTAACGGTGGTAGGTTTAACGGTGAATCAAGACAAGACCAAATATATTCTATCAACAAGAAAGGACACCCAACACCGTAGCGTCTAGGACAAAACTTCACCATTCACAGCTATAACTTTGAGGTCGTAAAAGACTTTGTGTATCTAGGTTCCGCTATCAACTCAACAAATAACACCAAAGCTGAGAAGAATTACTCTTGGGCTAAGAAGACAACTAAAGAGCGAAGCCCTCTATCCAGCAACTAAAGTGTGTCTTTATAAGACACTTATCATCCCGGTTTCTATTTATGGTGCAGAATCATGAACATTACTAAAGGTAGATGAAAATGCTTTAGGCTGCTTTGAAAGAAAAATTTTACGTGTGATCTATGGTCCTATCTGCGTAAATAAGGAATGGAGAAGAAGATATAACAACGAACTGTACGGCCTGTACAACAACACTGACCTTGTCACAAAAGTGAAAAGCCATAGACTAAGGTGGCTCGTTCACAAAGAGCGAATGGACACCAATGTTCCGGCCCGGATGGCCTTTAAATCCAAGCCCGTGGCACGGCGCAGTATAATAGGAAAGCGTAGCAGGTGCCGCACGCAAGTGGAATAGGACCTCAACCAACTTGGAGTGCGAAACTTGACTCAGCAAGCTAGAAACAGAGCCGCCTGGAAGAAGTTTGTTGGTTGAGGCCCTGGTCGACCCCGGACTGTAGCGCCACATTAAGCAAGCAAGAAAGTAAGTAAGTCAGATGTCAGAAGTCCAAGTGGAAGACTCCTGTTTTTTTTTTATTTTTTACTTTTACTCAATACGATTAAAATATGTATAAAATTATTCAATTAAACGGGGTGATTTTCATCATCATCATCATCATCGGCTCGACAACCGGGGTCCGGTCCTGGCCTCCTTCAACAAGTCTCTCCACCTATCCCGGTCTCGAGCCGACGCCATCCAGTTGCGCACCCCAAGGCTCCGGGCGTCCTGGTCTACGCCATCTCTCCAGCGCAAGCATGGTCTACCACGCTGTCGTCTGCCATAGAATGTACCACAAAGAACTTTCCGAGCAGGTTCCTCTTCGCTCATGCGAGCTAGGTGCCCTGCCCACCGAAGTCTACCGAGCCTAATTTTTGTCACTATATCTGCTTTAAGGTAGATTGCGTACAATTCATGATTGTACCGTCTCCGGAATCGTCCTTCCTCACATATGGGGCCAACAATTCTCCTTAAGACTTTTCTCTCGAACGCGGCTAAGAGGTCAGAGTGCCTTTTGCTAAGCACCCAAGTCTCGGATCCATATGTGAGTACTGGCAGAACCATGGTCCTGTACAGCAGTAGTTTTGAAGTTATGGTGAGATTTCTGGATTTGAAGAGCTTTGACAGACTGTAGTAGGCTCTGTTGGATTTGAGAAGCCGCCCGCGTATTTCTTCTTCTATATTGTTATCGGCTGCTACTATTGACCCAAGGTATTTAAAGGATTGCACCACTTCAAATTCGTGCTCCGCTACCTTGATTGTTTGACCAACTGTTCCTCTCGCATTCGACGCCACCATGTACTTTGTTTTACCTTCACTAACGTGCAGCCCCAGATTTTGTGCCGCCTGCTCGATCTGGATGAAGGAATCGTGTACAGCTTGCTCGGTTCTTCCGATGATGTCGATGTCGTCTGCGTAAGCCAGTATCTGGCTGGACCTGTTGACGATGGTCCCTCTTGTTGCCGTGCCAGAGTCACGGATTGCTTTCTCCAACGCCAGGTTGAAGAGGAGGCAGGCCAAACCATCCCCTTGTCGGAGTCCATTAAAGATGTTGATTGGTCTGGATAGCAATCCGGCTATTTTTACTTGGCTTGTTACGTTGGTCATGGTCAGCCTACATAGTCGTGTCAATTTATTTGGGATGCCGAATTCTCTCATGGCTTTGTAAAGTTCTACCCTGGCTATGCTATCATAGGCGGCCTTAAAGTCTATAAACAGGTGGTATGTTGGGATGTTAAATTCTAGACATTTTTCCATCGCCTGCCTAAGGGTAAAGATCTGATCAGTTGTTGATTTGCCTGGAATGAAACCACACTGATATTGTCCGATGATGGTTTTAGCGTATGGGGTTATCCGGTCTTGTAGGATAGAGGAGAGTATCTTATAGGCGGTACTCAACAACGTGATACCTCTATAGTTGCTGCACGTTGTGACATCTCCTTTCTTATGTATGGGGCATATTATACCTTTTCGCCAGTCTTCTGGCATTTCTTCACGCTCCCACACGTGCACTATAATATCATGAATTGCCTGACGTAGAGCTGGCCCACCGTGTTGAAATAATTCGGCTGGTATACCATCAGCTCCCGGGGCTTTGTTTTTCTTTAGCCAGTTTATAGCCTTCTCAACCTCTTCTATGCTTGGTGACGGCAACATAGGGTATTCGTCTTGAAGCAGTGGAGCCTCCACTTCTGCAGTGAGTTGACCATTTAGCAATTCATTAAAGTACACTTCCCATCGCTCCAGTATGCTTTGTGGATCGGTGATCAGATTTCCCTCTCCGTCCTTGCAGTATGTGCAGCGTGGTGTGTACTGCGTCATGTTTCGGATGGATTGGTAGAACTTCCGCGCCTGGTGCGGACCTCGCTCTCGGCTTTTTTCTATTTCACAGATTAAGTTCTTCTCCCAGGCTGATTTTTTCTGTCTGTGAAGCCGTTTTTCTATTCTTCTGAGCTCTTTATATTCTTCTTCGCGTGCCCGCGTTCTATGAGATTGCTGCAATGCTCGGTACGCAACATTCTTACGTTCAGTCGCTAGCTTGCATTCATCATCAAACCAGTCGTTCCGATTTCTACGACTGCTGCCTAAGATGGAGTTGGCAGTACTAATGACAGTATTCTTAAGGCGTGTCCACTTCTCATCTACGCCCAGCATACTGGCCCCAGGACTTACTCTCCCTAAATCAAGCGATTCTAGGGCGAGTCCTAACGCATTACCAAAGGTGTTACTGGCATTTTCATTGCGCAGGGCAGCCGTGTTGATTCGAACTTGATCGGCGGATGCAATACGTCTTCGCAAGGCAATCCGCCCTCGGAAGACCATTGTGATTTTCATACGATGTAACAAATAGCTAGAGTGAGTAGGTAAGGTCAGTACAAGAAAAAAATACCCCCTATCTATCTCCCTTAATTTAAGCGGGAGTGGACATTATCTAAAAAATTTACTTATCATGGAAAAAAAATATTTACAAACAAAGAAAGCAGTAAAATGTGATTTGACTTTTCAAAAACCAAAAGTACGTTTTAGAATTAAGAATTTGATAAGTGTTTTTAGTAAATGCTTTTTGAAAAATTTATTTTTAAAATTAATAAAAAAAATGTTTTATTTCAAAATCTTTTAATTTTTTAATTGCATTATTGTGGATATGGATTATTTACAGATATGTCTGAGATACAGCTGATTTATTTTTGGGGTCTTCTGACCCCTAAATAGAAATAGGTGAAAATCTCAAGTTTTGGTTTGCCATGATCTTACCACTGGCGGGGGATCTTAACAATAAAAATTAAACTGGTTTCGGTAGTAAAACGTATTCTGGTTTATTGTTGGGCTGACTGCCTCTTTTATATTTAAAAATAAATACATAATTTGCTTACTATACTAAAATAACTTAACTTCGGTGGTGTGTTGCGTCATCGAATGATAGGTGCATTTGCACTCATTGACGCTTCGAATTCAGGTGTAGTTGACTGTCATTTGGTTTGTAATAATTATTGGAGATGTAGGTTAGCATTGCTTGCGTTTGTTTTGCTTCATTGCTGCGATTTCAATTGTAGCTGACTGGACTCGGTTTGTATTTTTTTATTAATATACAGGTTGATTGGTATACGATGCACCAAAAAGCTTGAGCGTGTAGGTGGAGTTAAGACAAGAAAAAAATCGTAAGGGAGGGGGGGTGTATTTCCCCCCGTTTAGGCGGGAGGGGCAATTTTCTAAAACATTGACTTAAATTAGAAAAAAAATTATTTAAAAACAACGTTGAATGATACAAAGCCTTGTTATATTTTTTTGGAAAGCCAGAAAACTACTCTTTTATTTTGTTTTAAAATTAAGTTGTTTAAGTAAACAGTTTTAAAAAAATTAATTTTCAAACTCAAAATTTAAAAAAAAAATGTTTAAACTAATTTTTTTCAAAATTTTATGTAATTAACTATTATTTTTATTTTCAAAATTCAATGCTCTTATTAATTTTTAGTCAAAAACAGAAAACCGGGTGCCAAAATGTATCTTAGTTTTTGAGAAATAAAAAAAAAATTAAAAGTAAAACTAGTAAAATAAGTAAAAAGTTAACTCGTTTTTTTTTATTATTTGATTAAAATCGGATGGTATGTAATAAAAAATAAAAAAGGGATAATTATCTAATTAATAATTGACCTGTGCAGGTCAAATTTGGGAAAACCAAAAAAGTGTTTTTCTTGGAAAAAAATACTTCTAGTTTTTCTTAATTTCTCAAAAACTAAGATACATTTCGGCATCCGGTTTTCTGTTTTTGACTAATAACTAATAAGAGCAATGAATTTTGAAAATAAAAATAATAGTTAATTACATAAAATTTTGAAAAAAATTAGTTTAAAAAAAATTTTTTTTTTTAGTTTTTTTTTTTTAAATTTTGAGTTTAAAATTAATTTTTTTAAAACTGTTCACTTAAACAACTTAATTTAGAAATTAAATAAAAGAGTAGTTTTCTGGCTTTCCAAAAAAATATAACAAGGCTTTGTATCATTCACCGTTATTTTAAAATATTTTTTTTCTGATTTAAGTCAATGTTTTAGAAAATTGCCCCTCCCGCCTAAACGGGGGGAAATAGACCCCCCTCCCCTACGATTTTTTTCTTGTCTTAATTCCACCTACACGCTCAAGCTTTTTGGTGCATCTTATACCAATCACCCTGTATAGGTCAGGTCAGCTTTGCGTTTTGTTTTATAAGTTGTTCAACATTTCCTCGCGTACACAATTGTAGATTTTATTTTGTTTGTTGATGATATCATAAACATTTTGCGTCTTCCAGATTTGTTTCCCTTTAATTCATTCATTTATTCATACTTTTAGTGATAATAACATGCTTTTATGTGACAGAAACTCAAATGGATGGCTGCGCTTAAGATACGCATTTAACAATTTATTATATTTTGTTTCAATTTCCTGCGGGTAGCTTAGACCAATAAAATAGGCGTTGGTCACAAGAATATTCACCTCGATCTCGTTAACCATGCGAAACCATGACTCCATTTTGTTAATTTCTGCTAGGCCATCATTTAGTTTTTTGGTAAAATTGTTGATCATATTGTTGATTCTGGCTTCAGTCTTGTTACCACCAACGATATTCTCATGGAAACGTATTTTTTTGTAATAGTCAATAAGGTTTTTCGATGGTTTCGTGGTTCGTTTGTGTTGAAATTTCTTTGTGCTAGAGGTGCTGCATCCTCGTTTGCCAAGCCGGTTACGTTTAGATATTTAGTTTTCCTGGGTCGCTATAAATAAGGTTCCTATAAAATGTGTCGGAACCATCAACCTGATGAAATGTATGTATCGTTTAATCTCAGCCTGATATCTTAACCACATACCACAAAAACCAAAGTGTACACAAAATACCTATATCAAACAGTAAACATGGCCCCACATGGCCACATCTATCCCTTATAAAAGCCACAATTTGTGTTCATTTTTTTAAGTGGTCCATTTTTGCATACCTTCATAAGTATTTCATGGAAGATGATGCAGCAACGTACCATAGGTTTTTTTATGTTTATTTCCGAATTCTCAAAATGTCTGAATTTGTTAAGCCACTTGGGAGTGTAACCCAAGCATGGTGTAGTGTAAGTAAATTCTTCTTGCCCATCCGGCAGCTGTTCACAACCATATAACGGAAAGCGGAAATTGAGCAATGTTGCCTTGTTGTGCTTGCTCTGAACCGTGGACAAATGAATGTCCTTACAGACGACGACACGACACTCTAGCAGAGAATAAATAAATAAAAGAAAGGCTTAAACTTTTTGGTGCCACCAGCCTGTCTCGGTTGGATATTTTGCAACGCGTTAAAGTCTAAACACTTGACATAGATAGCACAGTGGAGAAGAGTGGTTTTAGAGATGGGGAGATATAGCTATATTTAGATTATATCCTTAGTGCTTGGTGCGAATATCCTTTTTCCTGAGTTATTTCATTCTCATGAGAAAAGTAAACACCATCCCTGATGGTATGACCGTATCGAATTTTTAACTAAGCAATTTTTTCTTCCTGTCCCAGAAAGAACGCAAATCTCTGCTAGCACTCGGCAATGAGGAGGCAATTGGAGCACGTCTATGATAAACGTTAATGGTACCTACATAGAAGTACGGGCCAAGGGAGTAGACATGACGTCATACAAATGCAATTTAATACCATGAGGCTATAAACTATGTACATTCCTGTTCATGGTAAAGAAAAACAACCAGAAGGTGATCGGGGAGGATAAATGCTTGTTACCTTTGCCTTGTATATTCTTTGTGCAGATTTTTAATTATGCAAATTAAAATTAATTTAATGGTTTTAGTTTTTTTTTTCATAATTTGCAAATTATTAGCTGCAAGGTAATGAACAAATTTGTACAAAATAATTGATTAGGTACTCGTAGGTTGTGTTTGCTTGTAATTTCTTTTGTCGGTCTAACAAATTTGTCCGTGGAACAAACACGATAAAAATGGATGGACGGAATAGTCAATAGGCTTATAAATGATAGTGGTAAGATATGATCGGATTAACACTACGATTCTGCTATACCGCCACCGTTGTGAAGGGTCACAGAGTGACAATCGCTTGCCATTGATTTTTTTGAGGATGGTTGTGACTCGATAACATTTTTCGTATTCTGCAATGAAAGTCAAACAAAAAGTTACAAAGAAACTCACCGCATTATGGTGAATATTTTTCCTGAATTTGTTCGTGCGCCATTATTTTTAAAACTAAATACATAATTCTTTTTTTTTTTTTTTTTTTCAAACTTAAAAAATGTTGTTTTCGTTTTTTTTAATTTTTCAAAAGTTTAACACAATGAATTAGCAACACTTCTTAAATCAAACGCAGCCAACCATGCGAACGCGAACCAAAACCATTTTTAAGTGAAAATGAAGAACGTAAATCACGGTTTTGTTGGTACCATCGCAAGCATGGAGAAAAAGCAAAAAAATTCAGAGCTCCTTACTCATTTAACGTTTCGTTAAACTAACAGGCGGTTCTTAAGGGCCAACCATAATAGTCGAAAGCAAAAGGAACCTAATGTCATAATTCTACGTCAAATTTCCTTAAGTGCCGTCAATTCCATGAGTCGACCATAATGGTCGGATGCAAACGCAAGCAAATTTCACATGTATTTGGCTGACTGTCAAATTTACGTACGTAAACTGCGATATGGAGCGCTCTTCACGTACCGAGGCGAAAGTGAACGAACATTGAACGAACCTGAGCAATCCGACATTATGGGCGCTCTATATAATTTGCTTGTATTCGCATATTTTCGTACGATTCCGTACGCACTGTTTTGACTATTATGGTTGACACTAACTTTACAGTGTCGCCTTTTTGTGAGACACACAATTTCTAATTTGTGTTTTCTTATAGATATCGGCGATTCCACCAACAGCACACAAAAAGAGATCATTTCACACCGATAAAGTGAAAATATACGCAGCAAATAACACCTCCATCGCTACTTAAGGAACCAAAGCTATAATTCTAGATCTTGGATTGTGGCGTCTATTTTTTAAATGGAGTTTTGGGCTGGCAAATGTACCATGACCAATAATTGGAGCGGATTTTCTGAAGCATTTCGAAATATTAGTTAATCTAACCGTAGTGCATACGACTTCGAAGACTGTGCAAATCTGATATGCGTGGGTTCGAATTCTATGGTGTGCATGTAGAAAGTATTTCATAATAATTGGATTAAAGCTCAGCACCATTAATAAGGAGACTGATGATAGGACTTGGCAATCCTTGAAATAGCTTATATCTCCAGCCAAAATAAAAAAGAATAATAAAATTCGTAAACAATTGGTGGTAGCATCTTTGATTTGTTGTTGTTGTTCAAAAATTTAATTCTAAAGAAACGTTCGTCGTTTAATGGATCAGCAAACTTATATTTATGACATCGAATTCCATCAACCGAGTCAATCGAGAGACGTCATGTCAGGATTTACTTCAGCAGTTCAAGGACATAACACGAAATACCCTAGCAGCAAGAACATTGCAACATTGCAAGCGGTCTTTTAAAAACAATGTTTATTTCAATTTATATTTTTATTATTTTAATAATACAAAATTACACAAATTCCGTGAAGCGGCTTTTACTTTTTTTTACTTTTTCTTCTGACAATCAAAACTCAACTGAACTCATTTTTGACACCTGCCCTCTTCTTTCATCTTTATGGTGTTAACACACTAAATCTTTGTGGTGAGGCCACATTACAATTTATTTTATTCTTTGGTACCTACCACAACATGAAGTAACTCATCACATCTCAACCAATGGACCACCACTACACGCGACATGTAGATGATTTCCACCGGATAAATTAAAAGTTGCTAAGCAAGGAGTTCAAAAGCCTAATGGAGCAGGGCATTTTTCGACCTTCAAAAAGCCCTTGGGCAAGTCCATTGCATATATGGTTCCCAAACAGATCTTTATACCATAGGTACGTCATCTGCAAGATTTTATCAATATTTTGGAAAATGCAATAATTTTTTCGACATTAGGCTAATCAGATACCGGTAGAGCCTGACGAGGATGACGTACCGAAGACAGCTGTAATAACATCGTTTGGATTATGGGAGTTTCTTTTTATGCCGCCTGGACTCAGAAATGCTGCCCAAACGTTCCAACGACTTGTTTTAAATGTGGACAAAAGTAACTTTGCGAACGAGGAATTTCTATTTTTAGGCCAACAGTTAAATCCTCTGGAATTAATACACCCAAAAAGAAATTCAAGCGATTCTTGAATTTTCAAAGCCGGAAAAGGTATAGATATGTGATTTTTTATTCCAACTTAAAGATAATGGTGCCCTGACGAACATGTATAAGTCCAAGAAATGTCATTATATCTCCAAATCTTGGTTGAAAATATTGAAATCTTACAAAAATAAAACCTTATAAGTTGTACCTATACAGGGTGATTGGTATAAGGTGCACCAAAAAGCTTGAGCGTGTAGGTGAAGTTAAGACAAGAAAAAAATCGTATGGGAGGGGGGGTCTATATCCCCCGTTTAGGCGATAGGGGCAATTTTCTAAAACATTGACTTAAATCAGAAAAAAAATTATTTAAAAACAACGGTGAATGATACAAGCCTTGTTATATTTTTTGGGAAAGTCAGAAAACTACTCTTTTATTAAATTTTTAAATTAAGTTCTTTAAGTGAACAGTTTTAAAAAATTTAATTTTCAAACTCAAAATTAAAAAAAAAAAAACTAAAAAAAAAATGTTTAAACTAATTTTTTTCAAAATTTTATGCGATTAACTATTATTTTTATTTTCAAAATTCAATGCTCTTATTAATTGTTAGTCAAAAACCGAAAACCGGATGCCAAAATGAATCTTTGTTTTTGAGAAATTAAGGAAAACATTTTTTGGTTTTCCCAAATTTGACCTCCTCAGGTCAATTATTAATTAACTTTTTACTTTACTTACTAGTTTTACTTTTAATTTTTTTTAATTTCTCAAAAACTAAGATACATTTTGGCATCCGGTTTTCTTTTTTTGACTAAAACTAAATAAGAGCATTGAATTTTGAAAATAAAAATAATAGTTAATTACATAAAATTTTGAAAAAAATTAGTTTAAAAATTTTTTTTTTAATTTTTTTTTTCAAAATTTTGAGTTTGAAAATTTTTTTAAAACTGTTCATTCAAACAACTTAATTTAAAAATAAAATAAAAGAGTAGTTTTCTGGCTTTTCAAAAAGATATAACAAGTCTTTGTATCATTCACCGTTGTTTTTAAATAATTTTTTTTCTGATTTAAGTCAATTTTTTAGAAAATTGCCCCTCTCGCCTAAACGGGGGGAAATAGACCCCCCTCCCATACGATTTTTTTCTTGTCTTAACCCCACCTACACGCTCAAGCTTTTTGGTGCATCTTATACCAATCACCCTGTAAACCTACATGTTTTATTTTCAATCCTCCAGTAAAACTAAGGCTATTTTTTATTTTTTTTTTTTTTCAAAGAAATGTCATCAATTTTCCCTTCGAAAAAATATTTGCGATGTCTATTTTTTTCCTTGAAATGTTTTCCTTTTTTCGAAAATTGTTTAGGTTTGATTGGAGAATTTCATTATACGGGGGAAAAATAAGGATCAGAATTTATTTAATATTTAAATTGTGCTTCATTATTAAAACTCCGGCAGCTTCAGAAAATTTCTTCCAGTTGATAGTTAGAAAGAATCAAAATTCCAATTATGGCAATTAGAAGTCCTAGTTAATCCAATCAGACTTTTATGTTGTTTATCATGTTAATGTTCATTTAAACTAACTGGACGAAATTAAGTAGGTATGTATGTACATACGAGTGTATGTTAGAAAATCGAATATCTTTCAAGAATTCCTTTCTGCTTTCTTGTTATACTTATAAATTGGGTAGGTATAATAAGGGGTATTTAGTATTAAATTGTTCACTCACATGTCATCTATTTTCAGTGCATTCAAGTGACATTCCATTATTTATTATTTTGTTTGAGTGTTCTTGCTTCCACTCGTTTATCGATTATTTGATATTATTGAATCAATGTTTTATTCAACGACCTCTTTTTTAATAAAAAATGAAAACAGTCCCTATAGCATTGGCATAATTTATTTAAAAGCCCATCACTGTCATGCAATAAAATCCAATAAATTTAATGGTTTTTTTTTCCTTTCCCATTCCAAAAAATCAGAAAATTCTTCCACAAAATCGAACCATCCCCAATCACAAATGAGGGATTTTAGATCATAAATGGAAAACATAATATGAGCAGATTGTAGATAATATAATATACTATACATACGCCGATAAGATACACCATACAACCAAAATGTTATATTATTCAAATTTCAAGTGCAAATATTTTATGCATCAGATTCTTGGATTGAGTAAATTGCGGATATAAAATGCAAACGCAAAACCCTTTGAATTACAAATACAAATATTTGCGGATGAACGAAAACAAGAGACGAATGTTGTAGGTTGTGGATTCACCCAAGATATTGATTGTTGAATAATTATTTTAACTAAGAAAGTCTTATCAGATTTTTATCGTAATTGAAGTTTTACAGACTTAATTAGGTAAGAAGCTGGTGGTCTTTTGCTTGAGATATACATAGGTACAAAATCCTGACTGCCAAAATCCCGACTGGACAAACTCCCGACTGTTGCCAGCGACAAAAATAGGAAAATCCCAACTGACAAATACTCCGACTTTATTATTGTTTCATTGTACTATTCATACTAGAATGTCAGTTTTATTTCTTGTCCATTCTTTATTCCGACAATTTTCATTGAATTTTTGAACAACAACAACAACAACAATTTTCATTGAATTTTTGAGCGCGCTCTATGAGCTCAGGATAAAATGATCGAGTAGACCGAGCACGAAGGAGACCGCGGCCAATTTCATGTAGTTTTCATGTTATTTGACCGATTGTGAGTTGGTTTTTACTGATATCACAATGAAGTGCTCAAGTGTGTTTTATAATTAAATCAGAGCGTTTGGAGCGTATTCTGCTCAGAGCTTTCTCGACAAGCTCAAGCTCTACTCCGTGCTCTGCTCCGAGCTAAGCAATAAAAACGCCTGATGTTCCATGAGTTGGTCTGACTACAGAAATGGAGTTAAAATCCCTTTAACCCGCTAATAGGCTAACCAAAAGTTTTGTTTTTCAACTTAACAAAACCATCGCTAATTTGTTTTTTTTTTAAGACAATAGTTTAAATTGTTTTCGAGAAAATTAAGCTACCTTACAACGGTTATATGGTATCCACCTGCAGCTTTTGAGCTAGAAAAATCAATTTTCCCTCTCAGGGATGGTCTGCAAACATTACATACCAGATTTAAATCTAATTGGGTGTAGATACTAAAACAGACAGACAGACAGGCAGACAGAATACTCAGACCCACTTCTTTCGACTTCGCTATCGGCGTAATTTCATGTTAGATGACATCGCTCTAGCGTTTTGTTGCATATTATGCCAATCACCCTGTTTATAAAAAAATCGCTTTTATTAAAACGACTTATGTAGTTTTTTTTTATTAAACCACAATCAAATTGAACTTTATTATGTTGTTTTTAAATGCAAGTCACAAGTCTGAGTTTTTGACACAATACTAGACTAGTTTCAAAAATAAAAAAATGGTATTTAACACGTTAAATAAAATTGCACGTTTATTCTATAGCTTAAGACATTTGTTTTCTTATGAATTCTGTGCCAAATTACCGCCTACATTTTACATCAACCTTGTTGTAGGTTTTCTCTGGTAAATCAAAGCCTTGATTACTGTGTCGTCCTTTTCCTTGGAAGAAAACCTGAAATGCACTACCGTATGATCGTAGCTTAAGATATGATAACAAAGCCACATCCGAACAATCGCTGACCTTGCTGATTACAAGAAGCAACACCATAATAGATCGCAGGTTTCTTGTCTTTTTATTATATGTATTTCTTAGTTTTTTTTTTTTTTTTTTCATTTAAAAAAATGTTTGACGCCGTCACAGAAAATAATCCTAGTTACGCCACTGCCTGGCCTACACACTTTTCAATTTCCTCCGCAAGTTCTCTTCCATTTGCAAACAAAAAGCGTTTTTCTTTTTAGGCTCAGAGCAGTCCACTGAGCTGTCAAAAAAAGATCTGTGTTTCATTTTTAGCTCCGAGCGTTAAGAGCCCTCAACTTGTGTTTCTTTTTTATGAGCTCAGAATAAAATAATGGAGTAGACTGAGCACGAAGTAGAGCGCGGCCAACTTCATGTAGTTTTCATGTTATTTGATAGATTGTGAATTGATTTCTACTGCTATGGCAGTGAAGTACTCAGGCTCTACTCCATGCTCTGCTCAGAGCTAAAAAAGAAAAACACCTTAAGCAAGACACTAAACCTCTAACTGAATTATTAATATGTTTTCGTGTCCTAAACTTCGAAGAAACATTTTTTGTGTGTTTTGCACGTGAAAAACTTTTAAGCCAGTAAAATGCCTGAACAAAGAAGAAAGAAACTTGCAATTATTGCAGAAATTCCTTCAGTGTCAGCAAACTAGTAACAACTTAAAATGAATCTGAAAAAAAACATCGACATAATTTTGCTGACTAGGAATCTATGTACCAATATCTAAAGTTCAAAGCAATCATCGGAGAAAATTAATACAGTTTATATTTTACTATCGCTGAAAACATGAAATGCACGACTTGGTCGCACGAAGTTGCTCTTGTAGCAAACTATGGGACTACAAAATTTTTAATTTATTAAATTCTGAAGAAAGTTTGAAAAGTATCAATCTAGTTAAGTTTAGTGCATAATGTCAAGTTTAAAATCTATACCAAATCTCAAAGGAATCGTCTCAGCCGTTATCTACAATGGCCAAATTTGTGAAATCCGTTAACACCAAATCACCGTTATGTGCAAGGTGCATTTTAGCCAAAAACCTGAAATGCAGTTATTAAGACTACTGCAAATATAACGTACACCCCGTTTTATCAAAATCGTTAGAGCCGTTTATGAAAAAATTTTGAAAAACTAAAACCGTTACATGGGAGGTACCCGTTATAGCCGGGCTAAATAAAAAATTATATATTATATTTCCTCCAGGTAATCACCAATTAGTGCTATATACGAAATTTTAACTGATTCCGTCAAACCGTTAAGGGTGTAGGTCGGTGCACAGACAACCAAACATACGCACATACGCTATTCCGCACATCCGCACAGACAGACCGACGGACGGTATGATGAAACATACTTTTTTGGGCTTCTCTATCATCGTAATGTCAGGTTTGATTAAAACCTCGAATTTTTTTTTACACGAAACCAATACTTGCCCTATTGAGGAATTAAAATTTGCCACATTTCTTAGACAATATATTTTTCTGTTGGGGTTATTTAAAATTCAAAGAACCAAGTTTGAATCAATAAAAAATCTGATTTAAAAATCCCAAAAGCTTTATTGAAATCCTTATAATGGAATCATGTCATCTGCCTGCGAATAGAACATGCTGGGTGGCACTTTAAGCAAAAAACAGAATTCATGTGGTTTTCATTTTCTTCCAACCGAAATACCACAATTTGTGTTAAAAAGACTAATAAACTTAGAAAGGGACCATGTTGGGTTAAACACATAGAACGATGTTCATGTCATGATGTTATGGGAAAAGTATACCGAAGTCCAAGTGCCTTTTTAGTAATACTTGTTGAACAACATTAAAAGTAGACAACGAAGCATCGGAATTATTAAGTTACTTTAAAATGTTTAGCCAACGAAAGTTTGTTAAAATATCGAAAATTCAAACAGACAACAGAACAGACAAATAACTCCTTGAGCACTCTAAAACTTTATCTAAAATTAAATTGAAAGTTTTTCTTGAGTGAACAAGGTCAAAATTGAGTTATATAAAATTTGATATATGAAATTTTAAAAGTTGCCATAGGTATTGATTTTTTCAAAATTTTAAGTTGTTGCGCGTATTTGTGAATAGGGGGGTTCACACTCAACTGCAGGCAAGACCAGCGCGGCGTGATGAACGCTTGACAGTTTGCGTTCGCACTACAGTCAAGCATGCCATCAACCACCATAAGGGGGGGGCTCACATACAACTGCAGGCATGACAAGCGCGGCATGATGAGCTTAGTTTTATTTGTGTGAACGCTTCATCACGCGGGTGGTTAAGCTGTATGATGGTTTTCAAAATATTTTGATATTCTGCTGACGATTAGGGTGGTTGACGGCATGCTTGACTAGTGTGAACGTAAACTATTAAGCCTTCATCATGCCGCGCTGGCCATGCCTGCAGTTGAGTGTGAATATCCCTATAATCGTCAGCAGAATATCAAAATATTTTGAAAACCATCATGCCGCTTGACAAGCCGCATGATGAAGCGTTCATATTTTCAAAACTAAGCTCATCACGCCGCGCTTTTCATTCCTGCAATTGAATGTGAACCCCCCTAACAAGGAATTAAACGAAAGTAAGAAAATGTATCAACTCTTTCAATTTATTAAAATTTCCAGGTTTTGCCGGCTAGAGGGGTTCTGATTGTTAAATAGGAATTTTCCTATTTATGGTTTCTTACTGGAAGACATTTATGTTTCATACTTTTTTTCTAATTCTGACACAAAGGAACATGATTCTCAAAATTTGTTATTAGAATTGTTATTAAAACATTAAAAGAAGAATAAAATACTTCTACACTAAGGAAGGTAATGTATTCAGTATTGCCACCATTTGTTATTGATTTGACAAAGTCTTTTTTGTTGTATTCTGATCTATGATAACAAAAATTGTTCTGTTAATAGAGAATAAGCGATAAAATAGACAGAGTTCTTAACTTATTAAGCTCAGTCTTCGAAGTTGTATGCACTACGCATTTCCTCGCTTATGACCACTGACTTCACTGGTCGAGATGCGATGTTTGTTTATCAAACGCATTTGGAGCATCAGTATTTTTCTAAGTGCCTTTATGTATGCTGTTTTGTACATAAAGGCGCTTTGAAAAATGCTGAATGCTCTTAATGAGTTTGATAAACAAACATCGCATCTCGACCTATGAAGTCATTAGTCATAAGCGGTGGAATGCGTAGTGCATACGACTTTGAAGACTGAGCAAATCTGATATGTTTGAGATCGAATCGAATGGTGTGAATGTAGAAAGTTTTTCATAATAAAATTGGATTAAAGCTTAGGGCCCGTATTAAATATTACGACAATAGTTGAAAACCCCTCGTTTTCGTTCAAATGCGACTACGTAAAACGATTATCGTTTAAGCTTCAACGATACTCGTTTCTTCTTACGAGTGCTATTTGGCTGTCGTCTAGCCTTCGTTCTCGTTGTTGTCAATTATTTTTTTTTGTGTTGTGTTTATGTCTGCCGATTATGTACTTTTTGGGAACAAAACGTGAATCCGAACAAACAAAAATAATAAAAGATCATTTTATTAACAATTTTAAAAACACAAACCATAATAAACGCACCTGCACTTATAAATAAACAAATTCCGGAATTGCAAAAGAAAACTATTTGGTTTTTACATTGGTACACATTCTCCACGCTCTTCTCGTTGAAATATTTGTTAATAATTCTCCGTCTTCGCCCCTTGGAACAATGTTCACTATCCGAAAAGTAGAAATTAATAAAAATTTTAATATTTTTTAAAATAATATACCGCACTTTAATTTCATACTCAAGTCTTTATTTATTTCGATCATATTTTGACATCTTTTCACCAACGTGAAGTTAGATGTACTTTAAAAAAATTGTGTTTCTCCTTTTTATCTGGCAATGTGGATCCATTTTCGTTTTATGCAATCGCTTTTGTTGCAACTATCGTATCCTCGACTATAGTCCCAGCACTATTAATAAGGTGACTGATGATAGGACTTGGCAAGTTAACACACGCCAGCGACATTGACCTCGGAAAGACGATCCCGTTCGAATGTCGATGAACTAAAATGGATGCATGGGGAACTGCTGACGAGGTGAACGCATAACTGCATCGACTGCATATGCATGAACGGATATTTGATATACGACGACCAATGATATGGGAAATAGCCTGGTCAGCAGTTTGATTGGCCAGGCAGCTAACTACGAATAGGTGGGTTAGGCAGTCAGTCTTTTGGTGACCGCGATATAGTAAACTTCATATTAATAAACTTTGTATCATTTAGAAAGTAATCTATCTCGTTTTATTTTATAAGTACGAACCGTTGGGCCAACCCCGGTTGGCGTTCGATATTTTTTAAGATATGCCTTCCGCATATCATTAAGTGGCGCCCGAGCAGGGACAGGCTGCAAAACGGTATCCTTTTTGCCTAAGGATTGTTGACAAGCCCAATACGCTCCTTAAGGAGTGCAAGTCGCTGTTCACATGGGAACACAGTTGACCATTTTGAGGCCAATGTCACGAAATTCCGCATACACATGGGAACATGTGGATATCCTGATAGGCTAAAGGATACGACGGTGATGGTCGATCGTGCCATTAGTAGGTTGCTTGCAACTAAACGGGATTAACACGACACCTCCCACGCACGCCGGTTTCCGTTTGAGAACCATCGCGATTAAAATAAAAAAGAAATTAATTATTTTTGTAATACGCAGATACGATTGGAAAACTGAACAATCAAAAAAGAATACTTAAATTAAAAACAATGATGCTTAAATTACTTACCTGCTTAACCTGCCTAACAAGAGTCCAAAGCCTACAACTATTTCCATACACATCACCACTTGTTTCGATTAAAGAGAGTAAAGCCTGGATAATCAACGACAACTTTAACCTCATCCATGTCATCGACCTGGGTCAATTCGAGCGTCAACTAGATGAGCTGACTGACTCCATTAAGAAAAACTTCAGGGATCTAGACAGGAAGCAGCTGGTAAGCTTTCATCTAACTCAAATAACGGATCGCATCCAGCTACTGACAGCCAAGCCACTGCGAAAACCAAGGTCCATTGAATGGATTGGCTCAGCACTGAAATGGGTTGCAGGAAATCCAGATGCGCCAGATTGGAACAAAATCTTACAAAGCCAACAAGAAATTGTGGAAAATAATAACCAACAGTACAAACTGAATGAAAAGGTCTCACACGTTATAGAAGACATGACAAGAAAAATCAACTGGGTCATCGACAATTCGAATCACGAAATAATGGTGGCCGATATCCAAAAGTTTGAACAGGACATCCAACATTCATCAGGTCCTACTTATCAAAGAAGAGGTAAACGAAATCGTAAGAGCTTGTCAGATGGCAAAAAGTGGTATTATAACACAAACTTACTGAACCATGATGAGATTAATATGCTGATAAACGAGTTTGAGACACTGCCTTATGAAAATGAAGTTGAAGCAATCGAATTTGGAACTCCGTCAGTCTATGCGAACAATTCAATGCTCCTGTATGTGCTGTCAATACCGAAGGTGAGAAAGGACGATTATAACATGCTCGTTGTTAGACCTACAATCCTGAATGGGAAACAGGTGAATGTCAAGTTCAGCAAAGTCTTAGTCAACCAGGAAGAAACCTACGGGATTCTGGCTAGCTGTCTTTTTATAAACAATTCTACTGTCTGCAAGGAAGAAGCCCTTGAAAAAATACCTGAAGATCACTGCGTAGCAAAGCTACTGAAGGGAGGTCATGTAGCATGTACTTACCGTACTAACACCAATGAAATCATCGAACTCATCCGAGAGGACACAATCTTCCTGACAAACTTTCATGGTGAACTTTTATCAAAAAACTCAAACCAAAACCTGTCGGGGACCTTTATTGTGCGATTCAATAATGAAACCATCCATATTAAGAACAGGACATTTACAAGTTCAAGCATTACTACTCTACAAGCTCTACCACCGATCATGACGAACATCACAAGTGAAGGACACAAAGTAGATTTGCAGTTTGTCCATAGCCTCAGTCTCCCAAATATAGAACGTCTTGGGAACCTCACAAATAAGGTACGGATATCCACGGTTTCAGACGCCATCATACTCCTGTTAATCATCTCCTTCGCATATGTCATATGGCGGAAAATCGGGAGGAAGCTAAATCTCCCAAGAATAGAATTACCGCAAGAAACCGCAACCAAAAATTAGAAGGACACTTGGGTCACCTAAAATGCTGACGGCACTGATCTACGGGACGTAGATTTTCGAAGGGTGAAAAGTTAACACACGCCAGCGACATTGACCTCGGAAAGACGATCCCGTTCGAATGTCGATGAACTGAAATGGATGCATGGGGAACTGCTGACGAGGTGAACGCATAACTGCATCGACTGCATATGCATGAACGGATATTTGGTATACGACGACCAATGATATGGGAAATAGCCTGGTCAGCAGTTTGATTGGCCAGGCAGCTAACTACGAATAGGTGGGTTAGGCAGTCAGTCTTTTGGTGACCGCGATATAGTAAACTTCATATTAATAAACTTTGTATCATTTAGAAAGTAATCTATCTCGTTTTATTTTATAAGTACGAACCGTTGGGCCAACACCGGTTGGCGTTCGATATTTTTTAAGATATGCCTTCCGCATATCATTAAGTGGCACTCCTTGAAATACAATAAAACAATAATATTTATTTTTTTTAATCAACAATGCTACCCGATTACAAAACGTTAAAATATGCCTTATAAAGATCAACATTAATGCATTTTGTGATGACGACAGATGTATAGGGAGAATGATTTGACGTGAAAACTCTGATTTATGTGCCTTTACAAATTGTATGTATATGACGTTAAACAAGATTACCCTTTGACTATATAAATAAATAAATAAAAAAAATAGAAATATTGTTTAAAACCTAAAGCTGTTGCTTATATCGTGTAATTGCCTTTCCTTTAAAAGTCGTAAAATTCAGCAAGAGATTATATATCAAGCAAAAACGAATAATTCAAACAATAAATGTTTTACCTTTCGGTTCACATTAAAACTCTACGATGCATAAGAAAAATAATCGAGCTTTGTTTTATTGCCTTCCGGTTTGGTTGAGGAAATAAAAATAATCTACTTAGCTACCATGTTCTGTAGAACTTTGAAAAGAAGAAAAATTATTTTTATTTTCCTTGAGAAAAAAAAAAGAAAAAACAACTGAACCGTAGGTAAATAGGAAAACATAAGGGAAGGTCCTTTGTCAAATTATAAAACGTATACATATAAACTTTGAGACTTTATGACATTGAATTACCACAACGAACAACAGAAAAAAATAATTTTTTCTGCTTTGGGAATTTTAATTTCTGACAGATGAATAAACCTTAAATAAATACAAAATACACTTGAAAGGATTTGCGATCATTTCTGCGGGGAAAAATATGTCTACAAATAAATGTTCAAGATGATGTTTAAATTCAAAAGGGTTGACTACGAAATTCCAAAACAAAACCCCGACACAAAAAAACGATTGATTAATTTTTATATATTAAAAAGTATTTTTATATTTTGCAAAGAAATGCTTATTTTTGTCTTTATTAAAAAAAATATTAAATTATTATTGAATAAATTAAATTAGGGATTTTAATATCCTTTCTGTAGTCAGTCCCGCTCACGTAACTTCGTTGCTTCGCTTTGGGTATTTCCAGTCGTTTGGTAGGTGCCTGTGTCAACAGTCTTCTTATATATAATTTTGTTTAGTAAGCTGGTTCAAAATCTAGAGAAACAATAACTTCTTTTATTATATTAAAAAAACATATTTACATATTCCAAGTTTGCAAATAAAAAAGTAAAAAATCCCAAATTTCCGCATTCGGGATTTTGTAACTCGGGATTTTGTAATTCAGTATTTTTGTACTTTTGCATTTGTAATTTTGTAATTCGGGATTCTGTAGCTTTCCCATTTCGACAGGGTAATTTAATTTGTTCAGAAGTGGTTTATGAGTAAACGACAAATGTTTTTGTAGGTTTTGGATTTTAAAAACTTATCAACACGTGATAGGTTATGCCACTAAAAATAGTAAATTTTTAAAGTTTCAAAAGTTTTAATTTTTCACGTAAAATTAGTCAAACCATGGTTTCGTTATGGTCCTATGTAGAACCTAGCACGTCAGAGGCGGCATCTCTGATTGCTTCCTGGCAAAAATAGAGGAAAAACAAGACATATTACAAGGCCTTAATTATGAGTCACCTAAAGATATTGTACGGTTGAGACACTGAACCTGATTCTCAAAAGCACATACGAAACATCATGCCCCGTAATAGCTCCGAGTACAAAAACATCACCCCATTGGTGGAATAAAGAGCTGCAACATCTAAGAAAAGAAGCAAAAAAACTCTTCAATGCCGCAAGAAGAAGCAATGCAGAGTCCGATTGGGACCTCTACAAAGAAGGTCAAAGAAAGTTCAAAAATGCAACCCAAAGTGCAAAACGAACATCTTGGAGAACGTTCTGCAATGGCATTGAAGGTTACCCTGAATCAGCAAGATTGAGAAAAGTCCTCTCAAAGGAACCGGTAACCCCTGGCTATCTTATAGATAACAGTGGCAGATGGACCCAATCCTGCACCGAAACTATGGAACTCCTACTTAATACACACTTCCATGGGTGTGTTAAGACGCAGCCCAAACCGGGCACAGATACCAATTACGAAAATCCCCACAGTAATATAGTCCCGGAGAAAGTAATTAGTGAGAAAGGAATAGAGTGGGCAATTGACTCCTTCTCCTCATACAAATTACCAGGCATTGATGGTATTAATCCAATAATGCTTCAAAAGGCAAAGCACCTGTTAATACCAGTGTTAAAAGAACTGTTCATGCGATGTATTATGTACACACATATACCTGCAACTTGGCGAGAAGTCAAAGTTGTATTTATACCCAAAGCCGGTAAACCAACTCATACTACGCCAAAAGATTTTAGACCAATAAGCCTAACATCGTTTGTGCTTAAAACATTCGAGAAACTACTCGATGTATTTATACGTAGCATGCTTAATCCAGGAACCTTATCCCAGAACCAGCATGCGTACATGAAAGGAAAAAGTGTTGAAACTGCCCTTCATGCAGTAGTCAGTACTATAGACAAATCACTCGATCAAAAAGAATACACATTAGCAGCCTTTCTCGACATTGAAGGCGCTTTCAACAATGTTGAGGCTAGTGCTATAGAAAGAAACTTAATAAGCATGAACATTGACAACAGTATTACTCAAATAATACTAAGCCTATTAAACAAAAGAAACGTAAACACCTCCCTCGCTAACACAGAATTGAAAATGACTGCCTCAAGAGGTACACCCCAAGGCGGGGTCATTTCACCACTGCTGTGGATATTAGTTGTGAATGAGGTCTTAGTACTGCTTAATAATAATGGAATAAAAGTCATTGCCTACGCAGATGACCTAGTCATAATGGCCACAGGGAAATTCCTAGACACCATCAGTGATATCCTCCAAAGAGCTATCAACACACTGAACAAATGGGCCCGAAAATGCGGTTTAGGTATTAATCCCAAAAAAACAGAACTAGTTCTATTCACGAACAAACGAATAATTCCACAATTCCATCTGCCATCAATTGAAGGCACACCCCTCAAGTTATCCGAAAGCGCGAAATACCTCGGAATCATACTTGATAGGAAATTGAACTGAAAAATGAACGTCCAAGAATGAGTCAAAAAGGCATCCATCGTATTCTACTCATGCAGCAGAATTTTTGGGAAAAATTGGGGCTCAATCAGACTTCCCAATAACAGCAGTGTATTCCAAGCAGAGGTTCTAGCAGTAACGAAAGCTGCCAGAGTGGCATCAATGATGGCACTACCCCGAGAGGATATTACCATTCTCATCGATAGCCAAGCAGAGATAAAAGCAATTTCGCAGTTGAAATAAAATCCAAGCTTGTGAAAAGCTGTCGCGAAGAGCTTAAAGTTCTTGCCACACAGCATAATATAACACTCTGCGGGGTTCCCGGTCACGCGGGTATCATGGGAAATGAAAAAGCCGATGAATTGGCAAGAAAAGGCTCAGCACTTAGCCTAGAACTCTCAAGAAAGCGTAAAACCTCCGTTATGCGACCTCAAACTTAAGATAATGTGTGAATTCCTGTCAAAAGTCAACTCAAGATGGGCAAACCTAAATAGTACGATAAAAATAGAACGAATGCAATCATTCAAAAAGACAGGAAGTCAGTTTCGGCGTTGGTAGGTGTTTTAACTGGCCATAACATGCTAAGATATCACGCCAAAAAACTACGTCTAACTGAAAACGATCTATGTAGAGGTTGCAATGACGAGGAAGAACATGAGGATATAACCCACTACCTCTGTCACTGCCCCAGTCTCTGCCACCTAAGAAATAAAACTCTGGGGAAATACTTCTTCGAAAGCATAAAAGAACTATCAGAGTGCCCAATAACAAATCTATATAGATTTGCAAGAGGAAACGGATGGTTGGACACCCCAGTTTGATAGTAAGGAACTAAATATGGACTACGAGTATGGTAAGATGAGGAATTGGTAAACCCTCAAACGGGCATCACAATGGGTCTACATTGACCTAAGTGAGTTGGGGTTGAGCTATAGGCTCTTCTACAGCAACCCGCAAACCTAACCTAACCTTCCGGGCAATGTTTTCACTGGTTCTCGATGTTTGAAAAGGTGGTGGCATAGGACTATTAAAGAGGTAGAGATTTACTTTAATCGTAAAACGATCTGGTAATCTCTAGCGTCTGTAGCCAGTCAAGATCGAATTTACTCACAAAATTTCTTCTGATTTGTTCTGGATACCTTGGCTACAAAGAGGTATTCGTTTCAGTTAACGTTGACACCTCGGAACTTTCGGATATCCATGATACTGATACTAGAAACTGCGTAGTAATTCAGCAGGAAATTTAAAAAAATGCACTGAGGAATCACCAAATATTTCCTCAATGAATGAAAATGAGAAATCCCTTGGTGAATTTACACGGTGCTGTCATTGGCGCTTATCAAGTCATTTTCATGGTGAATATTCAACAGTTGAATCAATAAAAAGGGTGGAGAGTGGAGTTTGCTAATTCATAAATGAATAATATTTGATGAAAAACATCATGAAAGTTCATCAGTGATATCACTGAAGTAAATAGGACTTGCTTATTGAGCAGCACATAGTCTTTGCTGAAAAATGTGTGGAATATTCAACAATGAAACCATTTTGTGAAAGAAAGTAGTTTTATCACAAATGATTGGGCTAACTAATGCAGATAAGTCAACTTATTCCACCAACTTGTGAATCTTTATGCAATACTTGTCATCAGTGAAGTCATCTTGTGATTTTATATACTGGAATTGTATACACAATTCATGTGAACTTTTGTATCAAAAAAAAGAAACAGTAAATGCTTTTAAAACAAATGAAGTGATGAAAAAGAAACTTTTTTTTTAAATGAAATCATAACTTAATGTTCCCCTAAAAAACTTTTGCATGAATTCATTGGTCTTTTCACCAAAAAATTTTCTTGGGGACGAAATTTCCTACTGGGAAGCTACCACAATGTTTCACTCCCCAGCAAAGTCAATTAACTTATGTTCGTTACTGGAGGTATTGTTGTGTTTCTATATTTTTTTCTTTGGCGAATTTAGACTTGATGCGAATTGTCATTAAGGGCTTGTTCACATAATTGAAACTCAAGACGTCTTGCATAAGCAACGAATTCACAACTGAAAAGACGCTGCTTTTGTTTGTGGTAACTTTCGCCAAAGTAGATGTCTTTAATTTGCCCAGCACATCCAATCGAAATTTTTGATGTCTGTACCTTGTACCAGCCTCCACTAATATTTTGGCTGAACGTGTTCTGTATAAAAACAGAAAATTCCTCGTGCAGATACGAAGTTCGTTGTGCTTATTTCGTTTGTCAACAGATCATCCGACGTTTGTTGTTGCTTCGCAACCATAATATAGTACGTTGAAATTAACCTTTTTAGTTTGTCATAACTTCACAATATATTAAGAGTCACAACAATGTTTTTGACGGGAGATGGACATAATACCGAAATCCAAAAGACCGAAAACCCAAATGACCGAAAATATAAAAGACCGAACATCCAAAAGACCGAATACCCAATAGACCGAAAATCCAAAAGACCGAAAACCCAAAAGATCGAAAAGCCAAATGACCGAAATTAAGATTGAATTTTTTTTTCAGAATTTAAATTTTTTTTTAATTAGGTAATTTCCTTGAACAAAAACAAAATAATTAGTTAACTGGACTCGGGTGCCTGCCAGGCGACTGTTCATACCCTAAGCGGAGTAACGAAGTTGCGTGAGCGTGACTGACTACAGAAACAGAGTTAAAATCCCTTGAACCCGCGAAGTGGAGCAACGACTTTGCGTGAGTGGGACTGACTATAGAGAAAGAGAGTTAAAATCCGTTAAACCCGCAAAGTGGGCCACCCAGGTGCTGTTAAAGTAAGTAAAATACATTAAAAAAAAGTAAAAGTTCTCCCGAAATCCCGAAAAAATATCTAAAATGAAAAATTTGCGGAAATGCACGACTGGTCGCACCTCGCACAAACATGCTCTTGTGACAAGTTACCTCAAAAATATAATTTAATTTAATAAAAAATAAATTTAATAATTTTTTTTTAATATAAAAACAACAAAAAATATATAATTTTTTATTAAAAGTGTTAAAACTACTTTGTACAAAATTCAAGCAAAAATAAAAGTATCCAGAAAATTTGTTGTTTAAATATAAGTTCACCAAAAATATTCCAAAATCGTTATATCGATTTTAAAAATAGATCGATAATTACTTAATAATTTTTATAAATATTTTTTTTACAAATTAAAAATATCGATTTTCGTAAAATACACTCAGTTACAAAAAAAGTGGCGCAGTCATACTTTTTGATGTGTTGTTATCATTTTGACAACCTTATCCAAGGTATGCTCAGGCGAATTAAAGCTTTATTAGATGTTCGTGGAGGCAATACCCACTATTGAAGAAACAAGGACTAGTTTAAAAAAAAAAAGAAAAATGTAAAAAATGTAAAATTGAAGTTTATGCCCATTTTCCTTAATTTATGGTTTATTTCTAAGTTCTTCCTATTTTTTCATTTTTTATTACATGAATGACTTACTTTTATGTTAATAAACAAAACTGTAGGTACCAGAAAAACGTTTATTTGTTTAAGTTACTTCAAAATGTTGCAAAATTTCAAGGTGCGCTTTTTTTGTAACTCAGTGTAATATATTTATTAATTAATTAAAATTAAATGAGTTATGCAAAATTTTTGTATTTCCAAACAAAAATTTATGCGTTAAAATCAATGAACCCGTTTTACGAGACAGGCTAAAAAAAACAATAAAGGTCTTATGATAGGTGCATGCCGTTCATAGGCATCAATTTATTTTTTTGCTACTTAACGAAAGACAATCAGACAAAAAGAATCTCTAATTTTTTTCAAGAAATTTAAGAAAATCTTTGGAACCGTTTTTGAGGAAATCAATCTTCTTTATAATGGTTATATGGCAAGTACCGTTAATTTTTAAGCTAAAGCTCATCTAAAAAATGGTTAACAAGTCCCATTTGTATTGAAGCAAATCGGTTTAGTCATTTAGGCTGAATTAATTGATACAAACAAACAGAATTTCCCGACCCACTTTATCGACTTCTCTATCATCGTAATTTTATATTTGATTATTATCTCGAAACTTTTTTTTTGCACGAATGCATAACTTGCCTTATAGTACCTTTAATCGCAAGTAAAAACTGGCGGGGTAGTGGGGGTTTGCGTTAGACGAAATTTGTAGCAACAAAAAACTAAAGAATGTCTTAAGACAAACTAAATATTCAGAGCTTTGAGGTAGAAAATTATGATGTTCTTCCTTTTTTTATGTCTGATAAAATTGTTTTTTTTTTTTCTTTTTTATATTTGAATAAAGTTTTTTTTTTATGTATTAAAGTATACTAAACTAAATAATCGCAGTGCTTGGTGTAGCTCTTATGCTACAACAAGCATCGCAATGCTTGCCATTATAATGTCAATAAAAATTGAACCATATGTTAAGCAATTTTGAAAATGGGCCCAAACTCCATACAAAATTGCCCATGGCACTTTACCTGAGAGAATATTAATAAAGACAATCAAATATCTTTATTGAAAATATTTTGGTTTGAATTGCAAGGATTCATTTTTATTTCTCCTTTATTATGAGAAAGGACAACATTGGGATGAAACTCATTTCCAAGTGCCGTTACGTGCAAATTGAATCAATAACTTGGGAAAAAGAGTAAAATTTTTCAAATAAAAACCTTTTTTTTTGCTGCGAAACATAATATCAATTACTTTAGCTAAAAGTTTTCTTTTTCTTTTTATATCTTTAGCACGCGGAAAAATAACAGAAAATAATAATAACATTTTGTGTTCACAGGCTGTTGTTAATATTTTTCAATGAAAAGGAATCTAATCGACTGCGACTATACGAATTGTTTTGTTTTTGCAATCGACCTTTTATTTTAATGAATCATTATTATAAAACACAATCTCAGAAGCAAAGAAGTGCATTTTTGTAATAGCCATTGCTAATTGCTTGGATAAGCAACTTACTTGCAGAAGCAGAAGAAAAACGGCAAGCCTCACGGTTACAAATTGTTACATTTCTGAGGTCAACTTAAAGCTGGTGTCGTTACATTAATACATTTTTTTTTTTCAATTTATTTTAGCGTTTATTCTTACTACATGACAGAACTATCAGAGTTTGTCGTGCTTTATATTACTCACGATGGTATTTTTGACGTGCAGTCTTTTTAGGTTCTCTTAGTTTCTAATTTGATCAAGCGCTCCTGCAGTCATCATGCGGAACATCGCAGTTGCTGTCGATTTGCTGCCATATACTTCTTGTGCAGGAAATGTACCAATTATGGAATACGCTCCTCATTGACGTATTACATATGAACCGCCAGTAGCCAACTTCACGCGTGTTCAAACACAACTATAGGCGGCATCAACTACTATCGGGAAATCTGCGTAGCAGTAATATGATTTTTTAATTAATTATTTACTATTGAAATATTTTGGTGGAAATTGTTATCATAAGATCACTTGTGTGTATCCATACAGAAATAATCTTGTAATTCGATGTTTAACAATAGAAAGACTAGTCTCATTTTGTATCTTGTAATGTACAGTTCAGTGTTTGAACATTGTTAATAAATGAAATATTCGATTTAAATTGTGTATGAGTTTTTTATTATTTCAAGAAGAAAACATTTTTTAAAAATTGATTCTGAAGAATCAAATACAAATTTCGGGCGGCTTCTCAAATCCAACAGAGCCTACTACAGTCTGTCAAAGCTCTTCAAATCCAGAAATCTCACCATAACTTCAAAACTGCTGCTGTACAGGACCATGTCCTGCCAGTACTCACATATGGATCCGAGACTTGGGTGCTTAGCAAAATTCACTCCGACCTCTTAGCCCGTTCGAGAGAAAAGTCCTAAGGAGAATTGTTGGCCCCATATGCGAGGAAGGACGATTCCAAAAACGGTACTATCATGTACTATCATATCGTGACAAAAATTAGGCTCGGTAGACTCCGGTGGGCAGGGCACCTTGCTCGCATGAGCGAAGAGGAACCTGCTCGGAAAGTTCTTTGTGGTACATTCTATGGCAGACGACAGCGTGGTAGACCATGCTTGCGCTGGAGAGATGGCGTAGACCAGGACGCCCGGAGCCCAACGCAACTGGATGGCGTCGGCTCGATACCGGGATAGGTGGAGAGACTTGTTGAAGGAGGCCAGGACCGGTCCCCGGTTGTTGAGCCGATGATGATGATGTTTTTTTTTTAATGCTATGTTTTAATTTAATGCAATGGTATTATCATAGTAGAGAAGATGATGTATGCTAAGCAGAGATAAGCACCACAAAAAGTAGCTTCTAAAACTTATCTGAAATCCGAACCGGAAACATATAACTTTAATTTTAAGTTTTAACCGGAAGCTACGCATTTTTCGGTGGTTCGATAGACACATCTTAATTTGTCTGCAATCACAGGAACGATTTACATGGCTCACACTTTATTGAAAGGGATAAACATCAAAATAGTCGTGAGAACTATATTTCCGTTTGGATGTCAACGGTTTGCCTGCAAACGACCTCAAAGTTGCATTTCAGCATTGAGTTTATATCCATAGAGGAATCAAGATGGTTTTAAACTCACCGCAAGCAGAAGTCCCTAAATGAGCATATCGAGTAATTATTATTTATTTATTTATTTTAACTACTGACAATAAAAGTCTTAAGTTGTGTAGAAAATAAAAAATATAGGTACAACTATTGTTTTATTATTTTTTTACATTCTGATTAGACATTAAAATTAAGAGTTTCTTGTATATAATTCCAAGTTTCAAAGTTACATATTTGTTTCTAATTTTTAAATGATGTGCTTTTCATGCTTGATTAAGAATTATTAAAGTTAATCACTTGATAAAATTTGTTAAAATCTCTACTTATAACATTTAAGGGTTTGTTTAAACTTATACCATCATTATTGGTTCTTGAAGAGAATATATCAGGATTATTTTTTATATATAATTGTTGCCCTAATTCCCTGTAACGAAAATCACTCAAACCGAACAGAACAAATTTCTTCTGCATACATTTGTATTTGCTTTCCGTTATTTCTCTTGCCTTTTAACTTAAGAATAATTCCTATAAGAAGTTGTGGACAAATTTGTACAAACCGAATCTCCGTTATGTGCATTTTTAGCCAGAAACCTGAAATGCAGTTATACTAACAGTGCTCTAAATATAACGTTCACAAAATTTTATCAAAATCGTTAGAGCCGTTTTCGAGCAAATTTACATAAACTAAAACCGTTATATGGCCGTTATAGCCAGGCTAAAACAAAATTAAAATATGTCCTCTAGCTAAGGGAATCACCAAAAAGTGCTATAGACCAAGTTTCAAGAAAATCCATCAAACCGTTTAGGCTGTAGCTCGGTGAAAAGACAACCGAACATCCGCACAGAGTACAGACAGATCGAAGGACGACATGACGAAACCTATTTTTTTGGGTTTCTCTATCATCGTAATGTCCAGGTTTGATTAATATCTCGAATTTTTTTTTACACGAAACCAATACTTGCCCTATTGAGCAAATAAAAATAAACAAGTCGATAGTAACGACATCCTACGAGCAGTGATTGAAACTTACACATGATTTCTCTATAATGTATAAACTCAATGATTTCAGGAAAAAATAATTAACGCCACCAAAATGACCTTTAATGTGTTTTTCGTTTACTTAATATCCGAACCACCATAAACATCGAAAAATGGCGGTTATGTTTGAGGAAATGCTAACCTGAGTTACCACAATAGGTTTTTAAAATAAACTTATTGAAAATTTAAGCCGGATATAAGAAATTTTATTTTTATTATTTCAAATTTTAACCGGAAGCTAAACATTTTTCGGAGGTTCAAAAGAAGTGTGTTCTGAAAATGGATAAGTAGCGGCATGATTTTATATATGAGCTTTGAAACGCACCGGTAATCCAAACCGCTAATATATAACCTCGAGAAAGGAAAACTTAAAGTTTTTTTTTACCATTGATGGTTAAGATGTAAGTACTGAATTATTATTCTCTAACATTGAACATAATACATTGTGTAGACAAATATTTATCGAAGTTTTGGTGATAAATAAAGTATAAACGTTTTTATTTTACTGAATAAAGTGTTTGTTATTCTTATTAAAAGAAATTGTGACTGGGTTAAAATAATTATTTGTTCGAATTCGGATAACTCAGGTTAGAAACCCATTTATATGAACTTTTGAAAGTTTAGTTTACTTTAAAGTAAACTATGTTAGTAATGAGCTTCCAAGTGTCTTGAAATTTTCACGTGCATAAAAATAAAACAATCTGGTCACCGATCCTCTATTTTAACAGGAATATCAAGTTAACTTATGTCCTTTATAAGTTATAACTTATGTAACTTATCCCTTAGAATCTTCACCCAAAATAATTTATTTCCACCGTCGTTTTCGAAGGACTTGCAGCTAGTCAGTTAGTATTTATCAGTACCCTTGCCAAAAACGTGTAAGTATTTAAATTCTTCTCAAAGAAAATTTCCCGAATAATTTCTTTTTATATTATTTATTATAAAGGGTTTTCCAATAAGAGGTGTTATTTTGATATTCAAAGAAAAATGGCATTTTTTGAGATAAATGATCGGATGTTTATTTCATTATAAAGACGAAGGTATGCCGTTAATAATGGAACACAACATCAGCCAATCGGCCACCACGACCACTCTTACAGGACCATATCCTTTTCATGAAATTTTCCATAACCAAATCACAAAGTGGCTGCCCTATGCCCTCGATAGCCTCACGAATTCCATCTTTGAGGTCTTGAATCGACGCTGGGCTGTTGGCGTAGACCTTATCTTTCACGTGGCCCCAAAGGAAGAAGTCGCAAGGTGTTAAATCACAAGATCTCGGTGGCCAATTGTGATCACCTCTTCGAGAGATAACACGGTCCGGAAACTTTTCCCGTAAAAGATCGATGGTTTCATTGCTTGTGTGGCACGTAGCGCCGTCTTGTTGAAAGTAAACGTTGTCCAGATCAATACCATCCTATTCCATCGTTCCATTTTTATTAATGGCGTAGTTTCTACTTGTCAAATGTCAAAAAATGACAGCTTCAAAAGTGACAGCTACCGATATAGCGGGCTATTCAAAATAACACCTCTTATTGGAAAACCCTTTATTAATAGTATCTAGGTATCTTGGAGAAAAATTAAAACACAATAATTTACCGAGTGAACCCAAAGAAATAAAATCGTTAATTTAAGAGTGCCATTGCATTCTGGTAATTAGAAAAAATGTTTCTCTTCATAAAATATTTTGAAATTTCAAACGAAGATAATTCTCAAAGCACGAAAATTGAAAAGAAATGACTCACTGTCAATATCTTTGCTGGGTTCATCCAAGTTTAGTTGATTAAAAGTGTAGATTGCCTTCTTTAAGGAGCTCCAAAATGTTCAAACATCTAATTAAACTCTTATATAAACATTATACAAGTATGTTATTCTAACTTTAATACATTTAACCTCATTCTTATATTCATTAAGCACACATACAAGATATAATGATATTTTTTTATTTCAAAACGAGGGTTAACCCCAAATCAAGATTAATCTACGGCCTACACTCCAACACTGATAAAATTAATTGCAGTTTTATTTTTTTAGATACACACATGATGCTTTATGTTGTTGTGTTTTGGTTTTTTTTATTACAGGCCTCAATGTATTTCACAAAACTCATTTTCGCTTAATTAAGGTTCCTTTCCACAACAGAATGGGGCACAATTAATCTCTCAAAGTTTTCTCTTATAAAGATCCTTTAAGCCTAACCAACCAAAAACAAATTGCGATTTTTGGTTTACCTTAATCGACACCCATAGACCATTTGTGGTCTTTGTTTTTAGGGATATGGAGGGAATCATGGTTGGGAAGAACCTTTTTAATTGCAAGCATTCGAGTTATTAAGAATAAGGGTTTAGTTCATTTTGGCCTACATTTTGTTAATATGGGATCAAGATAAATTAGAACCTGTCCTAAATTTTATCACATAAAATTATTTACAAATCTGAATTTTTTTTTTCTTTTCGTTGTACTTATATCCCTTAGAATTTATCTTTTACACAAATGATAAAAAGTCGGTTTTATTATGTGTATTAAATCCTCATCCGTTTTTGCCGAAGGCACATTTTGATAACCATCCGAGATGAAAGTGGGTTTCATTTAAGTTATGTTTACATTTTTGTTGTAATAAATCTTAAGACATCAAACTTAAATGTTTAAAAATATCGTTTTCGTTTTATACGGAAAACACTGAACTACTGTATCAAAATTGTTTTCACAAAAAAAAAACAAACAACAAAAAGATAAACAAAAGCAAGGGTATCAACGATATCTACCAAGTGTGAACTTGTGTTATACATATTTTTTTTTTTTTTTTTTTTTTCAAATTCAATTTTTTATTTTTTATTCAACTTATAACTACCTAAATGCTAGACAAAAACCTTAAAAACTAGCTATCAGAATAACTTAACTAACTTACTGGCGGCTCCATACGGGCGCTCTAAATTATACTTTAACTATATATTAAAAATGCCTTTCGGCGTAAAAACTAAATTAAATTAAAATTCAATATTACTTAAACCTAACGAGAAAATTCTTAAAAACTCATTTTCCAATGACATTTATTTTATATAAAAAATAATCTAGAACAGCCACCAGCAGTTTTTTTTTTTTTTTTTGCCATCAGCCTATGCAAATGCACACACGCGCATACATATGCATATATTTAGACATATACATACATATGTATGCGTCACGCACATATCCACAAACAAACAACTTTTTGGATTTTTTATCTTTTTTTGGTGCCACCGTCACTGTCCTACCTTAGAAATACGTAGGTCGGCCAAGGCAACAACTTTGACTAACCATCAATATCAAGGTGGTCACCCAACCACCAGTATTTTTTAACTTGCTTATCGAAGTCTTTTTTGTCCCGAAGGGGCACAGCTCTACTGAACCGCAGACGCTCTGCTCCGTTCCCAGAGCCGACGTCTCGACCATACAGGATTCGCCGATCCCCAGTTCTACGGCCGACGTGGTAGATTAACGGAACCGCCAATCTATTATGTATCAGCCCCCGACTGTCTAAATAGAGGAATGTCTCGGGCGGGATGAAACCGTTAAGACAAACGCTCTCACTATATTCGTCATTGGGGTAGTAAGCCCCGAAAATAAGTCCATTGTCTGAGGTCATCGCTCTTGAAATGTGACCCCGAATCAGCTTACTTAAAAAGTTATCTATCCTGTTTATATTGGCCCCGTTGTATAAGACCTCGTTGGCATAGTAATGTTTGTACTCCGACTCTGGTGTTCTGTGTAATCCAAGACAGATCCTAAGACACTGTCTCTCAAACACCCGAATCTTTTCCATTTGAGATGAAGCAACGTTAAACCACACAAGGCACCCATAGTTAATCATCGGCCGGATGAGGGCCATGTAGCAAATCACCTTTACCCTGTTTTCAAGGCGGCTGCTATAAAACAACCAGTTCTTTCTTGTATCCCTAGAAGCCTTAGATAAAGGGGTTCTAAACAGTATAGTTTCTGATTTCTGAAAGTTAATTTTTAACTCCCAGTCATCACAATATCGCTGAATTGCTGAATTTTGTCGAAGTCACGCTGCAAGAGAATTCTGATGACTTCAACATTTTGGACCCGTCCTGTACGCTACAAGGTCATCGGCATACGCGATCGCATGAGTGTTATACATATAGGTACAACAAGATGAACAGTGGGAGTGAGGATAGCTGAACTAGCATTTAGGTTGTCTGTTGTTTCTATTGTTTTTAAATATTATGTATGTAATAATCTTTGTTTTTCTTTTACACGTTTTTGGTGTCAAATGTAAAAAAAATATAAAAAGTAACATAAATTAATTATTAAATTAATATTATAATACATGATATATTCAAAGATATTTAAATAAATGCAACCATCAGAGCATGTAAAGTTGAAACGACTGCTTTGGGGTTGAGTATTCTTTCTCTCATCCCGTCATCTGACAGTTCTTCAAATTCAAGATACATGTATGCGTATGTAAAATGTTCATACGCAAACATCTTCTGGCTATTCTATGCATCTAAAAGAATGCAAGTAAAACCATTGTATATACATTTATAAAGTATTTTCATGCTGAATAATCACCGCCTGGCCATCTTAAGAAACTTGTGAAAAACACATTTTTAGGTTTGTGCATTTACTTGTTGTCTATTCTGTAACCCTGACAACAGTCGTACACATATATGATTTTTGTTTTGTTTACGACTCTTGTCAAGGAAATATGGATTTTAGAGCCAATAAAATACATTATATATTATTAATTTGTTTCGTAGACGACTATTGTTAGGGTAACAGAATAGACACTTAGTAAATATAAGAACCTCCAAATGTGCAGTTCACAACTTTCTTTAGATGGCGCTGCTCCATGGCTGTACTATAGAAATTTATATACAATGGTAAAACACAACTAATTATTCTATATGCAAAAGAAAACGCTTTGGAGTTTATCTCTGTTGTCATTACATTCGGGACTATACAGATAAAACAGAGCCATCGAGATGGTAATGATTAGTTAAACATGGAAACAGGGTTTGTCCCCTAGTGCAACATTTTTTTGAATTCAGTCTGTTTAACATTACTTTTAAACATAATTAAAATAAGTTTGAAAGGAATTTTCCATTGATTTAGCTGGCGCAATGGGATGGGATAATTCCAAGGGCGAGTGAAATTGATGCTAAGGTATTAAAGTTTGGAAAGGATATACATTTTTACTTTTTTTTACCGGTTATGGGGTTTGCCGGGTTGCTCTAAGAAAACGTTAGTTTTGTAATGTTCCATGCCAGAGATCAAATTAATGTAGGTAGGTGTTTGTTAATCTATACAATATTTTTTGTCTGCCTCTTTAGGATTGTAACAAAACGATGTACAGCTATGTATAGATTATTTAAGCATTTAGAAATATCGGATTAAATATAATAGTAGATATTTACAATTCAACCGTTGCACATAGAGGTATATTCGGCTAATCTGGCTGGCCAAAAAACAATATTATAAAACATCATGTAAGTTAAAATCTCTCTTTCTCTTAAATAGATAAAATATCCACATATAGGTTTGGCAACGAAGATTATAATTCTTGAACAAAATTAACAAGCTGTTGAACTTGAAACACTTTTTGTGTAGACTTTCATGGTGAGTATTTTATTTTGTCCTTTTGAAAAAATAAATTATGGATAATATTGAAGAATGCAAGCGAGTATTTATTGCATTAACATTTTTGTTATTTTATAAGCTTAAAGTGTTATAAACCGAGTATAGAAAATATGAAAAATATCTAAAAAATTGTCGGTTCATATTCATCGTTTTTAAGAGTTTATTTGTATTTGCTTGTCCGTCCGAGCAGTAATTTTTGGCTTCATAAGCTACATATTTACTCTACATAACCCAATTAAAAGCTATTCCACATCCTTCCACCTAAGAGATTCCAAGACCTTTTATTACTTGAATATCGCAAAAAAATTGGTTCTTGCACAAGTGATAATTGCACTTGTGCAAATAATTTTTCCAAAGGAAACGGGAACAAATCTTGTACAAGGATTCCTTCTGGCACTCCTCACTATACAAAAAAAATCTTTTGGGATTAAGGATCGTATACGATTGCAATGCTGATTATTTACTATTGAAGTGTAAATAATTTTCAATTATATTACTAAACCAATAAATATACAGGGTGTCCCGCAACTCAACGTCAAGCGGGTACCGGGTGATAGGGTAGGTTATACCCGTACTGCAAATAGAAAGAAAAAAAAAATATCTGGCTGGGTTACGTAATAATACCATTTTTTAGAAAAAATATGAAAATCGATACCCAGGGATACATTTTTATGTACTGTGGTCACAAATTTTGATATTTTTCAGTGGTTTTTTTTACGAAATCCTTAATAACCATGCTACTGAATGCAATCTCAAAATCCAAAATAAATATTGTAAGTTTCGCAAGAAAAATGAAGTTTGACTGAGCAATTTTTCAATCAAATTTTGTAAGCAAACTTTAACATATCATATTTAAAAAAAAATGTAGGACACTACCCACGGCAAGTTATTTAAAAAATTGGTCCATTTTATCAAGTTTTCAAAATAGTTCAACACTTGGCACTTGCTGCTTCCATAATCATGTTACCAACATTTAAACCATTTTCGAGCAAATAAATTTTTTTTTAAAAATAGGAACGTATTATACCATTGATGTAGGACTCCAGTAAGCCATTCCCTTAAAATATTATTCAAGCTGCTCAAGTAGTTAACATACAAAAAGGCCTGATCTTTGGGAGGTTATCTGGAGGAGGTCGAGGAGTATAAAGACCCCAAAAAGGGGCTTTTGGGGACTTACGCTTATACCACAGAAATAGTGCGTCGAAGTGATTTTTTTTAAGAACAAACAAAAGCACATCGAATTTTGTAGAATTTTTATTATGAATACAATATTAAAAAAACAAAAAAAAAAATAATAAAATTGTAATATCTTACCATTTTTTTAGTTATCGACACTTTTTTCAGAGGTGGACACCCCTTAAATGTCAGTCTGTTTATGAACATGTCAGAAGTTCAAAGAGCATTTAGCTAATTCAAAATATTAGGCAAAAATCACACAACATTGTGAATTATTCACTAGAAATACATACAGCAAAAAAAACTTTATTTCTGTTAAAAAAAATCAGATATGCTTTAAACCTGAAGATGAGAATGTTAGTTCTCAAAAACGTTAGTTTATAATATGCTATAAACAAATGTTTCATAAAAATAATAAGTACTTTTTTGTTTAATTCTTAAGAACGAAATATATAAATTAATACATAATGTACCTAAGGTTCTACTTATATTATAATTTTGGATTTTACATCGGGTATAATTTTTAATTACAATTTAACTTTACTTCAAACATTGCTTTAAGTGTTTAATATAAAAATAGAAACGGGAAATAAGAAAATAGTAACAGTGTCCATAATTAATATAATTAATATCCTCAAAAATATCCATTATCGCTATAGTAACAGAGACCCGTGTAGGTCACTGAAAAGATTGTGTATTCATTTAGTCACAGAAAACCTTAGGAGAACAGAAAACAGAGAGGGGGGACCATTACTGTCAGGGTTTCGGTCACTTTAGGTAGTTTACCCTTTATAGAAAATTAATTTGTTTATCTACTTTTTTAATGTATTCGGATATTTCTATCATCATCGGCTCGACAAGGGGGGTCCGGTCCTGGCCTCCTTCAACAAGTCTATCCACCTATCCCGGTCTCGAGCCGACGCCATCCAGTTGCGCACCCCAAGGCTCCGGGCGTCCTGGTCTACGCCATCTCTCCAGCGCAAGCATGGTCTACCACGCTTTCGTCTGCCATAGAATGTACCACAAAGAACTTACCGAGCAGGTTCCTCTTCGCTCATGCGAGCTAGGTGCCCTGCCCACCGGAGTCTACCGAGCCTAATTTTTGTCAGGATATCTGCTTCAAGGTAGATTGCGTACAATTCATGAATGTACCGTCTCCGGAATCGTCCTTCCTCACATATGGGGCCAACAATTCTACTTAAGACTTTTCTCTCGAACGCGGCTAAGAGGTCAGAGTGCCTTTTGCTAAGCACCCAAGTCTCGGATCCATATGTGAGTACTGGCAGGACCATGGTCCTGTACAGCAGTAGTTTTGAAGTTATGGTGAGATTTCTGGATTTGAAGAACTTTGACAGACTGTAGTAGGCTCTGTTGGATTTGAGAAGCCGCCCGCGTATTTCTTCTTCTATATTGTTATCGGCTGCTACTATTGACCCAAGGTATTTAAAGGATTGCACCACTTCAAATTCGTGCTCCGCTACCTTGATTGTTTGACCAACTGTTCCTCTCGCATTCGACGCCACCATGTACTTTGTTTTACCTTCACTAATGTGCAGCCCAGGATTTTGTGCCGCCTGCTCGATCTGGATGAAGGAATCGTGTACAGCTTGCTCGGTTCTTCCGATGATGTCGATGTCGTCTGCGTAAGCCAGTATCTGGCTGGACCTGTTGACGATGGTCCTTCTTGTTGCCGTGCCAGAGTCACGGATTGCTTTCTCCAACGCCAGGTTGAAGAGGAGGCAGGCCAAACCATCGAATTGTCGGAGTCCATTAAAGATGTTGATTGGTCTGGATAGCAATACGGCTATTTTTACTTGGCTTGTTACGTTGGTCATGGTCTACATAGTCGTGTCAATTTATTTGGGATGCCGAATTCTCTCATGGCTTTGTAAAGTTCTACCCTGGCTATGCTATCATAGGCGGCCTTAAAGTCTATAAACAGGTGGTATGTTGGTATGTTAAATTCTAGAAATTTTTTCCATCGCTTGCCTAATGGTAAAGATCTGATCAGTTGTTGATTTGCCTGGAATGAAACCACACTGATATTGTCCGATGATGGTTTTAGCGTATGGGGTTATCCGGTCTTGTAGGATAGAGGAGAGTATCTTATAGGCGGTACTCAACAACGTGATACCTCTATAGTTGCTGCACGTTGTGACATCTCCTTTCTTATGTATGGGGCATATTATACCTTTTAGCCAGTCTTCTGGCATTTCTTCATGCTCCCACATGTGCACTATAATATCATGAATTGCCTGACGTAGAGCTGGCCCACCGTGTTGAAATAATTCGGCTGGTATACCATCAGCTCCCTGGGCTTTGTTTTTCTTTAGCCGGCCTAAAGCCTTCTCAACCTCTTCTATGCTTGGTGATGGCAACATAGGGTATTCGTCTTGAAGCAGTGGAGCCTCCACTTCTGCAGTGAGTTGACTATTTAGCAATTCATAAATATTTCTATAGTTGTATATAAATACAAATCAAAACTTACTTATTGTGTTTTTGGAGTCAATATTTTTTAATTAATTTTTACTTTTACTTTTTTTGTTAAGCCTATATTTAAAGAAGTTATCAATAATGATTAAAACCAGGTGTCCTCTTCAGTGATTTATAAAAAAGAGCATCCTCATCACAGTAAGATAAGTATATTTCTTTGTCTACCTATATAGATAGGTAATGTCTTCCAAATCCATTACTTATTTCTTAGCATTTTCGAATACCACTATTCCTAACATAAAAGTAGCTGAAAATGTACGTATCTTACACATTTTGAAAATATTTAACAAACTATATACTTACTTTAAACAACTTTGCCTTTAAACACTCTTATTGACTGCGAAAGAAAGAATATTGATAGTAAATAAATCATGCTATATAATCAAATTATTCAGAGATACTGGACTACATATAAATAAGTTTGAATTATTACGGTCCCTAATAGTAATTATCACAAATCATAATAAAATGTAAAACCCACAAAATCAACTTGAACAATTTCATAATGAACTGTGTTTGTCCGCATTTACAGACCTTCAATCAATTTTTACCCTCGTCAATAATAATTTTCAATGAAACTAAAAAAAACAATTTCCTAAAAAATCACTTTCAAGAGAAACCCCATCATTAACTACAAACAAACAACTCAACTTTGAATACTAAAGATGGTTTTTATTGCAGATAACAATGGAACGGAAAAAAAACACAATATTTTGAATTTGAAGTTTACACAGGTACATATTTCTTTTGACAAATTTGGCCAAGAACGATAAATCATTAACGATTATCCTGAAAATACAAGCAAAAGCAACCAAGATTTTTTTTTTCTTGTCATTTAACATTTGGCAAAGTGGTACGTGTGAGCGTAATACATCAATCCTTTCTACCAGAGAGATTTTTTTATTATTATTATCATTATGTTCAGTTCATAATATATTGATTTTAAATTAAAGGTCAAATGATGAAGGTAAATTTTTGATGTTGTTAGGTCAAAAGAACCCAGTAGGAAATTTCGTCCTCAAAGAAAATTTTTGGTAAAAAGAGATAGGAATTCATGCAATACTTTTTCAGGGGAACTTGGAACAGCATTATTATGATTTCATAATAAAAAAGAAGTGCCTTTTTCATCGCTTCATATATTTTTAAGGCATTTACCATTTCTTTTATACTTGTTACAAATGTGCACCTGAATTCAGTGGTCGCATTTTAGTTTACAATACCAGTATATAAAATCATATGATGATTTCACTGATGAAAAGTGTTGCACAGAAAAGAAAAAGCCAAAAACACTGCTTTACCTGTACCGATGAACACAAGGATTTCCAGGGTGATCTCATAAGTAATGCACAGATTCATGAATTCGTGAAATAAATTGGGTAGGTAATAAGTATGCATGCAGTTTAAAAAAGAGAAAGGAAAAAACATACCTGACCCGCCGAACACGAAGATTTCCAGAGTGACTATATAGTATTAGTCTGAGAGCCCACAGCAAATATTTGGGTCGGAAAGGTAACTGAAAAAAAAAAGTATATAGGCCTTATTGCGAGTGTCGTTTTTTATCGATAAACAACTTTTGTCGATAGTCGAACATCGAAAATTTAAATTGGTATTGCGAATCTCAATTGTGAACGAAAAATTTCGTATAAGCTATCGATCTTTGTCGTTCACATTTTTCTGATCGACTGCTTACAACGTGTTTAATTTTCTCAATAAATGTATGTTGATTTCCTTTTAAATATAGTTTTATTGTTTCTAAAATAACAATTGCTTTAATCACAGAGCAATATAATAATAATTAAAGGAAAATAAAACGCAACATATGGGTCTGGTTAACAATAACTGAAACACATCAAGATAATCTTTATTTACCTAACATTATAGTATTACTCTTATAACTATTTCAAACAAAGAAAAGATGTAAATTAATAACAAATAACGTGAAATAATTTTTTTTTAAGAAAACAAGTATTAAAATGTTTATTTTTTGTAAGAAAAAACTATTCCTTCGACTGATGAAAATTTGTTTACTATCTGTCAAATGCCAAAATATAGGAATGACTGAAACATATGACAGTGATAAAACTGCAAAACAAAAAAGGCCATACGTTTGTAAGAAATGTCCCTACAAAATTCCCAACGATAAAATATTACAAGAGAACAAAGGAAAATCTTCGTGTCATTTCACAGACACACTGCAAACAAGGTGCCTTGTAGCTGATAGTTAGTGTAGTATAGATACTCAACGCTTATTTTTAAACATGTGATAGGACTGCGTTATAATTGCATCATAAGAAAATTCAGCCAGTGTTACACAGTTTTTAGATAATTTCCGTCACATTTCCAAGATTTCTAAAGTTTTCTGTTTTAATTTATCTATTAATTGGAAATACTTCTTGACTCAATTTAAGACTAAAAAGTATTTTTTTCCTACATGTACTATCACTGGCACTACTCCAAATGCCAAATATAAGGTTTATTCACAATAAGCGTTTTCGTTATTCACAGTAATATATATCTCTGTCGATCACGTTACACAATACCAAAACGAAAATTTATCGATGCTTTCGACTTTTATCGCATCGAAAGTTAAACGACACTCGCAATAAGGGCCTATGATTCGATAGCAGGGGTGAAGGTCATGATAAAAACGCAAATCTTGCAGTTCAAGATGGCGGCTTTCGTAAGTAGTAGCTTAAAAAAATCTTTTTTTGTTACAAAATAAGATAATCGGTATACCCGATCAAACTACGTTTTATCATGTTAAGTGCTCTTAGGTCATAGCAAAAATGCTGTTCAAGATGTTTCAAGTGTGCCAATGCTTCTGCCAGACGTTTTAAAAAGTGGCAAATATCATTCTTTTTTCTTTTTGACATAACCAAATACTTTCTGCTGCAATATATAGAAAAACCTCTCCTCATAACAAATATGAAGGTCCAAGATGATTTAGAGGCGGCGATCGGCCTGCCAGACGTTTTCGAAATTGACAAAAATTGATTTTTGAATAATTGATATATCCGAAATTGGTTTTCACCAAAATATTGAGAATATCTAACTGAGTACAGATTAGTAGGTCCGAGTCGTTTTGAGTGTGGCCAACGGCCTCTCAGACGCTTTTCAACCTTAAAATAAATCAGTTTTTGAAATAATTGGTATAACCGAAATTGGGTTTCACCAAATTATTGAGAATACCACCCCGGGCACAGATATGTGGGTACAAGACGATTTGAGCGTGGCCAACCCCCTGCCAGACCTTTTGATTGAATTTTTCGAAAACTTGAAAAAAGTGTGGTTATTAGCACCTGCAGCTTAAACGGTTAGGCTTATATCCAGGTACATAAAGTAAGCACATACATAATGGCATAACCAAACCGGACTATGTATGGAATTATGTGCGATTTTTTTGTGCTATTCGCACAAACTTATATTTGGTGATTTTGTTCTAGGCCTAAAAATAACGGTACCTGCCATGTTATAACGGTTATGTTTTTCTCAAAAATTACATTCAATATTTTGAAACCATTTGATGATTTAACTTTTGAAGGAAAAATATTACCTTCCTAAAATATTTATGCAACGTTGTTTAAAAAAGCTGATTTTGGATGGACGATTTTGGTAAAACAATATTCTTAAATAAACTCTCGTTTATGAAAATAAAATAGGTGACCTTCTTAATGACAGCTCCACATATAAATAGGTTAATTATGACCCAACCTTAAGGGTATTAAGAAAGGTAAGACAAAACACAAGAGAATGCAAATCCATTTTCAACGGTCAAAATGCTACTTCGTGTTATCTCAAAAACTTTATGGACTTCTAAAAGTTCATAAGGAAAACGTGCCATTAAGACCAATTGTTAGCCAAATTGACTAGCAACGATCTTCATATAAATAGTTAAAATAGTGTTTGTTTAATATTTTAATATGGTTATTTCAACAGCTTCCTCTTCCCTACTTTAAAGTTTTTATTCCCTCTTGGTCCAAGTTAAATAATAGGGGATGTAGTGGTGGTTATGGGAACAGTAAGAACGAAAACCTAAGCGGACAAATTTGTTTACAATGACAAGATCCATTTTGGGAGCGAACATTAAAAAAAATTCTATATTACTTTTAGCTGAATATTACATTTTTGATTTAATTTTTGTAGGGGAAAAAAAATATATTTATTATATTATTACAGTTTTTTCACCTCAAATTCACCATTTTGCAAATAAAATAAATTTTTTTGCAAATCATTTTCACTTTCTTTCAAAACGGGTTCACTTTTTTGCAAATCAAATTCACGTTTTTGAAAAACAGATTCACGTTTTTGCAAATCAAATTCCAGCTTAAGGAAAAGTAGTATTATTAGTGCAAGAAAACGAGAAATTCACTGTGCATTTTCTGGTCTCAGTTGATTTTTTTTCTAAATGTTGTAGAGGGTTACTTCCTGAGTTTAAAAACTTTTTTTCGGAATCCAGATCCGTAAACTAAGGGCCGCAATTTTAAATTGAGTTTTAACTTAATTATCTAGAAAACCGAGTATGACAAAAAACTTGCAGAACACAAATTTGTATAAAATTTAATTTCTCCATCTTTTTATATCTATTCTTTTTTTTATTCAGCGTCACGGACCTTTTTTGTTTTTCATATAACATACAAAATTTTAAGGTTAAAATAGTAGACAACACTCAAATCCTCATATCTACTCTTTTTCTATAGGTACTCTATATGTACTATAAGTCTCGGATTCGTGCAAAAAAAAAGTTTTGAGATAACAATCAAACATGACATTACTATGATTGAGAAGACGAAAAAAGTGGGCCCGGCAATACTGTCTGTCTGTCTCGACACCTACAGCCTAAACGGGTGGGCCGATTTACTTCATATTTGCTTGTAAACTCATGTATTTAATAAAGCAATTTTTTTGCATACTTCGATTTTGATCTTTGAACTTTTAATAAAATTTCATACGGTTTTTTAGTATATTCCGTTTGTACTTAAAACCTCAGGTAACTTGCCACAAGAGAAGTTTGTGCGACCCAGTCGTGCCTTTTTTTTAAATAAAAAAGTAAAAACGAGTATCTGTTTGGTATAAAATGGTCTACTAAATGGTCTACTACCCTAAAATTTTTTATGTTATATGAAAAACAATTTTTTTTATACTTATAAGGCACCCCTCTACAACATTTAACAAATAATCCCACTAAAAGCAGAAAATTTACAATTAATTTTCCGTTTTCTTTAAGCGTGAATTTGATTTGCAAAAAAGTGAATCTGTTTTGCAAAAAAGTCAATTTTGTTTGCAAAAACGTGAATCTATGCTGCTAAAACGTGAATTGGATTTGCAAAAAAGCGAATATGATTTGCAAACAAATGAATTTGATTTGCAAAAAGGCGAATTTGAGGTAAAAAAAAACTGTAAATTTATCATTTTATCGAAGCAAATTCCTCATCACAAAAAGAAGGTTAAATCTGATTTTGCTATTTCGATTAAATTGTGAATTCACGTCGTTGAAGTGATACAATGGTCTATTGAAGGCCTGATTATAGCATTGTGGAAAATATAAACTAAATGAATCATTTTATGAGCTGAGTCCTGAGTGTGGAAATTATTTCCATTAAACAATTAATCCTATTAATATCACCCTCATTTAATGAACTTATGTATTCATGTATGTATGTTCGTCCTTTATTTAACGAAGCAATTGTGACTCTCACCAGTCATAAATGTATACGAAAGTAGGTAACCATTCTTCCACGCAACCTTTTCATCAGAAAATATAAAATGATAAATTTACAGTTTTTTTTTACCTCAAATTCGCCTTTTTGCAAATCAAATTCATTTGTTTGCAAAAAGGCGAATTTGAGGTAAAAAAAAACTGTAAATTTATCATTTTATCGAAGCAAATTCCTCATCACAAAAAGAAGGTTAAATATTTTAAATCATCTATTAAGGCCGTGTGCGAACAGCGTTAAAATGTTATCCTCTGGCTAATTTTTGACGTTTGAGTGGAGGTGAATAAATGTTTAGCTTTTTGGTGTGCGAACTAGATTAAATGGGATTTTTTAACACATGTTTTTTTTTAAATTTCCCCACAAGAATTAAAAAAAATCCCTTTCTTATTACTTTGCAACGGAGAAATGAATAGGTAAGATTGTTTTGAGGTCAATTTATAAAATAAAGTCTGCAAATCAAACAATCGGCGCGCGTTTAAATTTTTGATATGTTGTATAGGATGTTTGGCTGATGTAAAAATACAACCTCACCGCCCCTTCGCTATTAGGAAACCTGCAAAAAATCGTCACTTTTTGCTTATTTCGACTATAATTTCTTTCTTTTACATTTTATCAAAAAAAAAAAACTAATAACGAAACTTGTAGAAAACATTATTTTCTACAAGTGTGATATAGAAAAAAAAATGAAGTGGCTCTATTTGTTTTGCATTTAGTAATTAGTTTATTTTTCGATAAAATGTACCAGAAAGAAGTTATAGTCGGAATTAACCGATTTTCTGCAGTTTTTTCCTGATAGAAAAGGGAGCTGAGGGGGTGTGGTGTGGAAATTGTTTTTTTTTTTATCACCAAACATCCTATGCAACATATCAAAAATTTAGAACTACCCGACCTTTTGTAGGTTAAATTCTCTTTATTTGCTGTTCTATAAAATTCCCTACTAAATTAAAAATTCCCTACCTAATTAAAAACGCAAATTTGAAATTTCAAAAACCAATTTATTAAAAATTTGCAATTTAATAATTGTGGCTATTCTAAATTGCGTTTTGTTAAAGAAATATAATATAACTACTCTATAAGATAATTAAAATTATGGGAAGTTTTAACGCGATACATAACACTGGTTTGGCAGCTGAACTTCAAAAAAAAAAAAAAAAAAAAAAAACAACAAACTTGTTTCACAATAAATAGAAATGTAAAAAAAGTATTATCGGTTAATTTAAGTAATTGTTCGTTCATAACACAGTTTAACTGAGCGGTATTCACAAAAACACAAGAGGGATATTTGACGTCAACATAAAAACAAACGAAAATAAATACAAATGAAATGAATCCAACAAAACACACGTCACACTGGTTTTTGGCAGCTGAACTTTCAAAATGAAAATAAAAAATCTGTTTCACAGAATAGAATAGTAAAAAATCGGTTAATTATTATTAGTTCGCTAAATATTAGAGTTTTTGTTTTAAACTTATTCAAATACTTAAAATAAGGACCATCCCTTTAAAGCCCTACTCACAACTAATTTAGTGCCAGACAAAAAAAAAAACGCAGAACGTATACATTTTGTGATCTCAGTTGAATTTTTTCATATCTTGTTTTGTATTCGGAATCGAGGAACTTTTTTGTTTTTAATATTAAAATTAAAATTGTGGTCAATTTTATACAAAAAACAAATCTTTGTTTTTACTTTTTTGTTTGGTCTTCATTTAGAAAAGTCAGAGCATAAGTCTTTTCAACATTTTATTGTTATTTTTATTTGTTTGTTATTATTTTGTATTTAAATCTGATTTTGCTATTTCGATTAAATTGTGAATTCACGTCGTTGAAGTGATACAATGGTCTATTGAAGGCCTGATTATAGCATTGTGGAAAATATAAACTAAATGAATCATTTTATGAGCTGAGTCCTGAGTGTGGAAATTATTTCCATTAAACAATTAATCCTATTAATATCACCCTCATTTAATGAACTTATGTATTCATGTATGTATGTTCGTCCTTTATTTAACGAAGCAATTGTGACTCTCACCAGTCATAAATGTATACGAAAGTAGGTAACCATTCTTCCACGCAACCTTTTCATCAGAAAATATTAAAAAAAAAGAATAACAACTGAAAGAAATACATTTCAACTCGAACCGACGGAATGCGAAATAAAATGTCAGGTTTTATGACATAAAGAATTACATAACTTACCTCGAAAAAAAATACTGTTTGGTCCTACGAGGCTAAGGCTTAAATATAGTGACGAATGGTTGTGAAATGCAAACGAAATATCAATGACTGAGAAATATTGCTTGAAATGTGGGGCATTAATAAATATTTAATTAATACCTTCTTCTGTTGTTAGTGAAGGATTAATTCGAAATTTAAAGAAACGGTTGGAATTAATGTAGAAGTCATTAAAATTAAGTTGAAATAATTATATGTTTGTTTATTTATCCAAAAACTTGTGACGTGTCATATTCTGTTGAAGTTGAAGGTCAATGTTATGCGATGATTTGGTTCAAATTGCGATAAACTCTTCAATCGTACTTTTCTTTTATTTAGTTATAGAAAAAACATAGTCAGCATTAAGATTTTAACTTTCCCAAAAGAGCAAATATTGGTTTAGTTTAAAAAATCCATGTTGTGTCTGTGCGCAAGTGTGTAGATGTGACTGTTACGGAGCCAGATAAAGGCAAAGGCGTGAGAGGAACAGCCTGCATACATGACAAAGGGACGAAACGCGATAGAAGACAAAATAAAGTGCACGACTGGGTAGCACGAACTTGCTCTTTACCACCAGAGCCACAAATACAAAAGTAAATTTTATTATTTTTTCTTAATATAAAACTACTAAAACTACTTTTTACAAAGATTCAAGGCATGAAAATTTTGTTTTTTTTTACATATATGTTTACCAACAAAATAATTTCGAAATCGTTAAAGCGGTTTTTAAATAAATTGATATTTACTTAATAATTTTCTTTAAATTCGTTTTTCACAAATATGGAGAAGGCCAATTTTAAGTGCTAAATGGTTTGCATTTAATGTAAAAAAAATATTTTTTTTTATTTACACCGTTTTCCACACATTGAATTTACAAAAAAAATTATTAAAATTAAAATTAAGAACTTTTGCAACAAAATGTTGGTATTGAATCTTTAATCAAGTCATCTAGATTTTTCTTGAAAAGCAAATCGGTTCAGGTATTTAGGCTGTAGTAGCTGTTAACTAACAGAAAGAATTTCCAAATCCACTTTTTTGACTTCGTTATCATCGTAATGTAATGTTTGATTGCTATTACAAAACTTTATTTTTGTACCAAAGTGTAGTTTTGATGAGTTTAATTATGAAATTTCGAACAAATACACAATACTGTCGTAACTCAAAATAAGAAAAATTTTAAAACGAAGAAAAATAAAACAAAATTAGTATTCTTTTATCTCAAAATTTTAATTTTTTCAGTGCTAACGAATAAATTGGTTATTAAATTTCTGTTCTAGGAAAAAAATACATTAATATTTTATCTATTAACTAATATAACAAAATATACATATATGAAGTTACCTACATTTTTTTTTAATTTTGAATTACGATAGTATAGTAATATTAGTGCGATTTATTCTCATCCGAAAAAGACCACGTGAAGATTTAGTTTTCCTGTTTTCCAACTCATACCTAAAAGAGTAATGGAAATCCTCAACGTCTATATTTTTTTCACGTTCAGTCTTAGTGGCGGTTTCTTTCGAAGCTTTATTCGTATTAAGTGATTTGCACTGTTGATTGCTCTTTGGTCTTAGGACTTTTGAAAAACAAACATAGGTTTTCTGTGTAAATTTTGCCGCCGCCGATTCAGAAGAATTCGAAGCACATCTTGAAATCGCACTTCCATAAGCTGTTATTGTTACCATTTTTTACTCCCATTACTCCTGGTTATCCATTATTCTGATAGTATCTAAGTCTTTTTTCGTTCTATTCTATAATCCGAATGAACGAATTTGAGCTAACCATTTTACTTTGAATTGCGATTAACCACAAAATTTTATTTAAAACTCTTCTACTGCCAATTTTTTCATAATGCTTGAAAACAATGAAGTTAATGAAGATAATTAGACCTTGTATCTAACCAGTCGACCTAAAATAAACACTGTACCTATTATTATACGCTTCGGAAGCTAACCAGCCATAAAATAGCGGGACTTTTTGAATTATTCTATCTGATTTCTGTTCCCAACATCGTAAACAAATATCATGAAATGATAAATAAACGCACAAGGTTTGAAGAACAAAGACATCACACCGAAAAATATGTTGGGCTTATTCAGTTGAATTGCGGTGTAGATTTTAAGGATTTGAAAGGATATTGCCTTAAAAATATGTAAAGTAGGTACATATTTTTATCGACGTAATGTTGTGCCCAGCACAAATTTGTAGAAAATACCTATAATTTTTTAATGTATCTTTAATTTTTTAAAAGTTATAAGCAAATAAAAATCAGTGTTTTACTTGCTTTATTCGGAGTCGCGGAATTTAATTATTTTTGTTTTTCATATAACATAAGAAAAGTCAAGGTCAAAGTGGTAGACAATTTTATAACAAACAAATCTCCGTTTTGACTTTTTTATTTGTTTTTTTCTAAAAAACGTTAGAGCATTTCAAACAGAAAATGGTACATTTCTTTCCCATTTGGTTGTCCGAATAAGTGTTTCACAATTAAATACGACGAAAAAAAACAATTTGTGTGAAAATAACAAAGACATCTTGTGCTTTTTTAAAAAAGACAAAATAAAAAATTTAAAACGGAGATTTGTTTGTTATAAAATTGTCTACAACTTTGACTTTGACTTTTCTTATGTTATATGAAAAACAAACAAATTTAAATTCCGCGACTCCGAATAAAGCAAGTAAAACACTGATTTTTAATTGCTTATAACTTTTAAAAAATTAAAGATACATTAAAAATTTATAGGTATTTTCTACAAATTTGTGCTGGGCATGGTTTTTGTCAGATTAACGGTTTTCAAGATAATTAGGTTCAAACTCTCTTCAAAATGTCACCCTTAGTACGCGGATTTGGATTCCGATTTTTTTTTATGCTCAGGACAGGAGGCACCCCTCCACCACATACATATACAAAAATCCCACTGAGAGCACAAAATGCATGGTTAATTCCCCGTTTTCCTGGACTAATAAGTATCTACTCGATGTTTGCACTATAAGTAAGTTAATTTTGAAAAATCTACTCATAATTTTAATTTAGCTTTATTAAGGATTAAACTGATACAACATTTTCGTATTCTAAATTGTTTGATTGATTGTATTTCAATGTTTTTTGTATTATTTTCGTGATGATGCACAGGTCAGTGACTTATTTTCATGCTTATCAAGTTCTTTAATCAATTTCATACTACTTATTGAGATTGAGACTTGGGTCTTGTCTTGACTGTTGAGTTCCGTTAAAAGGTACCGTAAGAATAGAAGTCACATGATATACTGTTATTTTGGATGTGTAAAGCTTTTTAAAATGGTTGCTTTGAATGAATTTGTATCTTTGACTTGACAACTTGACTAATTGGTACTTGACTACTTGACTTGCACTTGAGTTTAATGGATGAACGATGAATAAAATGATGAATTTTAAGAGAATTTTAACGATTTAAGCTTGGGATTGGGAATTATTTTTCCTTTGCTCTTTTTATCGTAATGGAATTTATGAACCCCTTAATAAGCGAAACAAATGCTGGCTGAGTGGCTGCTGAGTTGAGTGCTGGTGCTGGGCGCTCACTGGCTGTGCTCATGTGCTGTGCAGCAGCGATGCCGTTGTCACTTCGATCGGAGTTTTTCACTTCGTTTTCATGTAAACACTTCACTTTTGCACCTCCTTCATAATACTTGAATGCATCGTGTAAATCGACAGTAAAAATCAAATCAACACGAACGCAGCCCACACGCCAACAACCATTTATGTAAATCGATAACTCAAGATATTGACAATAGGGAATTTTGCCATATTGTCAAACCAAGAAAATCTTCCAAAATTAATAAGAGGCAATAGGAGGCAAACAGAAATTTACCCATAAGAGCTCTTGTTGTAGAAAAGAGCCAACTATATGGAAATATGAGAATATAGCCGCCTGCTAAAAAGGCGGATAAAATAAAGTTATACTTATTGTTAAATACATGATAAATGATGTACCCTTCGTACTTTCTTTCAATAATAGTTGATTATTGTTTGGTTTGTTAGGATTGTTACAATTTCTTTTTGGAACGACACGTTGTTAGATATTGTTAGTCTGTCAAAAGGAAATCAACTAAGTACATTTTTCCAAACTTTATAAGTGATTTAGCGACGAAAAATTGTGGTTTTTCTAAAGCTGATGTGTAAATTTCGGATAAGAATTGATGAAAAACATTTTTGTGCTAACAAAAATCAATAAACTTTATTAATACAATTACATTTTGTTTTTTTTTTTTATTCCACTTCACATATTTTTGTTGAACTCATTCAATATATTTACACGAATTTCATCTTAAAAATATCCTAATCAAATATCATTATCCGAAATACTTTAAATTGCAAAAACACAAATGTTTCAAATTGTAAACAAACCCCCTATTATTTCCACTTTGACAATTCAACACTTGCAATTCATATCATCGACATGAGTTGGAAATAGTTACAAATCGTAGTTTACAGTAATAAAATACTGAATAAATAAAATATTGTTTTTCTGATACATTCTATAATTTTAAGACGACACTACGCTTTACGGCAAAAGACTATCATTTTGTCCTAAAAACACTTCGCTCGAAAACTCACGAACGGCATCACTGCTGTGCAGCTGTGCTGTGGGGCTGTGGAGTGTGGGCTGTGGCTAGGCCTGTGAGTGAACTGTGGGTGGAATTCATTTGTACATTTTAGTAATTAGTTGAAGTGAATTCTGTTATTCTGTACTGTATCAGGATGAACTGAATAGTTGAAACTGAAAAAGAAATAACAAGGGGTGGTAATAAAGACATCTTTCCTGAGGTGAGGAACTGAGGATGGAAATGAATGGTTTGTTTTTTACAAACATGTCTGGGACTAGTCTAAAAATCTATATTGCAATTAACGAACAATTGATTTTTGTAAGGTTGGTGGCTAAAATCACAAAAAATCTGTTAAGATTATTCGTAATTTTGTTTGATACACCAAGATGACGTTGAACTCCTTGAATTGTGTATGTAGTGGTACTCGTACCTATATTGAAAATAAAGAAAGAGGTGAATAAACTTCAGTAAACGAGAAAATGAATGGTTGTCCTGTCCTAGAAGGCTGGCGGTGTAACCGATACAATTTCAAGGGGCAAGGGTTTGAAAATAAATCTATTAAAACAAAAAATCTTACACTTTTTTCGATAGGTCTTAATTTTTTTTTTTTTGGTGTAAACATCGTTATCTTGATATGTTTTCTTAACTAAATGTTTTTGTTTTAATTTAGATTGAGTAACTTTACTACCCCATATGTTTTAATTCTAAAGCCTTTAGTTAGTATCTAAAATCAAAACAGGTATTCGCTGATTTCATTTACACCATTTTACTCAAAGTCAGAGTGCCAGTCAACCAATGATTGGCAGTTTTACCAATGATTGGCATTGCAGCCAAGCCATGGAATCTAACACTCAGAGAAAAAAGGGTATAACTATGTCACTTTATGAGAGCGTCATTAGCCCATACTTTACATTTGGTCTTATGTGGCTTTCAAAAGTGACTTAAGGCCAATTTGGTCTTATGTCACTTTCAAACTTTATCTTTATCACCTTTCACCTGAGAAGATTAGGGATGTACAATGTACTAAAAACAGGAACGAAACAGAAAACCTCCACAAAACAACAACAACATTTGCTACACACACTAATGCGAACCTCACCGATAGCAACTTCTTGTCAAATTCTATTTGACGGATGTAAAAAGTTATCCAGAGAAAAATTAGTGGATAAATATTTAAGATTTTGCAACGAGTTTATATTTTTATCGATGGCTAGTGCCTATGCACGGATAAATCAGTGGTTACTAATTTCAAAAAAGTTTCGTGCAAGTGGGCCTTAGTCATATTATAACGCTTCAAATGCAAAAAGTAACGAATGTATGTAGGGGACAGTGCTCTGCACCGCGTTAAAATTTCCCATAATTTTAATTATCTTACAAAGTATTTCTATTTTTTTTCTCTTTTTTTTTCTTAAACAAAATATAATTTATAAAAGCCCCAATCATTAAATAATAATCATTAATTTCAATTTTGAGTTTTTTTAACTTGGTTTTATAGGAAAATTTAGCTAGTTTCAAAAACGAACATTATTTTCTCATTTCATTGATTTCGGACTTAGAATAGTTTTTTAAATATTATTTTTATGATATGTCTTATATTTGCCTTCAATTAGTGGATATTTTTCATTTTTCTCATATAATTATTTTTTTCTTGCACATAAAAGATTATAAACGCGCTCGTTCGCATTTCAGACTGGGAGGGTAAAAAAACATTTGCTTAAAGTCTTTAGACTTAGAAAATTTTTTGGACCTAGAAAATTTTTTCAACTTCAAAATATTTTATTTTCTCTTTCATTTATTTCGGACTTGGAATAATTTTTTTAATATTATTTTCATGATATGTCTTAATATTTGCCTTCAATTTGTGGATATTTTTCATTTGTGTAATATAATAATATTTTTTTGGACTTAGAAAATTTTTTCAATTTCAAAAAAGTTTATTTTCTCTTTTCATTTATTTCGGACTTAGAATATTTTTTTAAAATATTATTTTCATATAATTTTGTTTTTAATATGGCAATAAATATATTTTGTATAATATTATGAGCATATTATTAATGCCTGCCTTGCTTTCTTTCTTTCTTTCTTTCTTTCTGTGAAAATTAATATTTTCTTATACTATTTTTCGTTTTGCCTTAAAGTGGTTTTTATTATGTTCCAAATTTTTTTTTTTTTTTTTTGTTTGAAACAAATTTAAAAAAAACCGAAACAAATAAGAATGCAGATCATTATTAAATAAATTTAATAAATCTCTACATACGTTACTTGTTTCGGGTAATTATAGTTAGATTTTAAAATATTAGAATATTATACCTTAATAGATATAAATAAACTTATATTTTTAATATATATATAATAATTCATAGCAAATTCAACAATTATTACAATAATGCAATTTTGTTGTTTTTACTCGAATCATCAAGCAAAGGATGAGCTTCAGTGGATCGCAGTATGACAGCTGCTCTACCACTTACAACACCTTGCCCGTTACCAAAGTCGTTTACAATTGATTCTAAGCACTGTCATCGTATTTAATAATGTTTAACTATATAACTAGCACGGCTACAGCCGATATTTAATTTAATACGTCCCATATTGCTATGTTAAATAGAACATTGGCATCACTCCATTGTCGTCTATAACTTAAAGTTTAAGACTTTTAATGGTTTATTGCCATACAATACAATTGCTCCATTTTTATCATTGCAGTCAAGCACGGATACGACCTTAGAGGCGTTCAGGCATAATCTAACGGACGTAGCGTCATACAACTGTTCGCTCGAACAAGTATTGTGCCATTGGTTCGTACCTGGGGTTCCTCTCGTACTACGCAGGAATACTGTCGCAACAACAATTGTCATCAGTAGGGTAAAACTAACCTGTCTCTAGACGGTCTAAACCCAGCTCACCGTGCATGGGTGAACAATCTAACGCTTGGTGCATTTTGCTTCCCAATGATAGGAAGAGCCGACATCAAAAGACATCAAAGGAAAAGCGACGTCGCTATGAACGCTTGGCCGCCACAAGCCAGTTATCCCTGTGGTAACTTTTCTGCCACCTCTTGTTAATAACTCTTTAAACCAAAAGGATCGATAGGCCGAGCTTTTGCTGTCTCTGTGTGTACTGAACACCGAGATCAAGTCAGCATGTGCCCTTTTGCTCTATGAGTGGTTTCTGTCCGCTCTGAGCTGGCCTTGGGACACCTCCGTTTTTTTTTTTTTTTTTTTTTTTATAAGTTCATTTTTATTTTCAATTTAACTAACTTAAATGCTAGACAAAAATCTTAAAAACTAGCTTACAGAATAACTTAACTAACTTACTGGCCCCATACGGGCGCTCTAAATTATACTATAACTATATATTAAAAATGCCTTTGAGCGTAAAAACTAACTTAAATTAAACTTCAAAATTACTTAAAACTAAACGAGAAACTTTTTAAAAACTCGTTTTTCGAGACATTTTATTTTATATATAAAGACACCTCCGTTATTATTTGAGAGATGTACCGCCCCAGTCAAACTCCCTACTTGGAAATGTCCTTGAATTGGATCATATCTGAGTATTGGAGTTATACGAAATTCAACAAATATAATAAAAATATTAAAAAATTCATTATTTCATCTAAATTTGCTTATAATTATATAACAAACTCTTGATACTTTGATCTAGAAGCTTTCATCAAGACCAAATACCATAAGACATATAAATACATCCGTATAATGGCTAGGAAATGATACATGTTCCATTTAATCCTGTAAGTAAGGAAACAATAAGAGTAGTGGTAGTGTGGTTGATAAGAACCCGAAAGCTAATATCTCCCACTTATGCTACATCTCTTATGTCTCCTAACACTGCCAGACTAGTGAGTCAAGCTCAACAGGGTCTTCTTTCCACGCTAACTATTTCAAGCCCGTTCCCTTGGCTGTGGTTTCGCTAGATCGTTAATAGGGACAGATATTAAAAGATGGCTTAAAGTGAACGCCTTCCGTATAGGATTAATTCCACGGTGGGCCTACCCACAATATCAGGACCGAGAAGAGTGTCGGTCAACACCCCAGAACGGTACAATTTTGTAGTCATGTGTAAGGCATGAACTACATTCCTTGCTGAGGAGCGAGGCCGATCTAACACCTCTTGCATCCAAATGCCAATACGTTTCCGCTTGGATAACCACAGCCACCACGATACTCCCACTAGGGGGCCTACCTTTCAGACAGGCTGAGTCAGTCGCCTAGTGTAATGAAACACTAGAAACGACAAGACTCAGGGGCTCCTGTCTCCCGTGGTACCTGAATATAGCTTCCGGTGGAGCTTCGCAACCGTGAAGGTTACTTCCAGATAGACTCCTTACAATCCAAGGCCTGGCAGCCTTCATGTTGCACTGCGCGACCACCAATTGAAGTACTGGTAGTAATGCAGGGCAACTTCGCAACGCGGACAACAGAGAAGAGACAACAAAATGTGGTGACCCGCACAGCAGGTCAACACACACAACAAGTGAAAACAGCAACACATCATGGAGTACAACCCAGGAATTACTAGTGAAGTAGGAACTAGTAGCTCCCAGGTTGCACCTTTGGACAACTTAACCTGAAAAATAGAAAGCCCCCAAGACATAGTCCTCCACAGGAAATTTCGGCCCGTTAGCTTACTCCTCCACATATTCGACACCATCTAGTATCCATCTGAGACGCCTGCGCCTCCGGAAAACCTCATTTGCAAAAACTGCAAAATTTTCGGCAGATTCCCTATTATGTAAAATACTCCTAAAGTCCCAATCGATGGCAGATCCCACCACGCTCATAGCGGAGAGATCCCTTAAGTCATTGTATTGGGGGCATTTAACTGAAACATGCTTCCAATCCTCCATAGGAGACATACAGGAGCATCTTGGTGAATCAGCCAGATTCCTTTTATGCAAAAATGCATTTAAGGATCCGTGGCCAGTCAACAAAAAGCCCCCGTAGAGCGAGAAGCCCAAATTTGCTCTATCAGAAGCCTGCACTCCTTCGGGAAGAAACTCGAAAGTTACTCTTCCCACCTCACTTGTTGACCACCTAGACTGCCACCTAGAAGTGATACAGTTACCTAGCAACAACTTTATCTCCTTAAGCCCTAGACCAAAAACATTACGACACTCTTCCCAGTCCGTCGAGGACAAACTCAAATGCGTCCTTAATTTCTATTCGATTCCCAATCGAATCGACACTAAGTCGAGAGGGGGGGCACCAGCCAGAACTTGCATCGCTTCCGTGGAAACGGTACGACATACCGGCAAGGACCCTTAGAGCATGACTCTCTGGCAGGAAAGAATTTTATTCCTACTAACCACCAATTTGGCAGAGTCGTACTAAATTGGTGCACCAAAGGTTGCACAAGATAGCCCATTGTATACGATCCTAACCGCCCTCTTCGTAACACCCCAATCCTTAGTCAAAATTCTCCTAACCATCGGAACAGTGGAATTCAATTTGTCCCTAACCTTACCGAAATGCGGCTAAAAATTTACCCTCTCACCAATTGTCAGTCCAAGGTACGTGACTTCCTTTACATATTTTAGACTGACATCTCCTGTTTTGACAGTTGGAGGTCGAGTCAACGCTAACTTGCCTTTCAGCAGCATCATCGAAATCTTGTCCAATGCCATCTCTACACCTCCACTAATCCCCCAATCTCGCACTCTGCCCATGACCTCCGTGCCTCTGCTCTCAAAGTCGGCACGAGATTGGCCCTCAACGAGGACAAGAGGTTCATCAGGAAATGCACTACACCTAACACCCTGAAACTCAGAACTAATGGCTACCAGCAGCGGATCCATTATTAAGGACCCGAAATGGACCCCTGTGGGCAGCCCCTTTCTACAGAAAAAGAAACACTCTCTAATGCTCCTATTACGCGAGCCTTCCTATCAGAAAAATAGCTTTTCCATAGAGGAACCTCCCTGCAGCCTACTGAAACTAACTTCGCTTCGACACAAGGCCAGTCTAAGTAGTCAAAAGCACCCTTAAAATCAACAAAAATCCCTAATACATATTTTGCCGTTGACTCACGAACACATGACTTAACATGCATCCAGGCCTTTACCACACTCCTACCAGGCGTGAAGCCGATTTGAAATGGACATGGTTCAGGAACTCTTTCCATCAGTCTATTCACCAGTACTCTCTCCAGTACTTTTCCAAGTACTGGAAGGAGACTGATGCCACGATAAGATCGAGGATTAGACCTGACCTTATTTGGAGACTTCAGGAGTACGAGCACCTTCGCACACTTCCATTCAGAAGGAAAATAGCTACTCCTAATACAATTTGAAAATAGAGAAACGAGATACTCTGGAACTGCCTGCCAAATGGCTCGCACCATTTCACCAGTCAGCCCATCGAGTCCAGGAGACTTCTTGGATTTCAAACGCCCTACCGCGACCTCTACTTGTTCAATATCTAGACTAGAAGCCTCAGCATGCCCGACAGCCGACGGGGCAGCCAATTGCTCAGCTCTAGGGAAAAACGACCTCAATAATGCGCTAACCGAATCCTTCCATGTAGAATGAACTACGTCGCCCTCATTAATGCACCCTACTGCAGTGGTTTTTCTGCCCCTTCAAATGCGGTAGAGAAGACCCCAGGGATCTTCTCTATGCTCTGCAGCGAATGCTTTCCAGTCGTCTTCCTTAGTTTTAGCCAACAAATACTTATATTGAGCTAAAGCTACTCTAAACACCGAGCGAAGCCTATTAAGTTCTTCACTCACTACACCTAACCTAACTGCCCTTTTAAGACCTCTAACCTGCCTACGTTTAGAATCAAGTTCAGGAGTCCACCACTTCAAACCTTTAGAATTGGTCTTTCGACTTCTCTTAAGGAGATTGTCATTGACACTCCAAACTATATCATTAATACATCCTATCTTCCCATCTACAGACATAGCATCGAAGAGATAGTGGAACTGATGCCACCCTTTGCCTTATTTCGTTCTGATATTCTGACCAATCAACATTTCTCAATTTCCAGCGCTTGTCACATAAATCCTCTCGGACACCGTGAAGGTCGGAGGTGTTAGCGAACTCCACTTGAATAATGGTGTGATCGCTAACACCCTCTCCCTCCCTGATGAACCAGTGGAAATTAAAAGCGTCAAGCGCAGCCTCATTGACAATGGTGACATCAATGTCACTCCTACCTCTATCATTACAATATGTATATGATTGGCTGGGGAGATTCACAGCGTACATGCGATTCTGGGTCATCCAGTCGCAAAGCAGCCATCCCCTGTCACGTTTTCGACTTTCAGACGTTTGTCCTCTCATCTTACTGTGCCAGCGGGATGAAACCGCATTAGCATCCACCATAAAAATCACAGGAACGCTGCCAATCAACCCTACCAACATATCCATGTATACTAAATATGGCTCGATGTCATGCTCATATTTGCAGTAGATACTGCACAGGAAAACCTTACCGAAAAATCCTTCTACAGAAACGCATATGCCCCACTGACTCTGGTCGTGCGGCATAGAAACTGTATTGACATCGTTTATGACAACAGCAGCTGTACGGCTACTGTTGACATAAAAAATCATTGTCCCTGGCAATCCTATCAACTTCCCATTTGGAGCATAGGCCTCTTGAAGTAGAGCGAAACTACACTTTTTTTCCAGTAAGGACCTTCCCCAGATCCTTTACTACCCTATCTGCGCCCTGACAATTATATTGAATTAGTCTTTCTACCATTAATGTTTAGAAAGAGCTTTAGCAACAGCCCTACAATAAACCGGGCAATTCTTTGATAGCATCAAATGAGCCGAAGAATCACCCTTAAACTCGCCGTCCCTGCATTTGACTGCATTAATGTACCAATAGGACGAATGTTCTGGCTGGCCACATCTCCAGCAGACATCTTCTAGTGCCCTACAGCGATTGCGCGTGTGCTCCAGGCTGAGACGAAGTCTTTCTCGCCTCCTCGGTCATCTCATCATGAACACCTCCGACGAGTCTCTTGTGCACCTTACTGACAATCAACCTTTGTAGTTTCTTCTCAACGGAAGCTGTCAAACCAGCTTCCTTAAGTTTAGGATTCCTACTCAATTCTTCTCTATTCCCTAACGACCTTAAACTAAGCGTGCAGCCTGTCTTGGTCGGTTGCATAGACTTAACTCTAAGCGACATTTCCGAGGTCAATTTCTCAACCTTCTTGGCTACATCACTTGAAGGACCAGAAGCATCACCTATTTTTAACTCGTAAGAAGGAGCAACATTTACTGCCGTACAGGCCGCACTTTTAAGCGCTTGAATGGCAGTTGGACGGCTGACTAGCGGAGGAAACTGTTTTTGCACCGTGAAGACCGTCTGCTGCTTCCTACCAGTATTCGCAAATAACTGCGCGAAGGATTAAGGGGGTGCTGGCTGTGGTACTCGTGGTACCGGTGGTGGTTTGGTCTTAGCCAAAGCCGAAACTGACGTAACCGGGGGGGGGGGAATGAGGAGTAGCAACAGGGGTAGGAGCGGGAGCTGCAACCGTTCCACGAACACTTGGTTTACTTGCCAGGATATCCACCTGGCCCTTCAACCTCTCATTTTCTCCAACGAGTCTTAAGACTAAATTTTCGTAGCGACCTATGAATTGGGTCACTTTTGCTGCGATGACCTGCTCTACCTTTATATTTGATATAATGTCAACAATAAGCTCCTCCTTTATTTTATTGACTATATGAGCTACCTCCCTGACACTAATATCGTCTAACGTTGCCGAGGTCGAAGCCATGGCAGGAGACAATACAGAACCCACTGCGGAAGCCAAAGCTGAGGATGAAGCCGAGGCCGAAGCCGGGGACAAAACAGAGGTGGGAGCCGAGGCCGAAGCCAACGACGGGGTTAAAGCCGGAGCTAATGTCGGGGCCGAAGCCAGGGGGGCCACAATTGGAGTCAACGATGTGGCCAAAGCCGTGACTAATAGGGGGTCAACATTTTGTTTGGTGCCTTTGGTGGCAGAAACCGTAACGGATGCATTCGAGCAGCAAGCTCTAGACCACTCCGTCTTCAATGCAAGTGCTCACTCTGCCACCGTCGTCGATTCCACCACCAGAAACAACATAACCATTATAATTTTCAAAATTGAAATTATCACCATCAACATTATTAAAACAATTTAACTCACCTTCCGTGTTACCGGGCATATGGGCCTGCTATAATTCCACCGATGATAAGCTGCTTTCCTCCTAAATACACGTCTCCGATTAGCACTCCATTGCGGAGGAATTTCCCTCGTTTGCTGAGGCTCTTTTGGCTTCAGCCTTCTTCTTAGCCTTCTTGCTCCTTTTCGTTTTCTCTTGATCCTGCCTCGCTTTCTTCACCAACTCCGTCTCGAGGGTCTTCATTTTTAAAAACTTGGCTTCCTTTTGGATGCGCTCGTATCCCTCATGTACCACCTTCTTCTTTGATTTAGGACCGGGAGTCTTAAATAAAACCTCTTCCTCGCCGTCCCTCTTCCTGCTTTCATCGAAAAATTTCGACATTTTTAACATCAATTATTTTAAAAATATGCCCACGCCAATGGCAATTACCAACGAGGGTATTAAATTTAAAACAATCACAACACAAGCGTTCCTGGATAAATCCTCGCACTTAATTCTTTTTTATTGTCGCAACGGAAAAAGGTAATAAAACCTTTTTTTTTTAACCGACGCGCACAAAATGTTTATAGATCAGGTAGTCAGGTACACGAACGCATCCCGACGCCTCAAAATTTCCAAGAATTTTAATCCTTGGGTTTTTTTTTATCGCACACAGAAACTGGAAAAACCTTTTTTCGCGCACACAAAAAAAATAACTATTTAGGCGTTCACGTTTACGTTTTATTTTTTCACTAGGGAATTTCACAACTTTTCTCCGTCAAACACAACCGCACTCGACGACAACTAAATTGCAACTGAGTAGATAGGGACAGTGTGAATCTCGTTAATCCATCCATGCGCGTCACTAATTAGATGACGAGGCATTTGGCTACCTTTTTTTTTTTTTTAAATACGACGTTAGGATCCCGCAGGGTCCATCAAGTGGTCGTACTGAATTGTGCCTGATAGCAGGCAGCACTTTTTCTTCGGGATTTAAGTGGGGTATGGGTTATCCATGATCTGCTTTAGCCATCCAGGTTGCTTCGTTGCTTTGGTGACGGAAGCTTCTAAATGTTCCAATGGGGGTCTCATTCAAATTGGGTAACTTTAGGTTTCGAAGACTGTTCATCCTGAGTAGGGTTGCGGTCCATCGTAAGGAGGGAATGCCAAGTCCTCCTTGGTCGACTGGCGCATGGAAGTAGGCGATCGTGGTGTCTTTTGGCAGAGCCACTTTCTAACCGTCATCCGAATCCTAACATCAGTCCTGTTTGGACTTCAAATGTTTGTGCTCCCAAGTGTCAACTGGTGGTAAAGTTGTGGGATCAGAACTGAACATTCATGCGCGTCACTAATTAGATGACGAGGCATTTGGCTATTTTTTTTTTTTTTGCTATGTGGAAAACTATTGTTCACTGCTGAAGTGATCGATCATCAGCAGTAGTGTCATCAGTTGTCATCAGCAGACTTACACCAACCAAAACCACATATTCACACGGGATGGTTCATCGTGAGCCGCCTTATTTCTCGCTGCGGATTTATTGTTGTTATGGGGGCGGGGGATGAGGGATGAGCACATCCCCAGAGGATGTGGCTCATCTAGCCTACACCCGTCCTTACCGGGGAATATGATGACCACCGGTCATCATATTCCACCTATTCCAGTTTGTTGAACTTCCTTGTAGCACTCTGGTTGTTATGCCGTTTCTTCGACAGGCCCAGTTCTTGTAGATCGCTGGCCGATCTCCATGACCATATTCCCCTCCAGGATACCGTGCACGTTGTGAACCTAATGTCAGATGGAGCGACATTGTTCTTTGCTGCCAGATAGTCGACCAAATCTCTATTGTTGGCGTATTTGGCCTTCTTCCTCTCATGTGCATCATTTATGGATGTTGCACCACTAACAACCTGTATGTCGATGACGATGACTCTTCCGTCTTTGGATGCTACTAAGTCGGGTTTCCTCAGTCCTTCATTCGTTGGTATCCGTGGCTCTTTCTCTGCTCTATAGCCCTTATCCTTAAGACCGGCGACGATGACCTTGCAGACTGCATTGTGACGTTTGATACGTTACCATGTGTTCGGTGGTAGCCCTGGATGACATGTGCTGCCGTCTCCGTCACACTGCAGCCTCCTCTGCACTGAATTTCAGCCGTTGACCTGATTCCCCTTGTTGTTCGGATGCGTGTAGGCAAGCAGTTTATCCTCACGTGGATGTGTTGGATGAAATCTCTTCCAGGCACTGCAAATAGTCCATAGTTCATCCAGGCTGTTGATAGGCTGTATTTCCATGCTTCTCTAACTTCAGCGCCGTCCGTTGAGTTGTATAAACGGGTTGCCCACCATTTATGTCGGTCATCCTTAGTTTCAAGAAGGGTAACATCCTAAATGAGGACCTTTCGACTCCACTCGATCTTCTCCGTAATACTTTGAGCCTGTGTTGGGGTTTTAAAGGAGCCTTGCTGAGGCTCTCCATATACGGAGCTAAGTCACTTCCAGCCTTCCTCGGTCCTACTGGCCTGATGTCGATGCCAAGGTATTTCCAGTCCTGAGATGATTTAAGTTGGGGTATGTTACCTTCCCTCAGTTTAAATTGTTGTCGGCTGACAACTTAGTTGATAGTGCTCCACACTTCGCAGAGTTCATCAGTCCTTTTTCTTCGGCTTTCCTCTCAACATGGTCCAACGACGCCTCCATACCAATTTTGTCGATGTTACAATAATTATGTCATCTGCATATGCAAAGGCGTTGATTAACTGCCCGTAATGTCATAGCCTAAGTCGGGTGGTATGGCGGCCAAGATGTCATCCACTACAAAACAAAAGATTATGGCCGATAGCGGGTCGCCCTGTTTAACACCCCTCCGTACTCTGATCTCCGAAAGATTTGCCAAATTGTAATCGAGAATAAAGGAAAAATGCATTTTACAAAGGTTCAAGTACAACTTTTACAGAAAACATCAATAAGAGAACCTATAATATAGTAATTGAGTTTATTTACTTAGCTCAGCACCTTTCAAAAACATATCAATGATATTTTCAAATTTCTAAGAAATTCTTTTACTTTCTTTGAAGTAAATTTTATGTATTTTTAATATATATTATATTTATACCAAGAATTAAAATTTTTTGTATCATTTATTTTGCATGAACCAAACTGAAAATCAAATTTATAATGCGGACTTTTAATCCGGCTAAAATTTTCAACGGCTCTATCATTTACTTATTAGCAGTACCTTTCGCTTTCGCAGGCAGATCCAAGAAAGTTACTTCATAGATATAAATTCTTGATATTTCAGTACCTTTCTACCATTGTGTGTTGTTTCATGTTTATAGACCGTGAAGTAACGATACTATACGATACGATATGAATAAAGAATGTATGTTATTTAAACTTTATTTAAACAGCAACAAAAAAAAAATACCGCGGATAATATTTTTTATATTTTTGTGTTAAAATTAAAAATATCTGCCGACCGACCGACGACGCACGGGAAGATAACGAGGATAATACGAGATGAATTGCAACACACACAGCACTTAGGATGCTGTTTTTGGCTAAGCTAAGCTGGGTCGTGGTTCGCGATCTTCAAATTTAATCTAAGTATGTATGATTAATAAAACTATATACAAAAAATAATAAAAAGAAGGAAGGTACCTATTTGTACTTAATTGATATACGTATGTAAAATACAGGAACGTGTAATGCAAATAGGAAAAAGGGCGCATTGACGAATCAATAAATAAAAAAAACTTTATAAAAGAAAACAAATTAGACTTATCTTCAAATTTCCTGCAATCTCTCCCTCTTCGAATGTTTCCAATCTTCTAGCACTTCAAAATAATCCACCAAATTCTCACTTTAAATTGAATTTCAGACTTTTATAAACTCTCTTTATTCTTCTTCTTTTTCCCCAACCACTATTTCTCTTTTATCAAACCTCTGGCTTGTTCAAATCACAATTAAGGCCGTGTGTCAACACCGTTAAAATTTTATCCATTGGCTGGATGATTACACCAGTGTGGTAAATATAAACTGCAAAAATTTAGCCTGCTAAAATTTTAGCCGGTGGATAATTTTCTATGCTTATGAAGGAGTGAGAGAGACAGTCGGCGTAATGCTTTTGTTTTGATTGTTGCATTGCTTTCATTTCCATTTATTTTCATTTGGTTTTATGTAAATGTCGAATTTCCCGTTTGTTTTTGTGAATTTCGTTTATTTTAACTGTGTTTTGAACGAAGAATTACTTAAATTAACCGATAATACTTTTTTTGCGTATCTATTCATTGTTAAACAAATTAGTTTTTTTTTTTTTTGTAAACAAAAACAATGTTTAAACTTCCCATAATTTCATTGTCATATACAGATTAGTTCTCTAGCTAATCTAAAACATAATTTAGAATAGCTACAATTGCAAATTATTAATAAATTGGATTTTGAAATTGTGTTTGTAGGGAAAAAGAAATTTTACCTTACAAAAGGTCGGGTAGTTCTTAATTTTTGATATGTTGTGATGTTTGGTGATTCTGACTATAACTTTTTTCTGGTACATTTTATCGTAAAAAAAAATTCTAACCAAACGCAAAACAAACAGAGACACTTGCACTTTATTAACATGTTTTATATACATTCTTTTTTAATCAATCCTCATCCTCATTCCATTATATCGTTCCCACCGTAATAAAAAGTTGAATAGGATAGTTGAAATTGAGTTCTCCAAAAGATTGATAATGAAAGCTTTCCCACTAAAATCAACCATCACGAACTTATTGCGTTTTCAAAGTCAAGGAAACTCAATATTTTAAAAAGTACCAACTTTTGGGTTCTTTTGGATGAACCATAGATCGTACAAATAAACTTTCTATATCACACTTGTAAGAAATTTTGTTTTCTACAAGTTTTGTTACTAGTTTTTTTTTCGATAAAATGTACAAGAAAGAAATTATTGCCGAAAGAAGCAAAAAAGTGACGATTCTTTGCAATTTTTTCCTGATAGCAAAGGGGCGGAGAGGGTGTGGTTGTGGAAATTGTATTTTTACATCAGCCAAGCAACCTATACAACATATCAAACATTTAGAAATACCCGACCATTTTGTAGGCTAAACACTTTTTTCTCTCTTTATTTACTGTACCTACCTATTATTAGCTAATTTCAACAACGAAGAATTAAATTGCGTTAAGATATCGAGAAAATACAAATTTTATAAATTTTTTTAAAAATTTACCTCAAAACAATCTTTTTCATTTCTCCGTAGCAAAGAAATAAGAAAGAGAATTTTTTTAATTCTTATTGGGAAATTTTAAAAAAAGCATTTGTTAAAAAATACCATTTAATCCAGTTGACTCACTAAAAACCTAAAAAATTATTCACAAGTGGATAAAATTTTAACGCTATTGACATTGGGCCTAAGAAGTGCCTCTTAAGAAACTTCTTACCACTTTATCTCGTACTTTCGGCCAAATAGTGGCCGTGGTTTTATATAAATAGTGAAGAAGTGGTGGAAGCTTAAAAATCATTACAAACATTTTCGAAAAAATGAGATTAGCAGTAATTTTCTACATCACGAATTTTCCTAATCTAATCGTTGGACTCTTGCGCTGATTTGGGGGATTGAAGACATGCGTTTAACGTTCTATTTTTTATTATTTTTTATAAAATAATTAAATTAGTTGAACATTAAGACATTCTCAAACAAATGATTTGCAGCATCTAGCGTTCGGATTCAAATGTAGCACTTCTTGGATTTATATGTATAATGCAACTCTCTTTATTTGTAGGATCCGAGTAATTTTTGATACAAACCGTCCATCTGTCAATAATAATCTGCCATCCACTTTTAATTTTACGATTTTCGACAATTGTTTCTTCAAGGTACTGAGAGATTGTACCAATTTCTCGTGGTACCAGAATATAGCTTCCGGTGGAGGTTCGCGACCGTGAAGGTCACTTCCAGAAGGACACCTCAATGACCGAGGCCTGGCAACCTCAAAGTATTTGCATCTATCAACAAACAATTCAATAATACAAATCATAAAAAACCCAAATAGAATCCGGGACCAAACACAATATCAAATCTAAAAAAACAAGAGGAAAAACCTTAATGAGGAACGCGAGTACATGACACATGTCACTCATCCCTGCTGAGGATCCCCAGACAGAAGACATGGCCAAACTAATACAAAGACAACACATAACTACAAATTGCAACCGGTTAGTTCGCGCGAGAACTGCAAGTCGCTGTGCCCTCCCAAAGCCTCCAAATACTCAAAACAGGCACCCCAATCCTCACACAATCCACTACCATAGATCCAGTGCAAATACCAAGCGAAGCCTAACAAAAGGCACCATCACCACCGTAGGAACTAGCGTTGGGGTGACACCATAGCAGGCAGTGAAAGGGTCACGATGAGACCGAAAGGCCACAATCCCGCCCAATCATTTACCTAACTATAGGATCAGGGAGTTGCGAATAAACATAAATGGGTTATTCAACCTGCTAGAGTACCCAAAATTCTCAAAAATGCATAGCCGCAGCCCAAACAATTTCCGTGCAGATCCCGGGCGATTATCCAAAACTCCTTGTGAACAAGGCGTCAAGTCCTGCCAACAAGGACCCACAAAACGGAAGAACCCCTTTTTACATTGCAGCACAAACAAAAAACAAGGACAAACAGCAAATACTACAAGTTACCACCGGTTAGTTCACGCCAGAACTGCAGGTCACTGTGCACCCCAGAGCCCCTTATACTCAAAAACAGGCGACCCAATCCCAACACAATCCATTGCCATAAATCCAGTCCCAATGCAACTAAGCGAAGCCTAGAACAAAAGGCACCATCAAACAGCAGGAAATAGCGTTGGGGTGACAACATAGCAGGCAGCGAGAAAGTCACGATGAGACTGAAAAGCCACAATCCCGCCCAATCATCCACCAAACTATATGATCAAGGAATAACCTGCCAGAGCAACACAAACCCAAGAAATGCACAGCCGCAGCCCAACCACTTTCCGTGCAGATCCTAGGCAATTATCCAAGACTCCATGTGAACAAGGAGTCAAGCCCTGCCAACAAGAACCCACAAACGGAAGAACCCCTTGTTGCAATGCAGCATATCAAGACAAAACAAAATGCCATTAAAGCCGACAAATCTGGAAGACTCGCTCAGCAAAGATGGCTAAACTCCCAGCCGATTCTCTTTTGTGGAGAACCTGCTTGAAATCCTAAGCATTATCTACCCGCCATCCAATCCTCTCTCGCAGCTCCACACACACATTCTGCCGACTCAGCCATGGTCGTTTTATACAAAAAAGCATTTAAGGAACCATGCCCAAAAAACAGAAAAAAAAAGCAAAAAAGTGAAAAATTTAGGCATTCTCGTTTACATTGTAACGGTAAAATTAACCGCAACAAAAACTGCTGCTTTCATTTATCTAATTTTCTTATTCCTACCCCTCTTCCTACATTTTTTTTATTTCTCAGTTGTTTCTTTTAATCTACTGGGAGAGAATACCATTGGTACGCTCTCTAAGCAACTTGAAAAAACAATCGGCGAAAATCATGGAATTAAAAGTGGATGACAGATTAAATTGACAGATGAAAGTTCTGTATCGAAAAGTACTCCCATTTTTTGAGATTGTCTTAATAATGTTCAACTATTTAACATAATGTCCTATTAAAAAAATTTGAGATGTTCGGTTCAGTTGGATAAAGAGTTATTTAGATTGTAGAAAACAATATGTAAAAATTGAAAACGTGCTATCTAATGATAGCACGTTTCTTGGGTTTAAAGTTCATCTTGGGTTTAAAGTTTTACAAAGTTTGCCTTGCGAAAATCTTTCCGTTCCATGCTATGAGACTAGATGCATTCTTATTGACTTAAAACCTCTTGTTTCAGGAAGAAAGTGAAATTAAAAAAAAACTTTATTGTAAAATTTCCTTATTAAAGTTTTGCAACTTGATAGGTAAATAAAAATAAATAAATATTTAAATTATCTTATAAAATTATAAAAGATGGAACGTTAAACGCTAGTTCCTATCCCCCAAATCTGCACAAAAACCCAACGTTTAGATTAGGTAAATTCGTGATGCAGGAAATTATTGCTAATCTCTTCCTTTCAAAAATGTATATAAATGGTTTTTAAGCTCTATCAGTTCTTTACTATTTATAGTTTATTTTGTTTTCATGCGAGAGGGAAAAATGAACGCGTTGCAAATTGAATTTCTTGTTAGTCTTCGAAAACTTTTCATTTCAAAGTTTAAAAAGAAATCCGACAATGGCTTAATGTGTAATGTGTTCATCAGATTCGCCGCTCCTGGAAGAGAAACTTGCGATCGACGAATTGAATGATGACAAAATATTGAAAAATGAAAAGAGTACGAGTAAACAACAGGACCGATGGTTTTCAACTGCGTTAGTGCTCTCTGGCAAAAAACATAGAGAGTAGCTGTATTATGACGCGACTGAAAACCATGGACACTGATTGGCCGAAAGTACGAAGGTGAAATAAGAAGTATCCTCCAGGCAAAATGACGACCTGGGAGGCACTTCTTAATTGCGATAAAAGCAAGCCAGAGGTTTAAAAAATAGCTAAGAGAGAAATTGAAAAGTGTTCGAACGAAAAGAAGAAAGTCGTATATTGATAATTAGTAGAGATTTAAAAGTGGGAAATTTTGATAGACAAGAATAGTGGGAATTGGTGAAATTTAAAAATTGGGAATTTAAAATAAATCATTTATTTGTTTTTATTTCTGGTTGTAATTATTTTTCTTTCATCGTCGGTTTCGCGTCAAAAGTTTGGAATTTCCTTATACAAATAAAATTTCTGGCCCCTTTATCCTATTTGAATTTTCTTTTATACGTCGCAGTATTTTACACATGTTTATCAAGTCATTACAAATACCTTCCTACTTTTAGTCGTTTTTTCGTTAATTTGATTATTAATTGTTATCATCATAGATTATCACACACGAATCCATATCATCTGAGCTAGGCCGTGGTGACAGCATAGATTTGTTGTCGGTTGCAATTTTTAAACTCGCCGATCAATATTATATCGTCTTGAATATCTTCTTTTTTACAAACTATTTTTCCGTATTGCTTTAGTTGTCGTTCTCGTCGCGCGGTAATTGGTTTTTTTTTTTAGTTCGAGTTGTCTATACAGTTAACTCAGTTACTTCCAGGTCAAGAGGAGGCGCACCTGCCAACACCTGTAAGGCCTCAGTAGAGACAGATCTGTAGACAGGCCAAGGAACATGATCCTCTGCGAACTGAGGATCAGACTTCTTTCTTTCACCGTCTTTGCACAATCGTACCACACAGACGCACCAAATGTTGCACAAGCAACAAGTAGTCCGTTGTTTATAATACGACGTGCAGACCCAGAAAGGCCCCAATCTTAAAATCTTTAAAATCCATCAAAGATTTCCATAGTTATAGCCAAAATAAACTTTGTAAATTGTGTCGAGAAAAATCACGTGATTAAACAAAATTTTTCCACTGCTAAAAGCTCAGAAAATTCTCAGTGAACAATCTCTGTAAAATCGGCGAATTTTGTGATTGGTCAATTTAATGAAGAAGCCAAAAATTCCATTGCGGCCAATACGAGAAACTCTTGGGTGGTGAATTAGCTACACAAATCTGTTACTGGTTTGTAAAACTGCTACAATAAATAGTTTAAAGCGCAAACGACGAGAAGAAGGTGGACAGAAGACGAACAAAACCAGCTAGCGCAAGCAGAAGCATGTCTGGAAACTCATGACGCGACAACAATCATCAACCACTTGGCAACGATATCGTCTCGCTCCAGAGACGCCATTAAAAAGAGGAGACAACGTCAATCCTTCTGAGCCATTGTAGAAAGATTTAGGAATATCCAGCAGGTGCACGCGGAAGCTGAAGCAAATGAGAGTTCAAAATATGAGTCTGCAAACGAAGAAGAAGTCAATGAGGTCGAGCAGGATTTAATTGGAAGTCTTAATGAACTAATCTTGAGTGAGAAAGATGTTCAAATTAGAAACTCTATAACTCTAGCTAACGAAACCAGTAAGAACGTTCTAAACAACTGGGCAGAAATTCTCTGAGAGAGTATGGTAGAGAAGACACGCCTATCCACAGGCCAGAAAACATACATCTCCTCAGACAATTGCAAGGTGCGAACGGAAGGAGAAGGAGGATAATTAAATATAAAAGCTAGCACAGCATGAGTTCTTCAAAAATCAATCCTTTCCAATCCAATCCTTTCCAAACCATCCATTAAAGACCGAACTCCCATCATAGACCAACATGCAACACCACTGATTCTATCTAGACCTATAACAACTGAAGAGATAAATATCGCGAGAACTCATATGAAGTCAAACAGTCAGGGAACGGACGAAATCACGCTAAAAAAACTTAAGGTCATTTCACTGCCTAAGTTGTCACTCCTCTTCAACGCCATGATTCTCCTTGAGACAACACCACCATGTCTAAAGCGAAGCAAGACAACACTGATCCCAAAAAAACCAAATCCTGAATGCCTTAATGATTGGAGACCCATAACGATATCCTCATCTATTATTAGGCTCCTTCACAAAATTTTAGCTGGCCGGCTTGATACAGGCGAACTCCATCAAAACTTGCGTGGGTTTAGTAAAATCGATGGATGCTTCGCGAATTCCCTAACCCTTCATTCTTTAATAAAAAACAACAGAAGAAAAGGCACTCCTATATGCATAGAGTCCCTAGACATTAGAAAGGCATTTGACACCGTTTCCCACCACTGCATCGTCCGGACGCTTAACAGACCCAACGTAGACAACAAAACCATCAAATATATAGACGAAAATTTACACTATGCAGAAACTGTGTTCAAATCGTCAGCCGTAGATGTGGTGATTCCAGTTAACACCGGAGTCAAGCAGCACCCCATATCGCCAATTTTATTCAACATCATCGTTGACGAGATAATTTGCTGGCTATATAATTTTGAAGGGATACAAGTAAACGACCAACATCTAAGATGCCTAGCATAGAGGATCATAATTCTAATTCTTTAATTAGTCTCATTGTCGATACGAGTTCCTCAGACATTAAAAATTTACGGCTCATAACTATCAAATCATAAAAGATCATGGAAGTGCCTTTTCTCTACCTCCTAGTGGTTCCTGCCGGAAACGCACCCCAGTATATCATCTGATATGATCAGTCTGTACAAAGGCTGATCATTGAGGAAGAAAGAAAAGGTAACGGCTAACGGAGGAGGCTTCTCGGGTCCCTGGTGTTACCAGCCCCTTCGACCCTAAATGTGTTGGTCCAAATAATGAAACTCAACCTCGGATAAACATTTCAGAACTCACTGGTTCTGGAAACCAACAAACACAAACCCTGCCTCCTAATCCCCAATTATCCGCGATTTGCCCATACTGTCCGCAACGCTTTGCTAAAGCTACGGGATTGGGAGTTCATAAACGTCGAGCTCACCCTAACGAATTTGATATCGAACGACAAAAAGAAGATATCAAAGCAAGATGGTCAGAAAAAGAGACAAAGATGCTGGCCAGAAAAGAAGTTGAGATTGAGGCGACTACAAGATTCATCAATAAAGCACTAAACATTTTCTTTCCTGAGCGAACAATAGAAGCCATAAAGAAACAAAGGCAAAAACCGAGCTATAGGCAACAGCTTGAACTTCACAGACAAGAGAATCTTAGGGTCTACGATGAAGCAAGTGAACACACACCAATCCAAATCGAGGAACGTACTTCGGATCCATTACTACATTCCTTAGCCAGCTACCAACAATCAGTGCCGGACTATACAATTCAGAAGCCTTAATTGAAATTATTGATGCAGCTGCTAACAACGGCAAAGAATAAACGGTGATCCGTCTGGGACTATATCTAAGAGACATCTTTCCGCCTAATCCTTATCAACCCCGCCGCCAACGCCAAACTCAACAGCAAACCATGAACAGACGTCAGCGACGCCGAAAGGAATACGCAGAAACGCAGAAAAACTGGCATAAACATCAGGGGAGATGTATTAAATCAATCCTAGACGGACCGTCTCGGGATCAAAGATGCCAGCAAAGAATATTATGCTACCGTTTTGGCGAAATATCATGGAACAGGAGAGTATAACATCCCCTGAAGATGTAGACATGCGTCAAAACTTAGATGTCACCTGGGTCCCAATTAGCGCTGATGACGTCAAAAACTCCAAGCTTGCTAACAACACTTCCCCTGGACCTGATGGAATAACTGCAAGACAAATTAATAAAATTCCTACGGAGATTCTAGTCCGTCTCTTCAACATACTCCTTTGGTGCGGTCGATTACCAGAGCAACTCTACGAACCCCGCACCACCTTGATACCCAAAACAACGAACTCTTCTGAACCGGGCTCTTTTAGACCCACCACTGTCTCTTCAGTGATTGCAAGACAGCTCCATTATATACTAGCAAGACGTCTCGACAACGCAGTCGATCTAGACCCACGCCAACAAGCTTTTATTTCCTCGGACGGCTGCGCTACCAATGTGACTCTTGTTGATATGCTACTACGACACCATCACGAGAATTTTAGTAGCTGTTTCATCGCCGCTCTGGACGTAGCAAAGGCATTCGATTCGTTATCACATCCTACCATCTTGGGTTCTCTTAGATCTTATGGTACCCCTATCAAATTCATAGAATATGTTAAAGAGCTATATGATAGATCGACAACGAAGATCCATGGCGATGGCTGGATTAGTGAAGCTATAAATCCCAAGGGTGGAGTAAAGCAAGGTGATCCTCTCTCCCCTATACTCTTCAACTTGGTAATAGATAGATTGCTAAAATCACTACCACCAGAGATAGGCACAAACATCGGCTCAGCAAAAGTCAATACCTCAATCTTCCTTAAAACTTGCGGCATGACCAACAACGCCGCTAAATGCAAAACGATAAGCATCAAAGGGAATGGAAAAGAAAAACATTCAATAATTGAAGCTAGGGCCTTCACAATGTCTGGCAGGACCATCCCGAAATTATCACAGACAGATGTGTGGAAGTACCTTGGACTACGATTCACACCAGATGGACGATGCAAAATAAACCAAAGTTAAGAACTGATACCAAAGCTGGAGCGCGTGACCAAGGCACCTTTAAAACCCCAACAGCGTCTCCATGCTCTACGTTCAGTTCTGATTCCACAACTTTACCACCAGTTGACACTTGGAGCACTAACATTGGTAGTCTAAACAGGATTGATGTTAGGATTCGAATGACGGTTAGAAAGTGGCTTGATCTGCCAAAAGACACCACGATCGCCTACTTTCATGCGCCAGTTGACCAAGGAGGACTTGGCATTCCCTCCTTACGATGGACCGCACCCCTACTCAGGATGAACCGTTTTCGCAATCTAAAGCTAGCCAATTTATACGAGTGCAAACACCTTCCTTGCCCAAGAGATCAACAAAGCGAACTAAATGGTAACGCAATAATATCTAAAGAAGACATTGAAAAGTACTGGTCAAACAAGCTCCATAACTCGGTAGATGGCATAGGCCTGAAAGAAGCGGGTGGCCAAAAGTCCACACATAGATGGGTCAGAGAACCGACAAAACTTTTATCCGGTCGTGACTATATTCACTGTATAAAAACCCGGATAAACGCTCTCCCCACAAAATCCCGTACCACCAGAGGACGAGATAATCAAGATCGAATGTGTAGAGCTGGATGCCAACGCCATGAAACACTTAACCATGTTGTCCAGCAATGTCATAGATCACACGCGAGCAGAATTGACAGGCATGACAGTGTGATCAATTTCATCAGACGTGGGACAACACAAAAAGGACTCCAATCCATCGAAGAGCCCATCAAAACAACCGAAGAAGAAACATGGAAACCCGATCTGGTGGTGAAAGATGAAAATAGAGCAATTGTGGTAGATGCACAAATTATCGCAGACGGATTTTCTCTTAACACCGCCCATAACATCAAAGCTGCTAAATACAACACGAATAGCATCAAACAAGAACTAAGATCGCTCCTCCAGACTGAAGAAGTGGTAATAACAACAGCCACACTAAACTGGAGGGGCATCTGGAGTAAGAAAAGCCTTTCGCAGCTGATGGACCTCGCCTCATCCAAAGTAACGATTTAGCACTCATATCAACGAGAGTGCTAATTGGAACGTTTAGATGCTTCCGTCACTTTAACGAAGCAACCTGGATGGCTGAAGCAGATCACGGATAGCTCATACCCCACTTAAATCCAGAAGATAAAGTGTTGCCTGCTATCAGGCACAATTCAGTACGACCACTTGATGGACCCTGCGGGATTCCAACGTCGTATTAAAAAAAAAAAAAAAAAAAAAAATTGCCAAATGCCATCTAATTAGTGACGCGCATGAATGGATTAACGAGATTCCCACTGTCCCTATTTACACAGTTGCAATTTAGTTGTCGTCGAGTGCTGTTGTATTTGACGGAGCGGAGAAAGTTGTGAAATTTCCTAGTGAAGGGTGCAAAACAGGTAAAACGTGAACGCCTAAATAGTTGTTTGAAATTCAATAGTGAAACAGGTAAAGCGTCAAATAGAGACAAGGGTGTATGTTTAATCATCGCCGCCTAATTACGCGCATTATTTAAATAAAAAGGTTTTATTACCTTTTTCCGGGGTCGACATTAAAAAGGAATTAAGTGCGAGGATTTATCCAAGAACGCTTGTGTGGTGATTGTTTTAAATTTAATACCCTCGATGGCAATTGCCGTTGGCGCGGGCATATTTTAAAATAATTGAGTTTAAAAATGTCGAAATTTTTCGATGAAAGCAGGAAGAGGGAGGCTGACGATGCCTCCCTTTCGACTGACGGCGAGTAAGAGGTGTTATTTAAGACTCCCGGTCCTAAATCAAAAAAGAAGGTGCAACATGAGGGATACGAGCGCGTCCAAAAGGAAGCCAAGTTCTTAAAAATGAAGACCCTCGAAACGGAGTTGGTGGAGAAAGCGAGGCAGGATCAAGAGAAAACAAAAAAGAAAACGAAAAGGAGCAAGAAGGCTAAAAAGAAGGCTGAATCCAAAAGAGCAGGCCCATATGCCAGGTAACACGGAAGGTGAGACAAATTGTATTAATAATGTTGATGGTGATAATTTCAATTTTGAAAATTATAATGGTAATGCTGTTTCTGGTGGTGGAATCGACGACGGTGGCAGGGTGAGCACTTGCATTGAAGACGGAGAGGTCTCCAATTTTTGCTGCTCGAATGCACCCGTTGTTACGGTTTCTGCCACCAAAGTCACCAAGCAAGATGTTGACCCCCTATTAGTTACGGCTTTGGCCACATCGTTGACTTCAATTGTGGCCCCACTGACTTCGGCCCCGACATTAGCTCCGGCTTTAACCCCGTCGTTGGCTTCGGCCTCGGCTCCCATCTCTGCTTTGTCCCCGGCTTCGGCCTCAGCTGCATCCTCAGCTTCGGCTTCCGCAGTGGGTTCTGTATTGTCTCCTGCCATGGCTTCGACCTCGGCAACATTAGACGATATGTCAAGGAGGTAGCTCATATAGTCAACAAAATAAAGGAAGAGCTTATTGTTGACATTATAGGAAATGTAAAGGTAGAGCAGGTCATCGCAGCAAAAGTGACCCAATTCATAGGTCGCTACGAAAATTTAGTCTTAAGACTCGTTGGAGAAAATGACAGGTTTAAGGGCCAGGTGGATATCCTGGCAAGGAAACCAAGTGTTCGTGGTACGGTTGCAGCTCCCGCTCCTACCCCTGTTGCTACTCCCCATTCCCCCCCCCCACCGGTTACGTCAGTTTCGGCTTTGGCTAAGACCAAACCACCACACCGGTACCACGAGTACCATAGCCAGCACCTCAGCCAGTACCCCCTAAATCCTTCGCGCAGTTATTTGCGAACACTGGTAGAAGCAGCAGACGGTCTTCACTGTGCAAAAACAGTTTCCCCCGCTAGTCAGCCGTCCAACGGCCATTCAAGCGCTTAAAAGTGCGGCCTGTACGGCAGTAATTGTTGCTCCTTCTTACGAGTTAAAAATAGGTAGTGCTTCTGGTCCTTCAAGCGATGTAGCCAAGAAGGTTGAGAAATTGACCTCGGAAATGTCGCTTAGAGTTAAGTCTATGCAACCAACCAAGACAGGCTGCACGCTTAGTTTGAGGTCGTTAGAGGATAGGGAAGAATTGAGTGGAAATTCTAAACTTAAGGAAGCTGGTTTGACAGCTTCCGTTGATAAGAAACTACAAAGGTTGATTGTCAGTAAGGTGCACAAGAGCTCTCGTCGGAGGTGTTCATAGGTGATCTTCGCAAATTAAACTTGCGCGAGATGACCGAGGAAGACTTCAGTCAGGTTGATTACTTCCCCATGGGAAGAGAAACCGGACGAAACAGTCAATGTCACCATTGAGTGCAGTGATATGGTTTTTGCTGTTCTGTTGAGGGAAGGAAGATGCTAAATTAAGCATTTCTCATTCCACGTGAGGGAATGTGCGCCAGTATTGCACTGTTTCAGGTGTCTCAGCCTGGAGCACACGCGCAATTACTGTAGGGCACTAGAAGATGTCTGCTGGAGATGTGGCCAGCCAGGACATTCGTCCTATAGGTGCATTAATGCAGTCAAATGCAGGGACTGCGAGTTTAAGGGTGATTCTTCGGCTCATTTGATGCTATCAAAGAATTGCCCGGTTTATTGTAGGGCTGTTGCTAGGGCTCTTTCTAAACATTAATGGTAGAAAGACTTATCCAAAATAATTGTCAGGGCGCAGATAGGGCAGTAAAGGATCTGGGGAAGGTCCTTACTGGAAAAAAGTGTAGTTTCGCTCTACTTCAAGAGCCCTATGCTCCAGGTGGGAAGTTGATAGGATTGCCAGGGACCATGATTTCATATGTCAATAGTAGCCGTACAGCAGCTGTTTTCATAAAAGATGTCCATACAGTTTCTATGCTGTTCGACGAGAGTCAGTGGGGCATATGTGTTTCGGTAGAAGGATTTTTCGGTAGGGTTTTCCTGTGCAGTATCTATGCAAATATGAGCATGACATCGAGCCATATCTAGTGTACATGGATAGGTTGGTAGGGTTGATTGGCAGCGTTCCTGTGATGTTTGGGATGGATGCATGCAGTTTCATCCCGCTGGCACAGTAAGATGAGAGGACAAACGTCTGAAAGTCAAAAACGTGAAAGGCGATGGCTGCTTTGCGACTGGATGACCCAGAATCGCATGTACGCTGTGAATCTCCCCAGCCAATCATATACATATTGTAATGATAGAGGTAGGAGTGACATTGATGTCACCATTGTCAATGAGGCTGCGCTTGACGCTTTTAATTTCCACTGGTTCATCAGGGAGGGAGAGGGTGTAAGCGATCACGCCATTATTCAAGTGGAATTCGCTAACACCTCCGACCTTCATGGTGTCCGAGATGATTTAGGTGACAAGCGCTGGAAATTGAGAAATGTCGATTGGTCAGAATATCAGAACCAAGTTAGGCAAAGGGTGGCATCAGTTCCACTTGCGTCATTCGATGTAGATGGGAAGATAGGATGTATTAATGATATAGTTTGGGGTGTCAATGACAATCTCCTTAAGAGAAGTCGAAAGACCAATTCTAAAGGTTTGAAGTGGTGGACTCCTGAACTTGATTCTAAACGTAGGCAGGTTAGAGGTCTTAGGAAAGATTTTCAAAGGGCAGTTAGGTTAGGTGTAGTGAGTGAAGAACTTAATAGGCTTCGCTCGGTGTTTAGAGTAGCTTTAGCTCAATATGAGTATTTGTTGGCTAAAACTAAGGAGGACGACTGGAAAGCATTCGCTGCAGAGCATAGAGAAGATCCCTGGGGAATACCGCATTTGTAGGGGCAGAAAAACCACTGCAGTAGGGTGCATTAAAGAGGGCGACGTAGTTCATTCTACATGGAAGGATTCGGTTAGCGCATTATTGAGGTCGTTTTTCCCTAGAGCTGAGCAATTGGCTGCCCCGTCGGCTGTCGGGCATGCTGAGGCTCCTAGTCTAGATATTGAAGAAGTAGAGGTCGCGGTAGGGCTTTTGAAATCCAAGAAGTCTCCTGGACTTGATGGGCTGACTGGTGAAATGGTGTGAGCCATTTGGCAGGCAGTTCCAGAGTATCTCGTTTCTCTGTTTTCAAATTGTATTAGGAGTAGCTATTTTCCTTCTGAATGGAAGTGTGCGAAGGTGCTCATACTCCTGAAGTCTCCAGATAAGGTCAGGTCTAATCCTCGATCTTATCGTGGCATCAGTCTCCTTCCAGTACTTGGAAAAGTACTGGAGAGAGTACTGGTGAATACTGATTGAAATAGTTCCTGAACCATGTCCATTTCAATTTGGCTTCACGCCTGGTAGGAGTGTGGTAGATCCCTGGATGCATGTTAAGTCATGTGTTCGTGAGTCAACGGCAAAATATGTATTAGGTATTTTTGTTGATTTTAAGGGTGCTTTCGACTACTTACACTGGGCTTGTGTCGAAGCGAGGTTATTTTCAGTAGGCTGCAGGGAAGTTCCTCTATAGAAAAGCTATTTTTCTGATAGGAAAGCTCGCGATATAGGAGCATTAGAGATTTTCTTTTTCGGTAGAAAGGGGCTGCCCGCAGGGGTCCATTCATTTGGAACTTAATGATGGATCCGCTGCTGGTAGCCATTAGTTCCGAGTTTCAGGGTGTTAGATGTAATGCATTTGCTGATGACCTTCTTGTCCTCGTTGAGGGCCAATCTCGTGCCGACATTGAGAGCAGAGGCACGGAGGTCATGTGCAGAGTGCGAGATTGGGGGATTAGTGTAGATGCAGAGATGGCATTGGACAAGACGTCGATGATGCTGCTGAAAGGCAAGTTAGCGTTGACTCGACCTCCGACTGTCAGAGCAGGAGATGTCAGTCTAAAATATGTGACGGAAGTCACGTACCTTGGATTGACAATTGGTGAGGTTAAATTTTCAGCCGCATTTCGGTAAGGTTAGGGATAAATTGAATTCCACTGTTCCGATGATTAGGAGAATTTTGATTAAGGATTGGGATCTTACGAAGAGGGAGGTTAGGATCGTATACATGGGCTATTTGTTGCTTGTGCAACCTTCGGTGCACCAATTTGGTACGATTCTGCCAAATGGGTGGTTAGTAGAAATAAAATTCTTTCCTGCCAGTCATGCTCTATGGGTCCTTGCCGGTATGTCGTACCGTTTCCACGGAAGCGATGCAAGTTCTGGCTGGTGCCCCGCCTCTCGACTTAGTGTCGATTCGATTAGGAATCGACACTAAGGATGTTGTTGGGTTAGGGCTTAAGGAGATACCGAATAATAATCCTCATCAAGATTTCAAACTGAACCGTTGTCCGCAAATTAAAATAAAGATTCCAACTGAGATAAGAAATAAAACTTACAACAAGATGTCGGACTCTGAAGAAGGTTTTGATATCTTTGCCAGCATAGGAGCTGTATACCTCCTTGATAAAACAGAGCTTAAAGAACGCATGGCGCGTTGTAAGCTTACCACCGAAGGGACCGTTGCCGACCTCCGCACTCGGTTCAGTGCTTACATTAAAGAGTCCAGATTGCGAAAGTCAACCCAAAATTTATGTGAAGAATTAGAGAAAGGCTCAGGTGATAGAGTTTATTCCAAAGCGGATATTTCACAAACAAAAGAGAATATAGAAGCAGAAAAGGAAGAACGTAGTACTAAGGCAAATATTAGTGAGCCCGTCACCTATACCAATGTGTATTATACGGTACCTAATGCGCATTTCCAAGGGACGCCTGTGTTTACAACGGCTACAGCACATACAAAACCTGCCCCAACTTATATGGCATCCTTATATCCCGCTCTGGCAGAATTTGATAGAATGACCAGACACCCTGACTACAGGGAATGGTATTATCCTCATGGAAGGGACCCTCAAAATCAATATCCAACAGTAAGCTCAAATTTTCCTCATTTTTCAGGACAAAGTCAAGTACCAGTTAATTCCGATACAAATATTCTTTCAGGTATAACATGGAAATCCCCTCTTAGTCGAGAAGCAGAAGTTATGAATGAAGTTAGAAAATGGTGGTTGAGATTCGACTCTTCAGGAAATGCACTGGAATTTATTAAACGTATAGAAGAACTGACCGATTGCTACCAGATCCAAACACATGAAATGCTCCGAACTTTCCCAGAAATTTTTAAAGGACCAGCTTTAGAATGGTATAGAATCAACCGTGACAACTTTGAAACATGGCCAGATTTTTACCAGGCCTTTTTGGGATATTTTCTGCCTCCACGATTTATAAACAGACTGGAAGACGAAATCTAAAAGAAGAGACAGGGTCCACACGAGAAGGCAAGAGATTTCATCCGAACGACACAATATTTAATTCACCAATATTAGCAATTATATTGATAAAATTTACGATCGCCTACGACCCGAATATCTCTTATACATTCGTCGACGCGATTTTCAAACGTTGGAAGAATTGATGAATTTAGCTACTGAATATGAGTGTATCCAAAACGAAAACCGAAACACGTCATCGAATACAACCAGACCTCCCAGGGCATATCAAGCGCCAGCACGGGATGAGCAAGCTCACCGATATATCCCAACGAATGAAAAATACGATCGAACAACTCATTGCTGGAACTGCAAACAGAGGGGGCATTCGAAGGCAAATTGTCGGCAGCCGTTCCGTTTGTTCTGTTCGTTCTGTGGCGAAGATGGTCGCTTGACGAAAGATTGTCCTTGTCAGACCCGGCATGTTTCCATCGTCACGTCGGAGACGGCCAAAGAGGGGATAATTATAGAAGAAATAAAGCCTAACAGCGAGGTAATGCCTGAGGCGGAGTTATGTGTCACGGAGCAGGAAGTGAACAACCAAGATAAAAACGATCAACACAAAAAAAAACTTTTGCCACCAGGATCGACGGTACGACACGAGTAGCAGTGAAAGCAGTGAAAACTGCTTAAGTATGGGTAGATCCGCGCTGCTTCTTAACCATAAAGTTGAATGGCCAAACAATCAATGCTTTGCTCGATACCGGGGCGACTCAATCGTTCATTAGTACTAAGGTGCGACACCTACTCAAGAGACTCAAAACACCGGTGAGCCCAACTAACAATTTTACTTGTGTAAGGTCCAATTTCAAAAAATTAGTAAGCTATTATTTCTTTAGTGTCGTCATAAGGCTTATTTATAGATGTTAACTGTTTTTTATTGAATATTTTAAATAATAGTTTCCTTAAAGCCTTTGGTAGAAAATACTCGCAAGCCATACGGAGGGACGATAAAATCGCTTTTTATAAGGTCGCTGTAAGGTTTGTCAAAGTTAGTCAGACAAAATCTAAATGTAAAGGCTTGTATAAAGCTTTATACTCGAAATCAATGAAAAGGCTTGTTAACCGAAGCAATGCGAACAGTCAAAAAGGATGTTTTTTTTCGAGGTGTAGAACTTTTAGTTGGCATTACTTTTCAAGACGGCGACCGATTTAACAGCTGTCAAGTGATTTATTCTCAGTTTGGTTTGGCAATTTTGAATTGAACAATCATGATGCCCAGGAGCTGTGGTTCCAACAAGACGGCACAACATGTCACACAGTTCGTGCCACAATCGATTTATTGAAAGACACGTTTGGTGACCGCCTAATTTCACGTTTTGGACCTGTGAATTGGGCTCCAAGATCTTGTGATTTAACACCGCTAGACTGTTTTCTGTGGGGTTATGTAAAGTCATTAGTCTATGCGGATAAACCACAAACGCTTGCCCATTTGGAAGACAACATTCGCCGTGTTATTGCCGATATACGGCCACAAATGTTGGAAAAAGTCATCGAAAATTGGACGTCCAGATTGGTCTACATCCGAGCCAGCCGTGGCAGTTAAATGCCAGAAAACATATTTAAATTTAATGCCACAATATTATCTTTCGAGTAAATAAAAAATCATGTCAATCGAATATTTCATCGTTGTTTTATTGCAATTTAAAGTTCTATACCTCTAAAAAAACACCCTTTATAAATGAACGAATACCCATATGACTTGTATAGAGTTATCACAAGACTTTTTTAAGGTTGCTAAACATTTATATGCAGTCGTTGTAGTTAATAACAAACTAAAGAAAACTATAGTTCCCTTAAGAAAGCTATTGCAATGCCACGTGGTGTGTTTGTTAATGACAGCTATAGCTCACATAAGAAAATTATCTCTTCGCTTAGTTGTTGATGACATTAAAAAACTTAAGGAGGTAAATGGTCTCTTTAATTTGTTGTTTTGCTACAATTGGCATTATAACAAGAAAATGTTGCAAATGGAGTGTAAATGTTTTTTAACACATCAAATTATCAAACTTCATTATCATATTTTACCAACAGGCAGTTAATATAATAAGTATGAATTAAAAAAACTGCTAATGCTGAATTTTAAATGGATCTGTATAGCTACATATCTGTTCCTGTAGCACCAAGTAGGTACGGTATCAACTGGTTAAAATTCGATCCTCCTTCTTAATACATAACATTGGCCTAGTGGCTGCGTGTTTGACTGGGGTGCGCTGGGTCACAAGTTCGATCCCTGGTTGAGGCAAGTAAGTTTTTTCATTAATAATAAAATTATATATCTAGTTTTCAGAAAAGGCATTGAAGAAACTTAGCACTTGAACGAAGAAAATATGGTCTCAGAAAATAAATCGAAATAAAAGATAAACAAAAATGAAAAGAAAAAAGTCGTTAAAAAATTATTTTAAATTTTGTTTGAATTTTTTTTTGTTTCGGTAAGATTTCCGTTATGACTTCTGTAAGCGAAATAAAAAGCCTTTCGTAGCAAAGTATTGTTTCCTTTGCAAAGCCTTCACAAGGCCTCATCCAAACTGTTTATGAAGAGTTATAACTTCGCTTATGTGCGCCAAATAGGTTTCTATAAGATTGATTACAGTTGTTATAAAAATAATAAAATAGCTTCTATTGGCCTTTATGAAAATTAAATTGTTACTTGGGAGATATCAACGTAATGCAGTTCAGCTAGCAGATGGTAGTCCTATTTAGCCGAGAACACTACACAGTAACTCTGCAAGTAGGGAACCAGTCAATTCAGGGAGAAGTAACGCATTTGAAGCAGTTGAGTCAAGACACCGAAATTGGTATGGATGCACTACGAAAAATAGATTTCTCTATCAAATTAAATGGGAATGAGCTTATGTCAAACAAAGGTCCTCCAACCCTCAAAAGACAAAATCAGCTATGTGCTCTGGGCGGAAAACCCCTAACACTAGATCAACAAAAACTTTTGAGTGAATTACTTAACCGAGAACTGCCGAAATTTGAAAACCTCCCGAACACTACTAACGCCGCAGTTCATCATATCACCTTGAAAAGTAACCGACCTTTCAAACAAAGGTATTACCCGCGAAATCCGGCCATGCAGAAAATTATCGACGAAGAGGTAAACGATTTATTACGGGATGGAAAAATCGAGCCATCTAACAGCCCATATAGTTCACCAATAGTATTTGTCAAAAAGAAAAATGGGACGTGGAGAGTTTGTGTGGATTACCGCCAACTAAATGAATTATCTGTAATGGATGCGTACCCTTTACCACAAATTTTGGCAATACTAGATAAATTAAGGCAGGCTAACTATATTTCAACAATCGATTTAAAACAAGGATACTGGCAAATACCTTTGGACCAAGAGTCAAGACCAGCTACAGCGTTTACCGTGCCAGGGCATGGATTATATCAATGGAAGGTCTTACCATGTGGGTTAATTTCGTCAGCTGCAGCTTTTCAGAGAATGTTAGACTCTGTACTAGGACCTGACATGGATCCTCACGCGTTCGCGTATTTAGATAATATCATAATTATAAGCAAGACGTTTGACGAGCATTTGATACACCTCCAAGAAGTATTTAATCGATTATTAAGAGCTCATCTAAGGATAAATAAGGAGAAATGCGAGTTTTGTAAATGCGAACTTAAATATCTAGGCCACGTAGTCAGTGATCAAAGTATAAGCACTGACCCGGACAAAGTTCAAGCAGTACAAGGATTAAATCCACCTAAGAATATACGGGAATTAAGGCGTGTTTTAGGCATAGCTTCATGGTGCCGTCGATTCATCAAAAACTTTTCATTAATAGCTACACCGTTAACAAAACTTCTTAAAAAAACAAAAATGGGAACGGGGTATCGCCCAAGACAAGGCCTTCAAGGAATTAAAAAACAAGCTAACAGAAGCTCCAGTACTAACGTGTCCTGATTTTTCTTTACCTTTTACACTACAGACCGATGCTAGTAACTATGGGCTAGGAGTGGTCTTATCGCAAAATACTAAGGGACAAGAAAAGGTAATTGCATATGCAAGCCGGACTCTGACAGATCTAGAAAACAAATATTCAGTAACAGAAAAGGAATGCTTAGCCATTTTATGGGGAATACGAAAAATGAGGCCTTACTTAGAGAGCTATCACTTTAATGTAGTCACCGATCACCATTCATTAAAATGGTTACATTCCTTAGAGAACCCCTCTGGAAGACTAGCCCGCTGAGCGATTGAATTACAGCAATTTGATTTCGATATACAATATAGGAAGGGTTGCATGAATGTCGTTGCGGATACGCTGTCCCGTGACCCGTTGCCAATATCAGAAAGTGAATTACTAACTATAACGGAGGAAACAGGAGACAGGGTTCAACGAAAAATACAGCTATTGGTCAAGAACCCTGAGAAGTACCCTGACTATCGCATAGAGAATAATAATTTATACCGGAAATTCGTAGCTCACCCACTAGCCGACCGGAGCCACGAGTGGAAATTATGTGTCCCTTTAAAAGACCAATCAGTTATCTTAGTCGAGAACCATGACTTAATTACTGCCGGTCACTTAGGTATAGCAAAAAACGCATCTCGGATAATGCGCTTGTACTACTGGCCGGGAATGTTCCGGGATATTGCAAAACATGTCGGAAGATGCATATCTTGCAACAAATACAAAGTATCACAACAAAAGCCTAGCGGACTTATGCACTCGACTATAACGGAAAACCCTTGGGATACTATTTGCGCAGACTTCGTAGGACCTTTACCTCGTTCCATGAAAGGTAACACTATGATGTTGGTAATGGTAGACAAATTCACTAAATGGGTCGTAGCTGTTCCTCTCAGGGCAGCAACCGCGGCAAGCTTGATAAAAGCGATACGAGAGAGAGTGATATTCCAATATGGAATTCCGAAAGCATTTTTAACCGACAATGGCGCGCAATTCACGGGTCAACAATTCAAAACATTTTTGAACGAGTTAGGAATTAATCATATACTCACTGCGCCTTACACACCACAGGACATTTTTGAACGAGTTAGGAATTAATCATATACTCACTGCGCCTTACACACCACAGGAAAACCCAACCGAACGAGTCAATCGCGTAATTAAAGCAATGATAGCGCAATACGTACAAGATAATCATAGAGCTTGGGATGAATACATACCGGAGTTGACATTCGCTATCAACACTAGCAGACATAACTCGACTGGATTTACCCCAGCTTTCCTTAATTTTGGTAGAGAGTTGAGATTACCTAGGGAACCAATACTACCTGAAGAACACAGCAACACCGACCCTGAGGCTATAGTTATTAGAAGGGAAAGAATGGAGGCATTAAACCAACTAGTAGCAGACAATTTGAGAAGGGCTGCTGAAACCCAAGGCAAATATTATAATATGCGACGAAGGGCATGGAAACCAAACATAGGGGAACATGTGTACAAAAAATTAAGAGTTCTCTCTTCCGCAGCAAACAAATTTACCGAAAAGTTAGCACCCCATTACGATGGACCGTTTGAGGTGGTGAGATTAGAATCACCAGTCATAGTAGCCATACGTAAGATAGGTGAGAGAGGAAATCAAAGAACTCCTGTTATCCGTGCACATGTACGTGACCTCAAGGGGTATAAAAGTGACCACACCGAAGAAGAGCTTTTCATTCCAAAGTTAAGTGCGACACAGAACCAGCAAGAGAGAGCCAAGATGACCAGTCCGTTCGACAGAAAAGCCACTTATCCACAACCAGTTACAACTGGAAGTAGAATAGAGCGAGGAGGAATGGACAACAAACTACACATTCAATCGGTAGTAGTCATCCCACAGCTGACAACGCAACGCTTAGAGAAGCTAAAGGAAGAAGGGACAAAAGCCAAGAAGTCGTCCAAAGCAATTTCACCACCGACACCAAAGGTAAAAAAGGCACTTACACCAACGAAAGCCATGAAAATCTCACAGGAAGCGAACCCTAAATCAACACAGAGGTCAAAAAAAGGAGCGGATAAACAACCACTCAACGAGGAAACAAAGCCAATAGGAGCCAGAACCAGCGTGCCACCGACCGACGCCATTGGAGCCGAGAGTCAAACAAACACTGGTAATTCCTCCTTTAATTTTATTTCAGAGAATTCACCACTAGACGGCTATCTAGAGATACACGCATATGATGATTTCATTGACCTAACCAAGATACCGCCAACACCAACATATAACCCGGAACCCATACGGCCGAACGGTAAAATAGAACAAACCCACCTCTGCACGATGGCGATGGATGCGACTGCTCTAGTGGTTAAAAGGCGCAGGAATAAAAAGGAAGTACCAGAAGATCCATTCTTGGGAATCGACATAACTAGCCACAAACGATACGACCCAAAATTTCGAAGGCAAAGGCTAATCTTTCGTAGACGTTGGGGCCATGTGCAGGCACAAATCAAAAGACCGGGGGTAGCCGATCTTCACTTCCAAGGACGCAGTAAGAGGGTAGAGTTTATTACGAATACCCAGTGATAAATAATATAAAAAAAAAAAAAAAAATATTGAATTGAGCTGAGTTAAAATTTTAAAAAGTGAATTAAATAAAAAAAAAATAATTAATTAAAAAAAAAAACGAAAATAATTATTACTATCTGCGTTATTATTATTAATCTACTGGGAAGAAATTATATTTAGACGAGAAGGTTCTCGTCTCCGAAGAAAGAGGGGGATGTAATGAAGCATTTTATCGCTCCATTACATTCCTTTAAAAATCAAAACAATCATTTTATATATTTGCCCCTAGCAGGTAGCACTCTCATCTGAAGCAGAAAATGATTTCATTTAAAAGCTACAGATAAGCGACCGCAAGCTCCCAGTTGGATATTGCTGATAACAGAGCTCGTCACCAACTGATTAGAAATTATATTTTCTAGTGAAAGTGAAAGTAATACAAATACAATATTTGATGGTGGTGAATATAGTGAGCGGGAGGTGAATATAGTGAGCGAGAGGTGAATTTCTAATAAAAGAAAGTAGGGCAAATGGCGAAAGTAAGCCTAAGCCCAGCAGAGGAACACAAAAAGCCAACGATCAGCGTACATCGATGGTGAATTTGTGAAATGTGTGGTATTAAACCAAACAATAAAATGGACGCAATATGAGTCGATGACGATGATATTGAATAATTCTTGATGTACGTACTTGAGTACACCGCCACCCGCACACTCCTCGTGCATAGACAAACGCAATATGAGTCGATGACGATGATATCAAATAATTCTCTCTGTACGTACTTGAATACACCGCCACCCGCACACTCCTCGTGCATAGACAAACGCAATATGAGTCGATGACTATGTAATTTAATAATTCTTGCTGTACGTACTTGAATACACCGCCACCCGCACACTCCTCGTGCATAAACAAAAATACTTTGCATTACTTAGAGCAAGAGGTAGGGGAGTGCCGGACAAGGAAATATATGGGCAATTACATGAAAAGGTGAAGTTTGCAAAAATAAAATTAACAGTCACTTACAGTCAAGGACTTAACGAGAGGAGGCCGTTCACACAACAAAATCACTCCGAAACGTACCGAAGTATACCGTTGAAGTGTAATATCAGTATAAAAACCGAAAAGCCGAAATAATAGGAGTCAGTAAGACTTTACTAATTTAAGCAGAGGGTAAGAACTTATAATAATTACGGTAGTAAATTTCCCCCACCAGTGGTAAGAAATCTTTAAAGCCAGTAGAAATACTGTGGTTGCCAGTTGAAAAACTGAGGTTGCCAGTAGAAATACTGTGGTTGCCAGTAGAAATACTGAGGTTGCCAATTGAAAAACTGAGGTTGCCAGTAGAAATACTGTGGTTGCCAGTAGAAATACTGTGGGTAATTTAACTCTTGCAGAGATTTGCCCCCACCAGCGGTAAGGGATCTCAGAGACAAATTAAAACAAGCCAGTTAATAAATGTGGTTGCCAGTAGAAATACTGAGGTTGCCAGTAGAAATACTGTGGTTGCCAGTTGAAAAACTGAGGTTGACAGTAGAAATACTGCGGTTGCCAGTAGAAATACTGAGGTTGCCAGTAGAAATACTGAGGTTGCCAGTTGAAAAACTGAGGTTGCCAGTAGAAATACTGTGGTTGCCAGTAGAAATACTGAGGTTGCCAGTTGAAAAACTGAGGTTGCCAGCAGAAATACTGTGGTTGCCAGTAGAAATACTGTGGGTAATTTAACTCTTGCAGAGATTTGCCCCCACCAGCGGTAAGGGATCTCAGAGACAAATTAAAACAAGCCAGTTAATAAATGTGGTTGCCAGTAGAAATACTGAGGTTGCCAGTAGAAATACTGTGGTTGCCAGTAGAAATACTGTGGTTGCCAGTTGAAAAACTGAGGTTGCCAGTAGAAATACTGCGGTTGCCAGTAGAAATACTGAGGTTGCCAGTAGAAATACTGAGGTTGCCAGTTGAAAAACTGAGGTTGCCAGTAGAAATACTGTGGTTGCCAGTAGAAATACTGAGGTTGCCAGTTGAAAAACTGAGGTTGCCAGCAGAAATACTGTGGTTGCCAGTAGAAATACTGTGGGTAATTTAACTCTTGCAGAGATTTCCCCCCACCAGCGGTAAGGGATCTCAGAGACAAATTAAAACAAGCCAGTTAATAACTGTGGTTGCCAGTAGAAATACTGAGCATTGTATATAAATTTCTATAGTACAACCATGGAGCAGCGCCATCTAAAGAAAGTTGTTAACTGCACATTTGGAGGTTCTTACATTTACTAAGTGTCTATTCTGTTACCCTAACAATAGTCGTCTACGAAACAAATTAATGATATATAATGTATTTTATTGGCTCTAAAATCCATATTTCCTTGACAAGAGTCGTAAACAAAACAAAAATAATATATGTTTACGACTGTTGTCAGGGTTACAGAATAGACAACTATTAAATGCACGAACCTAAAAATGTGTTTATCACACGTTTCTCAAGATGGCCAGGCGGTGATTATTCAGCATGAAAATACTATAGAAATGTATATACAATGTACTGAGGTTGCCAGTAGAAATACTGTGGTTGCCAGTAGAAATACTGTGGGTAATTTAACTCTTGCAGAGATTTCCCCCCACCAGCGGTAAGGGATCTCAGAGACAAATTAAAACAAGCCAGTTAATAACTGTGTTTGCCAGTAGAAATACTGTGGTTTCCAGTAGAAATACTGTGATTGCCAGTAGAAATACTGTGGTTGCCAGTAGAAATACTGTGGTCGCCAGTAGAAATACTGAAGTTTTCCAGCATCAATACAGTGGTTGCTAGTCGAGACGCTGTTTGCCGAATCTACCGTTACTATAATTTGAAGAAATATACGAGAAAGGAAGCACCAGAAGGAACCTTACTAAGGGAACAACAACCGACGTTGGACTCTAAAGACACACTGGAAATTAACACCGAAAAACCGAAATTGGAGAAAATAAAAGCACATAGCCTAATAATCCAAACTTTAAAACTAAAGAATTTAATTAAATTTAATTATTTTTAATAATAAAGCTATTTTCTTGATTGAATAAAGGAAAATCTTTGAAACTAAAGTTTTAGTGTACCTTCTTTAGTAAAACCCTGGACACCAGCGAGTATACCTCAGCCAGAGAAACCCAAGGTACATCACAGTATGTACAAAATGAAAATAATCAGATTCAGAAATGGATCAGTAGGTACTCATGACTCCGATTTTTATAATTTGCAGCCGCCTCACGAGAGTCTACACTCCCCACGCATTCCCATTATTGGGATTCAAAAATTGATTATAAAAAAGGATTTTTAAAAGGTTGCTCAAATGCATAGAATAATGAATAAATAGAACATCAACTCAGGAGGCTCCACCCACTTTTACCTACAGTCTTTGAAAACTGCAAAGTTTTAACTTATGCGTGCCCGTGCATTTTAAATTGGATTGTCAAATTTACGTATAGAAACGAACGTGTGAAATTTTTTTTTGCGGGAGGAGACGGAGGATTACGAGTTGATGGCCTGTGCTTAAATGTAACTTAAATATTTAAGCAAAATTAACTAAATGACGTCTGATACAGCACCTTGCTTTATTTCACTCATAGGTTGAGGTGTCGAAATCTTGTATTCTTACATTCATGACGCATAAAGGCCTGGGCAAACAAAGCACTGTGCGGCGGCTTATAATAAAATGAAATAATCTCACTTTTGGAAATTGATTATTTGTAGCCGCCTCACGAGAGTCCTCAACCATTACTTATTTTACCTTCAAATTTTCGTGAGTCTCCATCTAAACAGGCTCATAAGAAATAAATAGGTTCAAAATTCGGATTAAATTTTCCATGTTCTAATTGCTTTAATTTGCTTAAATGATTTTTGATGTACCGTCGATATTAAAGCAACGCTCGTCGATATTATCAACTAAAAGCGTTTGGGGATTTAAGCCGATCGAAATAGAGATGTTTTATTATCGTTCAAGTATTGATATTCTTGTGGAGTATTAAACAAAATTTCTAAATGTTGCCCATATTCATAGTCATATTAGCCATATTTTATTATCCTTTCTGATCCGAAACGGATTGGAATTTAGCAAGATCTAGAAACAAAGCTGGATCATGTGTTGTTGCTGTATGCATGTATTTCGCGATGCAAGTTTAGCTTAAAAACAACTTAAAAAGAACTTGTCAAACATCTATGAATAGCCCTATTAAAGCATCTCCAATAAATTCCTCAATATACTGCATCGTGTAGAGCAATATCTTCAATATTAAGGTATTTATATATGTTTCAAAACCACTGACAAGCAATAACAAACCGATAATATACTGCACACAGACTAGATCTTGATTTTATAACAAATCTTAAACATATGAATGAGTGAGCCCGTGAATTTCGACACGTATTCACAACATTTTTCAAGAAAGCGGAAAGACATGTTCGAGTCGACCAGTTTAAAAGTTTCAATCCGGAACACACACCACGAAATTCATAATTTTTTGAAAATAACTGCCGGTTTTTAAAAATAACAAACAAATTAATTCTCCACAGGGGAAAACTGTGGTAGACTGATTAATTTTTTTTTTGTTGCACATTTTTGCAACTTAATCAGTCTAATGACAGTTCGAATTCGTAGGCAAACGCCGTTATCAGCCATTGTTTCCCATCTTTACAATCGTGCTTTTTTGACACGAAAATTTCCTTTTGAATCCTCAACTTAATCCTTTGATACCTTAACTTAAATGTAAGCCATATTAAGTACCTATGTTAGTTTTTCTTATAAAAAACTGGTATTTTTCTAAATGGCACGAAAATTGGACGATTTTTTTTTTCAAAATGTGGCAAGAAGTTATTTTTGTTCGCGGCAACGCTGCTCCAAATCTCTTCCAAGAACAAGCCACACCTCCAAATGTCTCAGGAGCAAGGATTCACAAGTTTCCTAGATGGCGCTTCGTGCGATAGAGAATATGTAATAAAACAATGATACCATGGAGGTACTATAGAATATATACGCAAAGCCGAAAGCTTATAAATAAACTTTCTGAGTGAGAAGTGAGAAAATTGCTACAAAGTTAACAAACGCGATGTTTCAATTTGTATCAAAACATAAAAATATTTCAATTTTTCTATAGCCCACACACTTCATTCCTCTTTTTTTAACTTTATCAGTAAATTTTCTAACAATTCTATGTTGTATAGTAATCTAATAATTCAAATTGTATAATGTGGATTTCGTTTTGCTTGGCCAGTGCCAAAACCCAGTGTCGAAATGACACTCAGTGCTACACTCAGTGTTGTCAATTTTTTAGCAAAACGAACGTCTTTTTAGTGTTATTTTTCATTTGTTTGAAAGTATTGCATGTTTATTGAGAACTGACTGGCTTATTGAATTTTTTTAAGGAACCTGAACTTTTAATCTTTTATTTTGTATGCTTTGTTTGTTTAAATTTCATTTTCTTGCACTGGGATTAGTTCTTTATGTATTAATCTATTATTATTAAACACAATTTAATTCCTTAGCTAAATACCAAACAAATTTGTGAGTAAGAAGCCAAAGTAAATAATGCCGGCAGAAATGTCAAATACTTTTGTGTGAGTGAAAATATTTGCCAGTCTAAACTCGGTCATACTGACGTCATCTGGGGTGGAATCGGCTAAGGTGATTTGTGATAAGTGATAGTCAAAATCTACACTTTCTGTCTGCGTAAGGTGATCATCACAGTGATAGCTAAAAACCAATCACCAAAATATTGTGATAGTCATCTTCTCATGAAATTGACGTTTTATTTTTATTTTTGTGGCAATGTGACTAGAGTTACCACATGCATACAAAACATTATAAAATTTTCAACTTTTTTTCAATTTTAGTCACCAAACCATCAAAAACAATATTTCTTTTACCATATGAGTATACAACAATGGAAAATAAATGGTTAAATTTAGAATTATTGCATTTATTCACTAAAAAATTAACAATTTCAAAGAATTTACTTAAAAATATGACAACGGCAACAATGTTTTTCACAAATGTCACTGACAAATTGAACAAAGTTGAATCGAGTTGAATTGGTGGATGTGATCACCTTACGCAGAAGGAAAAATCTATTTGATCACAAGTGATGATCAAAAATGTCAACTATCATCTTACGCGATTCCACCCCTGGTATGTTGCTAAGTATTCGCATACACAATCAGCGCTACCAACAGTATGATAATCATAGGGCTGGTATGATGTATGATTGTAAACCATTATCATACGCAAAATGTATGATAATCTTCGTATTTGGCAAAAAGCACTTAAATTTCCAATCTTCTATAAAAAATCTATTATGAAACGAAAAAAGTATTAATTTTGTTAAAATACTGAAACTTGTCATCAGTTATCAATCTAGTACTTAAAACAGTTCGATAATGTTAGCATTTCAGCACTTCAGCAAACTTCTTTAAAACTGAAACTGCACCCATACTCACAGCACTATGCAATTAAATGAGTAGGTGTAGTGTACACACCAACGCACTGCACACAAACAAATACTTCACTTTCTTGCTCAGACGTTCTACATCTACATCTATTTCAACTGTTTGCATAAACTCCATAGCGTTGCCAAATACAGGACAAAATCATGCTTTACATGGAAAACAGAATATATGCGTTTTATTCAGTAAAATTATGCCTCACATATTTTTATTTAAATTCTTGTGAAAAAATCAAAATTTAAATACATTAATAGTGAAAATGTATAGGTATATCACAAAAAAACCTCACATCATATGTGGATGCCTAGGATCATTGATAGTTATTTCAATTACAATTAATATTACAATACAATAAAATGTAATTTACGAAGCAGTTTAGAATGCAATACAAAAATGTAATATTCCCATGGAAAATATAGTTGGGTTCGGTTCGGATGGTTGCAATAGTATGATGGGTGATAATAATTCTGTTAAATCAAGATTTGAAATAAGTTTTAAAGGAATTTATGTAGCTAAGTGTAAATGCCATTCATGTGCGATTTGCGCAAGTGAAGCTGCCAAAATGTTGCCGCGTAGATGCGAGGATCTTCCTCGTGATATATGCAGGGTGATTGGTATAAGGTGCACCAAAAAGCTTGAGCGTGTAGGTGGAGTTAAGACAAAAAAAAAATCGTATGAGAGGGGGTCTGTTTCCCCCCGTTTAGGCGGGATAGCAATTTTCTAAAACATTGACTTAAATCAGAAAAAAAATTATTTAAAAACAACGGTGGATGATACAAAGCCTTGTTATATTTTTTTTGGAAAGCCAGAAAACTACTCTTTTATTTAATTTTTAAATTAAGTTCTTTAAGTGAACAGTTTTAAAAAACTTAATTTTCAAACTCAAAATTTTGAAAAAAAACTAAAATTTTATTTAATTAACTATTATTTTTTTTTTTTCAAAATTCAATGCTCTTATTAATCTTTAGTCAAAAACAGAAAACCGGATGCCAAAATGTATCTTAGTTTTTGAGAAATAAAAGAAAATTAAAAGAAAAACTAGTAAGTAAAGTAAAAAGTTAATTAGTTTTTTTATTATTTGATTAAAATCGGATGGTATGTATAAAAAATAAAAAAAAGGATAATTCCCTAATTAATAATTGACCTGAGCAGGTCCAATTTGGGAAAACCAAAAAAAAAGTGTTTTTCTTGGAAAAAAATACTTCTAGTTTTTCTTTATTTCTCAAAAACTAAGATACATTTTGGCATCCGATTTTCTGTTTTTGAATAAAATTAAAAAGAGCATTGAATTTTGAAAATAAAAATAATAGTTAATTATATAAAATTTTGAAAAAAATTAGTTTAAAATTTTTTTTTTTTTAATTTTGAGTTTGAAAATTAATTTTTTTAAAACTGTTCACTTAAACAACTTAGTTTAAAAATTAAATAAAAGAGTAGTTTTCTGGCTTTCCAAAAAAAATATAAAAAGGCTTTGTATCATTCACCGTTGTTTTTAAATATTTTTTTTCTGATTTAAGTCAATGTTTTAGAAAATTGCCCCTCCCGCTTAAACGGGGGGAAATAGACCCCCCTTCCCATACGATTTTTTTCTAGTCTTAACTCCACCTAAACGCTCAAGCTTTTTGGTGCACCTTATACCAAGAAGAGACCTACAAATGATTTCCGATTTTAAAGACCGTTGCCGCAAATTTTTACAAGTTGCTTGTTATCAACTTCGGCAAAGGTACGATTTTTCAGACAAAGTCTTGCAAAGCTTGCACATTTTTACCCCAAAAAACGCCATTGATTGTTAAACGAGAACTAATTATCCATCATTACTGTTTTATATAAAACTACTGCCTCGATGCGCAGAAATTGGAATAAGCAACCAAGTTTTAGACAACGAATGGCGTATTTTACCTTATTGCAAACTACCAGAGAATATATTAATAGAAACTGAAGCAGATGTTTTTTGGAGTAACCTTCGGGAGTACAAAAACGAAAACGACGAAAACCCTTTTCAAAATTTATCCAAATTCGTGCTTAACATACTGTGCTTGCCCCATGCTAATGCTGATTGTGAGCGAATTTTTAAACATGTGGCCTTAATAAAAACCAAGCTCAGAAATGCTTTTAATAATAATTCAGTCACGCATATTCTTCTCGCAAAAGAACATATGATAAAAAAAAACTTGCAAAAATTTTGTATTTCTTCTTATTTGTGAAACTTAAGTACGATGCAGTACGGGTCAAACATAAAATTATTAAGAATTCATAGAGTAAAAGAAAATTGAACAACAAATATCAGAAAAATTAGTTATCATGTTTTGTTTTCATTTTACCAAGTAACCAAATAGTAAAAATTAACAAAAAGTGAACACTAAAAAATAAAATAAATTAGATATCATGAAATGACGAGCAGGGCCGTGCCGATTCAAACTTTTCTAGCAGCAGGGAAACTGCACTTAAGCGGCACTATACGCGGTAAAGTTTTCAGATTATTCAGATTATCAACTTTGTCGCTTCCACTGCCGCCAGTGCTGTTTACATCATACGATTGCATTCAAAGAATATTTTATGTTGTCGCGCAGTGTAGTGTAGTTTTGCTGATGTAGTTAAGTGCCGCTAGGTGCCGCCTTACCTTCAAAACAAGAATATTGGTTGCGTATGATAATTTTCTCTCTGGTATGATAGAAACGAGCAAATTGTATGATTACTCGTTTACAAGAATATGGTAGCACTGTACACAATCATTCTACCTCATTGACGTACTAGATATGGACCGCCAGCCGGTTGAAATTTTCATACAAACAGCCAAGAAAAGTTGTTCCAGCTAAAAACAGTCTAAAAACGCCATCATCTTTTAGTGTTAAATACGTGTACTAATCTCGCCATTAGAATTTAAATAAAAACGATAATATATTCATCTGTAAGTAACTCATGGCATAAGGAGTGGATGTGTTTTGTAAAATAAAAGTAGTTTGATAATAGTTTCCACCAAAATATTTCAATAGTAAATAATTAATTAAAGAAATCATATCACTGCTACGCAGATTCCCTGCTATTAGTTGATGGCGCCCCTAGTTATGTTGGAACACGCGTGAAGTTGGCTACTGGCGGTCCATACCTAATACGTCAATGTTCTACCTATCCCACTCTAGCTGAGCTCATTAAATGAATACCTAAACATGAGAATCATTTACTGTAGTGTATGTGAGCTGTTTTTTGATTCGCTTTATGAAAATGAATACCTGCGAGCATGTTTTTGCATGAGTGCGAATGTATGTGAATACTGTATTAGGTAATTTAGTTTCAAGTGGCTCATGAAGTGAGCTACTTGGTGCATTTCTCTGGTGTGTACTTTGCACTCATTTCTACATTAAATTTTAATCGAGTGTAGCCAAAACGACAATGAGTTCAGCAAATGACACTCAGTGCAGCTACAACTGTCAAATTTGAGCAAGACGAACACCGCGAGTGCTACACTGCCACTGAGTGCTACACTGGCAAAACGAAATCCACATAAAATAATAAAGGATAACACTAATGTAGATTTCGTTTTGCTTGACCAGTTCCAAAAACTAGTGTCAAAATGACACTCAGTGCTACAATCAGTGTCGTCAATTTTTTTTGCAAAACGAACGTTTTTTTAGTCCTATTTTTCATTTGTTTGGAAGACTAGTAGGCTTCTTGATTTTTTTTAAGGAACCTGAACTTTTTATTTTTTTATTTTGTATGCTATACTGGGATTAGTTCTTTATGTTTTTATTTATTATACAATTTTAATTCTTGAGCTAAATACTAAACAAATTTGTGAGTAAGAAGCCAAAGTAAATAATGCTGGCAGAAATGTCAAATACTTTTGTGTGAGTGAAAATAAATCCAAAACGAAATCCACATAAAAACACGAGTTTTATTTTATTTTTCCATATTTGCATTTCGTTGAATAATCAACCCCCAGACCCCCACTAAGCAACACATTTCCATTTTGACAGAAGGTGAACTTTTAAACCAAGAATTTGAGTAGTAGAAAGTTGCAAGATTTTCAATGAAGTGGAAATTTTTATCCGTTTTTGTGCTCTCTTTTTGCAACTTGTTTGAGTTAACAAACGCGAAATCAAGAAACGTTTTACGACGTCGTACGACGAATCTAGTTATCAAACATAACTAATATTTTGATCTAAATTCTATTTATTTGACCAATGAAACGCAAAATCTAAAAAAGATTGAAAAAAATACAAATACTGAAAGAACGTCCAATTAAGCACTTTGACAAAAAAAAAAATATTTATATTTTCATTACGCATGCGAAAGGGATAAATGATCTATTTTTCAAATGTTTGTGTCAAATTATTTGACTACTTTACATAAACTATCTTTAATGTGATTTGGCACGCCGTTTGACAATTCTTCTTCTATAGAACATTTCTTATAAAACCTTAACAGTAAAACAATCTACTTTTTGTATCTCATAAGAAACATAACTTTTTACAATAAAATAATAATAGATAATATTTCTTACATGAAAATCAGGAACTGTTACGTGAATCCTCGGCTGAGACGGTGTTGATTGCAATGGAGAAAAATACTTTGAACTTCTTGAACTCGGTGATGGCGGAAACCCCTCGGGAACATTTGGTACATCTCTGTGATAATGTGATCGCACTGTGGGTTACGTATGATTCACTATCGTAATAATTTTGTGCTGAAGAAGACAATTTTATGGCAATGATGTCGCTTCTGCACTCAAAGCATTAAACCCTGTCGATTCGATGCAAATAATGACTCCGATTGATTCACCCTTGAAACTGAAAAGAGAGAATTTAGTATTCATTTCAAAAGCATTCCGTACTTATAATAAGTCCAAAAGAAGTCTTCCAATAACATCAATTGTGATTGTCAAACGTTCTTCGTATTGTACTTACCTACTTTACATAAATAGGTACAATACTTTCTTCGTATTGTACTTGTACCTACTTACTTTACATAAAATCTGTTTTTGGCACATCGTTTGACTGACATTTTCTTTAATGTGACTTCTTCAAATAAACAGCAGACTTTTTTTTTAATCTACATACTTAACAAAATTAGAAAATACTTCTTACATGGAAATCTTACGGGAATCCATAACCGGGCAATTACACTGGTAACGGTGGTGATTGTAATCGAGAAAAATACGTTAAACTTCGTGAACTCGGTGATGGCGGAAAACTCTGTCGAATATTTGCACATCGCAGTTGTAATTTTATCGCGTAATAATATTGCGCTTCCTCAGCGCAGAAGACAATTGCATGGCACCACCGTAGTTTCACCTGTTTCAATTCGAATGGCTTTCGCTGAATATGTCACTGTAGCAAGGTGTCCGAGGTGGCTGATTAATTATTACGTAATATCGATATGGTCTTCGACTGCGGGTCCCTGGATTTGGTGGTAGAATAATGGGATACATAATCATACTGTTTCAACTTCTTGTGTAACTGGATTTTAATCGTACTTACTTTTCAATGATGTTTCTGTTAGTTGTCGTATTGGCATTCTAATCGTACCAGCTGAACTTCTTTTGGGTCGTTACGATGATTTTTTAGAGGCAACATTGAAGATCATAGATACCCGAAAAGATGAATATTTTTTTGTTAAAATTATTCGGTCTATTATTTGATATGATATGATATGTGCAGCACATGTAAAATAGTATTTTCAAAGAAAAAAAAATTAAAAAGGCGGTCGAGTGAATGGGAAATGTTTAAATTACAGCTATTTACAGTTATAAAGTTATAGATAGCGGAAAACAAAAAGATAACTCGTGTACAGTACGAATTAAAAATGATAAAAGATATCTAGTTTATATGCAGGGTCGACAGATCGAGTTTTAGTTGGAATGAAATTCCAACACAGGTATTTCAACAAACTAGTTGAAAGCTTGAGGAGTTGAGTTAAGCTACCTTTACACGGCCAGTCATTTGACATCAATCTGTAATATAGTGTTTGTTCAAATAAGTCTGTATGCGTGCATTTGTTTGAAGAAAAATCAAAACCTTTTTGATTTTGCCTGATGACTGATTATGTATAGATGACTGACGTCCCCTGACTGACCATATAAAGGTTGCTAGTTCGAAAAATTGAAATGACTGAAGAATACTTGCGTTGCTTGGTAGCACTTGGTAGGCATTATGGCGGGTTTACACATCGTATATGGTGGCCGGGGAAGAAGAAATTGCTCGGGCAGTTCGTGTTGCACACTCAATCGCACGATTAAACAGTCGCAATCATTGACGTACTAGATATGGACCGCCAGTCGGTTGAAATTTTCATACAAAGAGCCAAGAAAAGTTGTTCCAGCTAAAAACAGCCTAAAAACGCCATCATCTTTTAGTGTTAAATCCGTGTACTAATTTCACAATTAGAATTTAAATGAAAACGATAATATATTCATCTCTAAGTAACTCATGGCATAAGGAGTGGATGTGTTTTGTAAAATAAAAGTAGTTTGATAATAATTTCCACCAAAATATTTCAATAGTAAATTATTAATTAAAGAAATCATATCACTGCTACGCAGATTCCCTGCTAGTAGTTGATGGCGCCCCTAGTTATGTTGGAACACGCGTGAAGTTGGCTACTGGCGGTCCATACCTAATACGTCAATGGTCGCAATGTAATAGAACACATTGTTTTAAATGTGCAAGTGCACGCTTGGCCTAAAGCAAAAAGATTAAATTTTCGAGAAAAAAATATTTTTATGCTTTTACGAGAGTGGACTTACATGTCTCTGCACCTGCAGAACTACAGAAAACTAAAGGGAGAAAGAAGAAACGCAATGGAAACCTTCGCTTTTTTGATAGAGAGGGAAGACGAAAGTGCAGAGATTTTCATACATGAATTATGGGTAAAGATTACAGGTAAAGATTAGAAATTATAGGTAAAGATAAACATGTTCGTCTTTAGTATAGCAACTTCGTCTACATCCATAATTTACTAATGCCTATTTAATGTAGCACCAAGCCATTTTAAATAATTTTTGGGGTATTAAGTTTGAAACTTGAATATTTTCGTGAAATAAACTACAATAAATTATTTTCCATCAAATTTTAATTGATAATGTGGAATATAACCACTTTCTGCAGAGACACGTAAAGGGCCAACCATAATAGTCGTAAGCAAACGAAAGCTAATGTCATAGTTCTACGTCAAGTTTCCTTAAGCGCTGCCATTACCTTCAGTCGACCATAATGGTCGACAGGTCGAACGCACACGCAATCCAATTTCTCATGTATTTGGCTGGCTGTCAGATTTACTTACGTAAACTGCGCTCTGGAACGCTCTTTAAGGCAGAACCATAATAGAAGAATTAGTACGTACGGTGCCGTACGAAATTAGCGAGAACAAGGAATTTGTATAGTGCGCACATAATGTCGGATTGCTCAGTTTCGGCAAGTTTTCGTTCACTTTTGCCTCCGTACGTAAAGAGCACTCCAGAGCGGAGTTTACGTACGTAAATCTGACAGCCAGCCAAATACATGTGAAATTGGCTTGCGTGTGCGTTCGACCATTATGGTCGACTGAAGGTAATGGCGGCACTTAAGGAAACTTGACGTAGAACTATGACATTAGCTTTCGTTTGCTTACGACTATTATGGTTGGCGCTTTACTTATGGAGGCAAAAGTGAACGAAAACTTGCCGAAACTGAGCAATACGACATTATGTGCGCACTATACAAATTCCTTGTTCTCTCTAATTTCGTACGGCACCGTACGTACTAATTCTTCTATTATGGTTCTGCCTTAAATCCACCATTATTTTCAACAGCAAATATTCATTCGTTAACATTGCAACGTATTCTTAACGACAGACTATAGACTAGAAAGCTCCAGAAGGCTCTGACTGGCACTGTACTAGAAGATTCTAAGGCGGAGTGCTGAATGGTGCAGCCACTATAAATACGAGCGCACCATGCGGCAAGAAATCAGTTTGAATTTGAAATCAGTCGTGTACAAGTCGGTAATTTGAAAGTAAAAAAGTTTGAATTTAAAATAAAGACAGTAAAAAAGGAAATAAATGGTGTTTTTAAATATTAAGGGCCAGTTTTTCATTCCTCAGTTAAACAGTCAGTTAGTACTTATTCCTCAGTTAGTGAAAAATTTGATTTTTCGACAGTCAGTTAGCACTTATTCCTAGGAATAAATGCCTTAACTGTGGAATAAAGTTATTTGTTCGTTTCGCAGACAGTTAAGAAGTTATTCCTAGGAATAAATTGTTGAATTGTCAAAAAAGTACCTCTTTTATTAGATTTTGGAAAAGTAAAATAATTTGTGTGCGATGGAGATAGTATGCTTGTCTCCACCTGGGTCAAGACACTGAAATCATCAATACTATACCTTTATACAAGAAGAACTTGAATTTTGTTGCTTGGTTGTACAACATAAAATAGTTGTATTTTGTTTTGTTTTATGTTTTCTATTTATTCTCATTTAAATAAATATATAATCTTTTTTTAAACTAACTGAGCCTTAGAATTCGTATCATTTGGACGATCTCCTTCGCAATTCGGGCACTACCGGTTGCCTGTTGGTTTCGATACCAAAGATTCACATGTGCTTGCATTGAAGAGAAGATGGGGTAGTGCTGCTTCCTGATTCACGTTCACTTCCAATGGCGGCGTTTCTTACAAACAATAGCAACAACGAATTGGCCTTAATTTTTGTTTGTCATTTGGTTTGAAAAGAGATTTGAGTTTCAGTAGAGGTACTTGCTGTTTGTTGGAAGAGCTTGGAATTGACTGTTCTGGTGATGAAATTAAAATAGCCTCAGTAGGGTCAGTACTACAAGGACGAGTTGCAGAAAGTTTTATGGAGGTGGTGGTAGTGCCCGAGTCCTTGCAGGCAACCTCGTTGTATTACTCAGCGGAGGGGTTGTTGAAATCTTCAACACATCCATCGCCTACAGAGTACTAAAGAAACACAAAATTTAAATCGTGTTTTATATAATTTTCAATAAACAAAACTTACTACTTTATCCTTCGAGTGACACACATAGGTAGGGGATTACAAAGCTATCACAATATGCATTTTAATTTATATACATATATGAAAAATATAATTGTAAAACGAATTTAACTTTGTGGCCGATTTGAAAGTTTTATTTTAGTGCGATTAAAAAACAAGAATGACAAATTTGATACCGATATATTTTTGAAAGTAAACAAATAATGACATTTTGATTTTAAAGTAGGTATGTCTATTCACTCGATCGCATACTTATAAACAGCTAAAGCATTTTCTCACTCTAACACTGTGAAGTTGGATGTAGTTAATTTTGTTATTCTGTGGAATAGATAACTGGCTCTTTTTTATTGCTTGAAAAATCCAACAGTGTTATCAGACTGTTAAAGAGTCAGTTAATTTTATTCTTCTCATAGCTAACTGACTGTTTAACTGACGAATGAAAAATTGGCCCTAAGTGGAATTAAAAGTGAAAAGACGTAAAGTGTGTTGTATTAAAACGGAAATAAGTTTTATTTAATAAAACGAACCTAGATAAAACCTAACATTGGTGTCAGAAGTGTAATTAAATAAAACTTTAGTGAGAAGTGATTGTGTAAAAATGGGTAAGCATCTGAAAGATTTAAACGCTGTTGAACTAAAAGCAGAGCTAAACAAACGGGGTCTTCCTTCTGCTGGAACGAAAAATGACCTCATTATTCGTTTGCAAGAAGCCATGAGACGACACGGCGAAAATCCAGACACTTCTGTCTTGGAAATCGAAATGGGAGAAGAACAAGTAAGTACCAACACAGACTTGTCCAATATGTTGGCTCTTCTTCTCGAACGTTTCGAAGTTCAAAGAGAAGAACAAAAGAATGAACAAACGAAACTTCTCGAACGTTTCGAAGATCAAAGAATCGAACAAACGAAACTTTTCGAAGATCAAAGAAAAGAACAAACGAAACTTCTCGAACGTTTCGATGATCAAAGAAACGAGCAAAAAGAACTCTTCGAAGAACAACGCAATGAACAAAAAGATCTTTTCGAAAAACAGAAGAACCTTCTCGAAACAAAGCTTACTTTATTAGAGGACAAGTTTCTTGCTGTTGACCAACGTGTTGAAGGAGTAGAAAAAGAACTTCTAAGTGTTGATACAACATTTGAGAGGTTCAAAGAACAAATTACGAACGTAGAAGGAAAATTCGAGCAAACATTTGAAAATATTGCCAAAGAATTGGACAAGGTAAGAAAACTGATGGTACGAGAAAATTCTAGTGACTATATAAAGAGAAAAGAAATGCATCCGCCAACTTTTGATGGACAAACTTCTTGGTCAATCTATAAGAGACAATTCGAAGCAGCAGCAATGACAAACGGCTGGGACGATGAAGACAAGTTTGTTGCACTTACACTGGCTCTCAGAGAACCTGCTGCTGAGTTACTGCAAACTATACCAGCAGAGATGCATGGCAACTTTAGTGCACTTTCACAAGCAATTGAAAGACGTTTTGGAGATGGACATATGCAAAAAGTCTTAAGAGTTCAACTAAACACCAGAGTTCAGAAACGGGGTGAAACTCTTCAGCAGCTTCAAGCAGACGAACAGCTGGAAAACGAACACTTCCAGAAGCATTGATTGCGTTTGCGTGCACAACTATTGTGGTTCGCATACTTTACTGTTGTTGTAATTCCATGTAGGGAAACGAGTAAGAAGCAACTTCGAGGGCAGAAGCTGGTTTCTGGTATCTAAGGCCCCAGAAACATCATCTAAGTCCCGCAGACTAAACGAAACAATAAAAGTCTAACTGTGGAAGCAGCTATTAACAACAAGCAATACCTGGTTACCATCGACACCGGTGCCACCGCTTCCATTGTCTGAAGACTGCAACAGGAGAAGCAGCAAGAGTGTACGGAGAAGTCTGTCTTCGGATCTGCTTGGCAGAACTAGAATTTGAACATCTATTTCTAGTGGCAGATATATGCGATGAGTGCCTTATTGGAATCGACTTTATGAAAGAGCATGAAGTAATTCTCGACATTGGTAACCAAGTTCTTAAATACCGAAATATAGAGATTCCAATGGGTAATGGCAATCAAAACTCATCATCGATAAGAGCAATCATCAAAGAAGATATGTGCATACCTCCTTCGTCAGAAGTCTTTGTTTAGACAAACATAAAAGATGATTCTGGGAGCCATCGAATCTGAGCATTGCTCCCAAAATTACATCGTAGGAAAGACGCTGGTGGCACTTCAAAATAACATGGTGCCCATACGAATACTTAACATCAAACCATATATGAGATCAAGATCAGAAAAGCAGAAGTTGTCGGTAAATGTGACCCTGTAGCGGCAATAACAAAGATAACCGAAGAACATCCCGAAAAATCAGTGAATCCAGATAAAGTCATTGCTTTGAAAAGAAAAATGTTTAACTGCTGTAATCTCGATCAACAACAGCTGAGAGTTGCTGGAAACCTACTACAAGAGTTCGCTGATGTTTTCGCTTCACAGGACGGGCAATATGGACGAACACAACTTGTACAGAATCGAATCGATACTAATGAGGCAAGGCCGATCCGTCAACTAGCAAGGCGCCTGCCTTTAGCCAAACAAGACGAAGTTACTAAAATGATATCAACGATGCGGAAAGATAGTTTAATCTAGAATTCAAAAAGTCCTTGGGCATCACCAGTCGTACTAGTCAAAAAGAAAGACGAAAGTACTCGATTCTGTGTGGACTACCAAAGGCTGAACGATGTCACCAAGAAGGACAGTTATCCTCCACTATAACGATAAGGGATACTCTGGAAGCGATGGCTGGACATCAATGGTTTTCAACATTGGAGTGGTTTTCAACATTGAAGAGTGATTACTGGCAGGTTCAAATTCACCCAAAAGATCGGGAGAAAACTGCATTCTCGACAGGTAACGGTTTATGGCAGTTTAAAGTAATGCCTTTTGGCCTGTGTAACGCTCCTGCAACATTTGAGCGTTTAATGGAATGCGTACTACAAGTCCTTACTTGGAAAGCCTGTCTAGTCTATTTGGATGATGTCATCGTGTTTGGGAAAACATTTGACGAGCATTGTGAAAACTTAAAAATGGTATTCCAGAGGTTGCGAAATGCTCATCTGAGGCTCAATCCAGAAAAACGTACGCTGTTCAAGACTGAAGTGAAGTATTTGGGGCATATCATCTCGTCTCAAGGGGTAAGAACTGATCCCGAGAAAGTGGAAGCTGTAAAGAACTGGCCAAATCCACAAGACAAGCATCAACTTAGAAGTTTTCTTGGGCTAGCTACATATTACCGTCGATTTGTGAAGGATTTTGCCGGAATCGCCAAAAGCTTGCACCAACTCACAGAAAAAGGAAAACAATTCAAGTAGTCAAATGAGAAAAGCTTTAAGGAACTTAAAAGACGCTTGTTTATATGCTCCAGTGTTAACCTATCCACCTCCTGGAAAACAGTTTATAATCGATGCAATGTCGGAATAGGAGCCGTTCTCTCCCAGGTTCATGACGGTCAAGAAAAAACTGCAGCATACTTCAGCAACGTAGCATTGGACTGGCAACACTGCTGTGAAAGTTAAAAGTTGTAAACAAATATCTCTCCCGTATTAATTTTTTAAAATTCAGTTTAATTTCCAAATTTTTAATATTTATTTTAAACCAATATATTCTTTTTTATCTAAATTACTTGTTCAGCGATTTTTATAAGAGGTAACAAAATATAAAATCGCATAAAATAATCTTTAAGTTTTGAGAAATCTGAGCTATAACAAACGTAAGAGTTGTCAAACTTCACCCGACTGCAACCAACAAAACGCATTTATTAATAACAGAGCGAGTAAATTGTTTAAAAATAATTCAAAAATGGCCATGTCTGATTCTGAGCTGATCAAAATCAAATGCATTATCGATGATTCTCTCCAAACCGAACTCAAAAAGGCAACCGCAAACCTAGCATCGAAGGAAGATCTCAGTATGTTAAATGCGGAGATAACCTCTTTGAGAAAACAAAATGAAGACTGAGTTCATCAATTTGAAGCTAGATGCACTATATTAGAAGAAGAACTTGAAGCGCAAAGCCGTGAACTAAAAGGCAAAAATATTATTTTTTCAATTACATCTGAAAACACTGATCCAGAAGGAAAAGTACGATGCATAACTCGACTGCTGTTGGACAATGAAGATATACAAGGAATGTCTTAACCCTTACAATAAGCAAAAGCAACAACATAATTAAAATGAAACTAAACACTGGCAATAATGAATTTAAAATTAATGACACCGATGCATGGTGAAAAAGAGCTACAACATATGTTTGGACAATTGGACTTCGGAAATGTCACAAAAACGATTCCTGCGAATCTTTTATTGTATTGTTGTCTTAGTCACTGTATTATTTTTTACTACAACTCTTTGATTTGGAATTAGGAACCCGTGCATTACATGGAAAAGCACAGCATCTCTAGCATCTGAAAATTGATAAAAATAAAATTTTTAAAAACAAACATTATTTTTTAGACATAAATACGTTTATATTAATAAATACAAATTATAGCCGCTTTTTTTGCATTTTTTGAAAGTCCATATATGTAGAATTATTGTTGAAAAACGGCATTAGGAATGAGACCAAACCATTATCGACGAGATTTGATATTTAACATACATGTTGTTGTGCCGGTAATACAATATTTATCGGGACTTAGCAAAGTCCTGGTAATAACCTGGAATTTATGGAATATAGTTTGCTTTACAAACCATGTAAAGTGTAAAGTGTAAAGTGAAATATTTTTGACATACATAAGTGAATTTTTGGGTGTTAATTTAAAGCATTTGAAATAACAGAAATTTTAGGATTTTTTTTGGCGTGATTTATTTTGTTTGTATGTTGCTGTACATACCCCCAGAAAATGCGGTAGGATACTCCAAATTGAATATATGAAAAATAATGAACATAATAGCGACTCCCCTTAAGCAAGACTTGAAGGAATACGATATTCCATCAAAATAAATCAAATAATCTTTAATACTTGTAAAATTCTCCTCGATGCCGACTAAAAAAGGTTGTATGTTAATAGATCTCGATTTTAGGTGCTCAACAGTCGTGATTAGACTGGGAAATTTGAGACCGGATTCACAAGAGTGCGTAGGCGAGAGGGATGAGGCGTGAGTACTCTCGTGAGGCAGCTTCAAATTATAAACATCGGAAGCGTGAGTACTGTTCCAATTCCAAATTCAAGTTAAAATATTATTATTAAAAATGCAGAGTGATAGAAATAATGTTTGGAAAAGGAAACAAATAGAAGCATTAATAATTATTTATGGATGTTATCTTCTTTTATAAAATGCGAAAAATTCGCGTCGTACAACTGTCTTACTTCATGAAAATTCCACCCGCTTGAAGGGAGGCGTCCTCAATTGAGGACCTGTTGAATCACGAGAGTATTCACCACGCCAGACTCAAATTTCCCAGTCTAAACACGGTCAAATATAGCTCGAATAAATTTTCTTTAATTTATTTTTTTTTTAACCCACGCAATAAAAGTGAAAGAAGAATTATTTAAACATAAGATTTTTGAAAATGATAGATATTACGTTTTATTATTGAAAATTTTATATCGATGGCTTAGTTCACAAATGTGTTAAGAGCACAAAACAAATAGTTAAATTGTTAAGTATTGTCGAGTGTGATCTATCAAACTATCCTTCATTTATTTTTTCGCTGTTCAAGTCGTTTAACAATCCAAGCAAGTGTTTGTCTTTGATATTATGATCCTTTGCCAAAAATAATGGAATTTTGTGATACAATTCGTTCCAAGCGTCTAGAAGAGAATTCGCATTGGGATGAATTACCTTGAAATCCATATCAATCTATATAAATGAAACAAACATAATAAAGATTAAAATATCCTGTATTAAAAATAAGGTTAAATATTTTGTTCAAATAAGTGTTTGTAATTTTAATATACATATGTAAATTAATTTACCAGCCTATTACAGGATTTTTGTATTCAGGCCATTTGCCCAAAGCCTCGGCGTTCGATCCTGACTCTCGAATGTCATTTATTATGTATTTGGCGCAAGCCTTCCAGAAGTGGTCATGATCATCCGCTGAATGATTATGTACTTTTAAAGAACGCAATACTTCTTCAGCATTCTCTTCAGAAACAAGAATATTTTGTATATGATTGGCGGAGGTGTTATGATTTTTTGACGATGTTGGACTGCAACTCATTCTAAATATTTTTCTGATGTTGCAGTATCGATTGTAAATCCGACCCCTCGTCGAAGTTCGATAATATTCCTGAAAAATTCATCGTAAGTATGTTTAAAGTTTTTTCAATGATTATTATAATTTAGTAAAGAGAAGAGTATTATCTTATCAATAATTCGGTAGAAAATCGTTCAACAATTTCGTTTTCGATGTACATACTGGCCCTTAAAGTAAGAGCTACTTTATTGTCATCAAAATAGGAAGCGATAGCGTTTATAAGCACGGTCCTCTGCTTCTCTCCAAATTTTTGGTTAATGTTGTTATGCTCAACTAAATCAGTAAATCGGCGTTAAATTTTAAACTTAAAATACTTTGTTTTGGTAGAAAAATAATGTTTTTTGATAAGAAATAGTTTATTTTAATTTAAAAAGTGGAAGGCCAAGACGAAAAAAATATTCAAAAGAAACCCTTTGGACTTTTGGAGTTGCAGGCCAGGTACCTATAGGTATAATATATTATAATATTTCTAGGTCTGGACAAAACATTGCTGTTATATAGGTAATCCGAATCATTCCTGCAAATATAAAATCTTCAAATTCAGACAGACAGAGAGATCGAACATATTTGTTATCCAGTTTTTTTTTGTTTATTTAACAAGTGCCTTCATTATTATTTATAAGTGAACAAGTACAAAAAAAAGCAAAAATTATTCCTGAACTGATATTAAACCGTCCAAAAAAGAATAATTTTTTTTAAAATGCTTTTTCGGTATGGACATGACAAAACTATACACATTATGTAATATGCCGCAAGAGCAAGATTGTGCGACTCATCCGAACCAATAATTTTCTCTAGCTAAATTAACATGATGAATAAAAACTGAAAATCTACATCTTTTACCTCGCCAAAAAAGCAATTAGTACAATATAGCACTTCGAAATTTTATCATATATGTACATACCTATGTACATAAGTTCGTGCCTATATCAAACATATATGTATGTAAATCTTTTCCAGCCCTAAGAGAGCAGATGAAATAAAAATCTGACTGCAAAATAAGAAAACCTTAGGTTAAAACATTGGATAAATGCGTTTTTTAATCGCATTTTGATTCATTAATTTCAATTTTTTAAACTTTATACGAATTAAGCATATACATACATAGATTGACGGAAAAGCGTATTTTGTTCAGCAGCCGCACTTAGAAATTTTATTTAATATTTTTAAAGTAATATTTTTAATATTTAATCAATAAATCGTTTACCATATACGTTCTTATTATTTTAATCAATTATATATTATTATCTATGAATATTTTGTATACTTTTGTGGATAATTTTTAGGATTAACAGTTTTTGAAAAAAACTTCTAGTAAGATCCGTTAGTAAATGAGCGTTCTAAATGTAGTTTTTTCTTTAGGTAAAAAAAGGTATTCATTAAACAACGAAAAATTTTCGTTATTTAAATAAATTTTACGTTGGTACAATGTTTTTTCATGAAGCAACGAAAGATTTGCGTTGGATAACGAAAATTTTCGTCTGGTCAATAATTTTTTCATTAAATTACCATGAGAGATCGTGGAAGATAGAAAGTACCGTTACAATTTTATTTGCAGATTAACGAAAAAAATGTATTATTTAATGAAATTTTCGTTAAACAATGAAAATAATCTGACTGCGAACGAAATAAGAAAACTTTAGGTCAAAACTTTGGATTAATGCGTTTTTTAAAATCGCATTTATATTCATTGAATATAATTTTCTAAAATTTATATAAATTATGCATATGGATTTATGGAAAAAGCGTATTTTGTTCAGCATCAGCAGCCACCCAGAAATGTTCTTTACGTTAAATTACTATTACTTTCATAATACCCATTTTTGGCATTGCCACCAAAAAAGTTAAAAGTAGATATGTATTATTAACAAATATTAAATAAAGTTAAAAGTAAATATGTAATATTTATAAATATTAAATGTTTTCTACTGCTACAATACGGTACTTCTTTGACCACTTTTGTGTAAACTACTATTGATGTTTTAATATAATTCAAAACATCATTGCTGCAAAAGTCAATTTATTACAGAGATTTAAAATACACCATTCTTTATAAAAGTAAAAGAGAAAACAGTGCACCAGAAACAAGATGGTCTTAATACATAAGTCAACAAAATTAAAAATTCTATTTCAAAACGATCAGATTGCAAAAGTCTTCAGATTGCAAAAGTCTTGAGATAACAATAGGGAGTTTTACCATCTTGTCAAAGCTCACACTATGGAGAAGACAGATTGAAATATGTATCGCGCTTTTTTCAAACTGTCAAACTCAAGATCTTGGAGAAAACAATTTGGAAATAATTTTTAAATGCGGTATTCTTTTTTGTGTGAAATTTGTGATTTCCGTGGCTTAAAAATTTATTTTAATTAGCAAAACCAACAATTTTCACAATTTTCGCGCACAAATCTTTAAAATTCCCGCTTTTGTTTTCAATCAATTTTTCAACAATGATAAAAAAAAAATCAGCTGTTCACCATACTGCTGTTTTTGACAATTCTGTGAGAACGAGAAAGAGATATATCGTTGTTACCTAAAAAGCCCTATCAAACATGACATTTCGATGATAGCGAACACGAAAATAAGGTTTGTAGACCATTTTTTAGAGCAAAAAACTGAAATAAGAATCTGACTCCGAACAAAAAAAGAAAACTTTAGAATAAAACTTTGAATTAATGCGTTTTTTTACAATCGCATTTTGATTCATTGAATTTAATTTTCCAATCGTTATCAATAATTATAAAATATTATTACTTTTCAATCTTTTGTATGCTTTTGTGGATGAATTTTTAAGATTAACTCTTTTTGATACCACTTCACTTTGAAAAAACTTCTGGTAAATAAGCTTCCTAAATTTTCATTAAACATTAAAAATTTTGTATAAAGAGCCAGAAATTGAAATTTTTTTTACCTTACAAAATAACGGTATCTGCCATATCTCGTGAACAGTTTAGTCGATTTTAACTCAAACAGTTTTTTTTTAAGATCTCGACAAAAATTTCAATACCAAAACTTTGCAAAAGTGCTAGGTTTTAATTTTAATGAATTTTTGAATTTATTTTTTTGTAAATATAATATTTGGAAAACGACTTGACTACAAATTTTTATTTCTTGTGCATAATATATAAACTATTTAGCACTAAAAATTTGCTGTTTTCAAATTCGTAAAAAAAGTTTTTTATAAAAATTATGAAGTAAACATCTATTTATTTAAATAAAACGGTCAAAGGATTTTGTAATAATTTTTTTGGTAGACTTATATTCACGCAACATAATTTTCTGCATACTTTTATATTGGCTTGAATCTTTACAAAAAGCAGTTTTAGAACTTTTAATTTGTGTAAATTATGCAGATTTTATTTCGTAAGCAAAGTAGGTACCTACTTGTCATTAAGGAGAAGAGGCTAAGGTTGCATCGGAATTCTAAAAAATATGTGTATAATACTTTTGATTTTGTGGCAATACACTAATTTTATTTTCTTATAGGCAACGATCAGATTGCCCGTAGTAAATAAAAAATATAGATACAGTTTTGTTTGCAGATTAAAGAAAAAATAATTATTATTTTATGAAATTTTCGTAGTTTCAATGTTTATTTTCGTTAAACAATGAAAAAAATCATTATATAATTAATTATTTCTTTGGCTCAATCATTTCCTACGTTAATTTACGATGACTTATATAAAATACTAGTTTATGGCGTTGCCACCAAAGTTAATCGCATTGTATCATGAAAACAAAAGGTAATTTTTTGTTTATAATGTATATGACATTTTTATTATTAAATATCTAGTTTCAGGCACACTGCTTCTTATTCGACCATCAGTAAAATTTCATATTTCATTATCAGTAAAATTTTATAGATATTTATATAATCGCTGCGAATCTGATATATATTACAGATTTAAACTTCACCATTCTACATCAAGAATAAAATGAGAGATATTGTTTTAATTTCCCAAGCAAATGGTATACATATATAAGAAACGAAGATATCTAAAGGAAGCAACAATTAGAAAAGATGGATTTTATATGGAAATAAACGAAACCACCTTTTTTTTAAACTGGTACCTATATTTGGAAAAGAGAAAACATACAAAAAATTAATTATTTTAATATATGGTTCTCCAAGCAAGTTTTTCTTTTTGAAATATGTATTTTTTTTGTGTTCGCCCTGATGTATGCCCTCTTTATAAAAAAATCTTTTTAGGTGATTTATTATGTAACCAATTATTTTCTATTGTATTTTTTTATAGTTTTATGTAGGCTTTTTTGGTCAGTTAGTAGCCATAAAATTTCTTAAGATTTTTTAAGAAATAGCTCTGAATTAAAAGCTTTTAAATTTTATTTTTAATTTTAAAGAAACTTAAACTTTTGCAAAAAAATTCGAAGAAAATGAAAAATGAAAATGAATTGAAAATTTTAATATATTATGTAAATTAAACATTTATTTCATTGTTGTTTTGTTTATACTGCAGTTGTATAAAAAAGACGTTTCTCAATAACTTTGTCAACTAAATTTTTCAGACTAAAAAAAATTTCATCAAATGATTTTTCAACAAAGTTATTGTTTTATAGTAAATTGTATGTATAGTATGAATATTTTAAATTAATGTATGAATTTATTCGTTCGAGTAGCTATCAATTCAAAAAAATTCATTATTATACGAAACTTTTCGTTGAGTCACAAACGATTTGACTATTTTTTTCTTCTGTTTTTCAATGTTTTTTTTTTTTTCATTATAGTATGAATATTTTTAATTCATGTACGATTTTATTCGTTATATAAAGAATTTTACGTTAAACAATAAATAGTTTTCATTATCAAACGAGACTTAAGGTTGAGTCATAATCGATTTATCCACGAAATTACTATTTTTTTTAGTTTTTCAATGTATTTTTAATTAGTTTAAGAATTTTTCGTTGAGTTCTCAAAAAAACGACAATATATTTTAATGAATATCTTTCATTAAAGTATGAAAGTGTTGATTCGCAACATCACTGTCGGCTTAGACCAAAGGGAAGCAGTCAAAGAAAGCACTTTCAATTATTCAACTAAAAATTAATAGAACAACGAACATTTTATTTGAAAATGTTCATTGAGCTAATGAATTTTTCGTTTATTCAACGAAAAGTAAGGGATTTTCTTTTCAGTGTAGAGATGGATTGTTATTCTGGAACCAGTCCATGAGGACTTTACCATTGGAATTTATTTTGGAATCCTTCCAATCGTGGCTTGTGTTGAAGAGTTGGCTGACCAAATCAAGGTATGCCAATTTTTTTTCTAGGGGAGATGCAAATTTATGAATGTTAATCATAAAATCTTGTATTTTTTCAACCAGTAGATGCATCTCAATTCCATAAAGATCTTTGGATAGGTTTATAAATTGATTTATAACAATTTCCCCGTGGGATATTATGTTGAAACATGGTATCGCAGTTAGGTTGCTTGTGTTTTAGGTTTAAAATAAAGATGACTGGCAAAAGAAATTCCCGGGAGTATTCCGCTGTTGCCTACTGCCACTTCTTTAGCAAGGGATAAACCCTTATCGCGTCTATTTTTGGCCGAGGAAAGGAGCTTTTCTCTCCTAGCTTAAAAATCTGTAAAGATTTGACAATTTTCCGGCTCATGGTCATGATTTGCTATGCATTTAGCGGTAGTTTGATAGAATTTTCTACCATCACTCCTGCCGGTACAACCCTCGATAGACTCACCCGCTCGTTTCTCGTGCTCTCTCGTTTTCTTCCTGAGAAGTCGGCGTTCCTCCCTTCTTTTTTGTCCGTAGAGCTCTCGGGCTGCTCTCTCAGAGGCCCTGGTTCTAGTCTGCAGCATTGCCTGATAGGCCTCGTTCTTCGCTGCATGCGCCAACCGGCATTCTTCATCAAACCAGGATTTTTGTTGTGGACGCCTAGTGAAACCCCCAGCACATTATTAGAGGCTCAGCTTATTTTATTCATGGTATCCGAATCGTAACAGAAATAAAGACGCCTGTCGACGCATGGGTAGTATTAAAAATAAACAAAACAAATATCTATACTTGTTATTAATTTCAAACAAAATTAATTATTCGTTTCCTTGGCCGCCAGACCAGACCAAAACTCAAATACACCAGTAACCTCTAGTTTATTTGTTGATTTTTTTTTTCATATCATCGGACGAAATTCCTACAGCTGTCGGAAGAAATCGAAACATACACAAACCTCATCGCCATACATCGCACAAATTTACTCCGCGTTGCTGTTATTTTGACATTTTCGAGTTGTACTTAAATTTTTTTCGGAGGCATGCCCAATGATACAAAATTTATACATTTCGTACAAATCGGAGGCAATTTTTCTCCGATCAGTTACGATGATAGGGCCCGTCTCCACTGTTCACCTGCACTTGCTGCTGGTGGTGGGATTGTTAAGAGATTGGTAGAAACGTGGTCAGCAAACGTTCTTGCGGTCTCTTGCGATTTTAGCTTCGCGATATTAAACCTTCTCAGAGCTTCAGCTCGGCGCTGCACCGCCATGGATATCCGCATTCGTACTCGAGATGCTACCATAGTAGTGGTCAGATTCTATGTTTGCCCCACGGAATGTTCGAACATCCAGGATACTGGAAGCATGTCTGGCATCAATCGCGATGTGATCGATTTGGTTGACGGTCTTTTGATCACTGTTCCGCCAAGTACCTTTGTGTATATCAAGGTGCAGGAAATGGGTGCTCGATATGATGACACTACGCCCAACCACGAAGTGTTTCATCCTGTATCCGTTGACGGAAATGTCATCGTGCAGGCTGTGTCCTCCGACAGTTGAACCAAAGGTGCCCTCCTCTCCGAATCTGGCATTGAAGTCACCCAGAATAATTTTGGCGTCGTACTTCGGGCACATATTGTTGAATTAAATATTCCTTTTGTTAAACGTATTCCAACTAAATAAAAGTTATCACACAAGATTTGGATTTGCAACTTTATTTTAAGAGAAGTAAAAAAAATTTAATGCGTATTATAATAGGGAAAAAGTGAATGGCTTGCCGTTGGCATCCGTTAAATATGAATTTTGAGTATACGTATAAAAGAAAGAGATGACTTGATATTTATAAGATAGAGACACAACTATAAAGCAAAAGGACTGTTTGATTGAAGTATTAGAACTTGTTTGTTACTCCAACACATATCGTACGCATTCTCGAGTAGGTCATAAGAAGCGTCCTTGGTTGGTTCATCCTTCTTTTCGTGGGGGCGTGACCACAGAAAAGCGAAATGTTCATGAATTTCGCTTTGATGCGGATTGTGACCAAGCGCTCGTAAAAACTGCGGAAGCCAAATACTTCTTGCCTATTAGTCTTCCTCGTATCACAAAACTGCATCCAAAGAGCTATAATGACCCTGTTCTTTATAGCTCGGCCCGTGGAATATATCATACGATGTCATCCTCCGTACGCCCCCTCAATCCCATTGCTCTTTCTGGATAGCTGTTACATCAGGCCTTAGCCTATCCAGGGTCTCCACTAATTGTTCGGCTTCACGTGGTCTATACAACGACAGTACATTCCACGTACAGATCCGAAATTCGTTGCTGGGGTCTTCAACATTAAGATCATCCGCATTCGAGGCTTTTTGGTGTTTCGGAAATAGGAAAGTTTTCCGTGGTAGGGAAGTTACCCCGAAGCACAACCCCCACCCTGGAGGACTAAGCACTTAGATAGCTCCAAGGGCGGGGAGCCGGATAAACCGCTCCTTATAGGCCTGAGCTTTGAATATATCGTAGTATCCCGTAAAAGGTGTTCACTAAGCAGTTCAACCTGACTAGAACTCTAGACGCCACCGTTGATTCCATCTGAAGAATTCCTCCGCTACCGTCTTGATGAAAGGAGAAAGTACCTTAGTGGAAACACTCCTCCCCACCTCCTTACTGACCTCTGCTCTAAATATACCAGAGTAGCTCAAGTAAGGTCTCTGTCGTCCAAAACTGTTGGTGACACCGTTAATTCTGATGAATTCATCCGCCGCCCGCACGCCATCCTTCTGATGAGCTCGTCTAAGACTTCAGCCGACTTATTCCGCCAGTTATTTCCGACAGAGCATTTCAGTGTTGCTATATTTGTCTTTTGCTCAACACTCGCACTTATTACTTTAGCAAGTCAAGTCCAAATGGGCGAGACCAGTACCCAATTGGAGGTAAAATAAGCATAATTGGTGTGTAGTATTCGTTACATCACTGGGCATCGCCATGTGTATGCCACTCAGTGAATATTCGCTCCATATACAACACCCAACCATATTTTATAGCCAGCTGGATTATAACTTATGTGAAAATAACTGATTGAAGATGCGAATTTCTCTATTTAAATGGCAACCCATATAACTGATCTTTGACCAATTCTTCAATTTGTGTAACTTGAGATCTAAAGTAGGTTTTCATTTTATAACGTGTGTCCAATTTTTAACCAGCAAAGGAGGGATACTTTGGTAAACGAACCCTTTGAATACAATACAAAATAAATTACGAATACAAAAAAAAATGCCAACTCGTTTCATTTATTTTTTAGATGTAAATTTGACGGTCTCGAGTTATTTGTTTAAAAAAGCTTAACCATATATTAGCACAATTAATCTCATCTATGAATACTGGATACGATATCGACAACGCAATGTTTTCGATCTTGCTTAAGATTGCAAGTTATTCCTCACATCAAAACGTTTTATTTTGTTTAATTTACTTAACAAACAATGTGTTTAAATTAGCACTGACTGGACATCGCATTAATTTAGCATCTTTAAAAATACTTGTGTGAATTATCACTTCGTATTCCAAATAAATTAGATAATAAGGCATTTAAGTGATAAGATGATAAAATCAGATGTTTATTCATCGTATTAGTCAGTTGAAGAAGAAAAATCGTACGGATCGTTTCACTATGGAGTTTAAAGAAAATCAGCAATTCATAGAAGAGAACGTTAAGGCCTCTATTACAAAGAGTCAAAAAATAAAAGAAAAATGGGGAAACGACATTGAATTTTTATTCTCATGTATTTCGCTATCAGTTGGACTTGGTAATATTTGGAGATTTCCATATGTTGCATTTCAAAATGGTGGAGGAGCTTTTGTTATACCGTATTTAATTGTTTTGTTAATAATTGGAAGGCCCGTTTACTATCTTGAGATATTGATTGGACAATTTTCGGGACAAGGAGTAATTAAAGCATTTGCTTTTGCTCCTGTTTTAAAAGGTAAGAGAGAAAATTAATAAAAAGATGATCTGTAGGTAGTTAGTAAAAATTATTTTTATTCCACGTAACCAAATTATGTGCCTTCGATATAGTTCCTATAAGAATAAAAGATTGCGTAACCCCAAAGTGCAACAATTAAGATAATGGTGTTTCAAGATTTCTCATGTCCATATAGAAATTATCTAGTGCAAAAACAGCATTTCAACCTTCTTAAATTGATAAGCAAAAAACTACTTATCATCGAAAAATCGTAGATTTTTCGATGAAGAAAAATTTCAAAATTGAAAAAAAAGTTGGTTACGCAGCTTTGAAAGCTTCATATAGCGGGTGAGAAGTATCTTAAAATGTTAGGCCAGTTTAAATTGATGCACTACACCTCCTAAAATTGAATTAACTTTGGCTTTGTTCATCGATTATTATAACAATAAAGGTGTAGCAGCTGGCCAAATTTTAGCGACTGGAGCATCGATTACCTACTACTCTAGTATTATGGCATTAACGTTTCGTTTTTTGATCGCATCATTTTCGAGTGTCCTGCCATGGAGCTACTGTCGTGTTGAATGGGGCGATAAGTGCTTGAATGGAACTTCTATTATCACAAATGCTACCAAGGTGTCTTCAGCTGAATTGTACTTTGAGTAAGAATAATAAATCAAATACTGCATATTATGTAACTGTGCTAAATGTAATTATTGTTTTAAACTCCAGAAAAATCATTCTACAAGAAAAGGAGTCAATCTCAGATGGAATTGGTTTTCCAAATCTAGAATTAGTCGGATGTTTGGCATTCGCTTGGATTACAATTTTCACGGTTCTTGTTCGCGGAGTAAAGAGCTCGGGAAAGGCATCATATTTTCTTGGAATTTTTCCATACGTGGTATTGCTAGTTCTTCTCCTGCGTGCAGCAACTTTGCCTGGAGCTATGAATGGAATTAAATACTTTTTCAAGCCACAATGGAAGCAACTTCTAAATCCACATGTAAGTTTTCAATTCATTTTTCGGAATGGAAAGATCTTATCATTATTTTTTTAGGTATGGTATGCGGCAGTGACACAGGTCTTCTTCTCACTTGCAATTTGTTTTGGAACATTAATAACATACGCTTCCTATAATGATTTCAACAAAAATGTATCAAGGTAAAAATTTGCATTTATACCTCCATCCATTAAGAATTTTTTTTCTTTAGAGACATCGTTATTATTACAACTATGGATTCTTGCTCGTCTCTTATAGCTGGTTGCATTACTTTTGGCATCTTAGGAAATCTAGCATTTCAGACTGGAACAAACGACATTGCTTCGGTTGTAAAAGGTGGTACTGGTTTAGCTTTTATATCATATCCTGATGCTATTTCGAAATTTGAACTCATGCCACAGGTAAGAGATCGCTATTAGATTTACACAACAAACTACCTTAAGGCCTTCGCAGTTCTTTTCTTCTTGATGTTATACGTCCTTGGTATTGGAAGTACAGTTGGAATGGGTTCCTGCATTATTCGAGTTATCCGTGATCAATGTAGTAGTCTACCAAATTGGCCAGTGGCGTTGGCATTAGCAGTTGTTGGCTTTAGCATAAGCATCGTTTATACAACGCCTGGTGGACAGTTCATTTTGAATCTTGTCGATTTCTATGGGGTATCTTTTACTGCCTTGATTCTAGCCATTGGAGAGCTTTTGGCCGTCGGGTGGGTTTATGGTGTCAAGCGTTTTTGTCAGGACGTACGATTTATGTTTGGACAAAATACTGGAAGCTATTGGCGTTTGTGTTGGGGTGTGATTACACCGGGACTTATGTTATTTGTTTTAATTTATATGTTGATTGTTTTCAAACCAATTACATATAAAGATATTGAATATCCTTACCTTGCTCATGGTAAGTTACTTTTAGAATGTGTAGGTATGGTTTTAAATGTTCTTTTTTTCAAGTATTTGGTTGGACGCTATCGACGATCGGATTAGTACAAATTCCAGCTTGGGCTCTCTATGGTGTACTCAAACAAAGAAAGGACAAGTTATCTTTGAAGAAGGTAAGTCATTACTTGACTTTTTTGAACATTTATCATAAGCTGCGTTCGTTCACTGACTAATTGGGTATCGTTTATCAGGGATAATAAAATACGGCTAATGGGTGTGTAAAAGCCCATACAGAATCGGATTGCTTTATCGGTTTGGTGTTTCGATGCTGGTGTGTAATAGGGGTGATGTTCAAAGGGTAGTTATGTACATTCAAGAGGACATAGTCCACAGGTTTTCTCAAAACCAACCTCTGTTTGTAAGCTAATAAGTTTCAACCGATCTCGATACGGAGTCAAGTTGTAGTTGTCAACCCATGGAAGACCCCTTAGAGCAAAACGGAGGAATCTACGCTGATTTGCTTCAATTCTTTGAATATGCACAAAGTGATATGGCTTCGACCAACGCTTTACAAATCCAAGAGCAGAGTTAGCCCTAGCCACTGTGTTATTATAATGGGATCTGAAGTTGAGCTCACTATCTCAAATAACTCCTAGATCCCGAATGGTGGTTACTCTGGGAACTAGGTTATCAATAATAAAGTAGTCTCGCAGTAGTGGGCGGATGCGTTTACGGGAGTATGTGATTGATCATAAAACCGAAGAAAATTGTATTCTACACAGAAGTTGGTTCGATGTATGAAAGCATCTACTCCGTTTGATTGAGGAGATGAAACTTGATTAGTTACTTCTGCTTGAAGTACCTCCTCCATTTTCTATAGAGGACCTCTATAGAAATCAGAGGAGGTACTTCAAGCTGAAGTACATAGTCAAGTACAAAATTGGGTCTGCTAGTCTTGCAAACTATTTGAGTTGTACCTTAAAAATTAATTTTATTAAAATTTTCTCAAAAAGAAAAATAATTAAAAAAATCATGTCGTCTTTTTTAAATGTATAAGGTTAGAAATATTAATTGGGTCGTTATCAAACAAAAAATTGAAATTTAAAAATGTGGTTATGGCAGGTACCTATACAATTAAACGACTTCATTGCACGTAATTATATTTGGTTGAAATTGAAATCATAACGGCCATATTATTCAGTAGTTTAAAACTTAAATCCGGATGAAAATAATTCTTTGTTAAAAAAAAATCCATCTCTTTTGATTGTTGCTTCATTTAAATATTTTTGTTATTTATACAAACGTATTATTTTCTGTGAACAAACAATATTAAACATATAGCTAAAAAAATTAGTAAAGTGAATAAATAATTTTTGGATTTAATTTTACATCGATTTTATGAGTCGATTTTACTGTTATTTTTAAATCAGAAATGGTTAATGGACTGTTTTCACAGTTTCGCATAACATCACTGAAGTTTTGCCCACAAGTATTCAGCGATGACTTTAAAGACTAATGGCCGGTTTTACCATAAACTTTTAAATATTTTATTTATTGGGTTGTTAAATCTTAAAATCGCATTTTTTGATTGCACCAACCACTTTCGGTTTTAAAAGAGCCAACAAAATAAAGTCCCATTTCGTTCCAAATAAATTTTAAAAGAGTCTTAAAAATGCAAGACAAAGAGAACTTTTTTAATTGTTCGATTGATATGCTCTCCTCTCGTTTAATCTAATGAAATGAAAGAGAATCAAGTGTGGTAAATAAAAATCCAACGTTTTTTTAAAATTTACCTTCTAATGCTGGTGCAACCCATTTTAAGTTAAAATGCCAATAAATTTAATTGCTCCGTAAACTGGATAGCTTTTAAGTGTATTTTCGTGCAAGTAGTTTTCGAAATACCCCAAAGCCACTCAAGCTAGTGGTTAAAATCCACTGATCGATGGCCACGGGAGAATTTAAGTTATGCGATTACTATTCAAATATATATATGTACACACAAAGGTCGAAAATTTTTTTCTTTTTCATTTTACATAAAAAATGGTGAATACAGATTTATGGATGATTTCAAATTCACAATTCATAATATAATGTAATAATGATAATTATTTATTTATATATAAATAAATAAATATTTATTTATAAATAAATAATTGTTATAAAATTGACTTTTATAGCACCAACTTTTCTTCTACACGCTCTAACTTAACTGAAATATTGACTTAATAAAAAAGTAAAAACAAGAATTTTTGATTTATGAAATTGTCTATAAATCTGTATTCAACATTTTTTTTATTTAAAAAGAAAATCAAAAAAAAATCTTCGACTCCAAAAACAGAACAAATAATTTTTTATTTGCTTATAGCTTTTAAAATATTAAAGATACATTAAAAAAGTGTATATTAAAACGATAACCAATTTATTTTCTACAAATTTGTATTTAGCTGATTTCCTGTAGGACCTCCAGTGCTTTTGAAAAATATTTGGCATGTTATAGATCTTCATACCAGCTTTGGTTTGGTACTTATATTATGAATTTTAGCTCTAGGCTCAGGCTGCACTATTAAAAGTTGTAACTGAGTTTTCGAACAGCAACAACAACTTAAAGGTTGGAAGATTGGTAACAGACCAGACTATTTAAGTTATTATTGTTGTTAAATTATCCAATTCATAAATAAATCAATAAATTTAACAATAAATTATGTCTTTTTAACACAATTAAATGAAACTAAAAACAAATGATTTTCACATGTTTTACATGTTCATTATGTGCATTCATTATGTTTGTATAAACGTGACGAAACAGTTCGTTTAATTTTGATTTTTGACAGTAGGTCATGCTAGGTCATGCGCATTATAGTTCTACCTTTACTTACATATGAATCACTTCATTTAGATTTCAATGGCAAAATTAGTACACCATATTCAAAACTACTAGGTGATGTCGCTTTTAGGCCGCGTGTTTCGCCCAATTGAAAACGGTGTTTAACATAACTCTTTATCAAATTAAATATTTACGTGAATTTTGAGGCACTCTTTTTAAATATGTCGCACTCGCAACGCAAATGATTCGAATTCACGTGATAAACATTGATATTTGTTTTTATTCTTTCAGAAAATTATTAAAATTTGTCTACCTGATATAAGTTGGGGACCTTTAGATTGCGAAACATTTGAAGAATATACCGCACAGAGGAGAAAAATTGAATCTAGACAAAGTTCCAGTACATCAAGAAAGTTTTTCGAAAACCTCTTTGCTTTGGATTAAAGAACATATAAAGCTGCATTTAGCAATCGATTTTTTTCTGTCGGTGTAAATTGTTTTATGTATTGTTTTTCAGTAAAACTACTTTTTCACGGTAAAATTTACCGTTACAAAAACTGTTCTTTACATCTCAGTCCCATTCCTTATTCCTGTATTACTTCCCACTAATTTTTATCTTCTCAGGTGTTTCTTTCAATATACTGAGAGAGAGCAGAGCAGCCATGGTTCATCAGACATCGGCACCCTCTCTTAAGCATGGAATACATGATACAATCATCGTACCGATTATCGTACACAAGTCGGGTCGAACACGATTATTGTATCATGTGTGTACAATGAAAGCATCCGCTGTACTGACAATGCGATATCTCATAGTCGAATTCTATCGAGGCAAAACCAGGTGTCATTTTAATGAAATCGTATGCTTGTCGTATAATGTGTGTGCTCTCTTGAGACATCGCTAACGATTTCGGTACGATTCGTGTCGGTACGATAATTGTATCGTGTATTCTATGATTTAGTATCTGGAAGAAACAAATCTTCGGATGTCCTGCGATTTAAGTACTGATTTGGTAAGCCAAGAACCAAAATAGTAGTTGGACGTACTACTGTAATATAGATACAAAGCTGAAGTTACACTCCGGAACCATAAACCTTGCCTAGTCAGAGAGCATGCTGATGAAGACAAGCACGGATGACATTTTGTACCCGAAAGTTGATGTTGTTTAAAAATGGCCGAGAGCCTGTCATATGTCGAATTCCTTAGATTTTTTCAGATTTGATCGGAAAAGTTGACTTTTTTCCTTCCTATGGATGTTGAAACAACAAAGTTGCTTTTTTTCTGTAATTGTGTGGTGTATATTTTATAGAAGCGATCTAAACAATCCACTTAAGTTCACTTTATTAACATATTGCACTATTAACAACAAGGTTCACGTACAATAGATTATTTTAAAATTATTTTATTTGAGAAATCTATATTTAAATAAACCAAACTACACAATTAAACGGCTCGCCTGACAGAAGAAATCAAATCTGTTAAGTATGTGTGCAAATATGTGTGAATCTTGCTATCAAATCGAGATTCAAGAAAAGTTGATCTGAGGGGAAAAAAAGCAACTTTTTCTTGTCTATGGATCATGATTTTCGGAAAAAAAGCAACTTTAGGGGCCGGTTATAGCGATCAGGAAAAACCATCAGGAAAAGTAGAAACAAATGGGAACAGGAATTTTTTCCTGATGTGCGTTTATAGCGATCAGGAAAAATGTGTCAGTAAACAGGCTGTTTTCCTGATTGAAATGCACACGAAAAACTTTTTCTGACAGAAATCTGTCAGTGGAACAAGTGAAAATTGAACTCAAATAATTGGAACGATTTGTTCCATTTTTTTTGAAATATCAATCAGCTGGCACGAAAAATTAGTTTTCGTCAGGAAAATAAAGAAATACATTTTAAACAATAAATAATTATTCTATAGTAAAATTTATTAGCAAAAAAAACTCTTTGCGTTATTTGTAGTCGATTAGTGCAGTATTTGTGTTTAAAATCGATTTAAAACAACATAAAAGATCCATTCGAACATTTTTCCTGATGCGTTTTCCTGATCGCTATAACCGGCGCCTTAGTCCGAAAAAAAGCGACTTTAGTCCGAAAAAAGTCAACTTTTTATTTCAAAGGAATTCGACAATAAATTTAAATATAGTTTGTACAAGATGAAACGCTATCTGCTAGCCCCGATCCACCAAATCTGAACAGAAGTCCACCGAAGTAGTTAAAATCACAAATAGGAGTTATAAACTGCCATATTTTCCTTCAAGTATTTTATTTATTTATATTTATTTTATATTTTATATTTTATATAGTATTTTATATATTTTATATTTATTTTATTTTGTCTGCCTTGAATAATTTTTTATCTAAGTTTTTTTTAATTTTGAGGAGAAAAATGAATAAAAGTCGAAATTAGATTTTTCAACTTTCAATTATTTTTCTTTTCATAAAAATGTGGAAATATGGGCTGAATGCACTCATCAAATAGCTTTTCACTGTAAAAAGATCAGTGGCCGTCGAATTTGATGATGAATATGCAGTAAGCTTGGGTTTTATATGGGAGTAAGCAGGACCACTGAATTTTGATGACGACAGCGCATATCAGCAAATTATGCTATGTGATTGCTGTATTATTTCGTCATTGAGATTAGCGCCCACTGATTGGCCGAAACCATTGGGGAAGACAAAAAAAGAAGATGTCATCCAAACATGGTGAAAGTTTGTCCATTTGGAAGGACACTTCTTAAGTGACTTGTAAATCAAGAGGTAAGAACAAGTCTATCAATGAACAGTGCAATAAAAGTAGGTATATAATGTGATAAAAACAAACCTCACTTCGAATATTGTCCTAGTCTAATGTACTCAATCAAAGACTTCATATATTAACCATGACTTTAATTTATAAAATAAAAAAAAGATGCTAATTTGATCCCCATCCCAAAACCAAACTCGGACCACAGTCCATAGAAAGCTACTCCCTACTATCCGTTCTAAATTATTCGAGAAAATAATTGGGACTCAAACGGAAGCTTCAAGGATTTCTAAACAATATCCACCACGGGTTTAGACCATGTAGAGGCACACATACTTTGCTACACATGGCTACTTCTCACAAGACCATACAATTGAAAACGGTGTCTAACAAGGATCCGATTTCAACAATGTTGTACAACACCTACGTAAATTCACTATTAAATGAATTAAATACAGGTAACCGACACATCAAATCAGTACTAGCATTTTCGCTGACAACATATTCTTCTTGGGATCTGGAAGCCCAGAAGAAGTTGGGCATGCACTCAATCAAACTATTCAAAAAGCACTAACATGGTGTCAAAATACTGGGGCCAAACTACCTGTTGAAAAAATGGAAGTTTTACATTATATGCAGGAAAAGATCTTGTACAAATACAACTATCAACATAAGCTTGTCTGTTCTCCCCCTAAAAGAAAAAAAACAAGACTTCTTGGACTCATTGTGGATGACAAACTCAACAAATCTCTTAACCTTCTTAAAATCATTTGCCAAAAACATAAAGGACCGCACCAAAACACAGCTATAAACATAGCCCGAGCACTTGTAAGAGGCGCCACACAACATAGTCTTTCTATTTATTCACACTGGACAATGAGAAACGATCAGCAGATCCAAACTAAAATAAACGCCCTTTTGCAAAAAGCCACTGGAGCCTTACCGTCTTCACCTATCGATGCGCTGCTGGCAGAAAAAAACACCCCATATTTTGTTGACATGAAAAAAAAACATACAGATTATGCTATTCATAGACAGTCTCATAGACAGCAATCATCCGTTACACGAAATTTGCAGAGCTGGTTGGGTAGTGTCACAAAAAAACTAAATCAAAAGTGCTCTCTTCAATTCCATCCTTTACCTATCATCTTTAAACATCAACATTGCAGAAACAATAAATTGCGACATCGACACTACACCCTGGGGTGGAATCGGCTAAGTTGATTTGTGATAAGTGACAATCAAAATCTACACTTTCTGTCTGCGTAAGGTGATCATCACAGTGATAGCTAAAAACCAATCACAAAAATATTGTGATAGTCATCTTCTCATGACTAGAGTTACCACACGCATACAAAACATTATAAAATTCTTAACTTTTTTTTCAATTTTAGTCACCAAATCATCAAAAACAATATTTCTTTTACCATATGAGTATACAAAAATCGAAAATAAATGGTTAAATTTAGAATTATTGCATTTATTCACTAAAAAATTAACAATTTCAATGAATTTACTTGAAAATATGACTACGGCAACAATGGTTTTCACAAATGTCACTGACAAATAGAACAAAGTTGAATTGAGTTGAATTGGTGGATGTGATAACCTTACGCAGAAGGAAAAATCAATTTGATCACAAGTGTTGATCAAAAATGTGACAGTCAACTATCATCTTACGCGATTCCACCCCTGGCTTTTTCCGGCACGAATACGATAACTTTGGCGCCAAGAATTGATAACTGTTTTTTGTAGAACAGATCAATACAAGCTATTTTTACTGTGTGTGGGGGGGTCTATCTCCCTCCGTTTGAGCGGGAAGGGCAATTTTATAAAAACAGTGCTAAAAATTTAAAACAAATATTAAAAAATAACGGTAATACTTACAACTAAGTTTTATATCTTTTTTTAAAGCCAATACTTTTTTCTATTAGATGTTTTTTAAATCAAGTGAAACCTATGCATAGTCTTTGAAAAAACGGACTTTAAACTCAAAAATTGCGAAAAAAAAGGTAAAAAAAAATTTGAAGTGTGATTTTTCAAAACTGTAAAGTAAAATACTACTGTTTTTTTATAAAATTCGTTGCTCATATTGATTTTAAATCATAAACTGAAAACAAAATGATTTTATGTTTTCTGGTTTTTGAGAAAATGGAAAATTACTAAAACAACTTTTTTATTGGATACAGTCAGGTATTTAAGGGGGGGGGGGCATGCTGCCCCCCTGCAACCCTCATTCATGGACACACTATAGGATTTGGGGTGGGTGCGAGGTTGGGTGTATGCAAAGTTTCTGTTGCATTTAAAGATGCCCAAGCATCATTACAAAAACGAACCTACGTACAACATTCACCGTATACCAAAAAAAAAAGAAAACTCTTGTGCTTCCACATCAGACAACACAACAAGTTACTCCGTATGCCTATACGACAACAACTGCACCTTTTGTTGGTGAAGTAATGGCATTGGTTGAAGCTTTCAAAATAGCCAACTGCTATTTGAGTGCAATACGCAACGTCATAAACAACAAAACTTAAACTCCAATATTTCAGTTCATTACGATCAATTATTAGATCTAACTTCCCAAGAGTTCACCTGATATGGACTCCTGGTAAAGTAGGAATTCCGGGAAATAAAAAGGCGGACGCTGCCGCCCGCGAAGCAATAAAAATGCCCCTAACTTTTGTCATACCCCCTTTCGCATCATCGATGTTCAAAACAATATCAAATGAAATACAACAGAAATCAGATACGCAGTGGAACAGCTCTAACTCCTTTTTAAGACAACATAAAACAACTTTAGGGGAAGTGAATTACAACATTTCATTCAACCGAATGCAATCGTTGCAGCTCTGTCGCTTAAGATAACTTAATAAACAAAGTTCATTTATACAAGAAGAAACCCCCCCCCCCCCCAACAACAATACATCATATTTTACTTTAGAGGCAACATACCTACGCTACAAACACTTTTAGACACAACGGTCAGTCCTAGTAGATCATTGATCTTTCCGCTACTAAAAGAGCACAAAATCAGTCAAACTTAAACATAAAAAATTAAACAAGATTTTACACAAATTAAATATTAAAAAATAAATGTTAACTAAATTTTTTTGTAAATTGAATTATACTAAGTACCTATTGTAAATTAAACCATTGTATATACATTTCTATAGTATTTTCATGCTGAATAATCACCGCCTGGCCATCTTAAGAAACTTGTGAATAACACATTTTTAGGTTCGTGCATTTACTAGTTGTATATTCTGTAACCCTGATTACAGTCGTAAACATATATGATTATTGTTTTGCTTACGACTCTAGTCAAGGAAATATGGATTTTAGAGCCAATAAAATACATTATATATTGTTAATTTGTTTTGTTGACGACTATTGTTAGGGTAACATAGTAGACACTTAGTAAATGTAAAAACCTCCAAATGTGCAGTTCACAACTTTCTTTAGATGGCTATACTATACAAATTAGATAAATTTGTATAGTACAACCATGGAGCATGGTTGTACTATACAAATTTATATACAATGATTAAACATAATTGTAATTACAGCCATATGGGCACAGTAGGTACCCCGGCGCTAGTATTCCGGACTGTACAAATTTATTTGTATTGTCACCTGGGATAAATAAATAAATAAATAAAAAACAACATGTGTCCAGAATACTGAAGTGAACAAATATCAACGAACCAGAATACAGCATATAATATGAGAACTACCAGAGGACAACAATCCAGGTTTAGCTCCGGTTTTCGAGCGTTCAACCAACTGCTAAATCTCATAAAAAATTCCAGCAGCATACATATTTTTAAAAGACTCATATCAAGACCCACAAAAGAAAATGTTTTATAAACTTTAAATAAATATATATACAAAACTCAAATTCTTAAAAAAACTCATTTTTCCTTAAATTTGTTTAATAATTATATTTAAATTTGTATTAAATTTGGTACTAAACTAATTTAAAATATGAAAACAAAAGTATCTATGTATCATCAAATGGCTATAAAAGGCCAAATAAAATCTTTTGTCGAATTCCTTGAATTTTTTTTCAGATTTGATCGGAAAGTTGACTTTTTTTCCTTCCCATGGATGTTGAAACAACAAATTTGCTTCTTTTCTGTGATTGTATTGTGTGTATTTTATAGATGTGATCTAAACAATTTACTGTAGTTCACTTTATTCACAAATTGCACTATTAACAACAAAATTCACGTCCAATAGATTATTTTAAAATTATTTTATTTGGGAAATCTATATTAAAATAAACCAAACTACACAACTAAAAGGCTCGTCTGAGAGAATGAATCAAATCTGTTAAGTATGTGTGCAAATACGTGTGAATCTAGCAATCAAATCGAGATTCGAGAACAGTTGATCTGAAGGAACTTTAGTCCGATCTATTATCTAGACTCATTTTATGCAGGATTAAATGCACTACACTTTTTATGAAATCAATATTGTAAGTCCTTTACAAGATATAACCGTAAAACCACAAAAATCCCTCTTTTGGGGAACATTGTCACCCCCCCACCAGTTTTTCGGGCTTTCGGGATTTTGACCTTAACTCATATATTATACATTATATAGATATATTATAAAGATTTTGTTTTATTTATTTTGGTAAGAATAAATCAAACGAAAAGGAATAAATACTTTTATGTTGTGGAAAAACAAATTTCAATTTACTTTTTTTGAAACCCATCAAACAGATCCCGAAGCAGTGAAGTATGAGTTATGAGATTAATGGTCCCAGCCCAGATCCTTAATATCATCGGAAAAAAGATGAAGTAAACAGTCAATAAAATGTTTATTAAAGAAACATAGGTACCAATCAAAATGAATATATATTTTATATCTTAAAATGTAAAAATACAATTTATAAATGTTTAGTTGATTTTATTTAATTGTAGTGTGTATTAATTTTTTCAGAGATCGAAGATTCGGCTGCGTACACTTTCTTTGTGATAAGATAGTCACGTAATATCTTAAATAACGTAAAATGATTTGTAAGTGCAAGAAAACTAAGTGACAAAACATGATGCCATTCAATGGCAAACCACAAAATAAGTATCTGGAATAGCACAAGAAAAACCTGCAGACAGGAGAGAGCCATATAAATTGCTGATGGATTATTGAAGAGTTTCTGAAAAACAAAATATTTAAAAGAAAGTAATTGTACAGTCGCGACCTCATTTCTTACGAAAAACCGATAGTGGGATGTGTTTCCCGGCAATGCGGTTGTCACTGGTCCCAAAGACTTATACAAGTCTCCTGTATATCGTACAATGCTTGCATGACTCCAGGCAGCAGTTTTTGACCAGATAGATGGCTGAGAATTGGCACTAGAACGTCCATCCAACCTACACCAATGACCAAGATGTAAAGCTGATCGATGAAGGATGTCACTGTACTTTGCTGGGAAACAAAACACTGTGCACATAGTGAATCCTCCAAGCCATATGAAGATAATATGCTGGGAAGCCCAAAGCACATTGTAGTGAATGAAGTTTTGAGCATAGAAGCATGGCACAAATCCTCCATAGTAAGCATTTAACACTGAGGTGAAAATCACCTGCTTGAAGCGATTATTAAAATCGTTTTTAAGACTTTCAACTTCATCGCGGATCGTCACAGGACTAGATGAGCAACAGTGCATTGGCAAACCATTAAGATAAGAACCTTCTATTTCACACGACGTACGAAAGAAGGGCTCAACTTGGAATCCAAAGATGAGGGAGTACACCACCAAACTAAGAGGTATTTGATTAATTACCAGGATTTTGTTTCATTCAAAAATAACTTACGGATACATAAGGAGAAATAGCGATAGATAGTTTTGTCTTGTGTAAACCTTAACTATGCACAGACCCAATATTATAAGAAGCACCGCACTGAAGATATACTTAGCTACCAACTTATACGATCTCAACTGTCTGTCATTGTAGAAAATATCCAAACATTTGTTCATCAGGCAATAGAGAAGCCGCCGTGAAAGCATAATTATAGTAAAAATTACTAAATATGGTTCAATTAAGTAGTAGTTCTAAAAAAAAGGGTTTGTCAATGAAAATGTTGGGCTTCCCTCCTTGTTGAATCAACTTACAATTGTATGATTTGTATGCGATTCCGGAATCCACCAGACAGTTCGATAGATATGAAAAAATTGCATTCCAGCACCGAAAAGGATAAACAAAAACATTACCAGCTCATTCAGTAGCTCCGAGCTGCTGGGAATTTCTGGGAATGGTATGTGCTTTGGCATTGGTGCAGCGTGACCAGTTTCTGATTGTGCATCACTATCGTGATCCATTTAGTAATTTAAATTGTTCAAAGCAAATGAAACTATTTTAATTAAACATTTTGTAAAAAAATAACCTACTAATTGTAAACAAAATTCAACACGATACAAAAATACAAGTACAAGATAACGCAGCTTTTAACGAGTCTGCCAAACCAAGAAAATCACCCCAAACGAATTGGAGGCACAGAATTTTACAATAGGGCTTTTTAGGTAAAAACGATATATCTCTTTCTCGTTCTCACATAATTGTCAAAAACAGCACTATACAGAACAGCTGATTTTTTTTTATCATTGTTGACAAATTGATTGAAAACAAAAGCGGGAATTTTAAAGATTTGTGCGCGAAAATTGTGAAAATTATGTAGTAATTTTAAGAAATAAATATAAACATTGAGAGAATTTGTCTTTAAACTTATATTGGAAGAAAAAACTAAAGGAATAAAACTAAATTATCAATTGTTGGAAACAGGAGCCGATCACTTCAAGGAGAGTATTAAGCACTTTTTTTAAACTCTCAAACTCAAAATCTTGTAAAAGCATTTTATAAATAATCTCTTTTTTTCCTGTAAAATTTGAGATTTCCGTAACTTAAAAGTTAAATAATATACTATTCACAATTTTCGCGCACTACATTAAAATGTCCACCCTTGTTTTCAATCAATTTGTCACCAATGATAAAAAAAATGTTCAGCTGTCACCCGCATGCTGCTGATTTTGACACTGCTCTGCGAAAGAGAAAGAGATATATCGTTTTTACCTAAAAATCCCTATATAGAAATATATATATTTATTTTCTCTCTCACTCTAAGGCATCAAAAAACGTCAAACGAAATAGAGGAGCATCCGAATACGTCAGAGTCAAATATCGAATCAAGAAAAAAATTGACAGCTAAATCCTTTGATGGAAAACAATAGCGTTTTGTACTGGCAGAGTACAATCTCGCACTTCAATCCCGTATTAACACCAACACTTCTTCTATTTTTAATGGAATTATTATTTAAAACACTAAGAAACTATTTGTCAATTGTTTGGTAGGAAAAAATAATAAGAAATTCTAGTCAAAGATAATTTTTCTTTATATTTTGTGGAAGACCGATCTCTTTTCCTTGCAAAAATCACAACTTTTGGTTTGTTTTCCAACAAAGGATTTCGTTTGACGTTTTTTGATGACTTGGAGTGAGAGCAAAGATTATCTAAGTTAGCTCCTCTGTGAGTGAGAGAAAATAAATAGATATATTTCTATATAGCCGTTTCCTTACCCCGAGCCACCACCTGAAATGAATGATTGCATGAAATGTGTCATGTAGTCAATATTTCTTGTGGAGGCCCCTTATTTCTTGATTTCTTTTATTTTTAGACATACATTTCTCTATTTATTTCTTGTCATGGTAGAAGAAATAAATGGAGAAATAAATTTGACGTTTCATTATTTGGCAGCCATTTTCAACCAATTAGTTTATGTTTTTGTATTGTTTTATTGTTATTGTGTGCAAAAATCGCATGTAATAATATAATTTAATGAAAAAAAGCAAAAAATTACTGAAAATTGTTGAATCACATAAATTATGCGAATGGACTCCTTGCGGAAATTATCACTTAGAATGAAATATCAAGAAATATTTCTGCCCACATAGTAAAAAAAATATAAACCTCAGAAATAACCACTGACATAATTATCTGAAATAAATATTTCTGATAGAGCCGCGGCCTTAAGAACTCTATATTTGACTCTGACGTATTCGGATACTTCTCTACGGCTGATTTTGACAGTCCTCTACGAACGAGAAAGAGATAAATCTTTGTTTTCTAAAAAGCCCTCCATGTAAACGTAGTACAAATCTCACTTCGCTGCGTGACGTCACTATCTTCTGTTTATGTCTAAAAATGAAAAAAAGCATTTCATTCCATTTCATTATTTTTATTATTTTTTCTTTTCTCATATTTATTATCACTTAAAATAATTGATTTAAATGCTTAATTTTATATAGTCAACACATACGACATAAAATAATAGTCAAGAATGATAGTGACGTCACTATCATCTGCGAATTCGACAAAATGGCGATTCGGGCATCTTGAGTATACCTTACACACCGACTCCACTTGATATCTGTATCGCATAGCTACATCTCTGATATCTATACCAGAGCATTTCTTTTTTCTTTGCTGGGCAATTCATGTCTTGACATTACATTGATGAAAGAGAAGTTGACGTGTCAACATTGCGGATAAACGACAAATTTCTTTTGATATTTTTTTTGCTTCCTTAGAAATAATGGTTATTATACTTTGTTAGTTAATATTTTAGATAGATAAATTAATTTTGTAGTTACTACACACTCATATAGTATATTTTATTTTTAAAGAAATGATTTTTATGTAATTTTAATTTTTTTTCAGCTAGGTGTGTACAATGTACAGGTTCCTACTTAAAGAAATTATTATTAAATGCATCGACTTTTTTAGTTGAAAAGTACAAAACAACAAAAAATACAACCGAAACGCAAAAGAACGAAGAGCAACGACCAGCATGAGAGACAAAAAATAATGAAATAAAATTGTCATCTACCTAGAAAAAGGAAAAAAAAACTCATCTGTCAAATTTATATCAGACATCTTCGTCAAGACGAAATCTTAGAGAGATATCCCAACATAACGAGAAACAACGCGACTCCATTGACTATTTCATTGCAGGATACACATTCTGAGAAATTATAGCTCGTGGAGTCGGCCTGTTATAATTCTGATTATCATTATCGTGACAGACGAGGACATGAAAAAAAAAAAAAATTAAGAAATTTTCTTAATAAAAATGTATTTATTTTAATTTATAAAATAAGATAATATTCTAACATTTTATAAAACTACAAATTCAATACCCTTTACGTCCACGAAATCTTTGCCTATTGTCCAGCTGCAAGTTGAAAACCATTACGATCAAGATCTTACTTCATACATACGTACAAAAAAGAAAAGATTTAAACAACTCACAATAGATCTCTTGCACTCGAAGAACGTATTCCTCAGCACCTGGCACTCATCTGGAACATCATTTGATTGAAGGCACTGTTTAGGGGTTTTTTTATCCTGCAAAAATAACTATTTAAATTGCATAAATGGGTGGTTTGGTTATGTTTAACCTTTTTGCAACAATCACTCTCTAGGAGGCACATTTTTAAATCAGCTCGAACTCCAGCGCAGGCTGTGTTATCGGCCAATTTTTCATCACCTTCATATCGCATCATCTTGATGGTTTTATATTTTAATTTATTGAATATTACACAAAAAGACTGTACTCCACTTCTTTTAAAGGACAAAAGCAAACTGTGAGTGTTTCAGTGTGTGAGAGTGGGATAGTGTGTTGTCAACACCGGTCAGTTGTTGTCAATCAAAAGTTTTGATTCAAAACAAATCAAAACCAAGTCTCCACCAACACCCGCTGTTTTCTATGTAGTGCATTTTTTGTTATTCAAACATTTTTAATGTTGGTGAAAATGTTTCATATTAGGTAAATATTTATAATTATCTTGCCATTGTGCTAAAAATTCTTTTTTCAAGGTCTCATTACCGATTTTCGCCGAAACCACTTTGTAAATACTTGCAGCTATGGCACAAGCCGTCAGGGTTCGATACTGGCATTAAAATTTATAATTGTATAACACGTTCCAATGTACCACTAGTGTTTCCAAATGAGCACATTGCAACTTGGTACACCTGTGGCCCTACTGTCTATGACACGTCGCATTTGGGGCATGCAAGTTGTTATGTAAAACTTGATATTATTCAAAAAATCCTACGCAATCACTTTAAAATAAATCTTGTAACTGCCATGAATATCACAGATATTGATGATAAAATCATCAAGCGCAGCCAAGAGAGTAAAAAGTCCTGGCAAGATTTGGCTAAAAAATATGAATCACAGTTTTGGTCTGACATGACGAAATTGGGTGTGACAGAGCCGAATCTTAAAATTCGAGTGACTGAAAATATTCCACAAATTATTGAATTCATCGAAAAAATACTGAAAAACAAATCTGCATATATTGGTCCAGATAACTCGGTATACTTTGATGTTAGTACTCACTCCGGGTATGGAAAACTTCAGAAACTCCATATAGAAGAGATCGGTCACGAAATAAAAAAATCTACAGTCGATTTTGCATTGTGGAAGACGAGTAAATCATCTAGCGAACCTTCATGGCCATCACCGTGGGGTAAAGGCCGTCCAGGTTGGCACATTGAATGCAGTGTTTTGGCTAGCATGATTTTTGGTAGAGGTATTGACATTCATGCTGGAGGTTTAGATCTCAAATTTCCTCATCACGAAAATGAAGAGGCACAAAGCTGTGTTTTTCACGAAACCCCACAGTGGGTAAACTATTGGCTTCATACAGGTCATTTAAGTGTCCCTGGACAATCTGTAAAAATGTCAAAATCTCTCAAGAACACTATTGGAATCGATGAAATGCTTCAATCTTACTCTAGTGATGATTTTCGCATGGCATGTATGCTCTCCAATTACCGCAATTCCGTAGAATATGGAAATCAAATGATGAATACAGCTCAAAGTACACTTAGGAGATTTTCTGAATTCAATTTAAATGTTCAGGCCTACTTGGAGGGTAAGAAACGTGGCGCATCAATTAATTCCCACCAGGTGCTTGAAGAACTTTCAAAATCCAAGCTACGCATAAATGAACACCTCAAGGATGACTTCAATACAGCACGATGTGTTGGTGTTTTACTTGAACTTTCATCATCAATCAGTAAATCTATCAATGTGACAAAAGAAGAGAGGGAGGTATTTGGATCTAACATGGAAACAGTGATTGCTGTAAAAAACTTTGTTAACAACAATCTGAAAATGTTCGGCTTTCAAATGGGTGAAGCTGCATTAACAAGCGATAAAAGCTTTGATTGGACGTGCTTGTTACAGGATTTAGTAAAAACAAGAAGCCTGTTAAGACAGCGAGCAATGGAAAGTAAGAATAAAGAAATGTTTCAAGTGTGTGACGAATTAAGAAATTGTTTGAAAAGAAATGGTGTTGAGCTTAAAGACTATAGTCAAGGGAGTTCATGGAATCTGATTAAATAAATAGATTTAAAGGAAAAAATAAGTTCAAATAAAACATTTTTTTAAATAAATCTTTTCTCAGATAGTTTGTTACTTTAAAGAAAGTGAAGAATACTGATAGACTTTGTAAAAAAAGACAAGCAATACAAGAAAGCACATCTGGACTGTAATTCAGTTAAACGAATATGATATGTATCAATTAGAGGGTTGACAAAATATTTTAAGCGTAAAGTTAAAAAAAAAAGTTGTAAACGATGTTTGGAAGACTAATTTCTTTATAGTTATCGATCCCAATTGTGGATGGGGCCCAGTATACCGAGGATCTATTTATGTACTGGTATAATTTCATCCCACCAAATCTAGAAAAGTTTTTCTTTAACGATCCTCTTTATTGACCGGTGGGATAGAGACAAAATCCCGACCGAGAAAAGTATGACTTATAATACAATATATATTTTTATCAAATTTGAACAAAAAATTGCATATACCCAAACTTGCACCCACCTCAAATCGTACATGCAGGTGGGTTGCAGGGGGGCAGCTTGTCCGGATTTTGTCAGTAGGGATTTCGTACCCAACCCGTTGACGGTTCATTTTCATTTTTATTGCAGCGACTAGATTTACAAACAACACGCATCTTTGTATATATTATATTTTAATAATAAATAGCATAACTCTTTTTTGTTGGTGAAAGTGTATATTTTTGAATACAGTAATAGGATACAAGACTATTATTGGCTATCTCTCTCAAACGATTTTATTTTTTTAATATAGGTCAATATAAGTATATTTCTTGTCTATAGCCTTATTGTTGTCAGAACCACCCTTTCCAAACTTCTTCATTCCTTCATTACACATGAAAATATCCCAAGTCAAATAAACTCGATGTTAGACCCCAATAGTTTCAAGTTGCATGCAGCATACAAAATATACTTAAATTTAAAATATTTTTTTTTCAATTTTAGTCAAAATAAAAAAAAAAATCTTTATAGTATATAGACCATTCCCACAGGAGAAATTGAAAGAACCATGGGTAATTTTGTGTGGAGTTTGGGCCCATTTTCAATATTGCTCAATATAGTTCAATAAAAATCGACATTATAATCGCAATGCTTGGTGAAGCACAAGAGCTACACCAAGCATTGCGATTATTTTGTTTATTATATTATGTTGTATGGACCAGTTATGTAAGTATTATTGCAAAGGACCATGGGCATTTTGTGCTAAATTTCAACAGTGCAGTGAAAGCGTAGAGAGCACTGTATTTCATTATATCGCAGCTAAATCGAAATCGAGTGCAAAAGTGGCAACTGAGAAACACAAAAACACTTCACATCATAAAAAACAAATTTAGATTGTGTTTTTTCTTTTACTAAATATTTCAAACAATTTTTAATTTTTTGTTTATAAGTACAATTAAAATTGTCTTTTCTCTTTTTTATATTTTTTAACAAATCTCGATGTAAGTTAAAATTTTGTTCGCCTTTATGTTTTTATATGTGTTAAGAATTCGTTTTATTTTTGTAAATAAAGCTCCCCTGAAGAAGACGGCAACCACCGTCGATACGTTGGGAACAATTGTTTTCATTTAAAACATCATTACGACCAAAACAGCTGATGAGAATCAACTCAAATATTCACTTGGTCAAGAGTCAGATTATTCCAATTTTTGGAGATAAGTTAATGCTTGCGCTTTTTTAAAAATAAAAAAACTTCATGTCTAATATTAATTAAAATAAAATATTTATTGCATTAAAATACCCCTTTATGAGGGTCTTGCAAAAACAAACAAACAAATTAATTATAAAATGGGTTATAGGTGACCCAATGCGCTCTGTTTTGCTCTTGTTCGCTTTTGTGACTCGTAAACAACGACTTGTATACATTCGTTGCTTTTGGATCGTGAGCAACACTGTAATCATCTTTCAATCGTTTGATTTCTGGGTCTTCTAATGTCTTTGAACCGATTCGTTTATTTGTTGAAACAAAGTAATTATTTGCAAGTTTGCTTGCTCCACTACACGATGGAATGTTTATTGGTTGCGGTTTAAGCAATATTGGTGTTGATTTGGTGCTTTCTTCGTTTACAATCGGTGATTTTCCTTCAGTAATACCATCGTTTACGACAGTTGCTGTAATCTCTGAGGGTTTAACATTTTTGGCTTTTATTTTTTTTGTCGCCTTCTTCCTAGCTGCTCGCATCTCAATTTTGACTTTCATCAAATCAATGTCCTCTTCGTTTCCATTCAAGACAATAACATCTTCAATTGAATAAGGCAACTGGCACAATGGACAAGTGTTAGCTTTTATTTGTTTCAATGCTCGTTCGGAGAAAACGCAACCGCATGACCACAGAGCAATGAAACGAAAATTTCCAGACATCTCGATGCTCATGAGTTTACAAATATACGGAGAGCCTCGTGGATCTAGACCACCATCCGTTTTATTGCAATCTTTGAATGCTGGATTGGGAGTTAAGCGCAAGTCTTTGATATCACGCATACTTTTGATGTGATTTGATGTTTCTGGCATTTTGTCTTTTTCCAAGAGTTTTTCGATAACATTTAGCTTGGAATAGAGACGTCCTAGAGTACACATGACAATGGGTTCCTGAAGTCGTTGCTGAGTAAGTGCACAGTGTAACCAACGAAATTGTCTTTCAGCATCTTTATCTTTCTATGTAAGAAAAAACATGTATGAAGAAAAAACATGTTTGCGAATTTATTTTGTTAGAAAAGTTAACTTACTTGTTCAGCTTTCTTCTTTAAACGAACCAACTCATCTCTTCGAGGAATAGTACCACCATCACATCCCATTTTGTTTGATAAATAAAGTTAGTTTTTTGCGAAGTTAATAAACAATTATTATGACTAATCGATAAATGGATGAAAACCACTGACCTATATATATATAGAGATCAGTGATGAAAATGTACTAGATCTAATACGTCATACAGCCCGATTTCCACCCACATCACTGATACATACCTGACAAGAGTGACAAGTCATAAGAAGAGGTGAAAATTATTTTGGGAATTTTTCGGATTCCTAGTTATGTTGGAACACGCCCCTTGTTATGTTGGAACACGCGTGAAGTTGGTTACTGGCGTTCCATATGTAATACGTCAATGCACTCGAATATGACATATGACGCGTGTTTAGACTTGGAAATTTCATAATTAAGCTAAGTGCAGAGTAATAGAAAATTAATTCTTGAAAAAAAACAAATAGAAGCATTAATAATAATCTATGGATGTTATCTTCTTTGAAGTGAGGCGTCCTCAATCAAGGACCTGTGTAATCCCGAGAGACTGGGAAATTTTAGTCTGGCGTGGTGAGTACTCTCGTGATTACACAGGTCCTCAATTGAGGACGCCTCACTTCAAGCGAGTGGAATTTTTGTGAAGTGAGACAGTTGTACCACTCGATTTTTTTGCATTTTATAAAAGAAGATACCTAACATCCATAAATTATTATTAACACATGGGTATAGTCGGGCAGATAACGAACAAAGTGGGAAAAAAGAGAAAAAAAACTTGAATTTGTAATTGGAACAGTACTCACGCTTCCGATGTTTATAATTTGAAGCTATCTCACAAGAATACTCATCCCTCACCCCTCTCGCCTACGAACTCTCGTGAGTCCGGTCTCAAATTTCCCAGTCTAAACACGCTCTATGCTACCGGGGAAGATGTGGTAGATTCTGGAAATCTTAAAGGCCCAATTTTCTAGATCTACCACGATAGGTGTAAAGTGACAACACTGCTCTCGTTTTTACTTCAAGCAACTTGAACCAACAACAAGCTACAAAGACAAAAATGTCAACATCATCGCCCTAAATTGTAAAATAAATAAATAGAAAAATTATCTATTTGCTAAGTTTCTAATAAAATGTCCAAAATATTATTATAAGCACAATTATATTCTATACAAAAACCAAAGATTTATAGTAGAAAAAACGCCCCCAAATAATGGATCCAGTAATATTTTTTTCAATAATCATTGCCATATATTTTGTAGCATTTTTCTTTGATTGTTTTTTTAAGGTAAGTACAATATTCAAAAAAATCAAATTAATCAATGTTATATGTTTGTATTTATAGACTTGCATGCACTATCCTTGGGAACAGTTTCTCCTTAATACCGGTCTGACTGTAAAACTTCTTCGCTTTAAATGGTACACAACGGCTTTCAATCGAACGATATTCAAATGGGGCTCCGCTGGCAACAAGTTCCTTACAAAATGGTTCACCTGCGGGGTGATAGTTGCATTGGCCATGCTTCCTCTGTCATTTATAATATTATTTATGACTATCTTTAATGGACACAAAGGAGTAGATGGAGGAAGCAGCAGGGTAAGCGATGTTAAAGTTGAGATTCTTTTGCCAGGAGTCAATCTGCCATTGGAAGAGATTGGCTTCTATATTTGCACTCTGTCAATATCTACACTAGTCCATGAACTAGGTCATGCTCTGGCAGCAGTCATTGAAGATGTCCCCTTGAATGGCTTCGGATTTCAAGTGTATTTCTGCATTCCGTTGGCCTACACCGATATCGCCTCGGAGCAGTTTAACTCCTTGCGATGGATGAAAAAGCTGCGTATTTTGTGTGGCGGCATTTGGCACAATATTGTATTTTCAGCTTTTTGTTACCTTCTCTTTTCGACATTTGGATTTCTTAGCGCCCCCTTCTACAGTACGAACCAAGGTGTTTTTGTAACTGAAGTTTCACTCACGTCTACACTGCGCGGAGAACGTGGACTTCTTTCAAACGACATTATTACTCAAATCAACGATTGTAAAGTCCGTGATATAGACTCATGGTACGATTGTTTAATTTTGTCACTTCGCACAAAACCAGGCTACTGCGTATCGTCGGACTTTATTCGCTTGAATGACGAAAGCGTAGAAATTACACACCATGGAAGCGATGGTGTTATTCAGTGTTGTGATACCAAGAACTACGCTCAATGTTGCTATGAATACATCGACGATCTAAGCAACGATGGACCAATAGAGATTCCTCAGCATGTTTGTCTAAACATTCGGCTTACCATCGAAGATTCCTATGGATTCTGTTCAGGAACCTGTGATAGAGGTTTCTGCATTCGACCTCTGCTGAGGAACACCACGACTATTCTTAGCATAAAGAGAAAACTAAAACCAGATGTGATCTACATGGGACATCCAGGAGACGTTTCGAAATCTATTCGAATCTCTCATTTTATCCCAAAATCTGGGTTGTTCCCGCCCCAGCTAGCTGACGCGCTAACACTCTTCCTAAAGTACAACATTGTCTTCTCCATGGGACTGGCACTCATCAATGCCCTGCCATGTTTCGGTATGGATGGGTATCACATCTCTAGCACAATAATCAATAGCTTCTTACTCAATCGAATAGCGGAAAGGGCCAAAAGAGACACTATTGTCCTCCTCGTCACCGGAATGGGGACATTTCTTTTCATTTGCGCTGGGTTAAAGGTTGTTTGGGTATCGTTGATAAAACAAATATTTTAAGATTAAAAAATAAATATTTATTTAACACGAACTTCGAAAAAATGTCATTTTTTAAAGATTTTTTTTTGAGTTTCCACTTAAATTGAGACTGTTCTGCAGTTCAGTTAAAGACCTTCGTCCATGCTGGATTAACATTTTGATTGCAATTTCTTCGTTTTGATTTTGATTAATGCGAAAATCATGACGAGCCCACTCACGAAGTTCGTATTTTGTTGATTGGTCGGGAACTTGCCGGATGGTCCGAAAGATTTCACGATAGAGCTTCAGGACTTCTTGACGTAGTATGAACTAAATTTGTTTTAAATAAAAAAAACCTGCACTGCAGAATGAAAATTAACAAACCTGCTTTAAACTCAAAGCTGATTTTGCCATTGTATTCATTTATTATTCAGAAAAAAAAATCAAGAACAAATTATTTCTTTAATGACGGAAAACAGCTGAATGTGTCAAATGGTGAGTTCGATACTCGATTGGCGGGAGTGTGCAAGGTGAATAGAAAAAGTTTCCGTTTCCGGGTTGTTTTGTTGGAATCAAAGATTAGAAATATATATATATTATATTTTTAATCTTTGGTCGTGTGCCAAGATTTTCATGACTCTTTTCTTGTGTTTCTTTTCTGCTGTTCGTAATTTTTCTATATCGCTTAATTCATTTTCGCTTTTTTGTAGAGTGCACATAGCATGCATGAATGAAAGAATACAGATTACGACACTTTGGCATTTTTACTTTGTTGTTGTTTCACTTGTGACGTAAGCACCTTGGACTCTTTTTCCTCTTGGTTGGGGTAAATTCATAACAAGATTCCACCATTTAATTGTTTTTCTGTTTGTGCTTACGTCACAAGTGAAATAAACACAACAACAAAAAGCTGAAAAAACAAGTGTTGTAATCTTGTTCATGCTATGTGTATAAAATGGTTTTGTGTGAAGTAAATGGAAAAGAAGAATATCAAAAGAGTCATGACTTTGAAAATCAAGATGTACTAGCGACACGACGCACGGAATAGAAACCAAAGAGGAATTCGGCGATAGAGTCATGACTCTGGAATCATGGTGTAATTGCACACTATGTGTTGTTTTATCTTTTTGGATGCTTGGACGGTATAGATACACTCCGTGTCACTTGATTAAGAACTGACAGTTTTGTGTTCTAATTTTACGACATTTTTCAAACCCTTCGCTAATTTGGGAAAAACTGATTTCACAATAAATGAAGGATGTATGTTTATATTATAAAAAAGGATAAAGGTGCTAATTGTAACTTTTAAGACGCTTTAACCAAAAAGTTCATGGAATTTACCTATTTTTTTTTGGTTCACTTGATTAAGAACAGTAGCAAAATCTACCTATTACCATTTTTTAAATCAAATTTATTTGGAGTATAATACCAGTGACACACGTACTGGCGGTATCAATACCATAGTATACGTCTAAACCACCAGTGCGTCAAGTAATCCCACAGTAATACCACGCGAGCAACATTATTATAGCATGGTATCGAAACTAAGGTTTTTGCCGTAGTATACGCAACTTTTTTGACTCTTTTGACTTTGACTTTAAATTGGCATAAATCGTAAATGGCGATGAAAGATATTGAGTGAGCTACTTTGAAATTTTGTTTATTATTTGTTTTTATATAATTTTTTTTTCATTCTCACTTTCTTAATTTTTGGAGCATTTGTTTAACTATTTCCTACTGCAGTTTCCGCATCGAATTCGTGATGAAAGTTTATAGTTTCCGACGGCGGAAAAGTATGTCGTTTCCGTCGTTTTACGTTGTTAGATGAGTACCATTAATGTATTTTTAGTGGTTATTATGTGCCAGAATAAAAAGAAAACATTCAAAATTAACATCTTTTCATCATAATAAAACAAATCAATCACTATTTAGTACCAAGCTGTCAACGCATACTACAAGGTGTGTGTCACCCTCCATGGTATTGTCAATACCATGGTATCTATACTAGCAGTGTGTCTAACGTATAAGGGAGCTTCATCATACAATCCACAACTATGGTAAAAGGAAAGACGTTAACCAAGGAGAAGTGAGCCAGATTTGAACTTACCGGGAAGTAGGCTCAAATTTTTGAAAGAGACGCCACTGTTGTACACAACTAATAAAGAGTCAGCAAAGCAACAACCAGGAAATGCGGGCGATACAGCAAACTGCTTCAAATTCAAGGCTTTCGTAAGTAAAATTAAGGCAGACACTGGATTTGAAGCAAGTAGATCGCCTGTTTTTCGCTTGATACAGAAAGCCAACCATATTCGCAATGGAAAAATGAAGATAAAACCACAATTGAATGCGGCACGTAAAGGCCAGCGTCTTAAATTTGCAACAAGACACATCAGGTGGAACCGAGTGTGGCATACCTACTGTTGCCTTTTCTTAAAAAAAAAAACATTTGGACGGACCTGAAGGAAACAGCTGTTATTTCCATGACTTGAGAAAAGAAGAATTACATCTTCAAAGGTGGCACAACAAAAGAGGGGCGAAATTTTGTTTATCATCAGAAAAGACGACGGTATATGCCTCACTCGAACACAAAACTGCCTGTTCTTAATCAAGTTTAATGAAGTGTATAATATTGCACTCAAGAAAATTCAACTACATAAAATTTTACATAAATCTTACCATTTTTTTACGAATGTGTATTAATTTTTTCAAGTAAAAAAATAATGATAATGAATAATTAACTTGCAGGCTGGGCTAAATTCACGAAGTATTCACTTTTGTTTTTTCAATGATCATTGAAATCACAAAACTGACAATATATAACACCAATTAATATTAAATTGTTATATTTTCTTTAATAGAAAAATTCTATGATTGAATACTTTCATTTTAATACCAATTAACAACAACATTCTTCGATAATTTGCCTTAAAATTGAAAATGAACATTTTTAGTTTTAATAATAACTACATATATTAACTGGTCCCTAACGCTACGAAAAAGCAAACCAACTTGTTTCATTTAAAACAGCACTTCTGAAAAACGCTATTAGAAAACGTCAATTACCCGGTCTTGTATTGTTCATTGTCGCCGATGCATTTTTTGTTCTAGTTATATTATATTGCCAAAGACTATCCACCTTAAATTACATAATACATACTACTTATTTTAAATTTTTAAATTAAATTTTTAAAATCTGATTTTAAAGGGTACACCGCATAGGTATAAATTATAAAACAAATTTTTAAATACATAATCAAAAATAAGGAGTAAAAGTTTCCCCACAGCAAAATCACCCCCTTTTGATTTCACCACCATTTTCCGGCTACACAAAAAGATATCTACCAAACCAACAACTATACCATTCTCTAAAATTGTGTACTCACTCAGTTGCTGAAATGCTGAGTAGAGAAGTAGAGTATAGAGTATATTTTTACATTCAGGTTTGTTGTGCTTTGACTTTACTGAAGCAAAGACGTTTCGGTTCTACATCGTCGTTCCGTCTTTGTTTTCCGTCGTTTATTTTCGTGTAGTATCTCATTTCTTCGCAAATGAGAAATAGTAGGTCCGAAAATAGTTTCCATAACTATACTGTCAACAGTCCCGCAAAGCTGAGAATGCATAAGTCATGTCAATTAAATTTACTAATTATTTATCTCTGACATCTATTCGTTGAGTGAGTCTTAAAGAAGAGTGAAAAAAGCAAACAAGCTGAATAAGTTAAAAAATTAAACGAACTATCTTGAAACGGCTCTTCGAAGTGCAACAACTAAAATTATCTCGATATTCGAAATATATATTGCGTGTTATTTTTGGATTTAGTCCAAATTTAAATTTTAACCGAAGTGTACTAATTAAATTGTAAAGCAAATAAATAAAAATTCATTTTTTAAAAATTGTATATTGATTGTTCCTTGGTCGTTTACTTTCGAATAAAAGACAATCCACAAAGAGGGATCGCACCACGAAATCTCTACAAATAATCAATCTGTTGCCCTATTGATTTAGAATTTCATTTCCACCTTGCATTAATTGTGCTTATTTATATTCTCGTGATGGAGGAATACCCCAAGAACCTCCTTGCAACCCACCACCGCAACGCATCTTCATCGTCGTAGTCATCTCTCAATCTCCCGCGCTGCCATTTTTTCTTTTCTTCGAGTGTTCTATTTTTGGATTCAAAATTTCATGTGAAAAGAATTTTCTTTGATTTCGATTTTCGTCTTCTTTAATTTTTTGAAAATTTCAAAGACGACAACGACAGCTTTTCTCGTCCTCGCTTACTTTCGTTTGGAGTTTTACGGTTACATCTTTCATGGAAATAAATAAACGCCGAACAATATTACATACCTTATCTATCTCGATCGCGCATACCGATCGAAAGTGAAAACTAAAATCTGTGGGGGGAATAATTCAGCCCTAAAGGCACTCATACGACCAAGTGCATTGCGGTAAAACATCTAAATATAATGCTGACATCTGGAATAGTGATTTGGTACGAAACTAACAAAAAAGTGATTTCGATCGAAGAAAATAATTAAAATATTCTGTTTGTTATTTGACACCGCACCGTTTTGTCGAGAGTGAGTTGATGTATGTATGTGCGTACGAATAGGTGATTCTATGCGTATCTCGTTACATTACATTGTTTTTTTCTCTATTTTGGTTTATACCTACAAAAAATAGTTGTAAGCGTGGAATGATATAAAAATAACAAAAGAAGTAACCTAATAGTTACGTTTCGATTGGCGTACGAGTGAATTAATTGATTGTTTTTTTTTGTGCTATAAGTGATTTCGAGTCAAACGGAATCAAACGGAGTCAAACGTTTACAGGTACGCGGAAAATTGTTTTGGATTAATCAGAAGAACAAGAACAAGATGACAACAAAAGCATCGCCACCGGCCACAACAAACCCTGTTACCAATTCTGCTGTTGTTAAAATCAAGAAAGAGTTACCCAGTGACGAAATTAAGGTTAGTAAACTGAATGAATATATTATAATTCATTTACATACATGTAAAAACATATTTTTGTTGTTGAACAGTTATAATGTACCTAAGTAGTATCATTGAGTTTATACACATAGAGAAATCAAGATGGTTTCAAACTCACCAAAGTAGATGTCGCTAAATGAGCATATCGAGTAATATTAGTTGTGTCCGTTGAATTTTACCAATTTTACCCAGGGTCGACCAAGGTTTTCTTGCGGTTTTATGATAGCTACCCTACAACTTGATCTCTCGTTTTGGTCATTTTTCGATATCATTACATTGAATTTTTTGTAATCCCATAGTTTGCTACAAGAGCAAATTCGTGCGACCGAGTCGTGCATTTTATTTTTGTAGGTATGTTATTGGTATTGCATCCTGAACCTGAAACGTAAACAATACATTCCACAAAGAATTTTTTAAAAATATATTGTTGTCTCATTTTTATGCATGAGATACAAAAAAGGGGAACTACCATAGTACCATCCCATATCGATCGTTCATTAAATTGTTGTGCCACCTTACACCTACTCTCATTCTCTTTCGTTATTCGGCATCTTTATTTGACAAAAAATAGAAAAAAAAAATAGTAGTTTCTGCAAAAAATGTATTAAAAGAGATTTAAATATGAATTTACTTTAATATAACAGACAAAAGCTTCATAAATGGCGTCGAGCACTTCCGGAATTATTGTTGAAATTGTATTGTATGGAAAAAATGGTTTCGTGTAAAAAAAAATTCGAGGTTTTAAATTAAATATCGAATTGATTGCGGACACACGAATAAAATCACGGTATAGCCCCGTTTCATCTGGACGTAGTTCCAACAACAATTTTGCACAAAAGCCTTCTGTTTTGCGAAGCATTAACCAAACTTTCGTTCACGCAGTGGGCGGTGAAATGCACTGGTTTATTCTTTGTTTTCATTTTCCATCTATCTAGAGCCAGAATATAGCAATTTTAATTGTTTAACATTGACGAAGTGCCTCAACAATAATCAATAGAAGATTAATAACATTCTTGAAAATGTGCAAATGATTAAAAACATGCAAATGTGCAAATGCACTGTAGACCATGTGAACACCTTGCAAATGATTTGCAATATTTGCACACTCATTTGCAATCAATTCATTTGCAAGTCGTTGATTGCAAATGCATTTTCAAATTTTGGGACAAAAGTAGCAAATTGTGTGAACACGTAAATTGTTAAAACAGTTTTTTTTTCTTTTTCTCTTTTTTTATGGAAATTATTTATTTACTTTTCGTCTTTACAGAAATATTTTTTTATATATATATATATATTTTTTGCGTGGCTCATAAAATGAATGAACCAAATGAGAGCAATAATTATAAATTTTATGATTCTTGTTTATATTATTAATTATATAAACACAATTTCGTGCATTTGCAAATGGCTGGAACACTTGCAAATGCTTGCAAATTGTCATAAATCATTTACATGAGTGTTCACATGATTCGCACAAAAGTTGCAAATTGCATTTGCAATCAGGGTTTTGCGAATGCTTGCAAATTATTTGCAAACATTTTTTGTCTATTTTTTTTAAGTGTTATCATTTTGCCTTAAATAAATGTAATTTTATGATTTTTTTGATAAAAAGTGATTATTTGTTTTGCAAAAAGTGTTTTCTTTATTTTTTCCGACACAGAAAATACATTTCTTTGAAATATGTGAGCGCATCCTTAAACTCGAATTAAGTGCATTCCACAAAGTTTGTGTTCAAAATATATTGTTATCTCATTTTGATAGATTGCAGTTGATTTTTTAATGGAAAAGACATATAGTGCATTTCTTTTGTGGGTTACCACATTCGAAAACGTATTATACATTCCACAAAGAATAATTTAAAAATGTATTGTTGTCTCTTTGTATGCAATACAAAAATGTATTGATCGCATATTTGTGTTTTTTTTTCGATATGTGGCTTGATCAAATCAAGTAAAATTATTGACTAGCGGACAAATGAATAAAACCAGGATATATGTAGCTCTGGTGCATCTGCACGCAGTTCCAACAATAATGTTGCACAAAATCCTTCTGTTTTGCGAAGCATCAACCAATATTTCGCCCACATACGCCTTGGGAGGCGAACTTCTTCATTTTCCATCGTGTCTAGAGCCAGAAAAGCAATTGCTACCTTTATTTGTTTGACATTTTATTTTTTTATTGATTTACAACTTTTTATTTCACTCAACCAACAATAATCAATAGAAGATTATAAGAGTCTTTCTCTTGATTTAAAACATTAAACAAAAATGATTCACATGTGATGAAAATTATGTGACTGCCGATGTCAACATGGTGCATCTTGTTCAATAGTAGATGTATCGAATACATGTATATATTTTTTTTTTTTATTCCTTTGTATAAAATTGTCACCAGAAACTCGGCAGAAACGACCTTTTTGGCTCCTGGCACCACATAATAAGGAGCATTGAATAGAAAATGTAAACATTGGCACAGTAAATTTGATCAAATGTCCCTTTCATATTATCTGAAAGAATGAAAATAAAGAGAATGAAGGAATATCTAGATTAAAGCTACACATTTGCTATTTGCTTGTTTTCATGTCGAAAGGGAGACTGAATGCGCTTAATCTCGAATGGCACGCTTGTCGGTATCATATCGGTAAAATCCATTAGCACTTTCTTGCCTTTGAACTAAGCATTGATTATGATTCCTTTGATGACGTTGTTCATTATTTTCTCCACCGTCAACTGGGTCCCTTTTAACAATTTTGGTTGTTTTAGATAGCACAACATTATAATGACAGAGGTGACTTTAGTTGCAGTTCGCAAATTAAAATTGCTCCAAAAATCTTCATCGTTCTTTGGTATTTGAGATTTTGTCATTGCATATTATTATATAGTCCGGCATTGTGCTTTGTGCATTGAGCGACTGGGGACTGGCATTTCTAATTTACTCAACAGGGCTGCCACACATGACCAGACACATGTCTTCAGCAGTGCCTCGTTGCGGATCTCACATTTTAAGTTCAAGATTTGATGTTGTGAGCTCTACCTAAAATATCGTCGACCAAGTCATCCTTGCATTTATATCAAAAATTAAGTGTGTTAGATGGAAAACATTTGAAGATGATAATGGCGAAAAATGTTCGAATTTGAGTCACAGGCGCAGAAAATGTAGCATCGTTTGTCGTTGGCAAGCGAATTTATCCGGTCTCTGGTCACACCATCAACGTGTCATAACAGTGCACAGGTTATTGAACGATGTTGGACCAGTTACTTTCACCATAAGCAATCGCAGATAAAAGAATTCGTCATTTTTTGAATGATCAATCATTTTTTCCGTATACCTACTTACTTACTTAAGATGGCGCTCACAGTCCAGAATGAACTTCGGCCTCATCTATCATGTCTCTTCAGCTAGCTCTGTTACTAGCTAGCCGCTTCCAATTTCACACCGTAGGTTGGCTGAGGTCGTTTTCCACTTGAGTGCGCCATTTATTGGGGGGTCTTCCAATGCTTCGTACACCATCAGGATTGGACTTGAAGACTCGTCGGGCTGGTGCGTTGGTGTCCATACGCTCCACGTGACCCAGCCATCTCAGCCGTTGTATGATATGTATCTAGAAACTCCTTCATTCTCTTTATCAGCTTCTTGATAAGGTTAATATCGCTGTATAGCCCGTATAGTTCGTCATTGTATCTTCTTCTCCATACTCCTTAGATACACACAGGACCAAAAATCACTCGAAGAATCTTTCTCTCAAAGCACCAAAGTAACTTTTCATCCGAGTCTTTTAACGCCCATGCTTCCGCCCGATACATCAGGACTGGGATGATCAAGATCTTAAAAAACGTCTCCTTGGTTCTATGAGAGAGAGCCTAACTACTTAAATGCTTTCTCAGCCCGAAGAAACAGCGATTAGCAAGAGTATCGTTTGATCTCTGCACTGCTGTCGTTTTGCTTTGTAACAGTGGATCTCAGGAAGACAAAGTCCTTGACTACTTCTTAGTAATATCTATCCATTGTAATGTTTTGCCCTTTCTCGTTATTTTTCGTTTTGTCTTCATTGACAGCTAATCCCATCCATCGATTATGTCTACGTCATCTGCATACGCGAGTAGTTGAACGGACTTTTGATAAATTGTACCAGTGGCGTTGAATTGCGATTTGCTTAAAATTGCTTCAAGAACGATGTTGAATAGTTTGCACGATAACGCGTCGCCTTGCCCCAACATCAAACGGTTCGGTGGTGTTCTTATCAACTTTGATAGAGCAAATTTTCACAATGTTTGGCTCCGCAGTAGATTTACCTAGTTCAATACGAATCCAACAAAAACTTCCCATGCACATCGGATGATAAACAGTTGAGTTATGCACGTAAATTCTACACAAATCGAATGATAAACAACCGAGTTATGCGTGTTCAAACAGACACCAAACTTATTTTTATGTACATATATAGATATACATATATTGACTACTTTATTATTATTATTTAACAAGACATATTTTCCATAGAGTTCTAACTGAAAAAAAGGAAGAATTTAATTTTAAATGTTTGCTTTAATTCAGCTATGATTTGTGTTCAACGGATGTCGTCATTATGGATTTTATATTAATTAAAAATATACATATGTAGATAAATTGTTGCTGTTGGTTTTTGATATATTTTTATATATGTACATATATTTTTATTTAAAACAATCGCAGGTTTTTAATACCGTTTTTTGTATTGCTCTTAAATTTCTCATTCAATAAATACTCAACGGAAAATAAATAAAAACAAAAAGAAGAATGAAACGAATCCCCAACTACAAGCATCGAATGGCAGCATACATTCAAATAACAACCGACGAAACAGCAAAAACGTCAAACAACAAAATATTTATGTGCACTCGTACGTTTTGGATTGGGTTTCAGACACGATATTAGGTTACACCATTCCAAACGACGAAATTAATTTTGTACCCCATGGGTAACGGTGTCTAGTATTGTATAGTTGCCACGCTACCGCCTATTTATAATATGTGTAAGTGTAATACTTATAGTAGAGTAGCCCATGGAGACAGGACGACGGGTCCGATTCCAATTCCGAGTTCGAGTCCGAGTTCCACTTTGGGGTATGGCAGCCCTCATGGAGCAGATGGCCAAAAGCCAAAGGCTGCGGCACAGTACTGAATGTGCTGATGGCCATGGCCGTACTGTGATGAGTGCAGCATACTGGCAAAATTACCATATATCAGATTGCAGTGGTTTGCATTCGAATTCGGATTTGTTGATGATGATAATGGCGATGATGGCGGATATTATTTTTTTTAACATTATATCCACCGATCGGCATTACCACACTGCCCAGTCAGTTTTAGCTATGGTGGAGTCTTTGGGTGCTGTTCTGATGGTGTAGAATAAAAATATATATTTGATATCAAGCCATGTTGATGATTCTACATCGGGCCGTGGTCCTGCTTAGTCAGACGAGTATCAGATTTTTTAACAATGAAAGAAATTGAATATTGTCGTTATGAGACTCGAGGAGTGTTGGTTTCTTCAAAAGAATGCAATATGATTTTGTTTCTTTTTGTTAAGTGTGTATGGAATTAAATACTTTTAGTTTTGAAACTGTTATCCTTTAACTGATTGAAATCGTACCTCTTGAAACACACTTGTGTGACTAATATCCAAGGGCGAACGCAGGGGGGCCGCTTAAGCGAATTAAGCTCAAATTGAGTTTAGGTAATCATAATGAGAAATTCGAAAGAATATCTTTAACTTTTTTTTAACCGATGGTGGTATATGACCAAAACGCTACAATTTATTCGTTTAAAAAGTAACGTCTTGTTGGATTACCATTTTTTCTTAATTTAACATAATTTTTATACAATTGTAGATATTTTGAACATAACATATGTAAGCTCAATATGCGGAGTCCTTCTTTAATATTTTTTCGAGTGAACATGCTAAAATAACATTTTTAACAAGTTCCAATCAAGGTAAGGCTATATATGGTTCTGAACGAGTTCCCCCCCCCCAAAATCCTGCGTACGCCCTTGCTTATATCTACCAACTGGTCTAGTTCATTTAGGACGCTGTAGCACAAATCAAAATCACTTTAGAGTTATTTAAAACAGAGTGCTATACCAACATCAGGGAAACAACTCGTTTTCAAAAGGTGGTTTGTATAATGACATACTGCAGTTAGGCTGCGTAGCTTTCGCTCTATAATTCAATTTACACTATTTTTGGCTGGAGTTATAGCTGTTTCATGACCGCCACCGCCAATCATCAGACTCTTCTTTTTTTTGTTGCTCGTCCATTTACAATATCATGTTAAATCGAAAAACACGTTATTTTGTCGTTATTTTGTACCTGCTATTATAGGTAGGTACTATAAGGCAAGTTAAGTGGCTCAAATTATTGCAACTCAATACTCAGTAGGGTTGGCTACGAAATCCCAGATTACAAAGTGTCTCATTCGTTCAAATCGTTGCTCCGCTCAGGGTATAACCAGTCGGCTGGCAGGCGCCTGAGTCAACAGTCTCCTTATTTTACACTAGCTGGGTAGCCAGCGGGTTCAAAGGATTTTAACTCCCTTGCTGTAATCAGTCCCGCTTATGCTACTTCGTTGCTCCGCTTAGGATATTAGTAACATCTTAAAACAGACCAAAATCGCTTATACCAATTAGGTACTTACGGCAAAAGTTTTCGAAAAACTGCTCTTAAACAGGCTTAAATATAATAGAAGAGCGAAGACTAATACCAAATCATCAGTTTGGATTTAGAAATAAATATTCCACGATAGACCAAGTACATTGAATTACGGATGTTGTTGAAAAAGCATTTGAAGAAAAACAACTATGTTCCGCTTTATTTCTATATGTTGCTCAAGCGGCCTTTGACAATGTTTGGCATTTGGGAGTTGAAACTGCACACTGACCTTCCCAGGCAGTTCAAGTACTACTTAAATATATATAACCGACCGACTTCTTAGAGTACGGTACGAACAAGAGTATTCGAAACTTGTCTTAAGACCAACCCTGTATTTGTTGTATACAAATTACAGTTGACAACAATGCGATCGTGGCCACTTTTGCAGATGATACTGCTATATTAGTGTCCGATAAATATGCTGTGATGGTAACAAAGAAACTACAATATGCAGTTGACAAAGTAAAAAGCCCTACCCAACCCATAAAACGCGTTGCGTGCTTTGAGTGATCGCTTTCAACGGAGTGCAATATTAAATACACCGGCGTTTACGAGAAGCGATCCATAGGCAGCGCTTTGTCGCGAGCAACGCTTTGTGGCACGCAAAAGTCTTTTTACTCCAGTAGACGTGTTGAGTTTGTTTTTTGGTGTGAATTGTTACGTTGTGGTGTGAAGTTGTGTTGTTTTTTGTTTCGGAAAATAATTTGTTATTCGTTAAAAGTGAAAGATTTTTTGATGATAAACAAAATGCTAGAAAATAAATATGTATCAATTCGTGTAATTTTGTTTGTTGTTAACAATTTAATCGCTGTGTTAAGATAAATGTTCTTTTTTACGTGTTTAACTGCTTTTAAGTGCTTGTAAGTAGGTACCTACCTACTGCAGATGTACTCTCTTCTGATTTTTTTTGAATAAAAAATGATTTTGAAAAAAACACTTACTTACTTACTTACTCACTGCTTACTTACTTACTCGTACTTACAAGAATTATATTTTAACTAACTATCGTCGAAGTAAATTTAACTACGTGCACAAAATGTAATTGCAGCTTATAAATAAAAGCTACAAATTTTAAAATGTTTCTTTTTAATATTGTTTAATATTGTTAAGCAAAAAAAAAAAACTGTTGAAATTTGCGAACTGTGACCTGCTCTCTAGCAGATCACAATTTATTCACCTCTTCTTATGACTTGTGCGGTATCACTGCTGTTGGGGAGAATCCGTCAGTTAAACAGTCAGTTAGTACTTATTCCTCAGTTAATGAAAGAAGTGGTTTTTCAACTGTGGAATAAAGTTATTTGTTCGTTTCAGAGCCAGTTAAGTAATTATTCTTAGGAATAAATTGTTTGACTGTTAAAAAAGTACCGCAACAGCTTTAAATAACTGACACCTGTGGCGCTTTAAGTTTGGCCTCTCCTATAGAATATCAAACATGGTTGTCATTGAATTATTTGTTTTGATTTGGACTGAGAGTCAGGATTTGGAAAAGCATTGTAGAAGTAAGCAAATATTCATTACTTGTGTATTAAATTTATAATTTTGTTTTTAATTTCAGAATTTCAATTTTAAAATTGAAACTATAGGAAGGACTAGGACTGGAATGTGTTGCACGAAATCAAAGACAGTCAATTATAGAACTGATTTTAATTTATTATATAATTTGTTTCGTCAACAAAATTTATAATGTTGTGGCAGCCTTAAGAGTTTATTTTTTTAAATGAATATATAAGAACAAACTGAATGAAAAAATTGATATCCGATTTTTTCTGAATCCTGAAAGTAAACAACATAAATGACATTTGATGTCTATTCCACTCCATCACATAGCCCTATAGACAGCTAGGAGTTTTCTCATCTAACACTGTAAAGTTAGATGTAATTTGTTTTTCTGTGGAATGGATAACTGATTCTTTTTTATTGCTTGAAAAAGCCACCAATGTTATCAGACTGTTAAAGAGTCAGATAATTTTATTCTTCTCATAGCTAACTGACTGATTAACTGCCGAATGAAAAATTGGCTCTAAATGAAACAAAATCAACGCATATAAATTTCACTATAATAAAAACATTAATAATGTTCCACTTTTGATTTATAGTAAAGTAGTACTTTACTCCTTTCGAATGACTTTGGATGCAAAGTTAAAATGGAAAGGGCACATCAAGAAAAAAAAAAGAAAACAATTTTCGTCTCAATGATACCCGGAAAAAATCTCAGCGATCAGGTGAGATTTTTCGTCCCACTTAAAAAATCTCTGAGCGCTCAGAGATTTTAGAGATTTTTTTGTTGGTGGTACTCTTCCCAGTGCAAAACGACGTGAGCGACCTTGATGTGCGTAACTATGGAGGCGGTTAGCTAGGAGAGGCATGGTGGTTGAGGCCGTAGTCCATCCTGGGCTAAAAGCGCCATCTAAAAGTAAAAGTCTAATGGCCAGTTTCTCCAAAAACTTTTAAATACTTATTGGGTTGTTAAATCATAAAATGGCATTTTTCAGTTAAACCAACCATCAATTTGAGTTTCAGAAGGGCCAATAAACTAAAGTCCCATTTTGCTCCAAATAAATTTTAAAGGCATCTTTAAAATGAAAGGTCGTCGACATTTTTTCGATCGAAATGCTCTCCTCTCGTTTACTCTAATAAAAGAGACCGAAGTGTGGTGAATACAAATCAGGGGTACGCAACAAGTTTGGTGCAACCCATTTTAAGTTAAAATGCCAATAAATTTTATTACTCCGTTAACTAAAATGCTTTTAAGTGTAATTTGGTGCAACTGGGAATAAGGCGTTTAACTTGCATTTTAGTGAAACGACTATCGGAATACGGGTGTTTTTGTTGGGATAGTCTTCCACAGATAATCGCCATAACGGACCTTAATGAACTTTGATTAAGTAACTTCTTGAGTGCCCAATTGAACGGTTCTGTTGTCCAGTTTTTTGATCACCAATACAGTTATAAAAAAAAACCAAACTTCATTTCGTTTCCGCACCCAAATATTTACACGTAAAACCTATCCTACCACAACATTCCATTTCTGATGCCAAGAAACGCACAGACTAACAATAATAAAATATAAATACAAAGTTGATATTATGTTTTTGCTGCACACATGTTGATGCTACTGTTGTAGCTATCTTATGTCTTGATTAATGGGATATTTATACCTATCTACTCCGAATTTCCTCTCACCCAAACTTAAGTCCACTAACTTTGTAGCTTCTTGGTGCACAGAAGTATCTATTTCATAATATACCGCAGCAAACGGCTCACATGACGGAATCTATAATTTCATAAATGTATTCAATTTCATAAACTCATTATTCTAGCAAAAATATTAAATTCAGAAAAACACACAAACAACCCTGTGTATATGTATGCTCTTGAACGTTGTCCCTATATATGTATACTATTAATACCTTACCTAAAACTGAGTGTGGCAATTGAGTGATTTTGAAGCGAAGAACTGAGATGGTTTGTTTATGTCTACATACCTATAGTATTTGTGTAAAAGGATATTTTTCTGGTAAAACCGTTGGATGGGTGTTTGAATGAGGGTTTGTGCTGTTGGGCTGCAATACCAGCACCAGTTCACCACCCATTCGATATCTACCCCTAGAACTAGAAGAGTATCCTATTTCGTCAAAGTGGAATGCTTCTATGTACGTAGGTACTCGTACCTATGCCAATTTTCCCCTCGATGTCTTGGCTATATGAGATTGGTATAGGATGACGCTGATGACTCTGATGCTTTTGATGAGGATGATGACGATGATGATTTAACGCAGTCGCTCTTAAAACTCTAAGGCAGAGTCTAGACTTACACACAATCGGATATCGAATGACAGCGTCATCATCATCATTATCGTGATAGTTGGCATTCGCTGGAATCTAGAACTACCAGGCGGAATGGCAGTAGCATCTAGTGAAGACACTGTAAACACCTGAAAATATACTCTAGGCGTCATCCTGCCTAGTTCTGTAATGGTGGTTTTTTTCTATCTATTATGAAGTGCTTTGCCTTTGCTGTGCCATCAAAGAAGATGTAATTGAATATCGATAGCTAAAGATTGGATGTCGGCCTTCTTGTAAGTTCTTACATGACACGCAAAAGTGTACTTACATTTCAAACAGACACTCACACACTCAAATATAAACTAGATAAAGATGATCCCTATCATTGACGTATTAGGTATGGACCGCCAGTAGCCAACTTTACGCGTGTTCCAACATAACTAGGGGCGCCATCAACTACTAGCAGGGAATCTGCGTAGCAGTAATATGATTTTGTTATTTAATTATTTACTATTGAAATATTTTGGTGGAAATTATTATCAAACGACTTTTATTTTACAAAACACATCCATTCCTTATGCCACAAGTAACTTACAGATGAATATATTATCGTTTTCATTTAAATTGTAATGGCCAAATTAGTACACGTATTTAACACTAAAAGATGATGGCGTTTTTAGACTGTTTTTAGCTGGAACAACTTTTCTTGGCTGTTTGTATGAAAATTTCAACCGACTGGCGACCTGTGGAGCAGCAGGTCGCTAGTGCCAGTTTTAAGTTTGACACTCAATCGCTAATAGATAAAATGACGCTTTTTGCATAATGTCGATTAATTTTTAAGCTAAGAGTTTTTATGATACTTAAAATTTATTTAATGTCATATTCGTTTAGTGTCGGCTTTCTTGCACTATCAGATCCTGTTCATAAGGAGCTTAGAGCCATTAGCTCTAGCAGCTTTATTGTTCGTAAGTTTAGATATAGCTATCTTCACTTTATCTAGGTCGGGTGGGCAGAATGGTTGGCCTGCGTCGTCCAGGTGGAATAGTGCAATCTGCATAGGAGCGGAATTCGGGTCATCATCGCCGTTGTATAATTTGCAGAAATGATATTTTCATATCTTCAGCACCGACTGCGATTCTACTATGATGTTCGCATGGTGGTCATTGCAGGCTTCGGTTCGGGCCGAGTAGCCTTGTGATGTTCTTTTTACCTTTTGGTAAAACTTCCGAACTTCATTCCTGTTATAGCATCCCTCTATTTCCTCGATCATGAGAAGGGCGCGATCGCTCCTTCTATTTTCTTCTGAGCAGTCGATGTTCCTCTTTCCTCTTCTGCACGTAGAGCTCTTCGCGCTGATCTAGTCCTTCTTTGAAGCGCCTCTTTGTATGCCTGTTATTAGCTGCATGTACTTGCCGACATTCTTCGTCAAACCAGGGATTTCGTTGTGGTGGTTGTGTTAATGCGGGCACATCAGAGGCGATGTTTCCAATGGTTTTCTCGTAGAATTCATCCTTGGTGTCCTCATCTCTCTCCTCTGTGGAGGCATGTGCGCATATCAGGCTAATGTTATCAAATTTAGCCTTGATGCGGATTGTTGTGAGGCGCTCGTTCACATGTTTCAAACTCAAGACTTCTTGCCTAAGTCTGCCTCTAACAACGAATATACATCCGAAAAGACGCTGCTTTTGCTGGTGGTAGCAGTCACCGTAGTAAATATCGCAGTCCTTCATTGCTCTTTTCCGCGGCCCATCACATCGCACTTCTTGGTGATATCTGCTTTGCAGATTTCTAGGGCCTCCGCTAATAGTTCGACTGTACGTGGTCTGTATAGTGATAGGACATTCCAAGTGCAGATCCGAAGTTCGTTATCCTTATTTCGTTTGAATGATTCGTCAACAGTAAAGTACCAGACCTTAAGTATAACTCCAAAGGCGGAAAGCCGGATCAACCGCTCCTTAACGGCCTGAGCTCCGAATATGTCGAAGTAGCCCGTATAAGGTGTTCACTAAGTTGTTTAACCTGACTGGAACTGCCGCCTTGATGTAAATAATATAAAGCTTTCATAATATATAAGCTTTCATAAAATAACATATATATAATATACACTCAATCTAAAATAAAGAATACAGAGTGGTCCAGATTAATTTAATACATTTGAGATTAGGTACTTAAATTAATAGCACATTTCATATAAAAAGGTCTTACAGTGTAGAAGTGAATTATATTAGTTTCTAACAAAGTAAAAAAGTTATTAAAAGATTTGCAAAAGAACGCCGTGTGGGGAGCCTGAGCCATATTTTTGTGAGGAAACTTTTGTCTGGCTAAACCACACTATGGGGTACTTTTACCATAATGGTTAATTCCACCCGTAGGTACATTTACTAATGGGAAAGCCACCTCAAGGGTGAGTTTTTAAGAGGCATCCCTAAAAAGTATGGATAGTGTTTGAATTGCGTTAAATTTGATGTTTAGGTACCTGGCAACCCCTCCTACACAACCATGTCAAATCATCCCCACCAGGGAGGCTTTGCCACATGACTATTTTTTTATTATATATCTTATTTTTCATTAAATCATAAAAAATAGAAATTATTAAGGTATCAAGACAAAATGTACTTAAAAACGAGATTAAAATAGTCAAGAGTCGTATAAGATATCAAGAAAATTTAAATTTAAGTCCCTTTTTTACACTTTTTCACCGGGTAAGGGGGAGGGTATTGAATTGTTAATTTATTTTATTACACTGCGAATTAAAAAAATTTATATCAATTAAACAGATGATAAAAACGATTGTTTAATAAACCAAATTAATATATTTACACACAGGACGTGCTTAAAAAGGTGTTTGGAAGCCAGAAATTGTTTGTATGATAAGGTATATAATTTCAAATCTTAGGTACGAAGTGTTTAGAATAATTTAACCAAGCGAAAAAACAGCACAAAATAAGAACACAAGTTTTATATTCTCAAATTGAGACTTTGAACTATTTTTATTAAGAAAACCTTTGATAAAAAGGATAAAAACCTTTAATTTTTTCAAATAAAATATGTACATATTACAATATAGTACGAAGAAGTACCAAACAGTAAATCTGTCTTTTTGCAGTTTGAATTAAAATTAATTTGAATTAAAGCCAAAGAATAGAACGCAACCGTGAGAATTAAATTGAAACCAAGATCAAATAAAAGAAACCGCAAACAAATTGACCGAATAAAACAATTACTAAAAAGGTCTATAATTGGGTGTAAATTTATGAATTTTGGTGCAAAATTGCGAAAACTGATGAAAAATTTAATATATTGGTGTTTTTGTCAAAATATACTGGCATAATAAATACACCATTATCTTTTCTGTGCAAAATTTCAACATTCTTTCGAAATTCAGTGCACAAAATAAACCGATTTTGAGTTGTTTTTATAATAAACCATTAATGGTACATTGATTATTCGATTTTGAAATCAAACCAACATGGAATATTTTTTACAATATATTTTGTAGATAAAATACACTATTTCACTATTTGATATGGGCAACTACATTCTGGTGGATTTAAATCTTGTAGCAAACAAAATACACGAAACTGCATATTGTGTAAAAAAAACAATAAAATGTTATTAAAATAAGCATTGAAAGATTAAAAATAAATGAGAAGATCAAAATTAATTATCTAAAACATTAGAGGAGAAAAAACTTTATAACAAAATTTGAAATTTCAAACGACCCATAATGTTATTTTTGTTTTGAACAAACGTTTGAACATTTATTAACCATTGACAGCAAATTAAATACACCAAAAAATAAAATCTTAGATATATTTTTCGCAATGATGCATTTTTTTCATTCCTACTTTGACTTGGCGTATTTTTTATATCAATTCCCTGGATTGATACAAATTAGTGAATGTTTTGCACAGTTTCCAGTAAAATAAATGAATAAATAAATGGTGCATTTATTCATCTAAATTCAGGAAACATTGTATATTTTACACCACCGACGTATCACTCTACTTCACAACTAAATCTCCTTCCCGAATTTCTCTACTTTTTAATTTTCTCGTTTACTTTTTATCAACCTCTCGTAAGCTTAGCTCCACCAGAAGTTAATAAAAAGTAAACGAGAAATTCGAGAAGGAGATTTAGTTTTGAAGTAAAAAAATTGATCGTATTTTTTCGAGGAAAATGGAATTCAAAAAACTAACTTATTATAAAAAACTTTTTTCCAAATTTGTTTACTGCAGTATTAATAAAATTTAGCACTAGTATTAGAAAAATATAAAATACAGAAAATCATTTTTTCAATAAAAAAAAAACAACTGACCAAATGAAATCTCCAGCCATCTACACGAAATTTCGTGAGAAATCACTTTAGAAAAATCTTAATTGTCATTTTATTAATTTATCTTATTCACTTTATGTCGTAATTTGAAATCGATTTAATAGATGGTAAATTTTATCACAAACACAAATAACTTCTTTTTCACAGACGACGATAATTTATCTATCTTTATTTATACATATACTAACGCAAAACATTTATAACACTGTAAACTTCTATTCACGACGCGACGCGACATACCACGAATGATGAAAAGGAGTGGGTAAACAACTGTCAAATATGCATATGGCTTTAAATAAGCAAGACACCGGCTTCGAAGCACTTCTAGAGCTGACATTAAAACATACAGACAATGCAGACAATGAAACTGCTTTTCTAGAGTTGATAAGGAGCAAAATAGTGCTCTTAAACTCATGAAATTGACTCCAAATAAATCGTACAGTGGCTCTAGAAGCGTATTTAGAGTTAATTGTGAAACATGTAGCTACGAAAAATAGCTTTACAAGCGCTGTTAGAACTTACAACGAGCTTAAAATGTTACTTGGGAAGTAACTTGCCACAGGAGCAAATTTGTGCGACCCAGTCGTGCCCTTTATTTTTTATAACGTTCCTTTCTCTATTTTGTTTTGATTTTCAATTTATATTAAACTTTCGTGTTTGTTTTAATTATTTTGTTTTATTTTCCAAACCGTTGTTGCCCGAGTTTTTGGCATAATTTCTAAAATATAAAAATCAAGTCAGACAGATTTGCGGGGCTAATTTGTCTTCTCTATCGTAATTTAATGTTTGATCATTAAAAAAGTAAATTAAAAAGTCGTGTAAGAAAAAAACAAATCAAATAAAAATTTTTTTCAGAAGCAAGTTCCTATCTTAATGTTTTCGAAATCCATGAAACAACTTTTTTTTTGTCGTTCTTAAATAATACCTAGCTATTTTCCCATTTTTATTGTAATATAACATTTCCAAATTCTTACGTGTCGACTTGTACCTATGCTCAATGTGCATCATAATTTTAAGAACTCTCAAAGGAATTACTCAAACAAGGTCTTTATAACACTAGGCCAGAGTAACTTTAATTATATATTTTCTTGGAAAAGTGTCAAATTTCGAGCCTCTTAACAGGTTTGGTTCTTCATTTCCTTGATGATGCGAGAGACCAACATTCTTACTTTATGTGCTGATTTTCTCTATTCGAAGGTGTTTGGCAATTACTCCATATTAAAACTACTGACTTTTTTTTAATAAATATATTTGCTTTGTATACCTATATATTTAATGTACCTACCACTTTGTGTGCCTGAGGCTGTGTCTTTTTTTCTAGTTGAAAGTATTAAATTTCCTTTTAAATTGTTCATCGGCATTGTCGCTTTGATCGTCGGTCGTCTCCACACCAAGAGGGAACCAAGCTTTGTTTGTAATATAATACTGTCTAACACGTCATACATAAACAGACACTTAATGATTTTGTGATATTTGATGAATCATACAGATACTATAAAACAAATATACATACATATTACATAGGTATACGGTTATACCTATATTTAAAATAAATAAACGCATAGTTTGCATAGTTAAGCCTTAAAAGAGCATACGGAACATAGGTACACTATAGTACTATAATATACTTGCTGAGGCTGAGGAATGTTTTTGGAATGCATTATAGGCAGGTATTGGGTTGAGATAGATGACACATTTCTGTGATAAGAGCTCCTTAACAGATTTTGTTTGATATTTAATATTTCTAAAATTTGGTTTCAAAGAATATTATATTGCATTTTGTAGTTTTAATATAAATATTTCAATTTCAAACTAAATGATGCTTTGTTAGTTTTATATTTGAGATTTAACTTTTGCAATTGAAACTCTTGAGTACCTATTCTGTTTGATTTTGAATAATGTAAGGTATTTACCTACCTATGCCTTAACTTGTTTAAATGATTTTTCTTTCACTCGTAGGTTGACATCTACACATAATTTTCTAAATTTCATTGGTGTTATATATCTATTGCACTATCGCTCATATTTTCATATCAAATATTTTAACTTCAAAAAAACAATAGTCCAGTAAATAAAAAGGTTGTAGAGTGCGTGAAGTAGGGACCTAAGCCATTCATTCGGAACATTATTTAGGCTGCTTAGGTAGTTTACATACAGTGTATACAAAAAAGTCTGCGTACAGGGAAAGGTTTTTGGTATATATTGACGGTATTCTTAAATAGAAGCTTTTGAATTTCTAAAATGGAAATATTTCAATAAAACAATGTTTTATAAGTACAGTCCATACACAATTTTAGTTTTTTTTATCTAAGTTAAAAAAAAAACATTAGAAAGAAAAACCTTCTCTTAAAATTCACTCCACAAAAGTTTGCGTACATCTGCAGATGGCTAATGCTTGAGACAAATTCAAGTAACGCTAAAAATTTCCCGTAATGCAAAAACACATTTCAAGGTTGTTTATATTTGTAGGCCTTGAAGCGTAAACAGTTTTCTTTCACATTGTGTGAAGATCAACACCTAAAATGGCAAATAAGGAATTAAGTGTAGCAGAAAGGAAGCTTATTCTGGATTTGTTCATAAAACAAAAAAAAATCGTACACCCAAATATCGGAATTGACTTCAAGAAGCCGGTCAACGATTCAAAGAACCATAAGTCGCTTTAGAGATGATGGTGAGATCGAATCTAAGAAAATATCTGGAAGACCACCAAAACTCAGTGCACGGGATAACCGCACAATAAAACGAATTGTGGATCAGCAACCTTTAATTAGCGCTAGGAAGATAAGTTCCCATCTTCAAATTCACAACAACATCACAGTGCATTCAGAAACAGTGAGGAGAAGCATCGTTGACATGGGATTCACATCACGTACACCTCGGAAAAAACCTTTCGTCAACGAAATAAATAGAAAAAAAAGGCTAGCATTTGCGAAGGAGCATTATTAAAGAAGCCTCCGGATTTTTGGCGGCAGGTTATATTCTCGGATGAGTCGAAATACAACATTTTTGGTTCAGACGGTCGTCTAAGGGCTTGGCGGCGTCGAAATGAAGCGTATAATCCAAAGAATTAAAACAGTAAAGCACGGAGGTGGTGGTTTGATGGTATGGGGCTGTATGTCTGCAGCGGGAGTTGGAAAGCTAGAAATAATTGATGGAATCCTGGATCAATTCGTATATATTGATATTCTGAAGAGAAATTTAAAAACAAGTGCTGAAATGATGGGAATACCGGACGATTTCTTCTTTCAGCACGACAACGACCCCAAGCATACTGCTTATAATGTGCGTATGTGGCTTCTGTTTAACGTTCCCCACATGTTGCGAACCCCTCCGCAGAGCCCAGACCTTAATCCAATTGAGCACTTCTGGGATGAATTAGATAGAAGGATCCGAACTCACGAAATACGGAACAAGGCTCAACTCAAAGAAGCCTTATTATCGGAGTAGAATGAAATTGGGAATTCCTGCACAGAAAAGCTAGTAGCATCTATGCCAAAGCGTCTCAGTGAGGTTATTAAGATAAAGGGTAAAGTAAAATTTTAAGAATTATTTTAAAGCAAAGTGACCAATTCTTTTATTTATTTTTTGCAGATGTACGCAAACTTTTGTGGATTGAATTCAATGAATAGTTTTTGTTTATTCTATTTTTTTTCTAAGTATGTTTTAAGAAAAATAAAATGTTATTAAAAAATAATCTGTTTGATATTATTTTGTAGAAATATATGCACTTCAAGAATCTAGGAAATTTTATCAGTGAATATCATCAATATATTTTATAAGGTCACATAATGTACGCAGACTTTTGTGGATCACTGTACCTATACTAGAAAAAAATTCTCCGACTCAATAAAAGCTCTTCCAATTTCCTACAATCCTTTTTTCCAATTGTCAATTGTTTCCGAGTTACATATGTACCTACATTAAAAAAGAAAAAAATGTTTCAACCTCAAGTTTTTCATCAAATATTCATCAAATATTTTATGAAAAATTATATCCCGTGGCTAGGTTGTATTTGTATAGAAAAAAGAAAATAAATCAAAATAATAACAACAACTATTGCTAGTTGTTAATTTTAAGTTTTGTTTTTAGAAGAGCTTCACAATAAAAAATGTGTCTTAGGAGTGTGTGGACGGCCTAACTGATGATGCCTACCATTCATACATACACAGTCGAAACACATCGGAGTATTAAAAAGTACTTAACCTTTTTTCATTGAACTTAATTCCGTCATATCGTTTAAACTGTTAATATTGTAGTTCATAAATAGGATTATTTCCTTTTACGCATTCATTTCACGAAAATATTCAAGTTTCAAATGTAATACCCCAAAAATTATTTAAAATGGCTTGGTGCTACATTAAATAGACATTACTAAATTATGGATGCAGACGAAGTTGCTATAATAAAGATGAACATGTTCATCTTTACCTTTAATTTCTAATCTTTACCTATAATCTTTACCCATAATTTATATGTGAAGATCTCTGGACTTTCGTCTTCGCTCTCTTTCAAACAAGCAAAGTTATCCATTGCGTTTCTTTCTTCTCCCTTTAGTTTTCTGCAGTTCTGCAGGTGCAGAGACATGTAAATCCACCATAAAGCAGATCTTTAAATAAAATTATATAATTTGGAATTTAATTTGGTAATATTCAAGTTAAATAATGATTATTTATCCGGTTTTTATTTGTTTGTAGTGGAAAATTATTTGAAACTTCGGCTTGGCATATAGTCAAGAATACCAACTTTGAAATAAAATGAGTGGATACAAAAGTGAATATAGCGTTTTATTGGCTCTTTCCAGTGCTGACTAACTAAAAATTACTATAGTTGTTATAAAACTAGGGGTTTTCTTAGACTGTGTTTAAACCATGTAATTTAGATATAGGATAAACTTGAGTTTTTGTAAAAAAAAAAACAACTTAAGCATTGTCTATGAATATGCCCTAATATGTTTTAATATGTTGCTGCCTGTAGTCATAGTATACAGTATTGTATACTGTATACATAACGCTCGTATCTTTTTTTGACGAAAAACAGTACTTTTTCCTCAAAAATTGAAAATAGCAGTATGTCGATAAAAAAAAACAGTATTTTTCGCAGTACATTTCTTTTAATTTTTGTTTATTTTATTTCTTTAAAACATGAAAAAAGGCAAATTAACCATCACCAGGCGATTTATTTCCATTGCTTTTCATTGCTTTTCATAAGCGATATCAGCACTGTTTTGCCGAAATAAGGAAAGGGTTGTTTTGTGAGTCAAGACTAGAAAAAGAATTCCAAATACCGCTGACAAAGTGCAAGAAAAATTTATTGCGGTTATTATTGAATTCCTTTGAGTTTTAGATGCCAATGACGAACCGCTGACTGTTGACATTACTTTTAATGAGTGAAATCAAAGAACTTCATCTCATATATAAAAGTGGTATAAATTTCACCAAGAAATTTTTCATTGAGGAGCAAATTCCCTACTCGGAGATTAACAATGTAAAGATGAAAATATCCCACTGTCATTCACGTTTGCTTACAAGCTCAAAAAACTGCTGATTTGAAGTTCTGTATATCTCAAAATAAAAGCAGTATTTTTGAAAAAAAAAAACAGTACGCAGTTTTACGCAGTTTTTGAGAGCAAAAACCAGTACAATACTGCGAAAAACAGTACATAAACGAGCGTTATGTATACACTATACATATTGAAGGTAATATAACGGGTGATTTTTTAAGAGGTTTAAAACTTTAAAAAAAAAAAAAACACAAAAAATTCAAAAAAATGAATGAAATATTTATTTGAATCAATAGTTTGAACTTTGCAATTTAATGTTTAAAGATAATTTATGCAAATGTTGACCGCGGCTGCGTCTCAGGTAGCCCATCCGCTGAGTCCAACTTTGGCATACTCATTCACACATATCGGCCGGTATCTCACGAATGAATGCATGGATGTTGGCTTCCAGTGCGTCAATTGAAGCGGGCTTGTCCCTATAGACATTAGCCTTGACATACCCCCACAAAAAATAGTCTAATGGTGTCAAATCGCACGATCTAGGCGGCCAATTGACCGGCCCGAAACGTGAAATTAACTGTTCACCAAACTCGCCTCGCAATTGCGCCATTGTTTCGCGTGCTGTGTGGCATGTGGCACCGTCTTGTGGAAACCACATATCATGCAAGTCAAGAACTTCCATTTCGGGCAAAAAAAAGTTTGTTATCATCGCTCGGTAGCGTTCACCATTGACAGTAACGCTGCGATTCGCATCATCTTTGAAGAAATATGGCCCAATAATGCCGCCGGCCCATAAACCGCACCAAACAGTGGCTTTTTCGGGATGCATTGGTAGCTGTTGCAATGCTTCTGGCTGATCTTCACTCCAAATGCGGCAATTTTGCTTATTTACGTACCCATTCAACCAAAAATGAGCCTCATCGCTGAACACAATTTTTCGATAAAAAAGCATTTCGAACATTTCGAACCGAGCACGAAATTTGATAGTAAAATTCAATAATTTGCAAGCGTTGTTCATTTGTAAGACGATCCATGGTTAAATTGCAAACCAAACTGAAGCTGTTTGACAGTGACACAAGGTACTAAACACACGTCAGCTGTCAAAACTAGTGTTGCCAAAACCAAACCAGCTAAAAAATCACCCGTTACATACTTCGAGTTTTCATTTTGACAACCTTGGGAGTATGTGTATAGGTACTGTGGTCTGCAACCTACAGTAACTTTTTTTTACACACAAAAAGTCGGCCCAACATTTTAAAACCTTTATAATTTTTAAACAATGATTTAAAAAAAAAAACTGCATTTTATTCAAAGGATATTTATTTAAATGGTTTTTAATTAAATTGCCCATATAAATGTACCACCACCTCTTAGAATATATAGGTATAATTCTACGTATTCAAATTTGCTACATATTTGTCTGTAACTTGTATAGTATACGAAAACGAGACAAAGGAAAAGACAAACAAACAAATTTTGTGCACTCATAATTGGAACTTTTACTTGCAAGTATTGGTTTCGTGTAAAAATAAAATTCGACAGGTTTAAATCAAACCTGACATTACGACCATATAAAAGTTTAAAAAGTCTGTTTCGTTAAGACCTGTGCAGATGTGCGTATGTACGTTTGTCTAATGTGCACCGAACTGCAGCCAAAACAGTTTGTCAGATTTACTTCAAACTTCGTGTATAGCATTTTTTTGTGATTACCTAGAGTAGAAATTCGAACTTTTATTTTTTAGCTAAGCTATATGATAATGATGGGTACCTCCCATATAACGGTTTAAGTTTTTCCAAATTTTCTCGAAAACGGTTCGAACGATTTTGATAAATTTTTGAATTTGTTATATTTGGAGTTTGGTTTTAGTTTTTCTAAATTTTCCCGAAAACAGTTCTAACGATTTTGATAAATTTGTGTAATGGTATATTAGGAGTGTGTTTTTGATTTTAAAAGATTTGATTTTTAAAGGTTTTGCACAAGTTTGGCCATAACTTGATAACGGCTGAATCGATTTGATTTTCTAATATGCTTTACCTTCAAACATAATTTATGAAATTGAGATTGAATTTTTTTAACACCATAAATTGCTGCAAGGACAAGTTCGTGCGACCCCAGTCGTGAATTTTATTTTTATATGAAATATTGTAAAACAAATTCTATACAGAAAGTTAGCTTAACATTTCACCTAATTTTTAATATCTAAAAATAAATATTACAAATTCGATGAATATTGTATATCTATAGCTGTAGGTAGCCATTTTACTGCGTAACTTTCTTTATACAGAAACATTTTTGCTGATAGTTTTTTTATCGAAAAATATAACAGTACAAATGTTCGACTAATAATTCCTTTATCAAAGCAATGGATGTATTAGTGTTCAAACATTATATTTTTATGAAACGCTTTCTTATTAGTTCATTTTATTAGAGCTTAATAAAATAATAGATTACTATGGTATTATTAGTATAGACTAATAGTTTTATGAAATAGCGCCTTGGTTGAAGTAAAAGCCTAACTTCTTTCACCTTTCCTCATTCTCTAAGACCCGCATATACACGTAGTTCAATAGACTCATTTGTCCCTTAAATACACTGTATACCTGCACGTACAGTATTAGTGTACTCTATATGGGTGCATAAACGAACCCCCAAATCGAATTGAACTGTGTTCTTCCAATGGTCCTTTTAAACATATTTTATTCACAGGAAATGTTCTGATGAGAAGATACGCCATTATCAAGATCAGAATATCCTATTTCCCTTGATGATGAGCCAACTTCGTGCAGCTTTAAGAAAATCACCATACCAATAACTTTATCTAGATGCAGAAACACACCTAGGTATGTATGTACTATGGTACCTTCGCGCATCGTTTCGTCCTGGCAAGTGGCAACCGAAGGTTCTACTGTCTATATTACGATGGTTTGGTCACTTTTCTAGGTGCAGGTGCGATGCATTTTACAATTACAATTTAGTGTAAACGTATAGTGTAATATTGAAATACTTCTTCTACCTACATACTTCTTTTTATTTCTACTTCTGGTTTTTATTTACACACATGACCTCAGGTAAGGAGACAGAGGCACATGCATTTTAAAATATTCATTCCATCCGTCCGATGCATGGGGAATTAGTTCATTTGTGGTTTAATATTAAAGTAGATTTAATGGCGGGAAGAAGGATTTTCGTTTGTCATGATGTATGCAGTATGCGTATGCTGCTATGCGTATGCGTAAGACAAATTCGCTTTCATTTGAATGAATGACAGACGCAAATTCTGCTAGGGGATTGTTTTCCTGTGAAGCTTGTGGTATTAAGATGTGATCTTGAAATGATATAAAATGCATAATGTAGGTAATGAAGAACAAAAAAAGTTTTTTTTTTCAGAAACAAAATCATATCCTATTTTATCCTATGCATCTTACGCTGCATTTTCTCAACAGATAAATTTAGCGATACTTTTTGTTTTTGAAAACATCTTCGACCGTAATTTTTGAAGAATTTAATTTTATTCTTCTTTATTATTTCAAACATTTATAAGTGTCATGATGGCACTGTCATCGCATGCAACCGACTCTTTTTTGGTATTTTTAAGAATTGATCAATCTGAACCAGATGCTGAATTGGATTGATTTCAAAAAAATATCATTAAATTAAAAAAATAAATTACCAAACCTCCATTCAGCGGTATTCATCTTCGTGCGAAGGTTGCTGATGCTGATTGCTGATGTTAAGTTGTGTATAAAAGGTATCTGTTTCAATTCTTTTTAAACTTGAAACTGATACCCCCGGACAAAATGGCATGGAATACATAATGCCCATAACCGAATCCCCTTGCCCCTGTGCTGTGTTCTTATTGGTGCGGTGTCTTGGGTTTCACAAGTCGTAAATCTAAAAAACAGAGAGAATGTTTGTGCCTTCTCGGGTTCGTGTCTCTAGTATCGTAGTCACATGGCAGGGGCATCATCATAAGCTGGGTCTGTGAACGAAACGAACGATTGACGAAATGTGAGTGTGTTGGTTTAGTGTTTTTTTTCTGCTTTTTAATTAATTGATTTTTCCCATTTGGCATCAATTTCATGTAGCACAAATCAGAAATTAAAACCAAAACATAAATTGATATCATGATGACGACGATGGCGCACTCCATGTCAGGGCCGTAACTAGGATTGAATTTAAGGTAGGGCATCGCTGGTTGAAGGTAGGGCGGATGTAAATATGTTATTTGATCTGATTTAAGAGTAAAGGTAAGGTATATTTCTTAATTCTAGGGAGGGGAGGGGTGGTAAATATTTAATTGCAATACATTCATTAAATTGATTTTATGTTACTACCAACAGGTACCTGTGCGTTTTTACGGAGGAACAAGCGCCGAAGTATATAATTTCTTATATTTAAGCTTCTCTCACAAAAACGTCGCGTTTTACGCGATAAAAATATGCCTTATATTTTAAATTCCAGATATTTATTTTGTTTTAAAAATATTGTTAATACTTAAAGATTTTTCGAATTGTTTTCAAGTCATGAACCATTGTAAATTGTTGCTGATATAAAAATGTTAACAGTAACTTTTCAATAAAAAACAATATTTGTTTTATTTATTGTCACTGGCTATATAATTTTTACTTGCGATTATAGGTAGTATAAGGCAAGTTTTGTATTCGTAAAAAAAAAGTTTTGAGATAACAATCAAACATGACATTACAAAGATAGAGAACACGAAAAAAAAGTAGGTCTGACAATTCTGTCTGCCTGTCTGTCTGTCAGTCTGGACACCTACGGCCTAAACGGTTGGGCCGATTTTCTTCAAACTTGGTACTCTGTATTTTTAGAGTAATATGTACAGGCATATTTTTTATTTTTATCCTAGGTCTGAAAATATCGTTGCCTGACATATAAACGTAACAGATAATTCAATTTTTATCGAAAAAAAATCGATCAATTTTGATAAAATTTAACATGACTGATTTTTTTAAAAACGGTGATGTTTTTAGACAAAAACATTTTTACAACTAGATTTTTAACGGTACCTGCCATACAAGCGTTTAAGACAATTCCCCATTTTTCTCGTAAGAAATACGATCGATTTTTATAAAATTTCGTACAATGGATTTGTAGACAAAGGTTGTGTTTTTAATTTTTTCAGAATAAGTTTACTTATTAACGGTAGGTACCTGGCAAATAAGCCTTAAGGACAATCCAATTTTTCTCATAAAACATACGATCGAATTTGATAATATTTAGTGTGACTGATTTTTTTCCAATAAGAAAGTTTCTCGTTAGAAATTTATTTTCAAAATCACCTTATTAACGATACTTGTCAAACGCTACAGAAAATCTAATTGTTCTCGAAAAAATACGATCGATTTTGATAAGATTTTGTGTGACTAATTTGTTGCAAATGACGGAGTTTTCAGTCAGAATTTTTTTTTCAAAATCACCTTATTAACGGTACCTGCTATATAAATTCTATTGAAAATCCGATTTTTTCTCGAAAAAATACGATCGATTTTGATAAGATTTTGTGTGACTGATTTTTTGCCAGTAAGGAAGTTTTTCGTTTGATTTTTTTTTTTCATTTTTTTATAAAATTTCGTAGGTACAATGGATCTGTAGCCAAAGGTTGTGTTTTTATTTTTTTCAGAATAAGTTTACTTATTAACGGTACCTGGCAAATAAGCCTTGAAGACAATTCAATTTTTCTCGTAAAACTGTGACTGATTTTTTTCCAATAGGTAATGAAGTTTTTTGTTAGAAATTTATTTTCAAAATCACCTTATTAACGATACCTGTCATATAAACGCTACAGAAAATCTAATTTTTCTCGAAAAAATACGATCGATTTTGTGTGACTAATTTGTTGCCAATGACGTAGTTTTTAGTTAGAATTTTTTTTCAAAATCACCTTATTAACGGTGCCATAAAAACGCTATAGAAACTATTTTTACTTCCGATTAATTATTATAGTTTCTTGCTTAGTATCCTATCCTACGTCAAAGGTTAGTAATTTTACACAAGAGCAAGTTTGTCCGACCCAGTCGTGCCTTTTATTTAATTAAGTATTTGATAAATTTTTGTAGGGTTCCATATAAGTTTTATGAAATAAAAAACTACTTTTTAAAAAGGTTTACAATTATTTATTTAAAAGAACGCTTCACAATTGAGGGAGAGTTCGACCTCTTGTGCTGGTGGTGTAACTAGAAGTGTCTTGCTTCGTTGCATCCAAATAACATCTTGGCATCGTATCTGGGATGTCCCGATGTTATCTGGTGACGCTCAGCCATTTTGGACGCTGTATTTTTAGTAATTTTCCGTTTTTGTTGAGCGTCGTCTTTTTGATATCTTTCTGTTGTTTATTCTTAGTTCTATTTTTAGAACTTGAGCGTCATCCGTTGTTTGGGCTCTAGTGGTTTCTCGAATAAACCAACGCTTGGGTCTTCGTTCGGGTTTGATAATGCACATGTAACTCTCCATTTTTCAAAAATTCTCCCGAAAATCTAAGAAATGTTCTACCCTCTGACTTTTGAAAAGGACAGCACTTAAAACTACGCGTTTAGTCTCCGTGTTGATGTCACCAAACAATTTTGTCCATCAATGTTTTTTTAACTTTGAGATTAATATTTTTTAATTATTGCATTTTATTAATTTAAAAAAATTAAAAAAATATTTCATATTCATTAATATCACCAAGTTTGACTTTTTTTTTATATTAAATGAGAATAGAAGTGTTTCCTTTTTCCTAAAAAAGGTGAAAATAGGACTCTTGGAAATAGGAAATTTTTCACAATTTGTGGAATGGAGTACACTAGTTGATAAAATGATAATGGTATTTAATGTAGGGCATCGTATGAGCATATGAAATTCAAATCAAATCGACTAAGAAAATGAACGACGGTTGGCACTTTCTTGTTGAATGAACAAAATCGTACCGAACAAATAGTTGACTGTTGATGGCATTTTTTAAGTTAGGGCATCAAATGATCCATTCAAATTCACAGGTTTAAATCAGTAAAGAACGAACGATGGTAAAATGAATAAAATACAATATGAAAATCGTGGAGAATAGTTGATGGTATGGATTTGTAAGGTAGGGCATTGCAGTTTTAAGGTAGGGCATTGCCCCCGAATGCCCTACCGTAGCTACGGCTATGCTCCATTTGCCTTGCCCGCTTGCTCGCTTTTGCACCATCAGCAAACCAAGGTATGTTCAAGACCAAGAGGCGATGGAACGATGATGATGACGACGAGGTCGCACCTCGCACCTGAGTTTTTGTAATTGATCCACTAACTGCACTCTGACTCTGACTGTCGACAGTGTAGAGCTCTGGTCTGATCTCTTATGGTGGCTGAGAAGAAGAGATAGGTGCCCTTTTCTATATTGTTTATTTAGTTGTGTGAATGCGGTGTTGAATTAGATGCTCTTCGTGTGGCTTTTCGAGCTGAATGTGGGTAGTGTTTTCATTTTTTCATATGTAGCTATAGTTAATTTAATTATTATTGTTTTTGGACAGTAGAAGCTGATTACTGAAATATAAGCAGTACCTATTTTTGGAGTAACATTCACACGTGTTCACTCAAGAACACACACATTTTGTATTTAAAATAATTTCAGATAAATTGTAAATAGACGGAGAGCCAGAGACAAAAATACTTACGTCATTTGATAACGAAAATAATTAGCCTTAATAACATCTTCCAACAAGTGTGATAATTAATCGGGAAGTCTGCCTACCCTTCGGTGGTGGGTTTGGCCACCATGTACCGTTAAAGTTATAAAATGTATGCGGAAATTTTTGTTCGATGCAAACCAATAATGGGATCTTGTATAAAAGGAAAACACAAGCATATTTGACTCTAAGGAGGGCCAGGGGCCCTATCTCCCACCCCTTTTCGCCGGGAGTGGCAATTTTCTAAAAAATAAAATTAATTTAATGTTTGGAAAATTCCACCTTCTGGATGAACGGGGGGACGGGGGAGAAAGACCTCCCACTCTGTAGTGAAATATGCTTGTATTTTATCTCTTTATAAGATCCCATTACTATAGTTTGCAAACGACAAAATTTTCCCATACAAGCCCCATACAATTTTTAACACCTTTAAGGGTGGCCACAACAACCACTGGAGGCTTGGCAGACTTCCGGATTAGTTATCACACGTGCTGGGAGATGATAATAAGACTTATTATTTTCGTTATCATATGACGTAAGTAAAAATACTCACGTTTGATAACAATGGTCATTTGTCTAAATGTTGCTAGCTGTTAGACTAATGCCAAGTTTCACCAAAATACACCTAAAAGCATTTTAGTTAACGGAGTAATAACATTTATTGGATTTTAACTTAAAATGGTTTGCACCAACATTAGGAAGTGCATTTTTAAAAATGAGGAAATTTGATGGCAACCACGGATTTTTATTCACCACATATGGGTCTCTTTCATTAATACACTGGTGTTGTATTTCAAGATTATTTCGACCCAAGTACCTTCATTTTTATATAACCAAATCCAGTTCTCCTCATCAACTCGTACAAATCAAATTGTAATACCTTCACACACTTCCCTTGTTTCTGAGCGCCAGTTTTTGATTAACGTTGCTCGCCTTTGGAACTCTCTACCTCATCAGCTAAGAAGAGCAAATAACTTAACGTGTTTTAAGCGTGACTTGCTAACATATTTGTCTACCGTATAAGTTTGTATTTTATTTGGTATTAACTTGTCTTTTGCTTCATTTGGTGCCAGTATTAATTTTTAAATTTGGTGCTAGTATTAATTTTTAAATTAATATTATAATAATAAAAGTGTATTTTGTAACTATATATATATATTTTTTTTTCTTATAAATATTATAAATGTATCTTCTTTTTTTTTTTGTCTATCTTTTCTTTTTGTAAATCAATTAAAAGTCCTTTTCTTAGGCTTAATCAATATAAAAGATGTATATCTTAAGATTAAGTTCCTTATTCGAAATAAATAAATAAATAAATAAAGCTGGAATTCAAATTAATCACAAAAAAAAAAAAACTTAGATTAGCTAAAGAACTATTAGCATCAGAAGTCTTAAGAAACATAATTTTTTTAATTTTTGGACTTATACCGGATGGATGGATACAAGTACAGGTTGTAATATCTTAGAAAAACTGAAAAAATGCTACTCTCCAAAAACCATATTAAAAACGCATTAATCTTCTGAAATAACGTTTTATGAACCGTTGAAAGTACAAACTGATTCGTGAAACCCGAAAGAATTTTCATTGGTCCATAAAACATTTTTCCAGAAGATAAATGGGTTTTTAGCTTTTTGGAGAGTTGCATTTTTTCAGTTTTTTTTAATTGTTACGTACCTTCATCCTTCTTTGCGGTATAAGTCCAAAACAACTGTTTTGTAAGACGAATTTTGAATTCCAGCTTTAGACTTTAAAGCGTCACACGTGGCTGTCTTTTTTTATGCTTTTTTTTTTGTTTTCTAACCCGAACATGGTTAGAAGTTGGGACGCAATTAGTTTTGTTGTCTTAATCGTTTAGAAGAAATCCATCAATTATACTTTGCAACAATAGATGTTCTCCCTCTAATACTTAGTTCTGTCGATTTGTGATTTTTTGTGCAAAATGGAATCTGTAGGAATTGGACATAATGATCTTATCCTAAAAATTTAAGATAAATTATAATAATTTTCCCAAGCACAAAAAAACATTTGTCAAAATACTTTTGTCATTAAAAAAAAGCAACCATAGCTGCCCTACTGCACAAAACTTGCCAAACGATTGAAATTGAATAACTACTGATTAGTCATAACAAAGTTTTTGAATAACTGTTAATTTTAAGTCTTTAAATTTATCCGTTATTAAATATTTTCGTTAAAAGAAACATTAGATTTTTGTCAAAATAATTAATTATGCCGACCACTGTAGGTACCTCATCTGCCTTTTTGTCTGGAATTGAATATCCAACAAAGAATGCAGAAATAAAATATCACATAGCGACTGATCTGAGACTAAGAAAAGTGAACCGTTTCGACTTCTATAATAATTAAACGTCATCCATGGTTTTGCAGATTTTTTTTTTGGCTGCTTCAGCTACCACGACAACCCAGACTCCAGAGTCTTGAAGCTTCTCCACGTTAGATTTTCGTTTCTCTTTTATAATAATAAAATTTAATGCACACTGATACCGGCGGAGCTATTGAATTTCTGCTTAAATCTCAGTTTCAATAGGTATAATGATGGAATGGCGCAGGAAAATTTATATCCTTATCGGGCATTAAATGAAAACTTTTTTTGTTTTGTTTTCATTTTTTGGTTTGGTTGTTTTTGTTTCTATGATAATAAATGTTCTCTAATGTTGATGGTAATGGAAGAGTTTATTCCCATATACATTTTTTTTTGAAAAATTATGAGAGATATTCTTTCTATTTTACCTTAAAAGTTTTGTGAACAGGGTGGCTCAAAATCACCGCTTTTGTTTTGCTGCTATATCTAGAAAATTAATTAAATTAACTTTATAAATGTTTGCTAAATTTAAACTTCTTTTTTTCATTACAAAGCTTGATCGAACTGTCCAAACCTCCCAAAAGCCTGCATTACAGTCTAGGGGTATAATAATTATCTGACAATCGTTTTGAAGGTCTCCAAGTTTGAATGCAGTTTTGTATGGGCAGGGGAAATTAATCAATTTTCCCTAAAAATTTGACTTTAAATGCAAACAAAATTATTCAAATAATTATAATTATAATTCACAGTTATTATAGCAAAACAAACATAAAACAGTTAGGATTATTATTTTGATTACAGAAGCGTCTGTTTTTAAAATTCAAACATCTGTTATTCTTTATAGTCTAGGAGAAAAATTAGTGAAAATTATGGCAAAAAAATGCGAAGTTCCTCCCTTTCGTACCTGTTGGGCTACCAATGTTCAAACAACCCTAAAATATGAAATACACTACTGATTTGGGTGAAATGTGTCCCAGTTCGTAGTTTTACTATTTCTAACGGTTTTTTCTCACAAGAAGTGCAGCTGTGGGTATATAAAAAAGTCTAGTCACGTTTGTAAGGTTGCGGTTTATGGAGGTTTTTCTGAATTTTCGCAAAATAAATTAAAATTGAGCTTTTATAAGTGTTTTACCAGTATAAAAAGTGATAAAAAAGTTATTTTGTGTTTTTGTGTATTGATATTAAATAATGTAAGTGAAGATTTGTTCGATATTACACTTTTTTTTATCATTATTCAAGTCTGGGTTATATGTGTCCCAATAGGATTTTTAGGTGGGACATATGTAACCCAATAGGCATTTTGTTACTCATTTTCTAATTCAAGTGATTTTTTAATTTTCACTAGCAGTTAACAAAATGGCAAGGAGAAATGCGCCCATTCAAATAACTTTTTCTGATGACGACGATGGTGACTTTCGTGGTAGTGACAGCGACTTTGAACCGTCAGACAATGCATCTTTTTCAGAAGAGGAAGATGACAGTTCGTCAGAAACCAGTGAAGATACCGACATTCTTCCGAACACCAGTGTAACTGAAGGTAATACAATTTGGTCGAATCCAGAACCTTCTTTTGAGCCCCGATTGAATGTAAGTCATAACCGAGATTCGTCTATAAATGATAAATTTAATCGTAATGATACGATACTGGAAATCTTTAAAAAAATATTTCCGCAAAGTTTGTTCAATTATATTGCGCAATGTACCAATGAGCAATACAAATAATGCAAAAAAAAAAACCCAAAGCCAACAAAATAAAACTTACAGATGAGGGCGAAATCAAAATCGTGATAGGGTGCATGCTGATAATGTCTTACAATCGAGTGCCTTCTACGAGGCATTATTGGTCAAAAAATGATTCTCTACGTAACGAAGCTATAAAAAATGCAATATCCCGCGATCGCTTCATGAATATTATCTCAAAAATGTATTTCGCCCCCCCTGAAAAGCCTGAAGGGGCAGGAAAAACATACTACATTGATGATGTAACCGAATGTCTCAAGAGTCGGTTTTTGAAATCTCGACAAGACAGCCCCTTCCAGAGCATTGACGAGTCAATGATTAAGTTCAAAGGTCGTTCGTCGCTCAAGCAATACATGCCTCTAAAACCTACTAAACGTGGCATACAAATGTGGCTGCGTTGCGACGCTCTAAGTGGACACACTTATGATTTTAATATCTACAGCGGACGAGAAGAAATAGTGCAAGAAGGTACGTTAGGGGAACGTGTTGTCAACACTTTGGCCGAAACAATCACAGAGGGAGATGTTACCCTTTGCTTTGATCGCTTCTTTACAAGTTCATTTGCTTGAGAGCCTAAATCATGCTGCCCTGGGAACTGTAATGGCGAACCGCAAAAATTTGCCTAAATTCGACAAAAATTTAAAAAAAGGTGAATCAGTTTTCAAGGCTAGCAATACAGGTCCCATTTTCAGAAAATGGCACGACACTAAGGAGGTTTCCGTTTTGAGTAACTGCCATTCCTCAAACATAGTCCAAGTGAATAAGAAACTTAAAAATGGAGAGCAAATAAACATCCCATGTCCTGAACTTATAAAATTTTATAGAGAAGTAATGGGTGGAGTTGATCGAGCAGATCAACTAGCTGGATTGTACGAGTTGGACCGAAAGTCTACCAAATGGTGGAAAAAAGTTTTTTATAGACTTTTGATGATGAGTGTTGTGAATTTACTCATCATTCAATCTAAACTCATACGAGCGGAAACACCTCTCATAGGATTCCTTGTAGATTTAGCAGAAGATCTTATATCCGAAGGAAAACTATCTGCCAAGATCTATCGGTCAGCCAGATCTGGGTGTATATCCAGAAAGAGAAAACGGATGTCTGCAGTCCACCTTCCTGTAGAGGGAGCAACAAGAAGACGTTGCACCAATTGCAGCGCAAATAAACGAGAGAAGCGTACGAAAACTATTTGCGAGGAATGTCAAATTCCATTATGCAAAGACTGCTTTGCCACTTTCCTTACACTACCTGTAACAAAATGAACTAATAAAAAATATTTATTCAGAAATGGTTTTTATGAATTTGATTTTATAATTCCCTGTTGGGTCATATATGTCCCATCCAGCGCCCCCTATGAACAAACTTTGAACTTTTTTGCTGGAAATGTTTTAAAAGTAAGTCATTTGATCGGCTCTGTCCAATTTTTTTCGTAAAAGTTTAATAACGGCATTCCGGTTCGAAAGGGTTAAATTCATACTCTGGCAGAGAAATATGCATATGCTCTTCAAGATTCATTTCATTTCATTTATTTCATTTAATCTTTCACAATGGACTTAAACACCTATTTCAGCAAAAGTTAAATTCAAATACATTTATCTGTAATCATAGAAAAAAATCAGTTTAAAGTAAAATGTCTGAACAGAAATTAAGGTCGTGTGTGAATTGGGTTAAAATTTTGGGTAAAATTTTCTATCACGACTAAATTTTGACGTTTGGCTCGAGGTTGGATAAAATTAGCCATTTGCTTAACCTTTCTATGGACAAAGTTTTAGCCTTGCTGAAATGAGGTAGGTAAATCGTTCTCTAGCTCTCCGTCTATTAGGTTAATGTTAGTTTGTTTAATTTAAGATTCAAAATCTTTTTGTGGAAGTTTTTTTTTATTTTGTTCAATTTTCTGTGAAGTGTATGGGCTGTGAAATTGTTTTTAATTTTCGATGTAACTAGTATGATCGACATGATTTGGCATGATGACGCCATATTCTCTACACGAAAGAAGAAATTTCAGCCGTTCTTTTTGTTTCATTAGTTTATTCTGCTGCTTGCTTTAGTACTGTAGAAGTCGGGAAAATCCGAAAATCCGAATCTGATTAACAAATATTAATAATAATAAAACAGTACCTACATATTTACGTATTGTTGAAAATGTTCACTAAGAAAAACTTAGTTTGCCTATAAAATAAAAGAATTAAGTAATTTGGGCTCTTCAGAATCTTGAAGAGCGTATATCTGCCAAAGTACGAATTTTCACGAATTACGCATTTTTTTTTGTTTATACATATCACGAATTTTGAGCTAATGTTTTTCAGTGGAGCCACCAGGTCACCCGTTGGCTATACTGAACGTAAACGATGACACGAATATCGGCCGGTCAACAGATAATTCAACGGAGACAAAGAAACTTTCATCTGATTGTTAGTTTCCATTGGATTATCTGATGACCGGCCGATATTCGTGTCATCATTGATGTTCCAGTGGAGTATCCGGGTGAAGAGGGCTTAAAAAGAGAAGCCGACATTTTTTTTTTAAATAAATACTGGCTCCGATCTTCGAGTACCATTTATTCTAATAATTTTTATTTATTTTTTTTCATTCAACTAAAAATTTATAATTGCACTTTGAATAATAGTTAATAAGTACATCCTGAAAATTGCTTTTTCGTTACCACATGGCGTGCTTGTGTTAGGTGCCGGTTATAGCGATCAGGAAAACGCATCAGGAAAAATGTTCGAATAGATCTTTTATGTCGTTTTAAATCGATTTTAAACACAAATACTACACTAATCGACTACAAACAACTCAAAGAATTTTTTTTGCTAATAAATTTTACTATAGAATAATTATTTATTGTTTAAAATGTATTTCTTTATTTTCCTGACGAAAACTAATTTTTCGTGCCAGCTGATTCACATTTAAAAAAAATGGAACAAATCGTTCCAATTATTTGAGTTCAATTTTCACTGGTTCCACTGACAGATTTCTGTCAGATAAAGTTTTTCGTGTGCATTTCAATCAGGAAAACAGCCTGTTCACTGACACATTTTTCCTGATCGCTATAAACGCACTTCAGGAAAAAAATCCTGTTCTCATTTGTTTCTACTTTTCCTGATGGTTTTTCCTGATCGCTATAACTGGCCCCTTACATTCAATGTTCCTAGTTAATCTTATTTTGACTAATATCAAGTAGCACCCAATGTCGGGTTTGTTCCTAGCATATACATACATATAGGCACAACTACAATACTTTACTGTTTAATGGATCATTTCTTTATCTCTTTATATTACATGTTAGTACATGTTTTTAATAACGTAGATCAGCTTTTTGTGTGATGTGCGTTTAAGGGATTAAATTGTAATGTTTTCTTCCCACCTTGAAAAGAACCCATCTTCCCGAGATTCAGATGGTTGAAGATTGTAGGACTTTACTGTAAACTCAACGATGTACTTGCAGGAATACAAAAGTGATAATGACATACCATCTAAGCTCAAATCCATGCCATTGTATTTGTATGTGCTAAATGTGACTTTGTTAAAACCTTCAACTATTGGTGTGACCCACAGTCTTTGGCTTATTACGCAGTCACGTTTTTTCAGTTTCAATTTACACAAAATTATGTACCTTTCTCTCCATTTGCAATAAGGTAGGTCTGCCTTAGCCTAACTGTCAGATGTTTGACACTCCACATGAGCACAGCTACTGTGTTATACTTATAAGTTATAAGTTATAACTATATATATAAATTTGAATCGTTTTCATATTTTAATTTAATATTTAATTCTTATGCTGCGCTACTGCGGTTATTTGTACGTGTAATATATCTAACCTACTGACCATAGTCACGTCACGCCTAACTGCACCTCTTCAATGGATCTGCCATAAGGACCATAATTATTTTTGTCACCTCTTTTCCTGCACATGCGGCAGGCGAATGTATGGTTGCGACACCGTTCGTTACGCGTTACAACTTAAACATAGGAAAAGCACTTGGTTCGCCCTACGCGACACAAAAAGAGCTATTAAGGCTACGATTACACTTTGATGTTCATTCTTTGCTGCATTAGATGATGGGTAGATGTGTAGATAGATGATGCATGTGAAACTGAAACATTACACTCGTTATTATATCGACTTTCAGTGAATATAATGTGAACACATAAGCCTTGAAAGTATCGCTTTACATGTACTATGTAAAATAATCTTTAAGTCTGTGTATGAATATGAACTCTATCAATTAGTGAATAGATGAGGTATGTCAACGGAAGGTGTCATATGAAGCGTCATGATTTTACGTTGCTGGCTCAAAAGAAAACGACAACGATGGTGATAATGCGGCGACAACGTTGATAGAAATGACAACTCGCAACGACGACGACGACAAACGAGTGCATGCAGTTTGTCTTCAATTACTCGGGTATTAGGTTACCTGTGAGCACCGCGTCAAGTAACTTAAAGGTGGGAAGTAGGTGACACTGATGGAAGTATAGTTCGCACGGGGAGTTTATTTTTCTGTTACTGTCATTATTTATTTTTTATTTTATTTTCTTTTGCAAATATTGATGTCGCGAGGGTGTCAGCGCTTTGTTTTTATTTCATGTGAATTAGCGGTGTAGAATAACTGCAAAACAAAAGCCTGACAGACATTGGATATGGAATTTCTCTATGTACATATATGACAGCAGCATTATGTATGTATGAGTAGGGTAACCTAATATCATACTATAACTATTTCAGTGTAAGGGTTGAAAAGAATTGGAATACGAGACTAAGTTGTAAGAGATAAACTTAATTCGATATGAGGGCTAAATTCTTTAGATAGTGTCATTGGTGAAATCAAATAAGTCGACAATGGAAACGAGAACTTATTTTAAATTAAATTAAAACTACGAGTGTAACCGGGACTTTATTTAGATAAATGTCAATGGAAGAAGTGTCATATTTATTTATATCTCTAAGTCGTGTTTTAATGGTAATTTTTATTTAGTCAGCACTGGAAAAAAAACCAATAAAACGCTATATTCACTTTTGTATCCACTTTTTTTTATTTTATTTCAATGTTGGTATTCTTGACTATATGCCAAGCCGAAATTTCAAATAATTTTATGGATGTGTCTGCAAAGTATGGCTATTTGTACACATATGCTTTGTTGGTCAACTTGTACCCCACTTCCACTACAAACAAATAAAAACCGGATAAATAATCATTATTTAGCTTGAATATTACCAAATTAAATTCCAAATAATATAATTTTATTTATGGCCAGTTTTTCCAAACACTTTTAAATATTTATTGGGTTGTTAAATCTTAAAATGGCATTTTTTAAATTCACCAACCATTTTCATTTTTAAAAGGGCCAATAAACTAAAGTCGCATTTTGTTCCAAATAAATTTTAAAGGCGTCTTAAAAATGCAAGACAAAGAGAACTACATTATATTCACTGAACTACAAAAGAATCCGCAGCACATAATCGATGTTATTAACTAAGAGGAACAACAATTGTTGAAAACTTTGTCACGAAATCGAAATCTTCTCAATTGCAGAATCACAAGGCTTGGCGATGGTAAAGTCATTCCTGCTGGTGTGGCATTTGGTCTTTTTTAAGGCACGTATAGTTTCCCTGTTGATCGCACCCAACTAATGGCAGAAGAGAAGAACCTTCACAATGATATGGACGGCTACAAAACTGCCAAACAAAACTCCTACATTATTTGAGACGATCTCGCAGGCTCTGATTCGTCACGTCAAGAAAGATGAGATGAGGATCATCTTAAAGAAATAGAAGAAAACTCGATGATAATGTTATTGAAAAGGCAAAGGAAATTAGTCAGGTTAATTTCAATACTTCAGTGATTGTGCAACAGTTAGAAGTTGGAAACTTCAATAAAAAATAAACATTAATTTTTTGCAATGAATAAAGTCTATTAAGACTACTTAATTTTTTTTTTTAACTATTTATACTTCTACTTCAGATCAAAGTATTTTTTGTTTTATTCAATCCATTTGATGGCTACCGCTACGGTGAAGTTCTCAGTAATAATTGTTGGTGGTTTCCAGAATAAGTTGGAGATTTTAAATTTGAACTGAAAACCTTTTTAATCGTCCAAATGAAGCAAGTAGATTCGGAATAAAAATACTATGATTACATATGTAGCAATTTAAAAAAATTTCTTGAAATTTTGTGAAATTTAATGATAAACCACCTTGTGATTCCAAAACTACTTGCTTCATTTGGATGATTGAAACTGTTTTGAGTTCCAATTTAATTTCTCAAACTATTCTGCAAACCAAATCAAATTCAAAAAAATATTAAAAAAAAATCATATAAAAGTTATTTGTCATGTTTTTTGAAAATTTAAAAAGGCAACATTACTTCTATATGATATTTTTTCGAAATAGTTGGGCAAATTGAAAACGGTATTCAGAATAAGTTTGAAAACTTAAATTGGAACTCAGAACAGTTTCAAGAAGAAATTTCTTGAAATTGGTACTTATACCATGCATTTATTCCGAAACTATTTGCTTCATTTGGATAATTGAAGCTGTTCTGTATTCCAATTTCAGTTCTTTAAATTTTTCTGTAAACCAATTTAATATCGACCAATTATTTCAAAAAAAAAAATTACATAAAAAATTTCTGAAAATTTAAAAATAGCATAATTAATTTTAGATGACTTTTTTTTTAAATAGTCATCCGACGGTTTGAATTGGTTTTTAGAATAAGTATGAGAACTCCAACTGGAATTGAGAACAGTTTCAATCATCTAAATGAAGCAATTAGTCTTCGAATGACCAGGTGGTTTATCGGACGATTTTATAAGATTCCTTAAAATCAAAACACTTTTTTTTTAATTGATAGGTACTTATACCACAGTTTAGTTAAAAAAGTTACATAAAGTTCACAAACAACTTCAACTTATTTTATGAAAATTTAATTAAATTAAATTGCTGATGACTTTATTAAGTTTCTTCAGATTTTGGAGGAAAAAATAAAGTGCAATCTGATCTGTTTTCATCTTAAAAAATACTTTGTTTAATATATTTAATTTTTATATCTTTATTTTAATATATTTGCTTACATTTGTCTCCCTTCATCATTTTGTTGGCGAAATAATGGGTAAATATCAAGTTTTACTCCAAATACCTACATCTTTACTGGAATATTTTATGATCAATGTCAGAAAAATCTGTCTTTTATGATTTTTAACAGATTTCATAACAGATTTAGCGTGCCGAATACCAAATCTGTTATTCATAAAAGATTTTTTGACAACTCAAACTTTTGTATGGAAACTCATAACAGAATAACAGAATAAAAGATCTCGCCGAATAGGCCTAATTATGTATGTGCTCAAGTCTGTTTTCAGGGTAACAGAATAGACATTTAGTAAATGCAAGAACCTCCAAATGTGTTATTCACAAATTTCGTTGGATGGCTGGGGGCCTATAATACGAAAATACAAGTACTTGTACTTGTAATAAAATATATGAAATGCATAATGAAAACACTTGTATTATAATGCATATGAAAACACTTGCATTACATTTTATATATGAAATGCATATGAAAACACTTGTATTACAAGTACTTGTAGTTTCGTGTTATAGGTCCCTGGTGAGAAAATTAGAATTATCGGTTTTTGCCAAAAAACAACTTTTTCAAATATCGTTTTTTTTTAAATTTTGTTTGCAGTATTATTCAGGTTTAGCAGTAGTTTTCGTCAAAAACGATTCTATTGTAGGTGTCGTTAATAAGCAGATTCTGAAAAAAAATTCAGACGAAGGATATCACCATTGGCAACAAAAAATCACTCATGTAAAATTTTATCGAAATTTAACTTATTATTATAAAATGTAAATATAAAAATGGAATTATTGGTTACGCTTGTATGGTAGGTACCACTATTTTTATACCTAAAAAATTAGTCCAGGGATATTTCTCTAAAAATAGTTTGAAGAATATCCGCCTAACCGTTAAGGCTTCAGGTGTCGATACAAAGGTACATACAGACAGACAAACAAATAGACAGACAGTCAGACAGAATTGCCGGACCCACTTTTTTCGACTCTATCATCGAATTTCATGTTTGATTGTTATTCCAACACTTTTTTTTTAACGAATCCAAGTCTTGCCTTATAGTACAATTAAAAATGTTGGGGTACTTTTTAATACAGCACTTGTATTACAGCCGTATGCAATACACTTAAAATTACATTTTAATATTTCAAAAGTATTAAAAAAAATTTCTAATTATTTCGTATTATATTCTAATATTTTTGTCTTAAAATGTTTATTTGTAATACAAAAAAGATTGAAATGCAATTCAACGAATTAAAATATGATACTTAAATATTAAAATGCAATCCAATGGATTAAATTATAATACTTTAATATTAAAATGTAAACGAAAGCTTTTAATGCGTTAATGAATTATTAAAATGTAATACTAAAGAAATTATAATGCCCGGTGCGTGGAGTAGTGGTTAGTGTGTATGGCGAGTCATCTCGCCTCACTAGCCAAAATAGCTGAAACTCGGCACAGATGTGCCACACTGCAATATGTACACCACTTTTTTCATCACTTGTGATGCGGTCTTTTGTCGAGCGAAGCAAATTCTCTATTGATACTTTAAGATAACGTGCCGTGCTGCAAAATGGTAGAAAATTGTTGTAAAAATTTGATTTATTTATTAAATCTTAACTAGTGGATAATATTAAATACGTAATTTATGTATATGCACAATAATGAAACTTATTTTCAATCAAATAAACACATGGTACAATGTACAAGCTACAATCCCACGTCCCGTTCTCAAAGTTATTTGATCCACAATAACTCATTTTAAACCTTCTGTTTTTGTTTTGATATTTTTCTTTTAACTACGAGTATGATCAAGATTATGTCGGATTGGTTGCCTTTTTGAAACTCAACTCTATTCAAAACAAATTATAATGAACTCGAGTATTGAGCACCTACATATACCTACCTATAACTATAAAACTAAATTAATTTTTCATTCATAGGTATACATACTTCTATTTTCATCAAGGCAGTAACATATAATAATTTTTGCTTCCTTTTAGGAATTCGCTGAAACAGCTATGAATGAACTTCTTGGCTGGTATGGCTATGATGGTGTTGATAGGTTAGACTTGTCTTCAAAAACTTCCCGCCTTTTACAATCAACAGCTTCAGCCAACCATCATATGGAAAATCCCCGAAGTAGGAGTCGCAATGGTTTGAGTGAAAGACGACATAGTCAACGAGGTGGTGATAGTACGACATCGGATCATGATACGCACAGTTCCAGAGAAGATTCAAAAAGTCCAAACTCGGGAAAAGCTATTGATGAAAAACCAGGTAGGTTAAAAAAATGCTAAAACAAATATTATTTTCCTCCAATCGTCATTAATTTTGATGGTGTGCTATCGCCCTAGGGCAGCTGGACAAATTATTATTCATAATTATTATCATCCTCTCTATAACTGCGCAATAGAAGAGGTAAGGTATTGTTTTTTTTTTGTGTTTTTATGGGAAAAAATAGTAATTATAGGAAATTCAATCATTATCTGGAATATGGATATCAGCACATGCAAGTGATAGGTTTACAGCATGGATATAATGGTCTATAGTGCTGGTCATTAAAACAGGCAAAGAAAGACAAGAGTTATAAAACATCCCCTGTGACTGGAAATGTTTTACCCACAATTGAATCTAAGGTTATCGTGTTCCATGCTGCAATGAGGATAAAGAGTGGAGTTTTATAAAAAAATTAGGTTGGTTTTGAAGTTTAACTATATTATGTTCTGTTCAATCATTTATTACTTTCATTACAACCAGAACAACGTATAAAAATTAACTGTTTATTTTTATAAAGAAGATGGCCCATTTTTGTATGGTACTTTGGCCCAGAGCGTACATAGATGAGATAGGTATCAAATGAAAGCTGGTGTTTAGCTATATAAGAATGACAAATATTTTAAAAATCGGTGTTGGCGTTTTCAAGATATTTGAACTTGAATTTGGCGAGCCAAAAGTCAGAGAATTCGGCTTTTTTCGAAACAAATGCTCATAGCTTCTGAAGTATAGCATCCAGAAAAATGATTTAGATATCAAATGAAAGATCACAAAAATAACTTTCAACGATATTAATACCTTTTTCCTAACATCAACGTTTTTCAATATACTATTTTGTTTAGACTTTCTTTAAAATAGCAGCGTCAGAGATATGCCCCTTTTAATTAAAAGTTGCATAACTACTCAGTTCTAAACAAGAAAGTCCATTGGTTTAAATATTATCATTTATATAAAAGAAAGAAAAGAAAGGTCCATTAATTGTCTTACTTGTTTCACATTGGTTGGAGGGGAAGATAAAATTAATGCATCAATTTCGTTCTTATACTTGGTCCTATACCTTTAATAGATAGTTCTCTGTCACACGAGGTATTATAAATTCACATTTTTCAAAGTTTCCAGAATATCCGTAATTCGTTAAAGCTTTAAAATTGACAAAACACATGATGCCCACCCCAAAACTGGTTAAAAGTTTAACTACGCTTACATCGTCCATATAAACTAAGACTATTCTTGTTAATCAGTTTTTTTTTTTTTTTTTTGTAGAGCAATGTCATTAGCATTACTCGAGAATCTGCTAAGTATCTGATGACACTTGCTAGAATTCAAAATGACCCTCAAGTATAATAAGTTCGCAATTTTATAAAAACCTGAAGACATACAAAGATTAAAAGGAATAGCGATTCTTTTAAATGATATCAGTTCTTAATTGATACTTTATTTAATCCGTGAAAGTCAACACTTATTCGATGTTATCCATTTTGGTTTCACAAAAATTAAAAGACTAGCAAAAGGTGAAGAACTTTTTCTTTAAAATTATTATTATGTACCTATGTACCTATTAGTTGTGTTCGTTGAGCCCTGGGGTCGCCCTGAAGTCGCTCCAAAGCGTTTTTGGAAAAACCTCAACTCGCCCTGGGTAACAAATTCTTTGTTTTTTAAGACCTGGGGTCGCCCTCAACTCGCCCTGAAGTAGATCTAGGTATTTTACTTGGGCGATTTGAGGTAAACAAATTGACATGTGTGTTGTCAAACATATGTATGTTTACAAGTGAATATTTTATTTTGCTTTTGCAATGCAAAGAAAAGAAATTATAGATTTATTTAAATGAAAATAAATAGAAAACATACAAACAAAACAAAATGTAATTGTCTTATGTTTTGGACTGTACCAAAAGCACCAAATTTCAAGTTTTAATTTCGGAAACAAAAGTTTTTTGTTTCTTTCTTTTGGTGAACAACACAAAACCTACCCTTGTGCGTTTTTTGAGAACCAAAAAAACCCAGGTTTTTTTGACAGCTCTTGGGGCTGTGAAGAAAACCTGGGTCGACACTGGGTAAAATTGGTAAAATTCAACGAACACAACTTTTGTTAGGTCGGATATTATATATCGGATATAATTTTCATTTCCGACAGAGTCTTTTTATTTAGACAGTAATATACCACCGTTTAATTTGTTTGTTATATCCTGCAACAACTGCTGCTTTTTCTTAAGTCCCATATTACAGTTTATCTCATTTAAAATTACTCCTTTTCGATTATATAAAAAGTCCCTTCAAAACTTATTTGATAAAACTCTACGATAGTTTTATTTTTGGGAAAGTGGATGAATTTTTTTTCTTGAACTGACAAGCAATGTTTCTTTCCTATTTTAAAACTTCGACTCGACTTTGTCATTAACGAGAACCGATATGAACCAAAATCTAAAAGACAACATTATTGATAAAACTCGTATGTTTCGCTGTTTATAAATGACTTTAGGGTACTTCGTTTTTAACAATTTAACGAAAGCGTTAACATTTCTTTTTATCACCACGCTACTGTTTAAACCAACTGCAAACTGCATTTATTCTCAACTATGACTTAAGTTTTTTTTTATATTCTTGGATTTACTGTTAAATGAACTGGTGTTGCGATATTTATTTCGAATGTGTCCAAACTTACCACAGCCATAACCACTTTTTCCTTTTTTAAAAAGCTTGCTTGTAGAAAGGAATATCTGCAAATCTCTTGATACCATCATTAGTGAATGATTCACTAGATCTTAGAGAATTCATTAAATTCGAATTCGGAATATCTGGGAGTATTGGTTATTGAACATACATTTATCAATGAGTTCTGGACATTGTTTGGCAAATGTTAAAGAATTCCTTTATCTTGGATCGACAACGCAACCAATTTTAAGTATGGCGAACGACTAATTAAAGAAATGTTTCAATAACAAAGAATTCTAAAGAATTGCCTCGTTCAAAACGCATGAATGAAGGACGTGTGTAAAAGCTTCACTGATAATGTTGATCACCACATGATTCAAACTAAATCTAAATTATCCCACTTCACTCTTCAATCAACATCAAAATTGTTTTGTCAAATCTTGAAAAATCGAGGTCGAAAATTGGAAATCCGCTAACATTTCATTTACGAACTAAATTATCTCTCGAAATATTAAATTTATCAAGAATCTTCTAGGCTAGGCTTACTTCTATTTTTTTTTATGACGCAACAATTTAAAATTAAATTAAATAAGGTACATATCTGTGATTTTTCAGATTTACTCATTAAATCACCAATACTCCAAAGTTTGTACACAATTTCTTGTTTTGGAATAACATTCGACTAATCAGCACGTCCAATTTTTTTTTAAAAGTTAGGTTTTTATATGTAAGACTTGGGACCAGCAGCAATATCTCCCGCATCAAGAACTTTTTCTTTTTTTTTTAGGAAAATATGTAAATCACCAGGATTTCTATGAATTTACATTTTTGTAGTATCGCAAGGTTAAGGTATCCCACTTCTGATAATATAATCTTATTTGTCTAGGTTGTACTCAACACCAACTTGATTTAAGGAAGTTTACGATAAGAATGCTCCTTTCTCATCGTTTCACTTTCCTCTAGACAAATCTTTATTTTCATAATGTTCTATTTCCAAACAATCACATTTATTTCAGAAACGTCTGATCCAAAAAACTTTTGTGATCTTATACAGGGTGTCCCGCAACTCAACGTCAAGCGGGTACCGGGTGATAGGGTAGGTTATACCCGTACTGCAAATAGTAAGAAAAAAAAATTATCTCGCTGGGTAACGTAATAATAGCAATATTTAGAAAAATTATGAAAATCGATACCCATGGCCACTTTTTATGTACTATGGTCACAAATTTTGATATTTTTCAGTGATTTTTTTTCTACGTAATCCTTAGCAACCATGCTAGTGAATGCAATCTCGAAATCCAAAATATATATTGTAATTTTCGCAAGAAAAATGAATTTTGACTGAGTCATTTTTCAAACAAATTTTGTAAGGAAACTTTAACACATAGTATTTAAAAAAAAAATGTAGGACACTACCACGACAAGTTATTTAAAAAGTTGGTCCATTTAAATTTGACGTTGAGTTGCGGGACACCCTGTATATACAGTACAGTACAAGTAATTTTATATGTTTATCTATCATGTATGTATGTATTATATGTATAATACCATTGAGTTTATACACATATAGAGGAATCAAGATGTTAAAACCATCTCACCGAAGTAGATGTCACTAAATGAGTAATTATTATTATTGCCCTAATTCCCTGTAACGAAAATCACTCAAAACGAACCGAACAAAAGTCTCCTGCATACATTTGTATTTGTTTTTCTTTATTTCTCTTGCCTTTTAACTCGAGAATAAATGCTACAATAATAAAAAAAACAAGTCGATAGTAACGACATCCTACGAGCAGAATTGGAAACTTACACATGATTTCTCTATGTGTATAAACTCAATGATAATACTTAAAAACATTAAAAAACGTATGCTTTAGGGAAATAAAAAACAAAAAGGAAATGAAAGCATATTTTTTACTTTATCCTTTACAGAATAACGAGCTATCCGATTACAATAACCTTTATGCACTGGACACTGCTATTTTCTATAGATTCTTTCACATGTACTGTACATATACCTTGATCTTTAGCAACACCTCTCTTCTCCCCATGCTCATTCAATAGAAACTTTCAAGGATTCAACTTTAAGGTATATACTGCAGAATTTTCCTTTTTAATACAAGCCAAAGCAGGACTATCATATTTCCAGTAGAACAACCACAAATCTGTAAATCATTAAAAAAAGAATAAGGTTAACCTGAAGTAGATAGGATTATAATAATATTGACGGGTTTCTAAAAGATTGTAAAATTATCCTGAAGTCCAAGTAGTGTTTTTAATAAAATGATTACGCATTGATTAGAAAAGTTCACTCAACATTTTTTTTTCAGATTACAACAATTGCGTATGGTGCCGTAGACCAGTAGCCGATAATTCAACGGACTTTCTCACAACAGCCGATGGACCAAGGTATTGTTCGGAGTCCTGCTTTACACAGAGTAGACGAGCATCTTTTAAGAAAGCAAAGACATGTGATTGGTGTCGCCATGTGCGACATGCGGTCAGCTATGTTGACTTCCAGGATGGTGCTTCTCAGCTACAATTTTGCTCAGATAAATGTTTAAACCAGTACAAGATGCAAATCTTCTGTAAAGAAACTCAAGCACATTTGGATATGAATCCACATTTATGCGATAAGGGGCTGGAAACCGCAAGTGGTAGTGGCGGTCTTATAACTCCGGACCTGTGGCTACGAAACTGTAGAAGTAGATCTGCATCACCAGCTTCAACAGTTTCAGTATCACCCACTCCACCCACGTCAACGCCCACTCTACAGGTGCTACCTACACAACCACACAAACCTTTAATATCAGTGGCACCTGTCTCGAAATTAATGTCGAAGAGCCCAGGTATTATGAACAACAGACCTTCACCAAAGCATAGCAGAAAAAAGAGACCCTCGAGAGCTGACACTGCAAGTGTTGGTCCTAATATTAACACCAGCAGCAACAACAACAACAACAACAATAACAACAAAACTACTACTAACAACAACAATGTAAACAAATCAAAGATTCTAGCCAATAGTTTAGCAGCAAGTCCTAAACTTCCATCAAAGCCGTTTCCAAGCATTCAAGACTTTCCAAACATAAGCGCTTCACCGATATCCCCAATAGATGGTCCTCCACAGACACTACACCAACATCCAGCTACGAGACCTCCTAACCTGACATCTGGGTTTTTTCCGGGCCTGTCTTTCCCACCAAGACCACAATTTATGCCACAGCTTAACCCCAGATTCTATAACGGACTTCAACATCTATTTCCACCGCCAGATGTGCTCTCAGGCTTGTTGGGAGGCCCACCACCAGTGACTGTAATGGTGCCGTATCCCATTATAATACCACTTCCCATCCCGATCCCAATACCTCTACCAATAATGGACTTCGTGAAAGCTGCTCAAAAAAAGGAGCAATCTTCGATGCCCGTTGTGCCTCCTGAGACTCCCGTGACAAGTGATGCTAAATCTTCAGAGCTCAATGATGAACCTCTCGACTTCACAAAGTCTAAAGACGAAGAACCTACATCAAGCGAACATCCTCTAGAAGCTGAACGTCCTTCTTCTCCACCATCTAATTTATCTAATGAGCAACCAATCCTTATCTCAAAGGATACCCGCGATGAAAGTTCTAAAGGGGAAAAACTGCCAAAGTTAAAAATTACACGGCTGCACACGAAGCGGCTTGTATCCGCATCATCTAACTCTCTGTCGTTAACACCAGCCGTAACAGCGATGGCGACGGGGAATTCAACACCAGCCGTTCTTAAAGAAACCCAAACTTCACTCAGTGAGTGTAGCAGACCACTACGGAAACGGAAACGAATAATAGACTGCGACTTTCAACGAATGACATCGAAAGAGGTGGACGTTGAAGACAATACTCTGTCGGGCACTAAACAACGAAAATGAAAAAATAAATACTTTCAGCTTGAAATTTTATAAATTGACACACCGTGTGCAATTGCTTATTGTTATTGCTATTTCTTACAGTCCTATCTGGCAGAAACGCATTTTTATTAATTAGTTTTTTTGTTTGTTGCTGTTGTAAACCCATTTGCTGGAGCGAGAAAAATGCTTTAAAAGCGGACACAAACTCACCTGCTTTATTAAGTTTTATTTTAATAATTAGAAAAAATTGTTAAATCTTCTTGATAATAAAATGTATGTGTAATTTATTTAAGTATTCTTTTTTTAATTTAGGAATAACATTTTTATTTTGTATATGATTTTCAATAAGTCGAATGTTTTAAAATAAATTAAAAACATTCAAAAAGTAACCTGTTTTTTAAGTGAAGAAGTTGACATAAGAAAACGATTTTAACAATGATCAAGGAAATTAAATTTATATGTTTTATTTTTACAACAGCCGTGTTTTTTTGCAAGTCCATATAGACTTGTGTAAAAAAATGACATTAGGAATTAGCCCACGCCATTACTGACGTTAACATAATAACACACATGTAGTTGTGTGAGTAATGCAGTAAGTCCGACTTAGCTATAAGTCCCAATAATTGAAGACCTTGCAGCAAAAGGGGGGCAAGTCCAAATTTAACTTTTTGTGGGAAATAAAAAAAAACTATTTATATAATATTTATTGTTGCACTTATGTTTTTAAATGGATGCCATAAGAAAATGCCCATATTTGTATGTCATAGTCCAGTCAAATTTAATAAAAATAAACCAAAAAAATCGTGTAGATCATTTTTTTCGGGAATGTGTAGTGGGGGGTTCCATGTACACGCAATACAAAATTCCCGGAGATCGAATTGCTGCGGGGACGGGGGGCATTGTTAAAAGGGATCTTTTCATCGTTGTATTAGCATATTTCGAAGAAGGTCCGTCGTAAAACAAAAAAAATTAAGATAAAAATGTAGCTGATAAAATTTCCTACAATTTGCTACCATACATTATTTTACAAAACAGAACCGTCTTTGAGATATCCTCTCTGGAAAAATATGCGAAATTCCTAAATTCCTTTTTTCCACATTTCTTTAGCACAAAGTTGTGAATCTAAAAGTTGTAGAGAATTAAATTTCCTTCAAGAATATAGGCTCAAATATATGTATATGTCAATATTTTCTTCCTTATTGACAGTTAGTTAAATTTTAATTTTCATTTTTTATTTACTAAATATTAAATGCATTTCGCTCGACTACAATGGTACGACCATTTTCAGCGAGCGCAACTTGAGACTAAAGAAAAAATAAGTTACCTACCACAAAAACAAAAAGGCAATTTACTATATATTATATCATTTCAAAAAAGAAGAAATTAAAAAATTGCATACAACAAAAACTTTAAAATAATAAATAGAACCAAAACAATTTTAAAATTAATTAAAAGTGAAAACAAGAAAGTTATATTTATGTTTTAACTTTAATTAAGTTGGAAAGAGGTGAATCTATTGCGCCCTTTAACTGAAAAATAGCCTACAATCCTTCCACTAGTTAATAGTTTTCTTATTACGATAAAACAAAACATATATTGAGTCCCTAAATGCGGAGTTTAAAACGGTTATGTAGGGCTAAGAATATAGAAATGAACAACGATGAAGATGTTGTTGAATTTTGATCATGTTTATGATTTTAGAAAAAAATTGAAAGGCTGTCTTAAACTTTTCTCGTTTTGAATACAATTTTTTTGTTTTTTTTTTTAAATACCTTTTTTTTCATTCAATCTACTACACTTTTTTCAAATCTACTTCTTTTTTTTGGTGATATGCTACATTTCTTGGTCTTAGCATTGGCAGCCCTGGTCAAGAGAAGAAAACAGTCGTATGACAAAATTAATAAGAAGGAGGGTCTATCTCACCCCATTCAGGCGGCAGGGGCAAAATTGACTTAAAATGCATTGACGTACTAGATATGGACCGCCAGTCGGTTCAAATTTTCATACAAACGGCCAAAAAATGTTGTTCCATACGTGTACTAAGTGTTAAATACGTGTACTAATTTTACGTTTAAAATTTAAATAAAACGTCGACATATTCATATGCAAGTGACTCAATGTCATATAGAGTGGATTTGTTTTGTAAAATAAAACTAGTTTGATTACAATTTCCACCTAATTATATTAAACTTAAATGATTAATTAAAACAAGCGTAGCACTGCTACGCAGATTCCCTGCTAGTAGTTGATGGCGCCCCTAGTTATGTTGGAACACGCGTGAAGTTGGCTACTGGCGGTCCATATCTAATACGTCAATGTTAAAATGCTAAACAATTTACAAATACTCAACGAAAGCTGTTGAGAAGTATGAAATAATAAGTGACAACCTTGCCATATCATAAATAAAAAGATAAATGTTACCAATATATTATCATCAGCAACCACAAAACGTCAACAACTATCTGATGTGGCCAACATTTATGATCCAACGTGTCTACTGGCCCCTGTGGTGATTACGGGTAAAATCATGTGTCAACAGCTTTGGTTGTCAGGTATCTCGTAGGAAGGTTGGTTACAAAATCTCGCAAACCAAAATCTCGCTTTCGAAATCTCGCATTACGAAATCTCGCAAATACAAAAACCCGTTTTTCATAATCTCGCAATTACAAAATCCTATTTCTTTAAATTTCGCAATTACAAAAACCCGCATACTAAAATCTCGAAAACTAAAATCTCGCATTTAAAAAAGTATTGTCAGCTTACGACGTAAAAACAGTGAGATTCGTAAGCCACCCTGCTTGGCCTCACTATTGGATTTGGGGTAAGTCCGAGTTTGGGTGTATCCAGTTTCTTTTGGATTTAGTACCTATTTATTTAGTGCGATTTTATTTTGTGGGATTTCGGGTTGAAAATTGCGAGATTTTTGTGTGCGAGATGTTAATGCGAGATTTTAAACTTGCGAGACTTCGTTTTTCGAGATTTTAAAAAAAGCGAGATTTCGATATTCGAGATTTTATATAGCGAGATATCGTAACGCTCCCCTCGTGGGATGAGGTGCTTCCTGAACCCCATCAGCAGAATTGGATACAATTTCGGGAAGAACTTCCTAAGATCGAAGACTTCAAAGTTCCTAGGTGGATTTTCTCATCGTCAGATGCCTGCAGGTATAAACTTCATATTTTTGCGGATGTAAATACATCTGCTTATGCTGCGGTCTCCTACCTGCGAGTAAAAATGTATGATAGTAAATATAAAGTGTCGATACTAAAGGGCAAAACTAAAGTGGCGCCGTTAAAGAAAATGACTGTTCCGTGTCTGGAACTTAACGGAGCACTTCTTGCTTCAAAGGTCACAGCCAAAGTCCTCGACATCTTGCAGCTGCCATCTATAACTACATACTGTTGGTCCGACTCAAAGCCGACTCTGATATGGATAAGATCAAACCCTGGAAAGTATAAACAAATCGTGGACAACCGAGTATCTAAAATTCCAGAGCTGACATCTATTGACTCTTGGAGGTATGTACCCTCTAAAAGTAACTCGGCTGACATTGCTTCTCTTCCCAAATCAAGGTGTTTGACATTTGGTGGTCCGGGCCAACATTTCTGCAACAGGATGAAAAAGAATGGCCGAAACAAAGTTTGGCCGGCATTTCCAAACCAACGGCATTTCCAAACCAACTGAGGATATGGGCGCATTAGGATTGCTACATAAATACTAAAATATATACCACTTGATTGGTGTAACCTGCTGGTGCTTTCGTTTCGACAGACACCTGGGCTACAGTTCCTGAGAGACAACGGGCTTTACAATTCTGGATAAGGTATGTTCAAAAAATACATTTTCCTAATGAAATGTTTTGTATCCTTCAAGGCAAACCTTTGAACTCAAAAAGCAAGCTACTCAGGCTCAATCCAATGATCGATAAGAACGGCATCAGGAGATTGAAAGGCCGGCTGAAGATCGCTTACCTGTCAACTTCTGAACGATTCCCCATAATTATACCTAAAGAAAGTAATCTTTGTTCGCTGCTGATTGCTCAAGGACACGAGTGTACAATGTTCGCTGCTGATTGCTCAAGGCACCCAGACAACACTTAACTTTCTTCGAAGGCGCTATTGGATAGTTGACGGTCGTGCTACAACACAAAAGTTCATACATCGATGTTTGAGATGTTTGCGTCAAAAACCACAATTGATAACCCATATCATGGGTAACCTTCCGGCACCACGATGTAACGCGGCAGCTCCGTTTAAACACTCTGGGCTGGACCGTTTGCGATTCGTACAACGAAAGGTAGGAGTCATCGCAGTCACAAAGGATGGGTCGCTCTCTTCGTCAAGAGAGCAAGCTACTCAGGCTCAATCCAATGATCGATAAGAACGGCATCAGGAGATTGAATGGCCGGCTGAAGATCGCTTACCTGTCAACTTCTGAACGATTCCCCATAATTATACCTAAAGAAAGTAATCTTTGTTCGCTGCTGATTGCTCAAGGACACGAGTGTACAATGTTCGCTGCTGATTGCTCAAGGCACCCAGACAACACTTAACTTTCTTCGAAGGCGCTATTGGATAGTTGACGGTCGTGCTACAATACAAAAGTTCATACATCGATGTTTGAGATGTTTGCGTCAAAAACCACAATTGATAACCCATATCATGGGTAACCTTCCGGCACCACGATGTAACGCGGCAGCTCCGTTTAAACACTCTGGGCTGGACCGTTTGCGATTCGTACAACGAAAGGTAGGGGTCATCGCAGTCACAAAGGATGGGTCGCTCTCTTCGTCTGTCTCAGCACACGAGCTATTCACCTTGAACTCGTAAGTGATATGACAACCGAGACGTTCCTTGCAGTTCCGATATCTGTAGCGACTGGGCAACGACGTTTGTTGGCGCCAACGCAGTTCTGAAGACGGATTTTGCATCCTATCAGAAACAGCTAAGGGGGGTGCACGATCAGCCGCTTGCCATGGTGTATCGTGGCACTTTATTCCGCCAGGGTCCCCAAACTTTGGAGGCATATGGGAAGCTGGTATCAAGAGCATGAAGCATCACCTAAAAAGGAATATTGGGCAAGCAACGTTGACCTTCGAAGAGTTTTGCACCGTCCTCAAACAAATCGAAGCTGTGCTTAACTCGAGACCTCTTTCGGCTTTATCTGATGATCCAAGCGACATGGCAGCCTTGACTCCTGGGCATTTTTTGGTGGGCGGTCCACTCACAGCTGCTCCTGAACCTGACCTTCTTAACATAAAACCTGGTCGACTCACTAGGTGGAAGCGTTTCCAGCAAATGCAGCAGGACTTTTGGAAAAGGCGGAGCTGTGAATACTTGCATGAGCTTCAGGTAAGGTCGAATTGGCAAAAAACCAAAACCAACTTCAAAGTGGGAGACCTAGTGTTGGTCAAAAATGAGCGCGCACCACCCTCTCAATGGCTATTGGGTCGCATCTTAGAAGTACATGCTGGAGAAGACGGCTTGTACGAGTCGTTACAATTCGCACTCAATCGTCCATATTGTTACGCGGCCAACCAAGTCAGCCAAAAATGAAAAGAAAAAGAGCCTTGAAACAAAAAACAACACTTTAATAATTTATTAATAGGCACATCTAAGTAGTCTCTTTTCAAACAAAACAACAAAACCGGGTAAATTTTGACGAACACAAAACCAAACTTACAACATTCAAAGTCTCTGCCTCTTTTTTTTGTGAAATTTTAAATTTCCGTGAATTAAAAGTTAAATAATAAACTATTCACAATTTTCGCGCATAGCATTAAAATGTCCGCTCTTGTTTTTAATCAAATATATTTAATCAAATATATATACAATGGTTTAACCGTGGAGCTGCGTACCACAAAACGAAAAGAAGGACCGAAAATTTCGTTTATGATTTCACTGTGTCATTTTTGTATGGGATTTTTCGTTTCACTTCAGCTGCATACTAGGCTATTATTGCACTCAAATTCATAATATTTTTCATAAATCTTACATTTTTTTAACGAATTTGTACAAATGTTCAAGTAAACAAACAATGGTAATGAATAATGATAGGTAAATACAAAGATAAATTGTAATTGAATGGAAGTATTGCTTCACTCATACTTAAAACAAAGCTATACTAGTGATTTTATGATGATCGTTTGGAACGCAGGCATATTATTCAAACATCCTATGCGTGTTTAGTCTGTGTCTTTAAACTACGAAAAAAGCAGCCCAACATGTTTCATAAAAGAGCACTTCTAGATTTTGATCGCAAATCTTTGAGATTTAAATGAAAAACGCTATAAGTGTATTCTGTTACCCTCCTAACAATAGTCGTCAACAAAACAAATTAATAACATATAATGTATTTTATTGGCTCTAAAATCCATATTTCCTTGACAAGAGTCGTAAACATAACAAAAATTATATATGTTTACGACTGTTGTCAGGGTTACAGAATAGACAACTAGTAAATGCAAGAACCAAAAATGTGTTAATCACAAGCTTCTCAAGATGGCCAGGCGGTGATTATTCAGCATGAAAATACTATAGAAATGTATATACACTGGTCGTGATGGAGCAACGTACCACAAAATGGAAAGAAAAACGCAAAATTTCGTTTGATTTCGCTACCATTTTTGATTTAACACCAGCAGCGTACTAGGGTTAATATGCCTTGAGCGTTCGTTTAATTCGAACCTCTTCCTGCTTAATTCTTCTTTGACTTGTAGAACCATATAGAAAATAATGATGTAAAGTTTATTTAAAGTAAAACATCAGTGAAATAACCCAAAAAGTATTTTTTAATATAATTACTACCTAATTGTATCTGTTTTTGACGCTTGAAGGTAGGTACAAAGCAAATACATATAAGTTGTTTTTTCAAATTTAAAATCAAAGCTCAAATCTAAAACAAGGAATAACTTGAGGTTTCCACATTAGTCCGGTGCCTCAAACCGCCTATTATTTAAATTCAGTTGTACAAATTCCATAAAGAAATTTTACCGTCCATTCCAGCTGCAGCCATAATAGGAGCATTCCAATACAAAATGTTCTCATTAGAATAAGCGATATCCATAATACCGCCCGACTTGTGCTCGGTCAGAACAGCCAATGGCCTCAGGCTTTTGTAAGAGAAAATCCTTATTTTGCCATCCCATCCGGCAGTGGTGAATATTTTTCTATCGCCTCGAATGCGTATGCAATTTATTCCAGGATTCTTTAATGGTATGTCTTGTACCTTGGTCAGTTCGATATCTTTCATTTGGAATGTAACAGCAAAAAGCTTATCTTCGGTGCCTCCAACTATGCCCCGATTCGACAGTGGTTCGAAATCCAAACTTGTTGCAGCGCCAACATCAAAGCGACTCTCGTTGATTGGTTTTTCCGAACGGAGATCCCAAGTAAGAAAATCTCCAGATTCATATCCAGCCACAACAATATCATGTCCTCTGAGATTTATTTTTTTGAGACAAGAAAGTTGCCCTAGATTGAGACATTTATCAGGCACAAGAAGTGTTTTCTTCTGCCAGTCTTTGGTGTGAATAACACCAATGCAGTTGTCGTTTTGGGGAAAAACGAGAGTCCCCTCATCGCTGTTATAGTCAGTGCGACAGAATGCATTGTGATTCGTTTCAGTGGTCTTTTCTAGAACATAGGATGTGTTAGTTTGCGCCCAATACTTAATAGTTCCACCTTTTTCTTGAGTGATCAGATGCGAATCGGTGTGATGCATGGCAGTGATAGGATCAGTTCCAACAACAAAACGCGAAGTACAACGATTGGCCTAAAACAAAATAAAAGCAATCAACTCACTATTTATTTACAGACGTTAGAAAACTAACTTACCTGCAAATCCCATAGCTGAACAGTTCCCTTGAGCGTACCGGCTAGCAGTTTCTGGCCTTTGCAAAAAGTAAGGGAATTTATTGAGTCCATGTCAGGGGTAACGAGAACAAAAACTGGATCTGGTGGAAGCACAGACATGATGAAGATGTAGATTTGAAATTACAATGAATTTCGAGAATTATTTTTATGAATTTTATAAAGAATTTAATGAAAATTGTTCATGAGGACGAAATTGCGACGCAAAATATTGGCACCGGAGTTGAAAACTGACACATGTTAGGTGAGCTGTCAAGGCTTACAGCTGTTTGTAATGTTTATTTTAAGTTAGGACTTGTTTGGTACATAGATGTCAGCCAACAATGGTTTGTGAATAAACTAAAGTGTATAGAATGTGCATATAGGTGGCGAAGTGTAGATGTGGAGAATCTTTTGTAATACAAAATGTCTGTTGGGGTTGAATAATTTGTGTGAGTTTATAGGAAACGGTTATAATTTTGAAGTTAAGTTTCTGCTTATTATACAAAGGTTGTAGTTGAGAACTGAAACATATCTGGTTAGCTTTCAAAGTTAACAGTAAGTTGGGTTCGTATTGTACACATATCTTTAATGGGAGCTTGCGTCTTCCGTAGTGATTTTAGCCACATATAATATGTCGGCATAGTTTGTGGATAAAGTTGGATATTTATTTACGAAAAACCAATGCAAATTCTCATTCTCATGCCAATTTCATGTGAAGTAACTTCCTGATTTGAAATGTTATCGAATTTTCGAATTATTAAAAGAAATAGGGGGTTGTTTTTATCAATCTTTGCCCAACAAGGATCTTCTCAATTTCAATAGCAGTTGTTTAATTGTAAAAATAAAGATTGATTATATTGAACGAATTACACTTCGCAAGTAGTGTGAAAAAAAGAAGAAATATTTCTGAATATTGTTGTGTGTTGGTGTAAATCCGAAGACAGAAATATTCTGTCAGCTCAAGTTGTGACGAATATAATTTATAACGTGAGTTAATTTGTTTCAACATAAGTGGTAATGGTTTATGAAAACCTTGATAGTAAAAAAAATGGTTTATGAAAGAATAGTTTTTGATTTTTGGGACGAAGTTCCCTTACGCGGCTTAACACTAGAGTGAACTGAAAGTAACGAAAAAGCGTTAAATTTATACATAGTATACATGGAGTGATAGTAGCACATATGTCAACATAACTACCAGCAGTGAAACCATTTAACTAAGAGACTTAAAAAATCATTCTTTACCATACTAGGCGTGTTTTATTGGTAAGTGTATAGTCACCTTAGCAAAATTGTGTATATGTTGATAAATAGGTCAGTAAACAAAGTAAACATAAAAGTGAAGATAAAATCATGGAATGCCTGGAAAGTTATGGCGCAAAATGGTTTGGCGTATAGTTAGCAGCACATAGCAACAAAAATGGTCTTTTTTGGTACCAAACGATCGGAATCGCTTTTCTCAAGTTTGGGAAACCACTTTTAGAATTTGGGAAAGCATAGTTTAATAAATAATTAACAAAATGTAATAACATTGACAGTTCTATAAACAATTACAATAAGCACGTTTCGTAACGTAACGTTTTAAAACGAAACGAAAATTCTCATATCTGAACATACAAAACTAACCCACCATAGACGTATTAGGTATGGAACGCAGCCAACTTCACGCGTGTTCCAACATAACTAGGGGCGCCATCAACTAATAGCAGGGAATCTGCGTAGCAATGATATGATTTCTTTAATTAATTATTTACTATTGAAATATTTTGGTGGAAATTATTATCAAACTACTTTTATTTTACAAAACACATCTACTCCTTATGCCATGAGTTAGTTACAGATGAATATTTTATCGTTTTCATTAAAATTCTAATGGCGAAATTAGTACACGTATTTAACACTAAAAGATGATGGCGTTTTTAGGCTGTTTTCAGCTGGAACAACTTTTCTTGGCTGTTTGTATGAAAATTTCAACCGACTGGCGGTCCATGGGGTCGATTCCCGATCTGTGAAAATGTGAAATGATAAACTTTTTTACGCCTTAGCGTTAAATTCAATTCCCGATTTGTGAAAACAAACTTCAAAACCTTTCATAATGATAAATATCTTATCACAGTAAAATCGTTTTGTGAAGAGCAGTGAAAACGCGCTGACAGATCTTACACTGAGACAAAAAGGCAAATTAAAATTTAATACATTAAATTTGATTTCCGTTTTATAATGGTACCTTAGCTCGAGTAAATTTGATTTAATTATGCTTCGTTCTCAATTTTTTTTCCCAAACTTTGATTTTAAAACATTCGTATTCGAAGCAATTTTTTTTTAAATAGGCTTAAATCAAAGTGGTTTTCTCTGACTGAACGTTGTTTTTTGCTCTGGGTGTATCATTTAGTACTTTTTAGTACACACATTGACAGCTGTTTATCATAATAAGTTCGAGAATCGCATTATGCGAGTTCATGAAGTGATAAAATGAAAAATCGCTGTGAAAAGTAAAATGATAATTTTTTTATCACTTCACAGTTTCACAGATCGGGAATTGACCCCCATATCTAGTACGTCAATGCGCACGTACGGGTGCACACCAAAAGAGCTATCTGGATACGTCTGTATCGTATGAGTTTTCGAACGACCAAAACCGGATAGGTGTCAAAAGACACACAAACACATATTCGTAGTCAGCTGTTTGCCAATCCTCCCTTCCCTTCGTTTGTATACTGAAAATTTTAGGATACTTTCAGATTTATTTCCCCGCCGCAGCTATATGGTCGATCAGTTGTGTTTTAACATGGACTAAAGGCCATAAAAAGCTAATTTGAAGCTAATTTGAATCTTACTATATTACCGACACAATTGTATGTGGTTATATGGGAACGTCGGTAATGTTGTGGGCTAGTTCCCAATGTCGTTTTTTCACACAAGTCTATGGACCTACAAAAAAATACGGCTAGAGCTCGTCGACACTTTTAAGTCGACGCCACAGATCATCAACTTGTACTCCTCCGTCCCCTCCCTTCATGTGAACAGCTAATTGTAACATTGTTAGAATTTAGTGTTTAGCCAAATTTAAAAATCCCATTTGAAATAGGTACACGGGCACTCATACGGATTCAAAACTTTGCAGTTTTGAAAGCTTGTGAGCAAAAGTGGGTTAAGCCTCCTGAGATGATGTTCTATTTATTGATTATTCTATGGTCGACGCCATACTAGTACAGTCATTTTAGGCAAAAAAGGGTCAACCTACAAATGAGAGATAATACGCTTGAAACTTGAATACACCTTCATATTGGCGTTGTAAAAGTTGTCTAGAAAATCAACAAAAATCTCTTGTCTGCAACATAAGTTATTCAAGGTTAAGGGTCACGAAAAAGTTTTTTTTTTCGAGATTATCTCGGTTTATATATGGCTCCAATGATGTTAGCAGAACTCTACTCCACTGTAGCGGTTTAGCCGTTCAATGTGAACAACTTTTGGCTAAGACCTCTCTGAATTCGGCAAACCACATCATTGATCCTTGTAACAACACGGTAAGGTCCTTCCCAGTTTTGTTGAAGTTTTGGTGACAGTCCCTTTTTTCGATGAGGATTATACAGCCACACTAGATCTCATTCATGGAAAGGTTTCGTTGTGGCGCTTGCATCATAGCGTGTTTTCATTCGGTCACTAGCTAGCTTTATTTTAGTCCTTGTCCTGTCATGGATGTCAGTGAGTTTTTCCTTTAGGTAATCCACGTATTTCTCTTCATTTCGATTTTCACCCGTTGGACATCCGAATTTAATATCGCTAGGCAACCGGATATTTGTACCGAATACAATTTCTAATGGATTCATGTCATAATACCGATGACACATCAAATAAACTTTAAATAATGTGACATAAACCCTACATTAGAAAAATATGTTTCATGTATCTACAGTTCACAGTATGAACTTTAAAAATAATCTTGAACACACTTTTCCTTGGTCTCATTAATCCGTGTCTAGACTGAAAATCCTTTATTTTACCAAGACACATCAATAAATTTCACTCAAAACGTTATTCCTTATATAACTTTTTGGGTCAAATTTATTGATGTGTCTTGATAAAATAAAGACACTTTTGTTTACAATCAACAGATTAAACTCATTTGATGAAAAGAACAGCCGTTCACACATCAACATTTTTAAAGATTTATTCATTGAATAATCAAGGATACTTTAGATGGATTCGATCTTTCGATACTAAGTTATTAATAAGTTTTTTTTTCATGTTCACATTTCAATCTAATATTTTTATTTGAATTAAATATAAATTATGTTCATAGTTATTATTGAAGAATTGAAGCATTTTTTAAAAACCCTACAATTACAACAAACACAAGAACGAGAAAATTGGTCCGCATTCAAGAATCAAAGATAAACACTTTCGATGTTCATAGCCCTGAAAGTTAAATTTGCAAGTCATTTTTTTAAGGTTTTTTTTTCAGCAATCATAAATAATTCTATAACATAATATGAACCTTCCTTCCTTCAAAGTTTTTTTTTCCCTCAGCAACATTTTAAACCGAACCCTTTCAGACGTAAGGTCAAATTCAAAAAGGAAAGTCAGCTAAAAGCATTTTACGAAATCACATAAAATGTTTCATTTAATTTAATCATTCAATCAAGGGAATGTCACACACTAATGATACGTCCTGAAAAATAAAACATTATTATTACACCACAGAGAGTGTCCAGGAAAAGTATCCCTGCTTCGTCTGAAGCCCATTTACCTGAAACCTAATAATGTTTTTACGGGTTCACTTGCTCGCAAGCTGGTTAATGCGATTTTTCTTTGTTTCACTCAAACGGGAGACAGCTTTCCGTTGTTTGGGAGTGAAACTATGCACTGAAATTAAGTTTCGCCAGCATTTTTTCAGAGTCAAATTAACTTTTAAAGAGAAAATTGATATATAAATTTATGCGTGATGATGGTGGCAATAGACCATTATAATGGTGGTTTTTTATGAGTCGTTAAGAAGTTTTATGTTATAGAAGTCAAACAAACCTTATGGGGGTCATTCGAGCTACCTGAGCTGAGCTTTATAGTCTTGAGAGTGTATTTTTACTGAAATATTTCGCCAGGCCGTCGTATTTAAATGCAATCCCAATCCCAAAAGTACTTAATCTTTTTGTTGTGAAACATTTGTTTTTAAGAGGAAGATGTTCATCAGTCATCACCCACGATAGATACGTACGATACGTATATCTATGTAATATACATGCTTTCCGTATTTTATGTTAAGCTGGCACCTGAGAGTAGCTGTTTGCAAAATAAGTAAGTCCAATGACAGTTATAAGATAATATACATATCAAGAGAGCAGCGGTAAATACATACGTAGTTTTTGGCACCTTATACTTACCACAAATTGTGGGTGTAATAAAACTGGATACATTCTACGAGGAAAGCAAATATACCAATTCAATTAAGGAAGACTAAATTACAAAAGATATAACTTTTGAATGTTTAAGCGAACCTTACGGTCAGTCATTTGACATCAATCTACAACATAGTGTTTGTTGACGAAAATTTAAAACACTCTTGACTTTGCCTGATGACAGATCATATGTGGTAGGATGACTCACGTCCTCTGACTGACCGTGTAAGTGTAAGGTTCGGTTTAGAATTCAGGGGCCAAATTACCGCATACGATTGCAACGGAATCTTTAAATTTCGATGTACGTAACTTTCTTAATTGATTAATTAAGAAGAAAGTTAAAAAATGTCGACTTATAAATAGAAAGTGGGTACTGTTCGTCAAAAACAAACGTCCGAATATTGATACCCGATTTGTAATCTTAAAATTGAATTGGAAGAATTGAATAAAAAATATATTTTCTATTTTATGCGTAATTCATTTCTTCATGAATTGAACACTTTTCAAAATTGTGCCGTAAACCCTTTATACATATACAAGCTTTTGAATGACCTTTGCACCATTATACAGGGTTTCACATACGGTCTTAATTTGTTTCAGTGAATGGTTTGTGAAAAATCGATTTTCAAACTCGAAATAAAAAAAAACAAAAATTAAAAAAAAATCAAACAATTTTTTTTTTTTTAATTTTTGTAATTAAATACAAATTTTGTTTCCGAAATTCAATGCTTTTATTAATTTTAATTTATAGTCAAAAAAAGATAACTTGAAAAAACCAAATCTAACAAAAACCACAAACAGCATGGCATTGTTGGTTGTACCTTTGTTGTTTTATTATTTTTTGTCTGTTTCAAATCAATTTTTTGGAAAACTGCGAGATAGGCTCCCCTGTCGTAAGATTTTTGTCTGGTCTCGACCCAACCTACTCGCTTCAAATTTTTGGAACACCTTATGTGAATCATCCTGTAAATACTTTTTGTTTTATATTTAATTAACAGTACATATAATTGATGGCGGTCAGCCATCAGACAAATAGGGGGAATAACATGTAGCATATGAAAACATGCACGTGCCGTAACTATTCGGGACTGGTGGAAGTGTGATCATAGCCTCTTTGCGGCGGCCGCTAGTAACAAGCCTTTTAAAAAAGGTTTGGCTAATATGATCAGGCTAGTTCCTCAGGTTGGCAACAGGTTAATTCCCTGTTCCGTAAAATTTTAGAATTACGAACCCGACAACAAGCCTCGGAAACGGACTGATCTCACGACGACAACCAACGCAACGAAAACGGCAAAACGATTTACGAATTTTCTTATGGAACGTACGATCGCTCTATAGAGCTCGAGCTGCTCAGCAGCTAGCCGATGCACTGTCAAAATATAGAGCTGACATAACAGCACTACAAGAAATCAGATGGACAGGGAATGGTGTTTTACAGAAGAAAGAATATGACGTATACTACAGCTGTCATACAAAACACCATGTGCTCAGGGTAGGCTTCCTAGTCAGCAAAAAAATGAAGTCTACCATCATCGGCTTTAACGCTATAAGCGAAAGGCTATGCACCCTTCGCGTGCGAGGCAAATTTACGAACATTAGCCTCATTAACGTTCACGGACCTACGGAGGAGTCCTCAGACGAAGAAAAAGAGACTTACTACGAACAAGTCGAGAGGACCCTCAATGCCTGTCCAAGGTATGACGTAAAAATCATCCTTGGGGATTTGAACGCAAAAATAGGTCGGGAGCCGGTATTCAGGCATTACGCAGGCACCCATAGTTTGCATGAGAACACTAATGACAATGGACTTCGAGTCTTAGAATTGGCAGCATCGAAAAACATGGTCGTTGCGAGTACCAGGTTCCCGCGAAAAGATATCTACAAAGCCACCTGGGTATCACCTGATGGAGTCACTCGTAACCAAATAGACCACGTGTTGATAGACCGTCGCCACTACTCGAACTTGATGACGGTACGAACGTACCGAGGCGCCAATATCGACTCGGATCACTATCTTGTTGGTATGGTCTTCCGAGGGCGGATTGCCTTGCGAAGAAGTATTGCATCCGCCGATCAAGTTCGAATCAACACGGCTGCCCTGCGCAATGAAAATGCCAGTAACACCTTTGGTAATGCGTTAGGACTCGCCCTAGAATCGCTTGATTTAGGGAGAGTAAGTCCTGGGGCCAGTATGCTGGGCGTAGATGAGAAGTGGACACGCCTTAAGAATACTGTCATTAGTACTGCCAACTCCATCTTAGGCAGCAGTCGTAGAAATCGGAACGACTGGTTTGATGATGAATGCAAGCTAGCGACTGAACGTAAGAATGTTGCGTACCGAGCAATGCAGCAATCTCATAGAACGCGGGCACGCGAAGAAGAATATAAAGAGCTCAGAAGAATAGAAAAACGGCTTCACAGACAGAAAAAATTAGCCTGGGAGAAGAACTTAATCTGTGAAATAGAAAAAACCCGAGAGCGAGGTCCGCACCAGGCGCGGAAGTTCTACCAATCCATCCGAAACATGACGCAGTACACACCACGCTGCACATACTGCAAGGACGGAGAGGGAAATCTGATCACCGATCCACAAAGCATACTGGAGCGATGGGAAGTGTACTTTAATGAATTGCTAAATGGTCAACTCACTGCAGAAGTGGAGGCTCCACTGCTTCAAGACGAATACCCTATGTTGCCGTCACCAAGCATAGAAGAGGTTGAGAAGGCTATAGACCGGCCAAAGAAAAACAAAGCCCCGGGAGCTGATGGTATACCAGCCGAATTATTTCAACACGGTGGGCCAGCTCTACGTCAGGCAATTCATGATATTATAGTGCACGTGTGGGAGCGTGAAGAAATGCCAGAAGACTGGCGAAAAGGTATAATATGCCCCATACATAAGAAAGGAGATGTCACAACGTGCAGCAACTATAGAGGTATCACGTTGTTGAGTACCGCCTATAAGATACTCTCCTCTATCCTACAAGACCGGATAACCCCATACGCTAAAACCATCATCGGACAATATCAGTGTGGTTTCATTCCAGGCAAATCAACAACTGATCAGATCTTTACCCTTAGGCAGGCGATGGAAAAATGTCTAGAATTTAACATCCCAACATACCACCTGTTTATAGACTTTAAGGCCGCCTATGATAGCATAGCCAGGGTAGAACTTTACAAAGCCATGAGAGAATTCGGCATCCCAAATAAATTGACACGACTATGTAGGTTGACCATGACCAACGTAACAAGCCAAGTAAAAATAGCCGGATTGCTATCCAGACCAATCAACATCTTTAATGGACTCCGACAAGGGGATGGTTTGGCCTGCCTCCTCTTCAACCTGGCGTTGGAGAAAGCAATCCGTGACTCTGGCACGGCAACAAGAGGGACCATCGTCAACAGGTCCAGGCAGATACTGGCTTACGCAGACGACATCGACATCATCGGAAGAACCGAGCAAGCTGTACACGATTCCTTCATCCAGATCGAGCAGGCGGCACAAAATCTGGGGCTGCACATTAGTGAAGGTAAAACAAAGTACATGGTGGCGTCGAATGCGAGAGGAACAGTTGGTCAAACAATCAAGGTAGCGGAGCACGAATTTGAAGTGGTGCAATCCTTTAAATACCTTGGGTCAATAGTAGCAGCCGATAACAATATAGAAGAAGAAATACGCGGGCGGCTTCTCAAATCCAACAGAGCCTACTACAGTCTGTCAAAGCTCTTCAAATCCAGAAATCTCACCATAACTTCAAAACTACTGCTGTACAGGACCATGGTTCTGCCAGTACTCACATATGGATCCGAGACTTGGGTGCTTAGCAAAAGGCACTCTGACCTCTTAGCCGCGTTCGAGAGAAAAGTCTTAAGGAGAATTGTTGGCCCCATATGTGAGGAAGGACGATTCCGGAGACGGTACAATCATGAATTGTACGCAATCTACCTTGAAGCAGATATAGTGACAAAAATTAGGCTCGGTAGACTTCGGTGAGCAGGGCACCTAGCTCGCATGAGCGAAGAGGAACCTGCTCGGAAAGTTCTTTGTGGTACATTCTATGGCAGACGACAGCGTGGTAGACCATGCTTGCGCTGGAGAGATGGCGTAGAATAGGACGCCCGGAGCCTTGGGGTGCGCAACTGGATGGCGTCGGCTCGAGACCGGGATAGGTGGAGAGACTTGTTGAAGGAGGCCAGGACCGGACCCCGGTTGTCGAGCCGATGATGATGACGATGATGACATATAATTGAAAGGCAGTCAGCTATCAGACGAATAGGGGAAATAACATGTAGCATACGAAAACATGCACGTGCCGTAACTATTCGGGACTCGTGGAAGTGTGATCATAGCCTCTTCGCGGCGGCCGCTAGTAACAAGCCTTTTAAAAAAGGTTTGGCTAATATGATCAGGCTGGTTCCTCAGGTTGGCAACAGGTTAATTCCCTGTTCCGTAAAACTAAGAGAATTACGAACCCGACAACAAGCTTCGGAAACGGACTGATCTCACGACGACAACCCACGCAACGAAAACGGCAAAACGATTTACGAATTTTCTTATGGAACGTACGATTGCTCTATTGAGCTCGAGCTGCTCAGCAGCTAGCTGATGCCCTGTCAAAATATAAAGCTGACATAACAGCACTTCAAGAAATCAGATGGACAGGCGTTTTACAGAAGAAAAAATATGACGTATACTAAAGCTGTCATACAAAACACCATGTGCACGGGGTAGGCTTCCTAGTCAGCGAAAAAATGAAGTCTACCATCATCGGCTTTAACGCTATAAGCGAAAGGCTATGCACCCTTTGCGTGCGAGGCAAATTTATGAACATCATTAACGTTCACTGACCTACGGAGGAGTCCTCAGACGAAGAAAAAGAGACTTACTACGAACAAGTCGAGAGGACCCTCAATGCCTGTCCAAGGTATGACGTAAAAATCATCCTTGGGGATTTGCCGGTATTCAGGCATTACGCAGGCACCCATAGTTTGCATGAGAACACTAATGACAATGGACTTCGAGTCTTAGAATTGGCAGCATCGAAAAATATGGTCGTTGCGAGTACCAGGTTCCCGCAAAAAGATATCTACAAAGCCACCTGTTCACCACAACTCGAACTTGATGCCGGTACGAACGTACCGAGGCGCCAATATCGACTCGGATCACTATCTTGTTGGTATGGTTTTCCGAGGGCGGATTGCCTTGCGAAGACGTATTGCATCCGCCGATCAGGTTCGACACGGATGCTCTGCGCAATGAAAATGCCAGTAACACCTTTAGGACTCGCCCTAGAATCAGTCGATTTAGGGAGAGTAATTCCTGGAGTCAGTATGCTGGGCGTAGATGAGAAGTGGACACACCTTAGGAGTACTGTCATTAGTACTGCCAACTCCATCTTAGGCAGCAGTCGTAGAAATCGGAACGACTGGTTTGATGATGAATGCCAGCTAGCGACTGAAAGTAAGAATGTTGCGTAACGAGCAATGCAACAATCTCATAGAACGCGGGCACGTGAAGAAGAATATAAAGAGCTCAGAAGAATAGAAAAACGGCTTCACAGACAGAAAAAATCAGCCTGGGAGAAGAACTTAATCTGTGAAATAGAAAAAAGCCGAGAGCGAGGTCCGCACCAGGCGGAAGTTCTACCAATCCGTCTGAAACATGACGCAGTACACACCACGTTGCACATACTGCAAGGACGGAGAGGGAAATCTGATCACCGATCCACAAAGCATACTGGAGCGATGGGAAGTGTACTTTAATGAATTGCTAAATGGTCAACTCACTGCAGAAGTGGAGGCTCCACTGCTTCAAGACGAATACCCTATGTTGCCGTCACCAAGCATAGAAGAGGTTGAGAAGGCTATAGACCGGCTAAAGAAAAACAAAGCCCCGGGAGCTGATGGTATACCAGCCGAATTATTTCAACACGGTGGGCCAGCTCTACGTCAGGCAATTCATGATATTATAGTGCACGTGTGGGAGCGTGAAGAAATGCCAGAAGACTGGCGAAAAGGTATAATATGCCCCATACATAAGAAAGGAGATGTCACAACGTGCAGCAACTATAGAGGTATCACGTTGTTGAGTACCGCCTATAAGATACTCTCCTCTATCCTACAAGACCGGATAACCCCATACGCTAAAACCATCATCGGACAATATCAGTGTGGTTTCATTCCAGGCAAATCAACAACTGATCAGATCTTTACCTTAAGGCAGGCGATGGAAAAATGTCTAGAATTTAACATCCCAACATACAACCTGTTTATGGACTTTAAGGTCGCCTATGATAGCATAGCCAGGGTAGAACTTTACAAACCATGAGAGAATTCGGCATCCCAAATAAATTGACACGACTATGTAGGTTGACCATGACCAACATAACAAGCCAAGTAAAAATAGCCGGATTGCCATCCAGACCAATCAACATCTTTAATAAACTCCGACAAGGGGATGGTTTGGCCTGCCTCCTCTTCAACCTGGCGTTGGAGAAAGCAATCCGTGACTCTGGCACGGCAACAAGAGGGACCATCGTCAACAGGTAGAGATAGATACTGGCTTACGCAGACGACATCGACATCATCGGAAGAACCGAGCAAGCTGTACACGATTCCTTCATCCAGATCGAGCAGGCGGCACAAAATCTGGGGCTGCACATTAGTGAAGGTAAAACAAAGTACATGGAGGCGTCGAATGCGAGAGGAACAGTTGGTCAAACAATCAAGGTAGCGGAGCAATAATTTGAAGTGGTGCAATCCTTTAAGTACCTTGGGTCAATAGTAGCAGCCGATAACAATATAGAAGAAGAAATACGCGGGCGGATTCTCAAATCCAACAGAGCCTACCACAGTATGTCAAAGCTCTTCAAATCCAGAAATCTCACTTCAAAACTGCTACTGTACAGGACCATGGTCCTGCCAGTACTCACATAAGGATCCGAAACTTGGGTGCTATAGCAGAAGCAGATATCGTGACAAAAATTAGGCTCGGTAGACTCCGGCGTGCAGGGCACCTAGCTCGCATGAGAGAAGAGGAACCTGCTCGGAAAGTTCTTTGTGGTTCATTCTATGGCAGACGACAGCGTGGTAGACCATGTTTGCGCCGGAGAGATGGCATAGACCAGGACGCCCGGAGCCTTGGGGTGCGCAACTGGATGGCGTCGGCTCGAGACCGGTATAGGTGGGGAGACTTGTTGATGGAGGCCAGGACCGGACCCCGGTTATCAAGCCGATGATGATGATGATGACATATAATTGAAAAGTTTTTAAGTGATGCAAAATTAAATTTAACATAGATGAAAATATAATTCTAATATTTGACATGCATCATTAAAATGTTTGGTAAAAATGTGTTTTTTATTATATACATACATAATACATATTTTTGGAGACACTTATTATAATTAAATAAGAAAATATATTTCTGTACCGTTAAATTTTACGTAATTTGAACTAAATTTTTATTAAAAACTAAACTTGACTGCATTATGTTTTTGTTTAAAATCATTTTATATATATTTATTGAACGTTAAATTGCAGGAACTTTAACGAAAACCAAGTGACACAGGATTACATTTTGCAAAGGTTGGAATATAATTTTTTTTAATAAAATGTAGTTGAAGAAATAAAATTTTAAGTCAAAATTGAAAAAAATTAATAGGTTACATAAAATAATTTTGATTTTTTTTGAAAAAAGATTTTCTAAGGAACAATGAACAAATTAAATAAAAAAATTTCGCAATTTTGCATACAATTTTGTTCTCCGTAATTCGAGCACTTTGCAGGCTTGTGCTGAACTTTGTTTTTTTTTTGTTTTATTTTTTTTAACAAGATTTTTCGAAAAAAGTATTATTTTAATAGTGCATTTTTTACCCGATTCCGATTAAAGATTGGCTTATTTTGTTTCTTCATTTAAATATATTTAAATAAAATATCAAAAAATGCGTTGCTATTCGATAAATACAAATTCAATACTTTTACTTCAATATCATTTGAAAAGTTAATGTTTTTTATGTAAACAAAATGTTAAATTTGAAAGTTTTGTGGTTCAGACTCAAGACATACTTGTTATGCGCTCGTTTATAACAGGTCTTTTACCGATACTCAAGATAGTGGTACAAACTTAGTAAATAAATATCGGTTTGGTCCTTACTGGTCCGGAGTCACTCCATAAACTTTAAAGATTAGGTACGTTAAAAGAAACGTAAATATGCAATATTTTAGCCCCAGTAGGTACTATATTTAACTCTTTCATAAGCTTCCAATCATATAGGTATGAATGTATGTAGATATACGTGTTTCAAATTATAAATACAATTTTCCAGTCAAATTATAAATACAATTTTCCAGTTTAATTTATATTTAACATATTAATTTCCGAAATATATATTTCTTTGAAGTGAAATTGGGAGACTTTCGATCCCTGAAGAATGATTTTGAATCACTATAAAATAACTTCCGAAAAACATAAGTTAAAAGTTGTTTAAAGGAACGAAACTTTTCAACCCTAGACTTTAATAACTTTTCAGCTTATCCTGTGCTTTTTAATCATAAAGTCGATAGACCACCGAATGCTTTACTGTACCTTACGTCCTTATAACCCTATTTAAGTATATAAAGTTTCTGTTTGTTAATTAACAACTTGCCATATTTTTAAATGGGCCTCTTAGCTCATTACAAACAACAAATTACAAAAACATTACAAATTTAAAAACGTCCTTTACACAAGGACTAGGTATAACAAGGAAGTGACAATCGATTTGGGATTTTCCTGCAACGAGATTCTTGGAAACTTTTAATTATCCACCATTAAACGTAGGAGTGGTGAATAAATTTCAAATGACGAACAGTTTTTATATTTTGTTTTATTCCGTGATGATATTCGAATAAGAAAACATAAAAACTTTTAACTAAAGTACAGTGCACATTTTATAGAAAAATGGAAATTCCAACACGCAATAGGGTTGTTTAATTATTATCAATAAGTCTTTATAGATGTCTGTCCATGAAGTTGAAAAACTATGTATATATATTTTTCCAATGCGTCCTCTGCTGGAGAGAAAGAATTAATTTTTTTTAATTTGTTTTTCATTGGAAACACCTGAGTTATGGGAAAAACTATTTAGTGTTGAGTGATGAATTGTTGCGCTTTTAAGAATTGGTAAATCATAATGCGTATCTTGGAATAAGTCGAAACAATTTAAACTTAAATTTAAACTTTTCTGTAGTGATTTCAGAGATGAACAAAAAAGTTTCCCTTTCAAAAATTGATTTGTGTTTTGCGCAAATCTAAAACAAAAAATTCATATGTAAAAGCGAGGTTTTCATGCTTTAAAACTTGAGGGAAGTTAATTCTGTAACTAGATTTTCTTGTCTACAAGATCTAATATGTAAATTATATACCTATATTTACCTTACTAGACGTATTCTGATACTTTGCATTTGCATTTTATGTCATATTAGCTTAGCATTTACCAATTCCATAGTTTTTTTCTAATAAAACGAAGAAAAAACATTTGTTGGAAAAAGTGCAACAAAAGTTACATAAAACAAAAAAATTAAATTAATAGAAAGTGTAATAGTTTTGTTACACTTGTAACATTGTGGGAACCTTGACTACCTGAAAATGTCTTTGAATTGGATCATATGTGAGTATTGGAGTTATACCAAATTCAACTAATATAATAAAAATACATATAACCATTGAGTTTATACACCGCGCTTCAACTGAATAAGCACAACTTTTTTTTCATGTGTTATGTCTGTTGAGGCAGTTCACCTGCAGTGAACGCTCCTGAACCTCCTTACGTGAATGAAATACTACCAGATAGTTATTTGTCAAAGTCTTTATTTATTTCAATCGTAAGTATAGGTTAATATTCCTAAAGTGATATTAATATTTTTCAAGGCAATTCATTTAATAATGTAAAAAGAATTTACTTTATGGTTTAGAAAGCAGGAGATTATAATGACAAGTGAAGCTTAGTTTTATTATACAATTTTGGTAAAACTTTTTGTACTGATGGTCTATAGAAAATAAGCGTTTTTCGATTCCATTCTTCTATTGGTGACAACAATGTAGTAGATTAAATTGAAAGTTGAAATACAAAATAACAGAAGGTTAAGAACAATGTTAAAGATTTAGTTATACTATTTCAGGCGTTGCCAGTGGCGATAACACCACCAAGCAGTATAGCGAGATAAATTAACGCAGAGTTACTCCGCTCTGTTGGACACGTCTAAGTATGGTGTCGCCTCATGGCTTCTTGCAGACGAATAATGAGGTAATTTTTCGTTCCAGTAGTAGGAAGACCCCGTTTGTTTAGTTCTGCTTTTAGTTCAACAGCGTTTAAATCCTTCAGAAGCTTACCCATATTTTTACTTTCAACACAATCACTTTTCACTAAAGTTTTATTTAATTATACTTCTGACACCAATGTTAAGTCTTATCTAGGTTCGTTTTATTAAACAAAACTTATTTCCGTTTTAATACAACTCACTTTACGTCTTTTCACTTTTAATTCCACTTAATATTTCAAAACACTTTATTTCCTTTTTACTTTCTTTAATTTTAAATTTAAACTTTATCACTTTCAAATTACCGACTTGTACACGACTAATTTCAAATTCAAACTGACTTCTTGCTGCATGGTGCGCTCGTTTTTATAGTGGCTGCACCATTCAGCACTCCGCTTTAGAATCTTCTAGTACAGTGCCAGTCAGAGCCTTCTGGAGCTTTCTAGTCTGTGGTCTTTCGTTAAAAAATGGAGTTTCGTTAACTTCGTTGTGTCTGTCACTTTAAGTTGGAATCACAATGGTGAGTTTACGCATCGTTAAACAAAACAAAAAATAGAACGGAGAACATCTTATAGAACCACAGGTCATCAACCTGTAATCCTCCGTCTCCTCCCGTAGAAAAAAAAATTTACACGCGCTTTTCTATACATGAATACGTGTTCACATAAAAATGCAAAATTGTAAGAATGTATGGTCTAGCCAAATTTGACAGTCTCATTTGAAACAGATTCAAAGATGGAGTTGGCGACTGGCTCCGCCAGCATGTGGAAAAGTGTGATTGTGCTGCGAACATAGTTGGCAGTTTGCGTGCTTTGCTTATGGCTTAGCTCGGCGATACCCTCCAACACGAGCCAAGTAAGCGAGCATATTGCATATTGCATATGCTTGGCCTTTTAAAGACCCCATACACGATCGAATATGCTCGGCTTGCTATACGATCCCAACCGTAAGCCGAATATGATCTCGTTTCTCCATACAAACTCCAACCAGATTTCCAACATCAGTCAAAAAGCAACGCAGCGGTAATCAAATCGTAATAGAAATCATTTTAAAAATTTTATTGCTCTCATTCTTGATATTTTAACACATACGGAGCAATAAGCTCCCCTACTTGGCTGGTGTTGGAAGGTATCGCTGAGCTATGCCATGAGCAAAGCACGCCAACAGCCAACTATGTTGGCGGAGCCAGTCGCCAACTCCATCTTTGAATATGCTCGCCTAACATATCCGATCGTGTGTGGTGCCTTTAAGTCGTTTAAATGCTCGAGACGCTCAGCAACGCACGACTCACCACCCACTTTTTAAAACTGTTAAAGCTCAACTCCTCAAGAGATATGACATGCTCTAAACGAAGCAACGAAGTTGCGTGCTGGTACTGTATTCTAAGAAGACTATTGACACAGGCGCCTGCCCCGACGACGGATTTCGTAATTCGGGATTTTCTAATTCGGTATTTTGTAATTCGGGATCTTGTAATTGGGGATTTCGCACACAACTCGTTTGAAAATTAGTTCTTTTTGTTAATGTTAGTATTGGAGTATATCTTGCTGCGCTAGCTCGCCTAAACTATTGATCGTACAAAAAAAATATTAATATAAAAACTCCTCCAAAACTTTACATCTCAAACTACCAAATAGCTGGACTACCAATATTATGTTGTATATCTAGCGAAGAAATATTTGTTATAAGAAAATATATAGACTATAATATTTAATTGGTATATTTTTCGACAGCACTTTAATTAGCATTTTTAAAAGTCAGCGTTTTGCAGTCTTAAGTACGAAAGCCTTCATCAACAGTGGATTATATTTTTTGACAGGCAAAATAATTTTGATAAGCACTTAAAATAATTTAAAAATCAACAGTTATGTGCCCTGTCATGTGTCATTTCTCAATGCAAGACATTTCTCAATGAGCTTTCTGCTTGTAAGACGCAGAAAATACACCGAAAAACATCTTGCAACACCATATTATATGGTTTTTGACAAACATTTGCAAAGTTAAATGCTGCAAAACTCGCTTCAAATGTTAAAACGAAATACAAAAAAGTTGAATGATGAAGTTCAACTTCGCTGCATGTGTGAAATGTTTTTGTCATTATAACAAATTTAAGCGTTTCAAAAATAGTAGTACAAATGTGAAAGGAGGAGTACGGTAGTACGAAGGTATCGAGAGTAGTACAGATACTACTATAGTAGTACTTTCGGCAACACTGTGTAGGAATATGGAGGTACTTTATCCAGCAGTCATTTGTCATTTCACATTTACAACCAAAAGTAAAATTTGTACGTTAATACCTACATGATACATACTACATTGATCCTGAACTTAACCAGTTTGCATAAATTTGCCTTACTGAAAGGTAAACTTTTCATACTTTTAATAAAAAAAATATTAGGTAAATAATGTAGGTTTTAGGTTCTTTGACCTATCTGTAATGAAAACCTTTTCTTAATATGATAAATTTCTTCGTATTTAAATGCGGCATAGGAATCGAACCAGGGGCCTCCAGATACTCAATTGAACATTCTCTCCAAGGAATGTACTTACACAATACAAATACACTGCACACTTGGAGTGTACCCTCAGTTTTTATTCAAACCGCCCGTCACAAAAATAGTTTCACATAAATCTTAAATACAATAAATAAATCCAAAAGTTTTATAAATAAGGTTCTTACCTACAGGCTGCTATTGTTTAAACAATTTAAATAATTCCATCCCCGCTCCAAAACGTTTCTGATTTAAATTACATATAAAAAAAAATCATCAAAATCGGAGCTGTTCTCAGGAAAAGGTTTCATTGACTTCACTTAAAGAACATACACATAAAAATGAAAGTTAATCATTTTTATAATTATCCTTGTTTGTTAAAATTTTTTCCATGTTATATGATGCCAAAGAACAAACCGAATTCCTTCGGGAAAAAAAATAAAGCCATCTATAAATTATTATTATCCCCCGTTTCGAATCCTGCTTCTATTACTTTGCTATAATAGAGAAAAAGTGTAAAAAATAACGGGAAGGAACGCAAAGATATAAGAATGCGAAAATCATATTTAACTTAAAACCAAAGTAATGAAAATTGAAAAAAAAAAAAATGCATTAAGAATAAAAACTCACAAACACACCACCACCAATAAAAATAAAAGACTGTAGGTATTTAATTTTATAACAAGAGACGAAAGGTTTACGAGTATAAAACATAAAAATTGTTGCTCTATTAATTTATCGTTATTCTTATGGATAAAACGTAAGACGACGTCCCAGACAAGACAGAAGCTTCTTTCTTTCATAATGTTTATTTTTTTTCCACTGCGAATGAACGCCAGGACCTTGGGGGATCAAGGTAAGTATATCATTGCTTCTTTGGCGAGCTCTGGATAGTGTGTTTATGATGCGCAACGAATTTTCAGTTGATGGTTTCTTAATGAGGCTGATTCACTTTGCTGGAAGGATTTTTTTTTCGTGAGAAAAGTGAAAAAGAGGAGTGGACAGGATAGATTAAATTACAAAGTATCCTTGTGGGTTAACATTTTGTTCAGTAAATTGAACTGAAATAATATAACAAAAGTCTTATAATTGACCGTCATTGATCATGGAGGGGGCAAATTGAGTTAAAGAAACGACGTCTTTAGCAAGCATAATTTATCAGAACGATATTTCTTTGATAAATATTTTTTTATTGCTTGACAATATTGAGGAAGAAATGGATTTAAAAAAAAAACAACACATACATGTAAGACTTGTGGTTTTGTTGTTTTTTTTCACAAAAACCGGGTTTTAGTTCGGTGTGAAAACCGTGTCCATTGAAATGGTTAAACATTTCTTAAGATATGTATGAATTACTGGCTGTATAAGTTACTAAAACATATGTCAAAATGTTTCGTACGTCTCGTTTTTTGCGTGCCCACAATAGAGCTGCACAACTTTCTCACATTTTATATCATTTGTATCAGCTTATTAAAATTTTATTGCAAAATTATCAAAAAAACAAAATTAAATTCACTTGAAGTAACTTCATTCCTTTTTTACGAATTAAATAAAATATTTCTTGAAAAAACACGCAGTCACGGCACGCATTTTTTTTTAATTAATTAATAATTTTAAAACGTTAAAAGTGCTGGTGTTTTGCAGCACTGACTGCAGCATCGAGTACAGTTGCGTCGCGTTGTGTATTTTGATAGGTATTCCAGTCGCAGCTCCAGTTCCAGCACCGTCGCTATTAATAGATAGATAAATAAGTATAGCCTTCAGTTATAGCGATCAGGAAAACAAAACAAGAAAAATTTTCAGATCGATAATTTATAATGTTTTTATTCGATTCAAAACACAAATGTTACACTTATCGATGGCAAATAACTCATCTATCTCTCTCCGTTTGGGCGGGAGGGGCAATTTTATAAAAACAGTGCTAAAAATTTAAAACAAATATTAAAAAATAACGGTAATACATACAACTAAGTTTTATATCTTTTTTTAAAGCCAATACTTTTTTTAGATGTTTTTTAAATCAAGTGAAACCTTTGCATAATCTTTGAAAAAACGGACTTTTTAGACAGTCGAGTGCTGATACAGGATAGTTCGGCGGTACCGCTGATCTACCACGTCGGCCGAAAAACTGTGGATAGGCGACTCCTTTATGGTCGTGACGTCGTCGCAGAAAGCGGAGCAGAGCTCCTTCGGTTCAGTAGGGCTGTGTCCGAAAGGGACCAGATAGATAGATTGGACCAAAATCGCCAGTTCTGGTGGTTGAATCATATGTAAAATAACTAATAAAATTTAAAAAATAAATAATAATAAAAGTTCACTAATTGAGTTTATTGCCTTGGTTTTACTTGCGCAGGTTTAGGCGTGTCCTTGGCTTTAACAGTAGGCTAGGTTATTACAAAACAATCATGGTGGCACTAAAAAGAAAAAAAAACCATTGCTGTGGCTGTTCTAGTCTTAAGTTAAGTAGTAGTAGTTTTAAGTCTAGTTTTAAGTTTTATAAAAAATAAAAAATGATAGATATAATGAGTTTTTTCCTAATTTTCTTATTTTTAAGTAATAAATGAATTTTGGTAATATTTAAGCTAGGTACGCCGAAAGGCAATAATTTTAAGTTGGTTATGGTATAATTTAGAGCTCTCGCATAGGGCCAGTAAGTTAGTTAAGTTAATATGTAAGCTAGTTGTTAAGGTTTTTGTCTAGCAAGTAAGTAGTTATAAGAAAATTGAAATATAAAAACTGAATAAACAAAAAAAAAAAAAAATAAAAAAACGGACTTTAAACTCAAAAATTGCGAAAAAAGGAAAAAAAAAACTTTGAAGTGTGATTTTTCAAAACTATAAAATAAAATACTACTTTTTTTTATAAAATTCGTTCCTCATATTAATTTTAAATCATAAACTGAAAACAGAATGATTTTATGTTTTCTGGTTTTTGAGAAAATGGAAAATTACTAAAACTACTTTCTTATAAGAGTTTTCTTTTTTTTTTGGTATATGGTGCAGGTAAATGAGCGAATATACACAGTCATATGGCGTTGGCTAATAAACAGATAATAAATGGACATGAGCGCATATCGTTGAGTTTGGTTAAGCATGAGCTATCCATGTGCTGTGCGATCTGAATCGCTCTTACATTATGTATGTTAATTTTAAAGCTGTGGGTATTTGACTGTCCGAAAAAAATGTATGACATTCTACCAAAAAAGACTACGATTTTAAATTAAATTATCCAATTTGTCAATAAATTATTGCTTTTCAACACAAATAAAAGAAATTGGAAACAAATGATTTTGACAGATAGTCATTATAGTTATTCATAATCTTTGTGTAAACGAATTGTTCGTTTAGTTTAATTTTGACATTAGGTCATGGATGCTGCTAGCGCATTTGCTGCGATTCTATTTGCACTGGGAACTGTATTGTGACCCTCACTTGGCATGCTTGCGAGATGCACAGCTAGGTACGTCGGAATAGGGTGGTTCTTGGTCACAGACAGCCAGTCGCAGAAAAAGAAAACTTTCTTCATGCCAAGATTTGGTGGATATGCGAATGCGATTAAAATCCGTAATAAAAAAAAACAAACAGACGGACAACTTGATCTTCTTCTACAAGCTTACGGGGGCGATTAGGTGTCGTTTCGCCCTGAGTACTATATTCCCACCCTCTAAGCTAGTTGCTAGTGCCTTGACAACTCCCGTACTCTGATTTTGAAGCTGTCCCAAAATGTATATAATATTGAGATGTTTTACACTACATTGTTGTTGTTACCGGCCTTACAATCTTCCCCACTTACACCCATTCGAAACTCTTCAGGTCATCATTTTAGAATTCAATGATTTTATTAAACAAAATATAAACTTATAGATACAGGGTAATTCATTTTTCTTATCTTTTAATTCATTTGAATATCGTGCGTATGTCTATGAAGGTAACGAGAGCCAAACTAATTTTTAATAAGTTTTTGCAAAGGTGTAGCTCAGTGCTGAATGATGGAAGAAAGTGCAGAAGAATATAATTTGAGTCAGTCACTCACAATTAATAATAAGAAATCGGAAGTTAATCAAAATTAATTGAGCATATATAAAAAAAATGTAAAATTAAATACAATAATCAAAAATCAAAATAATTAGTTGTAGCTTGGCTCAAATAAACAAAGGTGAAGTGCAGTTAGAGAGAGACTTACCACTTATCCGGATATTGTGCACAATGTCCAAAAGGTTTCTCTGCATATGGGTCTATCCTGTATAAGAGAAAATTTATTTCCAGCCGAACTATCACTATCACACTCGCGATTATTATTTTTTTGTGACTCTCAATTTTACTTTATAGTATACTATAATGGGATCTTTTTCCCTTTTTTCTTTAAATTTAAAACTGGGTATGTGGCTTCAATTTATACCAAAAAAAAAATATCAGCACTTTACACTTTGAAATAGGATTCCTTTTAGATACGCAAACTATTAGGCCTGGATTTGGTTAGGAGGGTTTTTTTTTTTTGCTTTCTTGGTCAAAGACTCTCAATTTATTTCCCTCTACTTGGACACTTGTAAGCTATCGACACACTCCTGACACGCCGAGATTTGGATGCACGAGGGAGGTTAATGCCTTTTCTATTGAATTGATGGCAAAACTTTAACTCTCCCCCTGCACTGTACCGTCCTCCTAGGCAACGATGGAGATCTATTTTAGCACAGCGCTTGCTTTCCGAACTACTACTGACTAAGATTGATCAGAGTTTTGGTGACAGCTGTGACTGCTATTGGAAAGCTCCGTTAGTGAGCAGCTGCAATATGATGGAATTTTCCCGTTCGTAAGAGTTTCTTGAATCGGTTCTTGCGAACTCAATCGAAAACGACGGTACGCTTCCAAGATTCCAGCGTAAGAGTCTGAACTGTCAGGTACTGCTATTGGAATTGGATAAATGTAGTTTAATTGTGAGGAATTAATGCACTGAACCTGGTTACCTGATAGAGCTTTAAAGAATTTGTCTTATTTTTCCAACTATATTATTAGTGTAGCTAGAACTATAAAGCCAACGCCGATCTGTCTGGCTGAATCTTTCACGTTAGGGTTGAAATTTATTGAAAGCTGTTTTGATAATGGAAAGGAAAACGAATTATATTGCTAATCGATAATTTAAAAGGTTTCGATCTATTAATATATAAGTTCGTAAGAATTTTTTTTTTTTTGTATTCACCTTTTAAAAAGAACTTCTTGGTTGCTTGGTAGTCCACGAGGAAAAAATGGATTGAATTTTTGGCGAGAATATCATTGCCAAAATTTTATTGCCAACGAAATGTTGGTACCTACTGCTTCCTGCCTATCTTGTGCGAAACTTTATTTCGAAAAGCTTGGAATTCCGCATGTTCACAGGGTGTACAATATTTTTTTTTTTTTTTTTTTTTTTTTTTTTTTTTTAATGAAAGTGGCAGCTTCGTAACAAACCTTATTTGTTTAGAGAACTTTCGATGAAACAAATGGGATATCGAGATGCTACCTTCCCAATGAAAAATCATTGGCGAATATCCTTGGCATGAAATCTCCCTATCAGTTTTCCTTTCAAATCTTCGAGGTCATATAAACAATTCCCTATTACTTTTCTAACCCTACACTTGAGAAACTTGGGTGCAAATTTAGAGGTTATCTGTTTGGAAAACGAGCTCTGGAGAAAATTACGCCGAAACACCTCTTGTCCCTCTACAAAACGTATGTTTTTGGCTCTGCGATTATATGAACTTTCAGCCTTAAGATGTGCTCTATGTAGATTTTCTTTGATGTCATTTCTGATCAGTTGCAATCGATCCGCCGATGATAAGGTCCTCATTTCTGAGTCACCCAGAGCTTTTATTTTTGACAAGATTGGATACTCACAACCACTAAGGATCATATTTTGACCAAATAGGGCATAATAGGGTGAAGCATCAATAGCAGAGTGGTGGTCACTTCGCAGAGTTGCCGCAATTGTTGAAACATATTTGTCCCATTCTTGGTGTTTTTCATTTATGAATATCCTAATCTTCGCAATAATTTCGCGATTAGCGCGTTCTGAGCAGTTCGCCTGCGGGGAATATAGACCAGTCTTAACGTGCTTGATGTGATATGTCTCCATCTGTTTGGAAAATTCCCTTGACACGAACTGTTTCCCGTTATCACTATGGATGAACTCAGGCGTCCCGAACCCATGGAATACATCCTCTTCAAGATACTTGCAGATCAAAGTAGAACTTGCCTTACGCAGCGGCTTTAAGAAAATATATTTCGAAAAATGATCAATAGCTATAAAGATTGAAGTATTGCCTAATTTTGTGCGGGGATAAGGCCCGAGAAGGTCCACATACAATCTTTGCATGGGTCTCTCTGTGATAATCTGCAAACCCATTTTTGGTCTTAGGATTTTATTTGCAGGCTTGACCTCCTTGCAGATATCACAAAAAGCCACGAACTGTTTAATTTGCTTAACCATTTCTGGCCAATAATATTTCTGGCGTACGCGAAAGAGAGTCTTTTTGAATCCACCATGTGATCCTGGGGCTGAACAATGCTCATTAACGATGCTTTCGTGTGCCAACTCTTTTGGCAACCATAAACGCCACAGACTTTCTTCCTCGCCAGGAGAACCTGTCCTAACCCTTACTCTTTTGTAAACATAACCATCTGAAACACAAAGGTCCGGCAAATTTACCTGGTTTTCCTCCACATTCTTTCTCAGTTCATTGTACGCATTTGAGTTGAAAAATGTGGATTTCAAATCTATTTCAGATTGTCTGACGCTTGAAGTTAGTTCACACATGTCTAGACGAGACAGTGCGTCTGGGACAAGGTTTAAGGAGGCCTTCCTGTGCTCCATAGTGAAATCAAATGCTTGGAGTTTAAGGCTCCATCTCGCTAGTCGGCCGCTCAGATCTTTCTGCGACATGAGCCATTTAAGACTTGCGTGATCGGTTACTATTTTAAATGGAAGCCCCTCAATGTAAGGACGGAACTTATTGACACAAATTATCGCTGCCAAACACTCCTGCTCAGACACTGTGTAGTTCTTTTGAGCCTTGTTTAGTTTTTGAGAGACAAATGCGATTGGATGCTCGCATCCTTCACAATCCAACTGATAAAGAACTCCCCCTACTCCTAAACTTGAAGCGTCACACTGCACCACGAAAGGCTTGGTAAAATCTGGCTGTGCTAGCACAGGAGTGGTCGTCAAAGCCTGTTTTAATTTCTGAAATGACTCTTCAGCTTCTTTTGTTAGTAAGAATTCCTTTCCTTTACGGAGACAATCCGTCAGTGGGGCTGACAAAGTAGCAAAACTGGGAATGAACTGCCGATACCATCCGGCCATACCAATGAATCGGCGGACTTGTCGAGCAGTCTTTGGGAGCGGAAAGTCCGTTATGGCTTCCAGTTTGGCTGGATCAGTTTTTAAACATCCCTGCCCTATAATATACCCCAAATATTGGATCTCCCTTTGGCAAAATTTACTCTTATCCATATTTATGGTCAAATTGGCATCCCTTAGACACCTTGCGAGGTCTCTCAATACCGACATATGCTCTTCAAAGTTTTCGGTACAAACTAGCAGATCATCCAAGTAGATAAAAACATTATCTTTGAATCTTTTGGGGATGACCTTGTCCAAAAGTCGAACAAGCCTTTGCGAAGCGTTGCAAAGCCCGAATGGCATAACAGTGAATTCAAGAAGTGGCATTCCGGGGACGGCAAATGCTGTCTTTTCCCTGGAATTCTTTTCTAAAGGTATCTGATGAAAAGCTTGTTGTAGGTCGATCTTGCTGATATAATGCGTGTTTTTCACCCTACTTAGCAACCCACCAATATGTTGAAGAGGATACGCATCCTTCTTCGAAACGCTGTTCAACTTTCTGAAGTCGATGCATAGTCTAATTGCCCCATCTGGTTTGCGAACTACTACGATGGGCGAGCTCCATGCGCTGTCGCTTTCAACTACAATTCCGAGTGAACGTAAACGTTTGATTTCAGCGTAAACTTCGGCTTCTCGAGGTGGTGATAAAGGATAATACTTTGATTTTATGGGAACAGCATCCCCAGTATCTATCACGTGTTCTTCGATATGGGTTTTGCCGAGTCCTATTTTGGCAAACGAGGGAAACTCATCAATTGTTTTCAGTAGTTCAGAGTTCTGTTCAGCTGTTAATTCAATGGTGTTGGAATCCGAAACGTCTTTATTGAGACATGAAATTTCAGGGACAACAATTTGGGGAATAATATTAAAGTCTTTCCAGAAATTTATTCCTAAATAAACTTTCTGTTGAAGTGTAGGTACAACATAGAAATCTACTTCTTTCGTCATGCCATTAAAATGTACCGGAATTCGACAAAAGCCATGGACTTGCTGTTTAGTGCCATCAGCCGTGCTTATAGAGGATTTAAAGGGTTTAGTCTGAATTGAATTTCGCTTTAGAAAGTCTAAACTATCTCTTCCAAGCACACTCACTTATGCACCTGAGTCGAGCAAGGCATATACTTTGTTATTGCAAATTTCAATTTTTAAAAAGGGTCTCGCGTCGTTAGCGTTAACAATTATGGTCGACTCTACAGTTTTCCTTCGAAGTCTCCTTTTACTATATCTTTCTCTACACTTCAATATTTTTTTGGGTAAAGTTGTACCAAAGATTCTATTCCTCGTATTTCGATAACGTAATATTCTCTCGTGAAGAGAAAGTTTTGAAAAATGAATTGTGTTCGGGTCAGGTTCCCCGTTGGTTGTTGCTGCTTTTGAGGGAATTATCTTGGGCTCTTTAGTCACATTCATTTTTAAATCCTCAGATTGCCTATGGCCTTCTAAGGATGTATTAGTACTATTTATTGGCTCGGGGATAGAGTTGTGGAACGAGAGTCCCCGGCTACCATCTCGCTCACCTTGTAGTTTCCCAAATGGTTTTGACAGTTGGGAGTCGTAACGTTCTTATGCCCACATCGGAAACAAAATAACTTTCGATTTTCTGACGGGCAATCATAAAAGGAGTGACCATTTTGGTCACAGTTCCAGCACTTGAACTTTGACGTGTCTAAGGGGGGTCTAGGACGATCGATCCGATTTGAAAAAGCGGCAACCTCTGGTTCTTCACCCTTTTCTTTATTCTCACTTAAGACTGTTTCTTCTATTTCATTGACCCGTCTGTAATTGTTGTTGTATCTCTGAGATATTTGGTGGCCTAGGAATGTTTCAGCTTGCCTTGCCACATCACGTAATTGCTCCAAACTACTAACTTGACAGGAGAACAATAGAGAACCTAAGTTTTCTTTAGAATTCTTTTTCATAAGATCGATCATCTTTGAATCACTAAGTGGTTCCTTCAATCTAGCATTTAGACGCAAAAGATCAGAATAAAAATCGTCAAATGTTTCTTTATAATTTTGACGTCTGGATAGCATCCGAAGAATTTTTTCATGATCATTTTCGATTTTGCCATATTCTTTGATAATAGCATGTTTTAAATTTTGGTACGTGGCCGATGGATTATTTCTTAAGAAGAACCAAAACCATGACTCTGCTTTGCCTTGTAGCAGAACGTGAAAATTTGCAAGCACATGGTTCCAACTACATCGCGAACGTTCGCGGAGCGTTTCAACTTTGAATAGAAAGTCGTGAATGTTATCTGTTCCGTCAAATGAGATTTGCCATTTGTCAATTTTGCAGTTTGAATCTGCTGACGAAGGGTTGGCTTGAGACGATTGGATACTGGCTGGCGGCACTACTCTATTTTGTGTTGAAAATGACGCATTGTTTAGAAACTGTTCAAAAGCACTAGACGGTCTAGCATGGTTTTCACGAAATTCAGGTTGGCTTGCGTTAGAGTTGTGTAGTACGTCTAAACGATCTACTAAAGTTTCTTTAATTTCTTTCATTTCTTTGAGAAAGTCTTTTTGGTTAGCTTCAAGGATTAATTTAAATGCATTTGTCAAAGCTTCAATGCCTGTGGCACTTGCTTGAATAATTGAACTTGGTTCAGGCCTTTGAGTTGCTTGTACACTTGGCTCGTTTAAAGCAAGATTCGCGTTAGGAAATTGAGACAGAGAGTTCGGTGCTTGAACAACGTTTTGGGATCCTTGAGGATCATTATCTTCCTCAACATTGGCGTTATTATTGATACGGTTTGAATGATTTAATGAAGGTCTAGATTCTGGTTCTGCCGCGTTTGTAGTTCGATTTTGGTTGCTAAGAGTGTTTCTATTTACATTCGCGGACGCACCACGACCTCTTGACTTATTCAATCCTCCTCGGTTTCGAGTGTTGTGAGGGTTTGTTCTATCCATTTTTTTTTTTTTTTTTTCTTTTTTTTTTTTATATTATAGGTACTAATTCTAAGAAAATAAAAACAATAAAAAGACTAAAAATAGTCGAATTAGATTTTATTAAATGTTTTATTAATAAAGGTACTAATTCTCGAGAATTTGTTTAAAAAATATTTTTGATTTATATACTGTTTGTTCTAACAAATGTTCATACATCTTTGGGGGTAAGTGCGGTTAATTGTTTCTATCGGCCTTATAAGTATTTATATATTTTTTTTTTTTTTTTTTTTTTTTTTTTTTTTTTTTTTTTTTTTTTCACGTGTAGATTATTTGTTTGCTATGACTACCTACGTGTAGTGTAAATTAAATCGGACGGACTATGCTATAATGCTATTAACGTGTGCGCATACTTGTAAAAGAGAAGAAGCTTGAAGTTAGTAGTAGCGACGTTGACCAGCGTACTATATAAACCAGAGAACGGACAATACTATCTAAGTAATATGTTAAAATTCCCATGCAATAACTTTCCCTTTTTTTTTTTTTTTTTTGGAATGAGTTAGACTATGTGAACTAAAAAATGCAGTTCAGTTTCTCAGAAAAGTCGATACAGTTACAACGCGGATGATAAGATGCTGCGTATCAATACCGGGACTTACTGCTGAAGACTTAGACGAAAACTAAACTGCGATGAGGCTTTCTAAAACAAAAGCCTGCACGGTGGGCGCCATTTCTTTGCTGCGATTCTATTTGCACTGGGAACTGTATTGTGACCCTCACTTGGCATGCTTGCGAGATGCACAGCTAGGTACGTCGGAATAGGGTGGTTCTTGGTCACAGACAGCCAGTCGCAGAAAAAGAAAACTTTCTTCATGCCAAGATTTGGTGGATATGCGAATGCGATTAAAATCCGTAATAAAAAAAAACAAACAGACGGACAACTTGATCTTCTTCTACAAGCTTACGGGGGCGATTAGGTGTCGTTTCGCCCTGAGTACTATATTCCCACCCTCTAAGCTAGTTGCTAGTGCCTTGACAACTCCCGTACTCTGATTTTGAAGCTGTCCCAAAATGTATATAATATTGAGATGTTTTACACTACATTGTTGTTGTTACCGGCCTTACAATCTTCCCCACTTACACCCATTCGAAACTCTTCAGGTCATCATTTTAGAATTCAATGATTTTATTAAACAAAATATAAACTTATAGATACAGGGTAATTCATTTTTCTTATCTTTTAATTCATTTGAATATCGTGCGTATGTCTATGAAGGTAACGAGAGCCAAACTAATTTTTAATAAGTTTTTGCAAAGGTGTAGCTCAGTGCTGAATGATGGAAGAAAGTGCAGAAGAATATAATTTGAGTCAGTCACTCACAATTAATAATAAGAAATCGGAAGTTAATCAAAATTAATTGAGCATATATAAAAAAAATGTAAAATTAAATACAATAATCAAAAATCAAAATAATTAGTTGTAGCTTGGCTCAAATAAACAAAGGTGAAGTGCAGTTAGAGAGAGACTTACCACTTATCCGGATATTGTGCACAATGTCCAAAAGGTTTCTCTGCATATGGGTCTATCCTGTATAAGAGAAAATTTATTTCCAGCCGAACTATCACTATCACACTCGCGATTATTATTTTTTTGTGACTCTCAATTTTACTTTATAGTATACTATAATGGGATCTTTTTCCCTTTTTTCTTTAAATTTAAAACTGGGTATGTGGCTTCAATTTATACCAAAAAAAAAATATCAGCACTTTACACTTTGAAATAGGATTCCTTTTAGATACGCAAACTATTAGGCCTGGATTTGGTTAGGAGGGTTTTTTTTTTTTGCTTTCTTGGTCAAAGACTCTCAATTTATTTCCCTCTACTTGGACACTTGTAAGCTATCGACACACTCCTGACACGCCGAGATTTGGATGCACGAGGGAGGTTAATGCCTTTTCTATTGAATTGATGGCAAAACTTTAACTCTCCCCCTGCACTGTACCGTCCTCCTAGGCAACGATGGAGATCTATTTTAGCACAGCGCTTGCTTTCCGAACTACTACTGACTAAGATTGATCAGAGTTTTGGTGACAGCTGTGACTGCTATTGGAAAGCTCCGTTAGTGAGCAGCTGCAATATGATGGAATTTTCCCGTTCGTAAGAGTTTCTTGAATCGGTTCTTGCGAACTCAATCGAAAACGACGGTACGCTTCCAAGATTCCAGCGTAAGAGTCTGAACTGTCAGGTACTGCTATTGGAATTGGATAAATGTAGTTTAATTGTGAGGAATTAATGCACTGAACCTGGTTACCTGATAGAGCTTTAAAGAATTTGTCTTATTTTTCCAACTATATTATTAGTGTAGCTAGAACTATAAAGCCAACGCCGATCTGTCTGGCTGAATCTTTCACGTTAGGGTTGAAATTTATTGAAAGCTGTTTTGATAATGGAAAGGAAAACGAATTATATTGCTAATCGATAATTTAAAAGGTTTCGATCTATTAATATATAAGTTCGTAAGAATTTTTTTTTTTTTGTATTCACCTTTTAAAAAGAACTTCTTGGTTGCTTGGTAGTCCACGAGGAAAAAATGGATTGAATTTTTGGCGAGAATATCATTGCCAAAATTTTATTGCCAACGAAATGTTGGTACCTACTGCTTCCTGCCTATCTTGTGCGAAACTTTATTTCGAAAAGCTTGGAATTCCGCATGTTCACAGGGTGTACAATATTTTTTTTTTTTTTTTTTTTTTTTTTTTTTTTTAATGAAAGTGGCAGCTTCGTAACACATTATAGTTCTTCCTTAGTCCGCATTATAGTTCTTCCTTAGTCCTTAAGGTAGAACTATTATGCGCATGAGCTAGCATGACCTAGTGTCAAAATTAAACGACCTGTATAGTCATGTTTATACAAACATGATGAATGCACATCAAATTCCCACAGCTGTCAAATTAACATACGTAAGAACGGTTCAGATCGCACAGCTCATGCAGAGCTCATGTTTGAAGAAACTCAACGAAATGCGCCTATGTACATTATAGCCAACGCCATATGACTGTGTGTATTCGTTCATTTACACATGCGATTTCGACAATAGCTCATGCTTACTCATGCGCATTATAGTTGGGCCTTTATCCTTAAGGCTGGCAGTAGTGGCAGGATTACAGACAAAATGATAAATAAATTAGCAATTTAAAAGTAGTAAATAAATTTTAATTTTTAATTAACTTCATAAAGTCAATCGGAATCAACAAACTTTTTAATTTTTGTGGAGTTCAAGCATTTACGATTTGGACATTTATATACAGACCTAGTCCGTATAATGGGATATTAAAATATAATTCAATCGAATGCATTAGCATTCGACCGGGACGTTTCGTCACAATTGCGAAAAAGGAAAGGTGGGCCTGGCAACTCTTGAAAAAAAAAAAAACATATATGCAACGGCCAACGACACATTTGAAAATGAGGTAGGTATATGTATTAGGTATACCAGGAGCCAAATTACGGCATCAGTTAGTATGGGAGCAACTTTCATACGTTATCGAGCTAACGAGTAAACATATTGGTATGATGTCTTACGAAGCATCTCGTATCGAATGATGTATTGTTTGTACTAGAATTTTCAAGCACATACCTATTATGTGTGATTTCGTGACTTGTCATTGGTCTATTTCTCACAGCTGTTGTATGTGTTGATATTTGATTTTGCAATTTTAGAAATAAATATTGGTTTCTTTCAATTTGTTTTGCTTTTCATTTGGTAGATATTGGCCATTGGATATTTTAATAAGATACATTTGAATACATTAATTAACGTAGTACTCCTCTGTATTTTTTTCCTTGATGTTTTCCCGAATGAAATTTCCACATTTGTTTATCGTGGTGCTCAGCAATCTTTTTTATTTTTATTATATGGTAGGTACTTGGCCACACAAAATAGGATGAACTTTTCATTAATATTTAAACAAAAATAGTGAAAAAAACAAACAATAAACACTTTTTTATTTTATTTATTTATTTACCATACGTCTGCTTGGCATCTATCGAATGAAAAGTCGTACGTTCACTGACAAAGAAATACCACAAATTAGATCCGATACTCGATACCATTCTCGATATCGTAAGCAGTAATGGCCATTCGAGGGAATTTCAGTGAAGTGTTGCATGGTCACTGATGCGGTAATTCGGCCCCAGGCAAACGGTGGAAAAGTAAAAGTTAATAACATAAAAGCATTTATATCAAGGTGCATTAAATGAGATACATATATTACCTGCGTTAACACGTCAAAGTTGTGGTAATAATAGAGATCATACATTGTTGGAAAAAAAGGAGCTATTTTGCCTTCTCTATTAAAACGATAGGTCTTTTTTAACGAATTAAAACTGTTTATATATAGTTGGTTATATATAGTGTTTATGTATAGTTGCAAAAAAGATGTTTACTCAAGAAGTCAATCTTAGCAAACTTCGCTATGAAGTGTAAGAAATGGTCATAGGGTTATAGATTTGTATTTCTTTAATATTTCTTTAAAGGGAAAATAAACCCATCGTCATCATTAGCACTATTCTGATTTCTGAGACCAAGTTTATGTCGCCTTCACAATAAATAGATACATATATAATTCCTATTTCATGTCAGTGTCATTGATATGCTTAGCTCGTATTCTGTTTAAAAACAAATAGATCAAACATTTCTCTTTAAGCCATATCCTTCAATAATTCTCTATTAACTTTGACTTTACACTACTTGTCGTTACTCATTAAAAATGTTAATCATAATAAACGATTTTCCTTTCATGTTACAAATCACAAGATAACAAAAGCTTGACATATGTAATGTAGGTGTCTATACCTATGTATACATATTTTACCTATACTAAAATAACACCGCATACTATATATATCAAGCACAACTTGCTAATCCATTAAATCTACTCTGGACTTTTGTAAAATTTCTTTGATTTATTGCAAACCTTCTAAGATACAGATTGAATAAAGCAACAGAACTGGATACATATGTTTATAAACAGTACATACATAGATTAGGTACATTATGGTATGTAAGGTATAGAAAAAGTATAAAATGTGTTATTGCTTCAATGAATTTCAATTCGATTTCATTGCCCTCAAACAGCAACTAATCCTTATGCTTAACAATGAAACAAAAGCATAATGAATAGGTATTTAATTGAACCTATACATATAGTTAGGTATACTTATATATACACTTATACACTTATATATATGTAGAATGTAGATAGCTGTACCCATCTAAAGGATAAAGTGACATTAAAGCAGCAATATAATCACACATTCTTGGCCCACAATGACACAATACAAGTAGAATAGAATGTTCACTCAAGTTATAGCTAACAGACATGTTTCCGAATACAAAATCAACTGTTGTATTCTACAGGGTGATTGGTATAAGGTGCACCAAAAAATTTGAGCGTGTAGGTGGAGTTAAGACAAGAAAAAATTTAGGCGGGAGGGGCGATTTTCTAAAAACTTGACTTAAATCAGAAAAAAAATTATTTAAAAACAACGGTGAATGAAACAAAGCGTTGTTATATTTTTTTGGAAAGCCAGAAAACTACTCTTTTATTTAATTTTTAAGTTAAGTTGTTTAAGTGAACAGTTTTAAAAAAATTAATTTTCAAACTCAAAATTTTGAAAAAAAAACTAAAAAAAAAATTTTAAACTAATTTTTTTCAAAATTTTATGTATTTAACTATTATTTTTATTTTCAAAATTCAATGTTCTTATTAATTTTTAGTCAAAAACAGAAAACCGGATGCCAAAATGTATCTTAGTTTTTGAGAAATTAAGAAAAACTAGAAGTATTTTTTTCCAAGAAAAACACTTTTTTTTTTGGTTTTCCCAAATTTGCCCTGCTGAGGCCAATTATTAATTAGGGGATTATCCCTTTTTTATTTTTTATTACATACCATGCGATTTTAATCAAATAATAAAAAAAAAAGAATTAACTTTTTACTTTACTTACTAGTTTTACTTTTAATTTTTTTTAATTTCTTAAAAACTTAGTTACATTTTGGCATCCGGTCCTCTGTTTTTGAATAAAAATTAATGAGAGCATTGAACTTTTAAAACAAAAATAATAGTTAATTACATAAAATTTTTTTTTTTAGTTTTTTTTTTCAAAATTTTGAGTTTGAAAATTATTTTTTTTAAAACTGTTTACTTAAACAACTTAATTTAAAAATTAAATAAAAGAATAGTTTTCTGGCTTTCCAAAAAAATATAACAACACTTTGTTGTTCTATCACCGTTGTTTTTAAATAATTTTTTTTTCGGATTTAAGTCAAGTTTTTAGGAAATTGCCACTCCTGTCTAAACAGGGGGAAATAGACCCCTCCTTCCACACTATTTTTTTCTTGCCTTAACTCCACCTACACGCTCAAGCTTTTTGGTGCACCTTATACCAATCACCCTGTATATAGCTATGTCCTGTCTTCTTCCATATCCTCGCACCATCAAGTCCAAGCACTTAATTGTTTGTCCTATACGATACGGATACCAATATTTACTATGTTTTTCTAGAACTAGATTTTTTTATTTAATTTTCTCAAACACGAACGAAGAAAAGTCCAGCGAAGGTAAATAGTTTTTAATATTTTGCAAGAAGCAATAAAAATTCAGGCATATTCAAGTTATAGGCAGGTATATAGGTACATACCTAACTTATATATACACCAACAATGCATCTTTGGGCAATACAATAGAAGGTTTCACTTCACAGAGCATGAAGTACGTAGTGTAGGTGTAGCCAACTTCCTGTTTGTAAAACTATAATTAATTTATAGCACATTCTTTTCCAAGTTTATATCTGCCTATCTATATGATTCTCGTGATACCTAATAGCCTAAGAAAAAAAGAACATCGCTCCATACAAACTTCTAAATAATTTTAATAGGTTTGATACTTTTTATATGGTGCAGGGAAAGTACTCCTCGGACATGGGAATTCATTCGTCTTTTAATGGGAATCTATTCCACTTTTCAATTTGGAATAATTTCCCACTAAAGGTGAGAATTTCTTGCACTTTTAAGTGGGAAAGTTCTAAACTGGAGTTGTTTTCCAATAACTGTAGGAAATAATTTAAACTTCACTGAACAGAAACAAATTATTTCTTCAGAAAACCGTATGTTTTGAATTTCACAAAAAAATTAAAAAAAAGATCAGCCCAAGACTGCGAAAGTGCTCAAATTACAAAGAATGCAATTTTATGTAAAACTTCGAAAAAAATTTATTTGATTCTCTTGTGGGAGGCAACCGAAAGTTCTTATGCGAAGCGACCCATACTACTAAGTGGTGCCTATAGGTTGCTTCACATAGGAACCTGTGTATTAAATATTGTATTAATATTTTATGGGTTGCCTCTTATAATCTACAAATTATATTAATATTATATTATTCTGAAAAACTACAACTATTTTCTAAACTTAATAATTAATTCATCAGTAGAAGAATTTTCTCAATTTAAAGAGTTATCGGAAACGCTTAAGTTTATTATGTATCCTGTTATGACAACATTTTATAAGCTATTCTTGTCCCAATTCGCTTGGTTGGGCATTGGAGATTTTGAAATGCAGCTGAATGAATCCCAGTTTAGTTCGATGTGGACTAAAAAATTGGTCGAAACAAGGAAAGAGTTCGAATCAATCAAGGAAGAAAGACTGTCAGACCAGCCGACGAAGAATGCCAGTTACATATTAATTTAAACTTGAAATTCGATTCCCAAAACCAACAGCTGTTTAAAAAATCTGGTGTTTGCTATCTTAACAATATTTTATAGCGTGTGAGTCCTCATTTTCAAAAATGAACAACATGAAGGATTCGCTAAGAAACCGGCTGCCTGATATTTCCAGTCCAGCTTGCTTGTGACGAAATATAAAGTCATTGGCATCAATCTTGCGACAATCGATAATAGTACAGTAAATAAAGATGAAAATATGGGGTTTACCTTACAAAAGGTTGGGTAGATCTAATTTATTGATATGTTGTATAAGATGTTTGGCTGATTAAAAAATACATTTTAAACAACCACGCCCCCTCCGCCCATCGCTATCAGGAAAAAATTGCAAAAAATAGTCACTTTTTTCCTTATTTCGACTATAAATTTTTTCTGGTATATTTTATCGAAAAAAAAAACTAAACTAATAACCAAACTTTTTATGCGATCAATAGTAATGGAGCTATGACTCATCCAAAAGAGCCCAAAATTGGGTACCTTTCAAAATTAGAACTATCCGACCTTTTGTACTGTAAACCTCTTTATTTACTGTACTATAAGTTGTTTGATTGATTTTTGTTTTTGTTTGTTTTGTTTTTTTTTGCTAATCTGAAATATTTGTTTCTTTTATTAAATTGAATTAAAAACTTATAGGGCCAGTCTTTTCAGCTCTGGTTATTTGTAACCATTGGTTTTTTGTAAAGCCATCCCTGCCTTAGGGTGTCGTGCACATCAGCTTTAGTTACCGCTCTATGAAATTCTTGAAGCAGGCTAGACATAAGTTGCGGCCAAGTTGGACAACGAAAAGAGCGAAGAAATAGCTTGTCGGTTCCCTTCAAGATTCTTCTTGCAAAGATAAATGATTGTTGTTCATCCCACCTATGTAATGTTTTAGGTTCCTCAAAGTTTCGCACCCATTGCTTAACGGAAAAATTATCATCACCTGAGAAGTAATTCTATGAGATTAAAGACGTGGCACTATCACTTGTTCTACACAGAACTGTAAGTTTTTCTTTGAGTTTTAAAAGTTCTTGCTGTTTGCGTATTTTTTCCTCAAGCGCACTAAATTCCAGTTGAAGATCATCTCCTTCTTCAGTCTCGGCAGCGGATACTTCTTCATCTTGATCATCATGAAAATAATTGGATAATTCAGTTATTCGTTCAGAGGCCAACAAGAACTGACTCTTAATTTCAGAATTATTTGTTTGCTGAAATGCTATTAGTACAAAAATTTATGTATGTATGTATTATGTCCTATGCTAACGTATCTTAAATTTTAAAGGAATTCATAAAAAAATAATTTCGAAACAAACACCAATATTGGTATACCTAATCATTGAGTTTATACACATAGAGATATTCGTAGGATGTCGTTACTATCGCCTTGTTTTTGCAGCTGGACGTACACAAAGTTTCATTAAAATCGTATCAACCGTTTTCTCATATAATCGTTTCACTTTTTCTGAATTTGGCTCAAACGATTTTGATGAAAGTTTGTTATACTTGCATTGTTCTAAATATAAGTGCATTTCAGGATTTCGGCTTAAAATGCACATATCAAAGTTTTGTTGTTAACTGCTTCTTACAAATTTGGTCGGAACTTTAAAACGGCTGAACCGATTTCATTTATATTTGGCACGGAAAATAAGTTAAATATGCAGCACAAGATGTCATTGAAAGATTTTAGATTAAAACAAAAAATATGATGATACATAGTTTCATGGATCAAAATGTCTGTAGTCCCATAGTTTGCAACAAGAGCAAGTTTGATTTTTTTTCTGTGGATTAGGCTCAAAAGGAAAACCACAAAAAAATAAAGCAAAAAGTGCCAAATACTAGTGAAAAAGTGCAATGTTGTCTAAAAACTGACTTTGTAACAATTTAACACTTTTTTTTCTCGAAATTGGTTGGTGGTACGATGAAAAGTGTTAAGACCTTTTTTGTAGAAAATCATAAGACCTAAATTTTAAAATAAAAACATTTTTTTTGCAAAAAGTTCATAGTTTTTGATAAATTTGCAAAAAACAAAATTTGAACAACCCAAAAAATTTAGCTACGGACAAAATCATGGGTGCTTTTGAGGATTCGCTCAAACATAAAAAACAAAGGTCTCCAGCAAAATCTAGCTTTGTCCGAATTTTTTCGAAGTAAAATTCTAATTTTACTGGGCTATAACGCACAAACAAAATATACATAAACTACATTTCAAGTAAAACTGAACATGATTCTAAAAAATGAGGATAATAAAACACCAAAATCTAAAAAAGAGCCAATTTTCGATATTTTTAAGAAAGATGAGTAAAAGAGGCACAGCTGAAAAAAAGATCCAAATTATGGCTCTTTAGAGGCACGAAGGTAGCTCTGCCAGTGCCTACCATACGTGGCATACAGTTTTGTTAAAATTTATTCTTCTTGTATTGAACATCTTGCCTGACAGTAGTGTCACACGAAGGGTCAAAAACGGTACAAAGAGAGTCACACCGAACTTGAGCTCGCTCAAGAACAAAGTTTTTAGGTGTCTAAAGGTAGGAAATAGGTAAAAGTATGGAATTTTTAAATTTATTATTTAGTCTCACTCATTATTCTTAATTTTTTTTTTTTCATATATGTAAGTGTAGATATCTTAATTTATGGCACTGTTTTAAGTATTAATGTGTGATGTGTGGGTATAATAAATAGACTCATTTCAATATAATATTCCCGGAAATTTAAGAAAATGAAATATCTCAAGCTTCGTCTTTGTTATATGTATGTACCTACGCATTATGTATCCCTACTTGAAATATAAATTCACACTCTGAAAATAATACGCATGGCTTAAACAATATCAGGTTAACCAAAAGCAACATTAATGTCATCTACTTAACCTTTGTGGGGAATAACCACACCTTTCCAAAACATTAATCCTTATTATCCTTAATTTTACAGTCGCCTACAGTGTTGCACAAAGATTTGAAGATACCCAATTGCCAAAGGATGAGGTTAACAAAACCAGTGGCAGTCTGCTCCAATTAGGTTTTGGGAGATTAATTAATTTGGTTTAGAAAAACCAAAACAAAAAAAAAATCTCTTAACACATATTTTTTCTCTAGGAAAAAAGGTTAAGAAGACGACGTTTCATACCTCAGGTTATTTTATTTTTTATATATACATAATTTGTATTGATGAAATGTAAGCCTCCCTATGCCCATACGAAGGACCTATTACGTGTACCAACAGGATATTTGACGACTTTTTTTTGCTATTTATATTTTTTTAGTCCTTTTTTTGTGTGTCAATAAAATAATCGGAGTCCCGATGGGAACCAAAAGTGTTCAAATATTCAACAGCACGTTCACATACAGTTCAGCACCCTTTTGCCAACGCACGAGTTATCGTCACACGTAAACTTCTTTTGAGTTTATTATACTTTTATATACTCTGGCTTCTAGCCCTCTAGTTGCTGGTGCCTTTGACTTTCTAAAGTCAATGAAGGAGTTTTACTTAACAAATTAATGTTTAATAATTCATTTGGCTTATAGAAGGGAATACAAAACACAAACAAAGCATACCTATCTAGTGCAGAGGTTTAATTTTGTATATTTTTCAAGTATGTATGTATAGTATATTTCTTGGGTAAACATCTAACATATGTGGATATGTGGATTTACGTAGAAAAAAAAAGATACTTGGTCTGCAGTCGCGGGAAGGATAGATTTGTTTTTTGACTTAGGGAGACTTTGCTTATTTTAAGCCAAAATAGAAAAATCAGAAGTGGGATTGTGACTGCTTGTTTATGTTGTTACATATAAATATTTGGGAATGTGTTATCGAAGCCGAATCTATATACTTGAATTTAATGTGGACAAATTTGCCTTGGAGCATATAGAAGAGAGTCATTCGTTATCCATTCGTTATCTTGTGGGTTAAGTTTTCCCACAATAAAACACAAATGCTTGATTCGTATATATAACACTTTATTCTTTATTTACTTGCAACAAGTTATAATTTATTTTTAAAGAAAGAAAAGTACAATTTTTTTACTTGACAAATGGCTGGATATAAACTTTTTTTTAATCCGCTGCAGAAGCACACCACCGAACCGTCTAGCACAAGGAGAAAAAGAAGAATGACGAAGATGGATGATAAATTGATAATGTCAAACAACATTCATCGTTCTTCTCCCTCTACTTCGATTGACTTTAAGTTGACTTGTCTTTACATTCTTGTAGTTGGGTTCAAGTTGACCTAGGTTGCACCCAGTGCGATATGCAGATTTCCATCCGCCACAATCTTACCGGTAACCTGCCTCAGGAAAAAAAAAATTCAATTTAAAGAAAAGTAAGCAAGCAACTTGTATTTGATTTTTATTATTTTAACTTGACGATGAAGAATTTAAAGAATTTAGAAGAACGCTATGTAAACATAATGCTGATTTTTTTAATGACATGTGGGCAAAACCTACTTAAGTATCGCATCGGGTGTTTTGTGTAAGACGTTTGTTTTTTTTTTTTGGCAAACTCGGATTTGACCAGCGACATCGGGTTTGAAAGTTAACAATGAACACCATGACCAATTAAACACGGATCAAGCGGAGTTAATAATCTCAAATGAAACAATTACTCTTCCGTTAACCCCCAGTTTCACAGTCAGTGTTTAAATTAAAATTTTCGTTTAAATTACATAATTTACAGGCACTGAACATGAACTACATTTTGAGGTGCCTTGTTTATATTAACAATTTGACATTTATCTATTAATATACTTAATAAATTCTATTGTTAACTTTGCCTCATAACTAACCTCACTTTGACTTCTGTCAGTCAACCTGTCTTCAATCTATGAGTTTATTCCATTAAGTAAGATCAATCAAATTTTTTTTTAAGTTCAACAGTTTCGGCCTAAAGCAATAATCCGTTCTCATCATCTCTTTTTTGTACGTGATACAACTAAGTGAGCCAGTTGTGCTGTTTATTTCTAACGATGCGATGGCAATAAATATTAATTTTTAGCTGTTCTCATGCGTATCATCTTTGTCTCAGCTGCCATTAATTCATTCTCATACTTATTGTGCATCATGTCATGGTATACAACATTGGGCCTTCTTTTAAGCGTACTTATATGGAGTATTTTTCCTTCACAGAAAATGAACAGATTCGTCCGCTACTTTCTACCGGTCAATGTTTTTTTTTTCTAGAAGATAGCATTTGTTAGGCAAGTTGTTCATAAAAAGGGGAATTTTCAAGGTGTATTTGATGGTGAAAGTGGAACGGTTTTAGATTTCGTCTTCTTGTCTACCTTTTTTTTTTACTATATGATTGCGCAATAGGATCAATGGCTTAGTGCACAAATGTGTTCTGCACTTTTGGCCGAAAATGATTAACTTTCTACCATTCGGCTCAGCACATAAAAATCTTTCTTTTCGTCAAATAAAATAAACGTTATTGAGCGCGATTACTCTTAGTCTTATGGAACTCAGAAACTTTAAAGTGCTCACTTGCGAAATTAAGTTTTCAGAACTTAACACATTTGAGAACTCAGCTAAGCAATGGTTATACACCCTTAAAGTACCTCACTTATTGCAAGGTGATTCACATGAAATGCAATAAAAAAAAAAAGATGGAGCGAGTAGCGTTAGGTCAGCAAATTTCCTAATAATTGAGTTAAAACAGAGAAAATGAAAAACAAAGGTAATACCATCTATGTGTACCTAGAGGGCACCAGTACGATAACTTTGGCGCCAAGAATTGATAACTGTTTTTTGTAGAACAGATCAATACAAGCATTTTTTACTACAGGTGGGGGGGATCTATCTCCCTCCGTTTGGGCGGGAGGGGCTATTTTATAAAAACAGTGCTAAAATTTTAAAACAAATATTGAAAAATAACGGTAATACTTACAACTAAGTTCTATATCTTTTTTTAAAGCCAATACTTTTTTCTATTAGATTTTTTTTTAAATCAAGTGAAACCTATGCATAGTCTTTGAAAAACCGTACTTTAAACTCAAAAATTGCAAAAAAAGGTAAAAAAAACTTTGAAGTTTGATTTTTTAAAACTGTAAAATAAAATACTACTTTTTTTTATAAAATTCGTTGCTCATATTAATTTTTAATCATAAACTGAAAACAAAATGATTTTATGTTTTCTGGTTTTTGAGAAAATTTAAAAATTTTCTTCAACCTCAAGTAACTTTGTAGTAGAGCTCACAAGTCTTCTGTCATTATGTTCGCGCTGCGAATTACTCATTTGATTAATGGAAACATTTATTTTCATGCATACGGACGTAATTGTATTTTAATAATGGTTGTCTCGATATATCGGAATTATATTATTATTATTATCTAAACAAATATGATTAAAATATTTAAAAAATAAACCTAACAATCAAAAGTTTTAGGTTACTTTGAGTAAGCCTTCAAATCATTTCTTTTCGTAGTTATTACTAATTTGGCTTCGTTACTTAACCGTCATGTTTGTTTTTCACGTGAGTAGTGTCAATTAATCCACCCAGATAACTACTTATTTTTGTTTCTCTATTCGTCTTCCTTGATTTACGACCCAGTTTCACTTTCTTTTTAACACCCAAGTAACTTTTCCATTCAGCCCAATCGGAAATTTTATGAGAAATATTTTTCCCCCAAAATGTTTCTCTAACTCCAACTAGTTCCCCTAATATGGAAAAAGTGTATTGGCAAAAAGTTTCCCTTATAGGTAACTCAAATTATTTCGCCGTACAAGATGTACATTCGCTTATTCTCTAACTCGATATTTTCTACAGTGGTATTGCCACCAAGCATCAGCTTTTGTCAGTTAAAAATTTTCACTGATTACCCAAACGGTTATAAATCCTAACGTTAAATGTAATATTTTTAGGGTTGTTTATATGACAAATATAAAAATTTAATGCATCGCATAATATTACAATTAGAAAGTTATTACTAAAAATATTAAAATTTAATAAAATCTTATTAAACTTTTACTACAAACATAGAAAATAAATTTACTGGCACTATAGCTCCGAAGAACCAATGCTTAGTATAGTATATACTTATACCATGCTTTTGTGTGCGTTTTTCCATTCCACAGTATTGCGTCAACTAAATACTCCACTTCACCTACTGATCCGCTTGTGGGGTTCATCAGGTTGACCTCAGAAAATGTCGGCAAGCTTTCCGGTTATGGATTGTTCCCTGTATGAGACCAACTGAATGCTGGTGTCTCTGCATTTGTTTTTTCCAGGAATTCTTGGGCCTGCCTCTCTTCCGCGATTGTACCGGAACGTTGTATGAAAGTGCCTTTTGGACCGGGCTCTCGGTGTCTCTCCCAAGTACGTGACGTGACAGTACCAGCTGAGATTACTGCGCTGTTATAAACGATGGTGTTTTTAACGTGAAGGCTTCTTCTGATCTTTTTACTTCGGATTCGATCTAGCTTTGTTACTCCTGCTGTCATGCGAAGCATCTTTCTATATCCGTTTCCCTCTGAAGCGTCCACTCATACATCAAGTGCTCGTTGCAAGGATGAATCATTTTCACTTATGATGGCTCCATCATCAGCAAAGAACAACTAAGTCAATTTCGGGTCTCTCACCTTATCTTCAAGTAGAAAGTCAAGGACTGTAATAAAGAGCAAAGGACTGTAATAAAGAGCAAAGAAGCTTCCTTGGTGTACACCAACTTCTATAGAGAAATTTTCGGTAACTCCTGCAGTGTTTTGACATGCTCGTAATTATCCATGATCATACGCACGTAGATTTCTGGAACTCCCAGTTGCCTTAGGGGCACCCATTTAAGATCTCGTGGTTGTCCATCGAACGCTTTTTCAAAATCTAAAAACACATCATGCAAGTCGCTTGAGGAATAGCGGTGGTTTTACATTCTGATTCTTACACTCTGGATTGATTGCATCCGTGGTTGATTTGCCCAAGACAAACCAGCACTGTTCATTAGATAACTTTATTATTTTTCATTATTATTGTTGTTATATTGTACTTTTCGTACTATAGAATGTCAGTTTTATTACTGACCATTCTATTTTATTTTTCGCAAGCGGCTAACCTATCTTCATGGTGTGTGACATCAGATTGTTTGAACGGTAATTATCGCAGTTTCGTGTTTCACCCTACATTTGAAAAACACTGCCGTAATAAATTATTTAGTTTGTTTAAATTTATTTGTTATTTGTGTAGTAATATAAAATGTTTATTTCATAATGGGCGGTTTAAATAAAATTACCCCAAATTTGTAGTGCCCCGTGGTGTAGTGGTTAGTGTGTAAGACTATCACGGATGTATGGGTTGAAGCCCAACTTCCAGCTTCGATAACATCTTATGTTTTTTTCAGGGGCACTGCCCCTTGCGAGGAAGTGACAAATCCTCCAATAGTATCATTGTCATGAAAAGTCCTTCTCACCTTAGTCGTTCAGACTCGACGTAAAATTGTAGGTCCCCTCCAATCCTGTATAACTAACAACGCACACAAAAGGATTGGTTGAGAGTTGTACGTCACTAGGCCGTGGTTCAGGTGTCAGTGCCACTAAATTTATTATTATTTTTTTAATTTGTATGAAAAGTGGCGGATGCCTTTTATGTATTTTTTCTCTGATAACTAAACACAAAATGCAATTTTTTTTAATGTAAGGGTGAAAAAAAATGTGCAATTTATCAAGGAAAAATTTGTGCGTCCAGTCAAGAGAAGCACACTGTAGAATAGTGGAACATTTCTTTTGCGCATCCAAACTATATAGAATATCATAATAAGATGATAAGAAAATCGACGTATACATATGTATATACAAATGTGATTGAAATATTTAAAAAAAATAAACCTAGAGCTGATCGTGAAAAAGTGTTTAACAAAAACTCTACCAAGCCTGTCCTGATCGCCAGCACAATATTTATCCATTTCATGATAGGCTGCCAAGACAATCGTATGAGTTTATGGCCATAGAAAATACCTGCGGGGGTCCATAATTATAATTTACCCAAGATTGGCGTCAAATTGTACTCCTGAAGGCTTGTTAGAAGCACTTATCCTAAAAACAATTTTATGGTGAGCTTTGTCGCCTTATAGGAGACTAAATACTTACTTTACTATAATTTATTATCAGTTCCCAATTTGATCCTCTGTTCAGAAAAAGTACCAAAAAATAAAAACAAAAGTAGACAAACCACAATTAATATGTTGACTGAGGCATTTATTTTACATATATAATCTCATAAATTTTAATGTATATAATAATATAGTTCTTGTTTTCATTTTTTCTGTTGGTATTTGAATGTTTCTTTTTTCGTAATCTATTACTTTCCTTTCTTTGTAGTTTAAATTTTATTGAATGTTAATTATTCCTTTCTGTCATTTCTCTTGTTATTTTCAGTTATTCTACTTCTTTATAATATTTTCATCATACTTTTCTTTTTAATAACATAATATTTTCCAACATGTTTTTTTTTTTTACTTTCTTGCCTGCATTGAATATACATAAATATATATATATATATTTTTATTTTAGTAATATAATAACACATTTACATTTTTTGTTATTTCTTTAAGAAACTTGAAAATAATAAGTACATAATATCAGAGCCATTTTTCTCATTTTTTTTTGTTTATTACCTATAATTAATATTAATTGATGGTTTTTGGTTTATAATTGCATTTTCCTTCTTTTTTTACGCTCCTATACTATTTTGTTTTCTTTTTTATTTCATTTCATTCTTTTTTCATTTCACTTTTTTATATATTTTTATCTGTCAGTTTCTGTGGAAAATTAAAATACAAAATCAGTAAGAAAAGTTCGTAAGTGAAAAAGATGTTGTTCATTTTGTTTTTATTTTTTTTTTTTTTATTTTTTTGTAGAAAGTTTAAGTTTAAATATTTGGTTTAATTTTTTTAGCACACCTTGAAACACTTAAAATTTGAAAAACAAAATAAAAAAAATCGTTGCTATTTATTTTGTTTGTTTTAGTTTCTTTAAACAATTATTTATTTTTTCTTCTATCTCTCCTTAACAGAACTTTATTTATTTTCATTTTGTATTTGTATATATGCATTATTATTTTTTTTATTAAACAAACATAAAATGAAATGAGTTTATAAAATACAACATTTTAATTTTTTTATTTTAAATTTATATTTACAAAGCGAAATTATTTTTTTTATAAAAAAAATTTATGAAAAACAATGTTTTGTTATTTACAAAAAAATCATGTTTCTATTTTATGATGTATACAAACATAGTTAAAAAATAAATACAAAAATATTTATATACACTTACAATTATATATTAATTTTTTTTTTGTTTTTGTTTTATTTATAAAGAATGTACATACATTACTGGTAAGTAAATAGTTTTTTTTTTATTTTAGTAATAAATTCAGTTTATTTGGTTTTAATTAATTTTTTTTTTTAATTTTGTTTGTGCTTTCAACAATTATATAATCTTTGGGAAAAAATAAATTCTTGTGTGCAATTTAAATATACGAAAAGATCATTTTAATAATTAAATTTTATTTTGTTGGTTAAGTATTCTAATTCACAATAATGCAACAAATTTAAAATATTATTTTTGAGTTTTTTGGTTTTAAAGAAAATCTCTCCTTTGAAAAAAAAAAAGAAATTAAATAAAAATAACTTATGTGCTAACAATTGGAAACAACTTCCGTGCTGCATAATATAAACAAAAAATTATGTTTCGTTTTTATTATTTTTAGCTCATATCTGGTCTGTTTAAGATTTTTACAAGTGTTACTGTTTATAATATTTTTAATCAAAGGCTCTAAAAGATTTTTTTAATTAATAATGTTTTGGTTCATCTATACATTTATATTTAAAATTTTTGTTGTATATGAAACTACAGGTTTAATAATTTATAAAATTGTGCAAGTATAAGTGCATTAAGGTGCATCACAACAATTACTATTTTTAAAAATATTTTTAATACATATTTATTTATTCGGCACATACATATCCTAGCAATAAGCTTTTCTTGTTTTTTTTTTTAACTGGGTAATGTAGTTCTCTATTGTTAAAAAAAAGAAGCCTTGTCTTCTCATTGCGGTTAGAAATATTGTTAAGGTTAACATTTTAAAGGAGAATTTATCGCAATAACAAAAGAAAACTCATTTAAAAAGAGAAAAAGTAAAGTTTTGCTTATAATTTCTGAGTTAGGACGGATTTTTATTAACATTTAGGTTTCTTTTTGTATCTTTTTATTTTGTTGTTGCTTCAAGCCATTTTTTCGTTCAAACATATAAATAGGAAAGAATTTCAATGAGAAGCAATGAGCTCTTTTACACCAAATACTGTTAATTTTTTTTTTATTTTCTCTGTCAGTTTTCCTCTTCTTTAAACTGTTTATTTTTAATAATCTCTTTTTTTAAGGTACATGTGACTACTATATCCTAAAATATATTCTTTTGTTCATAATACTTTTTTTTTAAATTAATAAAGTAAGGAAATTATAAAATACACATCTAAACATCAATGTTATTTATACATTTATATAAATATTTATTTTTTCTTAAAGAAAAAAAAAAGCAATTCCAATAATTATGTATACGCTTTTATTTTGTATTTAAATATATATAAATTTAATGTTTTTTTTTGTTTTTTTTGTTGAAATGAAAATTAGTATTTTTTTTTTGTATTTTTATACATATATATATATTTTTTTGATTTTTCTTACAAGGCAATTTTAAGCTATAAAATATTAATCTAGTAACAGTTCTTGTGTTTTCCAACAAATTTAAAAAGTGAGTGCAATTTAAAAAAAAAACTTTTATGTTATAAGTGCAATAATATCACATACTGTGTGCAGTGCAGTTTGGGTTATACGACAAATAATAAATATACACATATACATTGATATACGTTTTATTTAAAATTTAAAAAAATTCAAATGTATACAATTTTTATTGCTCAAAGATTTGACTGATAATAATTTTTTTTTTGTTTAACAAATAAAAGATAAAAATATAAAAACAAAAAATTGACTAATACACATTGCTTTTGTTTCTTTCATGATATTCGAAATTTATTTTTGTTGATTGAACAAAAAAAAAAAATAATTAAATATTTCAAACTTACATAAAATATTTTTAATATATTTTTTTTCTAATTGGTGCAGTGATTTATTGATTATATATAAGTGCAAATTGGTGATTTTTTGTTTTTCTATAAAAATCAAAACAACGACAACAATATAAAACCATTAATTTCATTAAATAATTTTTATTTTACAATTATTTTTTTTTAATTAAAATTTTGTTAAAATAAATTATGTGCAATAAATTTAGATTATATTAACCTGTACATCTTTTTGTAGTTTTGTTTTAGTTGGTTTAATACTATTTGCATTGAAGTGCATTGCTTTTATGAAGAATATTTCTTTCAAACAAACAAATTGTAAATGATTTTTTTTATTTTAATTGTTAATAAGTAAGCAGTGTATTGTTTGAGGAATTTTTGTAGTTTTGATTTGTGAGTGTTTGTTGGTGTGGATTTTTGTGTATCTAAAGGTGTTAAGATAGAGATTGCAGAGGGAAAGATAGAGGGAGGGAATTTGGGCACTTTTTATTTTAGCCGGACATCAAAGCCAATATTCTGATAGACCGTATTAAAATGAACATTTTATATTACTACACCAAAGTCTTAAGTCGATTGGTTGATGTATTATTCAGCCTCAAAGTATCTCATCTCCACTTAAAAATCACCTATAAAAAGTGATTCACATAAAATACAAAAGAAAATAGCTGGAACGGGTATGTTGGTTTAACACAAAAAAAAAAAAAAAAAATGTATGAGTCTTCAAACAAAAAAAAAAAAAAAAAAATATTAAAAAATAACGGTAATACTTACAATGCCTTGTTATACCTTTTTCAAAATGAAGTGGTTTCAGCAAATAGTTTTTGAAAAATGAATTTTCGAACTTAAAATTTTGAAAAAAAAAATTCATACAAAATTTTACATGTTTTTTTTCCAAAGTTTTACCTTATTAAGTACTACTTTTGTTTTTTTTCAAAATTCAATGCTCTATAAGAAAACGAGATACTTAAAAGTTTTGTACTTTCAATATTAATGTTTGCCGTAAAATTAAAATCTTTTTGTTAAAACTGCAATAATAATTTAAGTAAGTAATATAATATTATTTTAATGTAAACTTTTAAATGGAAAAATTGTTATTAATTGGTTTATGCAGACTTAAATTAACGCTTTTGAAGATGCTGGAGGAAATCCAGCGAAACGCCGGGTAACAAATTTATTTATATTTTATTTGCGTAGTAAAGAAATTTGACCAAAAAAACACAAATTTAAAAAATAATTGTTTACATCTAAAATCCAAAAACTTGGTCACAATAACAAACTCCAACAGTTTTTTTAATTTTTTTTTAATTGCTGAAACCACTTCATTTAAAAATAAAATAAAAGAAGAGATCTCTGGCTTTTCAAAAAGGTATAACAAGGCATTGTAAGTATTACCGTTATTTAATTTTTTTTTCTATTATAAGAACATTTCTGGAAAATTGCCCTTCCCGGATAAACGGGGGAGATAGACGGCCCCTTTCATACAGTTTTTTTTGTATTAAACCAACCTACCAGTTCCAGGTATTTTTATTTTATGTGAATCAATTTTTATAGTTGATTTTTAAGTGGATTTATGAGATAATTTAAGGCTGAATATCTCCTCAGCCAATCGACTTAGGACTTTGGTGTAGTAATATAAATTTTTCATTTTGATACGGTCTATCAGAACATCCACTTTTTTTTCGGCAGCCGGCTAAAATAAAATGGGACCAAATTGGTATGGAGAGTGGCGGATGTCCTTTGTGTACATATATGGTGGTGAGTTTAAATTAAGGGAAGTGCATATCATTTTTTTTTCTTTTTTTAAACAAATAATTTCATATACAAAATAATTTAAATAATGTTAAAATATAAAAATAGTTTTATTTTTTTTTGATAATGCATGCATAAATCATAATTTAAAATTGTTAACAATTATTGACTTATGATTGAAAAAATATTTTACTGTCAAAATGAGCTGAAAATGTGATTTTTATTTCTGAATCTTAGAACGTATTTTCACGTGTTACACGTGCCTTTGTATCAACACGACTCGACATACAAATAAAAACTCACACCCGCACGGCCCTTTTACACGAACGCTTCATCCTGATCAAAGGAAATTCCATAAAACGTTATATGTGAGTTTAAATGTGCTGATTTTTTGTTCCTTGCTTTTTGAGCAGAATTAACATAGTTGCAAGCGCTTTTTGAATCTTACTTAAGATGTCCGAGGGCGAGATCTCCGTATGTTTATATAAATAAATAAATCTCTGAAATCTCTGAGCGCTCAGAGATTTTTTCCGAGGATCACTGAGACGAACATATTTTGGATTCGATTTTTACTTTTTTTCCTCGCTCACAGCAGACATTTTTTTGAAGATTTGAGTTTACTGGTGCGCATCAAAAGTATTGTGCAGCGACAAGGCGAGCAAAATATTTTGCATTTTTAATTGAAAAATACAAAAACAAGAACACAGAGATAAAGAATAAAGACAAACCGAGATGACAAATGACAAAACATGTGTTTGACGGTGTTTATGTTTGCAATGAGAAATGTGTCCCATGAGGCGATGAAAGAATTCTGCTTTTTCAAATTGACATTGAGATCTCAGTGAGAAATAATGACAATGTTTGGATTCGCTTGCTCAGAAACACATTTTTCAGATAGTTTGAAATCTCGAGTTAATTCAGAGTAAAGTGTTTCCATCAGAGTTAAATCAAGGTTAATTTAACCCTGGAATAATATCACACTGAAAAACTGGGTCTTAGTCAACAAAATAAGTTCGGGGTAAGTGTTCTCAATTAATAAATCATATTTCAACCCAATCGGACATCGACCGATTTTCCAGAGCAGGCTGTTTTTTTTTTTTTTGGCTATAATCGTTCAAATGGTTCTCAAAAATTGGGTGATTTCCGATTGAGCTGCAGTAAGTCTTAATTGATAGGTCTTGAACAGTTTAACACCCTGACACTAACCTCGATCTTTGTTCAAATTAGGCTCACAAAGTTCTAAAAAATGATAAACTTTGAAAAACTGTATCTCGTAAACTATTGAGTCTAGAGACAATTAAAATCTCATATTGTAGCAAATTAAGTTAACTTAAAAAACACAGTGAAAAGTAATTGTCAAAAACTAGGGTTATAATCACCAAAATCTGAAAAGAATCCGAAATTTTCGCAGTTTTTTCGATTTTTCACAAAGTTGCGTTCGGCGCTCGAGGTCACAATTTAGATTTCCACTAAGCCAACATCATAAACAAGTCGGCAATAAATCAGAAACATCGGGTTCCAAGAACAATACCCCATACAATCAGACGACAATTTGACTGGACTGGTAGACAATTTTTCAAAACTCATATGTAAGCAAGGTGGGATTTTTTGTAAATCTTGTTTGGAACAAGTACGGAACTATTTTAAAGTGATCTAGAAAGCATGCATATGTAAGCATTTTTTTAAAAGCTTACCTAAATCAGAAAAGATTGTTTTTCAATAACTTTTCAAAAATGGTTGTTTTTTAATTGAAAAACATTTATTTTTGCTTCTTTTTTGATAAATTTTGATTAACCGTATTATTAGAGCCAAAAAAAAATTATTTTGAAGAAACAGCCAATATGGTCTATATTGACATTATATTTTATTATTGAAAAAATGGGCTTAATTAAGTCGTAACATTTTGAATACTAGGTCATATAAATAAAAACAATACTTTGCTTTACTCTTCTCAATAAGGTGACATTTGAGTAAATAGTACAAAATGTATGATAAAAGATTTGCTTATTCTCATTTGAATTGAGTAAATCCTCTTTTAAGCATTTAGTTTTTCGAAAATGATATTGAGTATGAATAAAACAGGAATGTTTTTGACTTTACTTAGAAATCGATGAGCATGCTATAGAGGTGACTCAAATTAATTTGCTCATGCTAAAATAAGATTTTTATGGAAAATTTCATTCAGTTGGAGATGTTTAAATACATTTTGTCTATTGAATTTTTTTTAAAATACAGTTTTAAATTTGACCATGTACATTTTATTATGCAGAAATACATAGGCACATAGTTTTACTTACGGAATAATAATTATGTATGGGAAGTTATCCAATCATGAAATGATATTAATAACAGAGTAGACAAAAAAGTGAATCAGAAAACTGACGTCCTTACAACCACAAGAGCATGTAGCAATTTTAAATAAAATTCGGTGATAAGTGATTTCGTTCAATACACCCAAAAATATTTTGGATTCGTACCTAATCTATAGGTTCTAAAAATAACGAAAAAAATACCTAACTACTTGTAATGTTAAGGAAAAACTAGCTCTTTAATAAAACGGCACACAGTTTGGATGACAATATTTGCGACATGTCACGTGTGAAATTCTTGTTTATTTTTTTGTAATAATTTCTTGGAAAAAGGCTCTTAGGTAACCTTTGGCCGGTTTTTCATATGCCACTATTTAGTGAATTGGTTAATCTATTTAAAAGACAAGTATAGTACTGCTACAAGTGCATTCTATACATACTGCAAATGAAGTTTTTTTTAAGTATTTTTACTAATTGTACTTTTTACATACATACGTCATATGTCTCTGCCAAACTGCGACTACATTTTTGATGAACACAAACAAAGTTAGTTTATCTCATTATTATCTCTTATATATTTCATATCGATGTCGAACATCATTGGGAAAAAGAATTGCAATTATCTTCAATACAGCAACAATGCATATCTTAAAGACTTTTTTTTTCGTTTAGTTCATTTTTTCACCAACAAAACAGCTCGAACGCATTAAATTTAATTTTGAACAAAAAACACTAGGTAAGTACTCTTGAAACAAAAACAAATAAATGACAGATAAATATTATTTTAAGTGAGTAAAAATTATTTCGAAAATTCGAAATAATAAAATATGATTTTGCTCAAATACTTAACTCGGCTACAAATTTGGGCTGATGAGTAAATTCTAATTTTTATTCATATGGGCTAGTTGTGTTTTATGACAAAATTGTTTTTGATTATGAAAGAAGGGATATTTTTCAAAGCAGCACACATAAAATAAATGTTCATATCAAAAAAAAAAATAAAAACCATGTCCCGAGTTTTGTACTAGTCGTTCCACTGTGCGACGGTTATCAGCTAGTCTTCTAATAAATAATAATCTATTTCAATTTTGTATGAATTATCATTGATTTTAATTTCCCCATTTTTCAATCAAAAAAAGCAAACTGAGAACTATTTTTTGTTTTCATTATTATTTCTAGATATAAAAGCAATAAAAATAAATTATGTATAACCCGTGCGAAAAAACGTATTGGTCAATTTTTTGATTGTTGTTTGCATCTTGAAGCACTTGTAACGGTACATTGTCCCGCTCAACGGTTGTAAGCTGTACTTTTTTGACATTGTATGATGCTAATTAACTCACATACAAAAGATCAATGACGAACAAATAAGATTTTTTTTATTTAGCTTTTTCTTTGCATGTTCAAAACGGTCCTGACACCGAAAGGTGCGCTGTAAGCAGTCCATTTTCATAACACACTTGGCCAAATTGAATGTTTCATTACAGTTTGAACGACGAACATATAAATTAAAATGGAGTGTCTGTTTGTAATGTCAAAATAACAGTATTTTACTACACGCATATGAAAGCATACACAGCCCTTATAACAAAACACACATTTTTAAAATTGTTGTCTGTCTGTCTGTCTGTTTGTCCTGGCTAATCTCGAGAACGGCTGGATCGATTTTGACGAGACTTTCACTGGCTGATAGATAATTCTGTAGCGCGGAACTTAAGCTATTTCGTTTACTTTTTATGGCGCTCAGGTCACTTTTTTCTAGAAAAATAGTTTTAATACCCGGTCAGAAACTTGACAGATTTTGACGGGACTTGCCCCAGATAGCTGATGTTGTAGCGAGTGATTTAAGTTATTTTAATTACCCTCTAGATGGCACTGGGGCTCCCTAGGTGGTGCTCGGTTCGCTTTTATTCGCATATTCTTATATATGAACGGATCAGAAACTACTGGACCCAAAGATTGCGCTCGGGAAGCTTTTTTGAAAACTCTTATACATATATGAGCTAAAAAGCTTTTGGCAAAATGTTGGACCAAAAGGAATATAATTACTCTTTCAAAATCAATGTTTTCTCCCATATTTTGTCTGCGGCAGCAACGCGCCGGGTAACAGCTAGTATGTAAATAAATATTTAAAGTCCCAAATGAAATTTTATTATTTTGCAGCTGTCAATACAAAAAAAGCGAATGTAGTTTTGTTCGTAGAACAGGTATATTTTCTGATGTTATGAATTCACTCAAGAATATACTTATTTTGTATTATATGCAGTAATTGACCGATGGTGTAAACAAATAATTTTTTCTACATATGGATTGAGGGTAGGTTAAATGATAATTCATTACTAGAAAAGAGGGCGCAAAAATCCATTTTGAATCAAAAAACTCGAATGAATTTAATTCAAAATGATCCCGGAAAGCAAACAAAACTTTAAAATTGACTGACGACCGAGTTAATATGTACCTAGTATCTATAGTCCCAGTACCAGATATTTCATCGGAAATCAATATAGATTGGAAGAAAGATTGATTTCGGTTCCAATGGTTCAAAGACGATTAAAAGAAAAAGTTTTTTTTGTCATAGAGCAGTGAAAAATCCATTAATTTATCAAATCAATTTTAAAAAAGATTTGCATATGAAAAAAGTAAAATGGCTGGACCTAAGATCAGTGGAAACCAGTCGAAATCAATTCTGTGGTCTGAAGCATGGAAGTTTGAACTGTTTGGTTCAAATAAAACATTGGCATTACGTTCGCAAAAAGAAACATCAGACATTTGTTTATTTTTTTTAGGTCGGTCCGGTTTTTCAGTATTGGGTTAACTCTGACTTAGGCTCAGAGCTATTTAATCCTGAGAATAAATTAATCTCGAGCTGACTCACGAAGCAGGCATGTTTATCAAAACATGTCGTTTTCAATCAAAAAATAAAACAAACAACAAAGAAAATTAAGCAAACAGCTATAGGTACATTATAATAAAAAACAAAAATGTAACCAATGGTTACAAGTACAAAATATATTCTGCGGGAGATATTTCAGCATAGGTAATGTCAAAATTTTAAATTTTATTTAATCCAATCTTAACTGAAAAACGTATTTTCAGAGTTAAGTTAAGGTTAACTCTAACCCTGTATGATTAAAACTTACCTAACCATTAAAATGTTTACTCATACACATCAACATATCAATGAACTGAACATGTTATACCTATACATAATATTATCTACCTACATACATATTTCAATGAAAAGGAAGAATATTCGTTTTGACGTCTAAGGGCCGTTGTACAATCGTTGTTCAACGTGGTTCAAGCTTTCAACTCACCGATTTTGGCAGATTAGCTATGGAAATCAGTAGTTTAAAAATTTGAACTGCGTTGAACTACGATTGTACAACTGGCCCTAACTGTTATTATTGTGTATGTATGTTTTTTTTATTGTACTCTTGACTTAGAAAAGTACAAATAACAGAAAACTAATCTCTAAATAATCAACTTACGTAATTCCAAACATACAAACTAAAACTTTTAACTATATCAATACCGCATTTGAACTTTTAACACACAATATTGCAAAACTTTTAAAATAACGCTACGATACTAAACCAACAAAATCATATTACTCTATTTCATGGCAATTTAAAACTATATGTTTCCAAAACACCTTCCTATAAAAACCAAACTTTTAATATCTCAACTTTAAGCTTCCCCAACCAAAAAGCATACATAAAAATTTACAGAATATACATAGATACTCGTATATAGTTTATTTGTAAAGTTTCTATCTCAAAGTGTTTGTAGAAAAGTAAATATTTAAACACGTCCTTTACGGAAAGGTAAATTGAAAAATAACCATTTCCACACTGAGAGAAGAAAAAAAAAATAAGAAAAATAAAACATGATTCTTCAATTACGATATTCTTCCACCGGAAATTGATTTATTTTGTTTGTGTATACTAAATATATATAGAATCAAAATATTTTCCTACCGCTAAACAGACATTCAATGAATTGATATTCTGTGATAAAAAAAAAAATTATATCCCAATGAGTTTTGAGGAAATTTCCTGTCATAAAAAAAGATTAAATATTTTATTATTTTTTATCTTAAATTTTGAAAAATTTAAAGATTATTTTTTTTTAGTTTTAATGCAGATGGATGAATTTAAACACAAAATGAACATCAAATTAAATTTTTTTGAAGAGGAGAATAGGGTTTTTTTGTTTTGTTTAAGAATTTGTTTTATTAATTTGATGTTCAGCCTCCATTGTATGCGAATTCATGCATGGCATTTTATATTTAATTTTTCTTACTAACTAATTTATTTTACAAAAGAAAATGACCTCCTTTAGCTCCTGGGGGAAAACAATTCTCTGCAAAAGTTTGCATTTTTTTATATATTTTTGCGAAACTTGTCATAATAAATGTATTTTAAATATTAATATTTTTTTAATATTTTTTTTTTCAAACATTTAATTCTACTCTAAAAGAATTTTCAATATAATTAATTTTTCTGTTGAGAAATGTCTCTAGGAAAATTCACTAAATTTACAACGATTAATATTTAAATTTGTGGTAACATTAGACAAAATATTTGATTTTTTTGTTGTTTTTATCTTTCCCAAAATTTCTGTCTAGAAAATTAATTCTTTATTTAAATTTGAATTTTTCAATCTATTTAAATATATTTTTTTTTTGTTTTTTTTTTTGTTTGAAATTTAAAGTTTAACATCTAGACAGTCAAAAATATTCTACATGTCTACAAATTTTTTTTTTTAACTTAAGTTGAATACTAGTTTTTATTATTTTCTAATTATAATATTTTTAAAGATAACATTTTACTGCTACCGTTATTATTAAAAAGACAACCAGTATAAACTCAACTGCCATTTTTCATAAAAAATGCAATAAATTGGCTGAGAATTGTTTCATAGTTTCATTTGGGATTAATTCATTTTTTTTTTATTTATATAGAATTTCATTGAATTAGAAAATCAATGATTTACTGTTTTATTGACTCTGTTATTTCCGTTATTATTAATTTTTTATTTCATACATTTCCGGTGATATTTTTGAAATATTAAAGCTTATTGTGAGTCAGAAAACGATGATGATGACGATGAAGGTGAATAATAAATAAGATAAAATGAAATGAGATCGAGGAAAATTTTGCAGATGACATATTCGGCATCCATATGGAAGTTGAAAGGAGTATCTATATTTTGTGATTATCAAGGTGGTATGTCTACATATACAACTTATTATGTAGATACAAAGCAAAGAGTTTAGGTTTTACTTGTTTGGGTCTAATGATATGATTATGATGTTAATAAGACAAATTCTAATGAACTCAAGTGTAAGGTTTTTGGTTCGTTGTTAATATTTAATATTAGGGATACAATTTTGTAGATATTTCTATCTTGGGGAAATCTATCGGTAGCATGTGCTTTAAGATTTGATAGAATTAATTAAATTTATTACTAAAATTGAGATAAAATTGTTTTTGCAATGATTGTATCTGTTTGTAATTCTTTTGATGCTTTTTGGTAGGTTGCTTTAATTTAGGGTTAGGTGGTTATGTAGGTGGTTATGTAGAAGTCAAATATATTTACTTAAATTCCACTCATGGATTCCAATCTGAATAAAAAGACCTGAAACCTTTTTTTTAATAAGATTTTGTATCTTTAATAAATAGTTGAGATGCTTGTTAAATATGTAAACTGTGTACTGTGTTCCAACATAGATGTGTAAAAGTTTGATGTACTGATTGTTTTTCAGCTTATTATCTATTTTTGAAATTGGTATCCTAGTAAACAATTGACAACCAGCTTGGTTTCATAATGCAAAAAAATTACTATTGATTCACCTGATTCAAAAGTTGAATATAAATTAATTTCAAAGTTTTTCAAAAAAAAAATCGTTGATTAAACTGAGAATCAAACAGCAGCTATGGGAATATGTTATAATATTTTTGTTTCGAGATTTTCGAAGTAAACACAATGATGCATCAGTGAATTTCAGAGAAGATTTCTCATCAACAAGTCTTTTATACAAGGCTTTTAGACACTTATCTCGAAAATACTAGAGCCACACAGAAAAAGCACCCACCGGAAAGCCTCGTAGTGCTGATTCCGACAAGAATATCGTCGCTGTCACTGAATAACCCGCGGATATAGATACTGTAATTGGTGAGCAATACAGAATGATTTTACCGCAAATTGATAATATAATATGTGTGCAACGTATGTATATGTATGGCTGCACACACAGCTTGCCCGATAATCGACATTTTGAAGGATAGCCTTAAATTTTCGCCTTAAATCTTGTTTTTCCGATTTTACCGCTCCAAACTTCTTTCTCTGGAATTTATTTTTTTCAAAGTCAAATTCAATAAATGCGAACCACATGATTTGGAATCGCATTCGATTTTCTATGATTTGATGTTTTTTTTTTCATTGCAAATTTAATCTTGTTTATGTATTGTTGGATGAGATATTAATTACTTAAACTGAGTTGCCGCATTTTGCTTTTATTTCTGAAAAAAGAATTGTACTCTAAAATACATGAATGTAGCGATGATTGATTAATATTGATTGCTGGTCAGTGTGAATATTTGATTTAAAATTTTGTTAAAATATAACCGGGTGTTACTGAAAAACATTTATAGTTAAACAAGTGATTGTGATGCAAATAATTTTGCTCGTTTTTTTTAACAGAAGAAGCCAGATCCTGCTGCGGATAAAACTTTTATTTCAGTATTGAATTGTGGTAGATACATGCGGTTTGGTTTCTATAGATGTTGATACCAATAATATTAGCAGCATTTCAAAAGGTTTGGTCATTGAGTTGCTATGTACTTAACAATGTATTTGGTTTTATGTTCTATTTCCAACTACACATTATTTTTATTCTATTGTAAAAAAAAAAATGCAGATTTGAACGAACTTTTTTTTTGACGTTTGTGGATAGTAATATATTTTTATATTGTATTTTCAATCATTGAAGAACAAAAGATTGGTTTTATTTCTCATTTGGTCTAAATATTAAAGTCATTCTACGAAATGTGGGATAAAATCCCCATCATTTCGGCAACATCATTTTGGAATCTTTAAGTCGTACAAATTAGTTCTATTTATTTGTAAGAATGTCCTCTAACATTATTGAAACCGGCCAGTCGAAAATAAAAAAATAACAATTTTTTGGACATTTTTTGCAAAAAAAGCTGATCGGGGGACTAGATTTTGCTACCAGGATAGAATGATAAAAAACAATTTTATCTTATAAATTATCACTTATGCAATTTAAAATATGTTTTTTTTTATTTAAATGGTAGAAACAACCGAACGATATGAGCATGATTTATGGTGATAACTGATAAGATAGCATTATCTTGTACTTAATTGACTCTGAAAGTGCTTCTAAAATAGGTTTTTATAGCTTCAAATTCGCCGTTGAAAAGTTATGTTCGATCATCGATTTAAGATTGCATAGCAATACCTTCGGCAAAACCCGTTAAAATGCACCATCTTCTGAATATTTCTCAGACGTCTGAATAAAATTTTTAAAAAGTTATTTGATGTCTGTTAGACGATTGAAACCGTTATTTTTCTAAAACTGTTTTAACGATATCTGTCATATAACGTTTTTTTTTTATATTTACTTTCTCGTTAACGACTCAACGGATCTTAACCAAATTTTATTTTAAGAAGGGCCCAGATAACTTAATGATAATGGCCTACTTTACTTTTTCATAGCTTTTCTAAAGAAAATTATATTAATTAATCAATTTTTTTTTGAAAATTAAATATTTTGAAGACCAATTGATGATTTTTTTTTTTTAATTTAGTTTTCGAATAGAATTTATTAATTTTTTTAAAATTGACATACTCAAAATTTTTCATAAAAATATTTTTAAACAGTTATTTGAAAAAAAAATCGACTTTTTCAAAAATTGTTCTATTTTAATAATTACTGGCATACCGAGATTTTCTGGAAAAACTCTGGTTTGTTATAAGTTATTTTTCAAAATAATTTTTTTTAAATTATTGCGTTTTAAATTTATTAAAAGAATTTAAAAAAATTATTTCATATACAAAAATTGAAAAACTACTTTCTGCGACCCAGTCGCCAGTCGTGCCTTTTATTTATTTGCGATTATAGGTACTATAAGGCAAGTTATGAATTCGTGAAAAAAAAAGTTTTTAGATAACAATCAGACATGACATTACGATGATAGCGAAGTAGTAAAAAGTGGGTCTGGCGATTCTGTCTGTGTGTTTGTCTGTCAGTCTGTTTGTCTGTCATTCGCACCTGCAGTCTAAACGGTTGGACTGATATACTTTAAACTCGGTATATAAGATTTTTAGGGTGACATTCAGGGGGATTTTTTGAATTTTTGTTCTAGGCCTAAAACTAACGGTACCTGCCATATAACGGTTATGAAGAAACTCGTTTTTCGAAACCAGTTCTAACGATTTTGATAAAATTTGACATAAGTAATACGAAATTAAAAGTCTTTCAGATGGCATGAACCATATTTCTTTGGGAAATATTTTAACGGTACCTGCCATATAACGTTTTTTTTTTTAAATTTTGACTTTCTCGTTAACGATTGAGAGGATTTTTACAAAATTTTATTTCTAAGAAGACCTAGATAGCCAAACAATAATGGTTTACTTAATTTTTTAATGGCGTTTCTAAAAAAAATTAGATTAATTAAACAAAACAAGGAAAGTGTTGTTTATACATATATTAAGCGCCTTGGAAAACATTCTCTACATCTTTTTTCGCCTCAGCTTTAAATAAAGTTATTTAAAAGGCAAAACCACTTTTATTTCGAATAGAAAATATTTATTTTCCATTCAAACAACCATAATTCAAAGTTGAAACAGTGTTATTTTTGGGTGACTTTTGTCGAATTCTTGTTTTAAAGTTGCACAATTTTGATTTAAAACATTACGTGTTTAGTCCTAAATTGTAACTATTTTACTTTGATTAAAAGTGGTTTTATTTCATTTTACGTAGTTTTTTGGCTCAGTGTACCACAATGAATGAGTAACAACCAGTTTAATACGTTGCCAGCCCTTTGACTAGAAACTATTTCATCGATAAAATTTAAAATTGCTTGCGTAAAATTGGGTGGATTTGGATTGAAAAAATTATTCAAAAGATGCTGCATTGCAATCAGAACAGTCATTGTGTTGAGCAAGCAGAGATGTTCTTGTTACCGAGTTCTTTAAAAAAAAGAAAAAAAAAACATTTTAAAATACATTTTCATTTTCGTATTTAAAAATCTTTTTAAAATGTTTTTCGATCAAAAGAACACAGAAACCTTTTGATTCATTAACGCTTACATTTTGACAGATATTGATTTATAATTTGTTTTAAGTTTAATTTTCTAAATTAAATAAAAAATATTTAGTGCCAAACAAATTATACACCTACATTTTTGTTTTCTAAACTTTATAATTAGTTAATCATGCAAAAAACTTGTACATTTAAAATTATAAACATCAAATAAATGACCCTTAAGTTTAAAGTTTTAAAATAAATTCAACATAAAAATTAATTTAATAATAAATATATTGGAGAGCATTTTCATAGATTTTTGTTTATCTATAAAACTAAATAAATAAAATTAAGAAAAAATCAAAATGCAATATATAGGTCTGTGAATTGGAGAGATTTTCAAAAATGATTTTTGTCAATGTTTTTTTGTTGTTTTTAAGTATAGTTTTCATGTTTTATTTCATTTTTTTTACATCAATCCGATATTCTAGTCTTTTAATTGTTTTTGTTTTATTTCTTCGTTGATTTTTTTATTCAAAGGGGATACCCGAATACTTCAGAAGTTTAACTATAATTTTTTTGTTTTGATGATGACTGAAAATTTTTCACAAAAATAGTTTAATCCTGGTTTGAAAAATTTACAATGAAATTTATAAAGTGGCTATAACTTGGGTATGTATGAATAATAATTTTAGTATGTTGTTTTTTTATATATTTTTTTTCATATAATAAGTATTATTTCAATGAACTAAAAAAAAACATTATAATTGTGTTATAGGAATTTACACTATTTATTTGGATATTTAGTTTTCACTAATTTTTTTTTATATTTTTTTTTTTTTTGATTCAATTGAAATATCAAGAAAATAATAATATGATTTCTTAAAATCGATCTTCGTAAGGACAAAGGGAAAAAGAACAAACAAATAAAAATTAAAAAAGTATTTTGTAAATAAGGCCAAGCATTTGTTTAAGTATTTCTTTTGCATTTTATTAATAAATATTATTTATAATATTAAATATATTTAAATATACATTATTATTATTATTTATTATATTTTAAGTCTTTGTGTTATGCATAGTTAAATGTTTTTTTTTTTGTTTGTTTATAAATGGAAACAAAACTATAAATTGTTAGTTTTGTAAAAATTGTAATATTTTTAAATTTGTATTTTGTTGTTAATATAAAAATAGGCCAAAAATATATTTGTTCTTTGTTTTCTATGATTTGAGTTCTTTTTTTTTTATTGTTGTTGTTTTAAAATTTTATTTTTTTTTTGTTTAGGAAAACTGTTTATATATATATTTTTGTTTTGTTTTATATAACTACAGAGAAAAATTCCATTCTGTGCAAGGATCGGGTAAAATCTTTTTTTTAAATTGTTTTATGTGGTTATAATATTTTATTATTTTTGCTTTAATAATTTATTTTAATATGGAATAATGTTTTCTTAAAGGTGGGTTTTCTTTCCTTTTTTTTTTTCTTTTTATTGAATTATTATTTTTTTTTTAAAATATAATTTCAAATGCATTTATGTGATGTTTAAACTTAAAATGCAAAATTGTTTTAAGATTAAATTTTCATAGTGCTATGGGGCGTCATAAACTGATTAAGAGAAATTTCCATATACATATGTTATATATCACGGAAGGCAAGGATGTATATTTCTCTTCCGATGCATATGTTTGTAAAATTAATTGATTTGTGGTTGAAAAAGTTATGTTCGTGATAGAACAGCAAAAAAATTAAATTCTAATGGAAACATTTAAGACACAAACAGGTCAGGTATTGTAAACATTTAAAAAGATTTCGAGTAAATACGTTGTTATAAGTCGGCGTTTTGATATCTTACTCAAAACAAGCACAAGGATTTCGAATTATTTTAGAGTCCTTTATCTAGCAAATCGGTCTCAACTACTTTTAACTATGAAAATAAGCAACTGCCTGACACAAAATTAAGCTAAAGCTAGTTTGTATCGAGAAATAGTTAGTAGTAAAAAAATTTCTAAATGAAATATTCCTTAGCCAGCGAGGTCATATTAATTGGTTCCCACTTTGAACTTTCATCTATGGACATTCTTTTTGTAGGGATAGGTATACCAAACAAATAAATTTCGAACTAATGACTTATCAAAGAACTTATTTATCTGATATGCAGTTGATAGAAAATATCTATCGACTTGCATCAATTTAGAAGATTTAACGTCGAGCTGTCATGTCAAACCATATTGTCCTTTAGGGTTTTGAGCTTTGAAGCTTTGAATGATCTGGAAAGTTCCAATGAATTAATTTTCGTTGTTTTTGTAAGAAAATCTAATTAATTTTATTTTTTAAATTAAAAAGTGAGTTCATGGTATTGAAAAAGGCTTCTTTGAATTTGTAAAATTTGGTGAGAAACCCAAAATTGTCATTTTCGTGTTTCAGACATCCCATCGACTTGAATTTCAATCTGGTTGAGCATTTTTGGAAAAGGACTAAGGGACCAGTTATAGCTATAATTGAAACGCAACATTGAACATTTTCTTTTTCAATTTTAAAGCGAATTACCAACAATGTTGGTGTAAATTGGTATTAAAATAAAGGTAATGAATTATAGAATTTTTCTATTAAAAAAAATAACTTTATTTGGGCTATTTGTTTTTTATTTTTATTTATTTATTTATTTATATATGCCTACACATTAAGAAAAATAATTCTTATAAACTAGTGCAAGCTAAAAATTAAGAATTTTAATGAAAATGCAAGAAATATTAAAACTTTTGTTTTTTTAATGATCATTGAAATCAATGGAATTGTTTTATTTAATAGAAAGATTCTATAATTCATAACTTTCATTTTAATACCAATTAACACCAACATTGTTGGATAATTCGACTTAAAATTGAAAAAAAAAAATCAATTATGCGTTGCAATGTAGCTATAACTATGGCCCCTAAGACTAGGATCTACACACTACACTAAAAAAAGTATGATGAGATGTTTATCTGGCAAAAAGATATCCTAACAACTGTCATGTAAAATAGAGGAGAAAAAGAACTTAGCACTATATAAACAATATAAGCATTGTAATTCTTTTATTCAATACAAGCAATAACTTCGGGGGAAGTTTCTTGGTGTTAAAAAATGAAATACTCAACCTGGTGCAAATGTAGTAGTTTCTAAAAGTAGATAATACTTCACATCATGTTGGCATTTTTCATAGGCACAAACATCTTGCAAAAAACGGCCATTATATAACCGAGTTGACGTGGTATGTTATATTTTTTAGTTTAACAAAAATATCTCGGAAAATATATAACAAATTTAAAAGTTTAATATTGAAAATACATATGTACAATTTGTCGGTCCTATAGAAATAAATAATATTGCCCTTTGAAGACTTCAGTTTAATCGAACCAATATACGTTTATGAAGCCCCAGATAATCAAAAAAAAAAAAAAAATAACGAAAAATAAAACAAACGAAGAAAAAAATTATATGTATCCTTAATGAAGATCGTTTTTTGTTTTATTATCTGTTTTGTAGCTTGACAAAAACAAAAAACAAAAGAATATTTTTTAGGTTGTTATGTTCTTGAATAAAAATAAAATATCCACAACCAATATAATTAGATGTTAGAATGATTGTTTCACAATTGATTGTTGTTTCTCTCGTTTTCGGTTTTTATTTTTAAATATTAAATTAAAAGTTTTCAAAAATAATAAATAATTATACTATAGAATACTATTTATTAAATACTTTTATGTTTGCAGTCAAATGTGTAGTTTTTTTTTCATTTTTTGTTAGTTAAAATTATGTAATTTTATTAAAATCGTTCCAATCGGTTGCAAGACGTTGTTAATGATTTTTGTTTTTTATTTTTACAATTAACTATAGTTATAATTTTATTTTAAAGTTAATGTATATATATATATATATATATATATATATAAAAAATTTACACTTAAATGAATCACAGAAAAGTATTTTACATACAATAATTAATAAATATAAATATAAGTATTTACGATTTTTTTGTTTTATTATAATGCCTTTATAATTTTTTTAATATAATTAAGAGATAAGTTGTTTAATGTTAAAATTTTAATTTGTTTTATTTTTTATTGAAATTTATTTTAAATATAAAATTTTGAAACACAAGAAAGAGAGAGAGAAAACAAATCAAATGAATGACAAAACAAGAAAACATGTTTGTTGCATTATTTAAATTTTAAACCCTAAATTTTAAATGTTTTTTTTTTATTTATTTTGTTTGTTTTAATTTACTTATCTACAATAGCTGCCTTATCCATGAGAATAGTTGTTTTTTTTTTTGTTTGAATTTAAATACTCATTTAACAAAACAAGAATTTATTTGAACCAAGGGTAAATAATAAAATTTTGTAGGTTAATTTGATCGAATGATTTTTTTTATACCGGAATAGATAAATTTAAATTTATTGTTTTGTTTTTTTTTTTTGGCTTCATTCATGGAATTTTGGAATTTGAATTTCTATGTTTTTATAGGAAATCAACTACTGGATATAACTTGGTTTTTTGGATTTTCACACTGATATTAAAGATTATTTTGTTCTTTGATGCAGAAGTTACTTTTGTTGGTTGTTGATCTTGGGGGATGTTTAGGTGTTTTTTTGTGTTTTAAATTTTATTTAACTATCTTGTCCAGTCATTAACTTTGTATTAATTTAGTTTTACATTTTGTTGTCTATTATTATATTGATTTTCTTTAAGTTTAGTCTTTTTTGTTTGGATTTTTGCATTTTTACATTAATTATTAGGTGTATATACTTGCAGTTTCTTAATCTGGTTTTGATGGCTTTTATACACTATCCTTAATCCTTTTACAGTTCAACTGTCTAACGACCTCGCGCCCATCTTAGGAGGGCATCAGCTAACACGTCTAAGTGGGCTTTCGTCTGCAAAAAAAAAATAAGAGAAACAAATTCAAATGTTAAATGTGTTTGTTTGGTCAAGGCAAGTTATGTGTTCGTGTTAAAATTTCGACGTTTTAATTAAACCAAAAATAACTAAGCCTATAAAACTAGGGTATATCATGCCGTCCGTCAGCCTGTCTGTGCGGATGTGCGTAAGTGCGGTTGACTGTGCACCGAGACCGAACTACATCCTAAACTGGCTGAACACAATAGACTGCTGCAACCATTGACCTATTAGGTATGGACCGCCAGTAGCCAACTTCACGCGTGTTACAACATAACTAGGGGCGCCATCAACTACTAGCAGGGAATCTGCGTTTAGCAAAGTTTTTAGCTAGAACAACTTTTCTTGGAACAACTTTTCTTGGCTGTTTGTATGAAAATTTCAACCGACTGGCGGTCCATATCTAGTACGTCAATGGCTGCAACTATTACTGGAGATGAAGCTCAAACAGATGTCAAAATGTGTCGTTACGTCTCATTTTTTGCGGAGTCGTCCTTTTTTAAGCCAATTTATCTTTTTTTTAAATATAAAATAAGAAGTCGACGAAGTTATTATGTGAGTTCAACTATTTATTAAAACAAAGAAAATATGCAAACAACAATTAACAACAACTAAAAAAAATCTGCAGGCCGAGAATTAAGGAAGACCCAGTTATCGCCTAGATCGTTCCTTACCTCTCTAACCGTTTTTGTAGCAGTAAACAAATAAGACTTTCCAGAAAGAGCGCTTAAACTATCTTACTTGATTCACTGCTTAAACGATGCTGAATGATTAAAACTGCCTTCTGTGCGACCTTTTATACAAAATTCAGATATCATTCACACTAACAAAACTGCGCAGCAGTTTCTGATTTAATGTTTAGAATGAATAGAAAAATGATTAGAAGAATATAGCGTAACTTATTCATAAAGGGGTATTCAATAAGAGGTGTTATTTTGATATTCAAGGACCCAATCAGCAAAGACACGACGTTGTTGATGATCAGCCGGCTTGAGTTATTGTGTTAACTGAACTTTATAAGCCTTAAGACCTAAGTCTTTATGCAAAATACTGTGTAATGACGTTTGTGGAATTCCTAATTCCAAAGAACGACGAGGAATGGACAAACCTGGGTTTTCTTTAACACTTTGGGCTACAACAGCAATATTCTCAGTTGTTCTTGAGCGACGTGCACGGGTTTTATTCTTCACATCACTAACTTGTCCCAACAGCTCGAATTTGTCCACCAATTTCTGTATTGCGGTCCGACAAGGTGCTTCACGACAACCCGAAATTGTTTTAGTTTTACGAACCGTCTCTGCCAAATTTTCACCATTTTTAAGCGTGTATCGTTCCATTTTTATTAATGGCGTAGTTTCTACTTGTCAAATGTCAAAAAATGACAGCTTCAAAAGTGACAGCTACCGATAAAGCGGGCTATTCAAAATAACACCTCTTATTGGATAACCCTTGTGAATTTGAAAATAACTTTTTTTTAAATAGATTACGAATTATACATTATTAAGTTATTTAAAGAATGTAAGTTCATATAAATATATTAAATTCAGTGGCACTGACAGCTCCAAAGAACCATGGCCTAGTGACTTACAACTCTCATATAAATATATATATATATATGTGTGTATTTTAATATAAAACAAATAATAGAGCTGCTACAGGTTCTAAATTTGAAAGGGGTTTTTATTAGAGACGGGTTGATGTTGACAGTCTGTTGAAGCCATGTTGTTTTGGAGGAGTCTGTCAAATCTGTTGTTTTTTATCAAATAACTGATGGCAAATTACCATAGAAACTTAGACTGATCAGCAATAGCCGCCTAAGATTATGGAATACTGTCGCTTTGGAAACTATGTAATAGAACTTTCGAGAACAGTCGAAATACAAACGCATTGTACGCATACAGGCATTTTTATATTTAAACCCGTAAAATGTTGAAAAATATGTGTAAAGTGATGAACGTCGAGTTATTACCTACACTAAACAAAAAACAATGAAATGTCAAGTTTTAAGTGCGGAGATTCTATTCCCTTACTGGAAATTAGTTTAAAAAAAATGATGGTAGCATATCACAAAGTCAGATTTTAGGTAGAGCCCAGATAAGAATACTTCATCTGAGCCTGATCAAAAAGGTCAAAGTTTTAACATTCCTTTTCGCCCATTTTTAGCTTAGAATAGGCTAATCGTACTAATTTAAGAAATATTAAATCTTCCCACACTTATAGCTGGAAATGAGTTCCTTTAAGCCTTTATAGATAACTTGTCATAAAACCTGAATAAACGTTTCTTCAAGAACTTTTTTTGTTATAGATAAGCCGCCCTCGCGCCGGAGTTACCGATGAATTTTCAATTATAGTTGTTGTACCTATATCAAGATAGTATTTTGGGTCCCTTGCTCTTTATTACAGTTCTTGAGTAGGTATTTGCTTGAACTTTGAACCGAAAATAAATAGCTCATTCTTTGTTGACGGTCAGACAATACACAAAAGATCTATTATCCTTGAAAAGGGCTTTTGATGTGCGGGTAGACATTTTGCGGTAAAACAAAAAATATGCCTAGGTATTCCGAAAATTTAAATTAACGGAAAAGGGCTTTTCAAGTTGAAAAAGTTTAAATAATTTGAATCAATAATAGAATGCTTCGCTATATATGTGATGATGTTGTGATTACATCTAGGTAGGTATACCTACTCTCGCGTACCCCGCGCATCTCACAGGCAAATACATTAAAATATTCAATTTCAATAACATAAAAATTCTTTAGAGAAATTAGACTAAGTACCTATTTGTTTACTTACCGTTTTGTAGAACATACACGACCTTCTGTCTTCGTCCTCTCCTTCCGGGCAATCAATAAACCCGTCACATAACACGTGATCGTCTATGCAACGATATCGTCCTTGCAGGTCCGGTGTGGGACATGCAAATCGTTCCATACCATCAATCGCTGATGGGCATTCTGCAATGAATAAAACAAAACAAATCATTATTAGGTATAACTAAATTGTGAACATAAACGCATCTTTTAACATCAAGGACATTCAATACGGATAGGTAATGTTATTATATACAAAATTAATAAATAAGCCTGGTGGTATTATCTTGGAACAAAATTTCACCATCAGACGACATCATAAACGCACCCTCTATTTAGTACCCATATACTTATACAAAAAGGAAATAATTATAAAAGGAAACAGGTCCTGCTAAGGTTGTGTTGTCTGTGTGTTGACCATGTTTGCCTTTGGAGCTCATGTGTGTGACATCGTAAAAACTGTTTGTAATGGACACATAGGTATTAAATTGACGCTTTTGGGGTGAAAGGTTGGTAGAGAGGATACGAAAGGACATAACTACACCTACATTTTGTTTTATGTTTATGTTATGTCAAGTTACATGGAATATGAGCAAATATTGCTTTGGGTTTCAATTTTCTAGGTTTATCTTGTAACGGGTGTTTTAAATACAAGTTTATTTTTTTAAACTAAAATAAAATGCTTGTAGGATAGGTATACACCTATCTCACTTGAAAGTGGCCTTACGCTAGAAGCTTTCAGAGGCCTTAAGTGTTCAACGCACGACGACCTTTTGTGGAATGGAATGCCATAGTACAACAGGTCTCTTTCATTCCTGTAGAACTATAAGATGTTTTTTTTCAAGTTCGAAGCATCGGCACAGTGCACAGCTCAGTGCACTGCGCCGATGCTCCGAACTTAAAAAAACACTACTTGTACATTGTAACTTGTACTATGACATTGAATTCCATTAAAGTCGTCTTTCGGTGAACACTCAACGCAATTTGTGTAAATTTTTTCTAAGGGCTTACTCCTAGTAAGCTCTATGATCTCAAACCTCAAAACAAAATGATCAAGCAAAGCCCAAAAGCCAAAAGCTGCTCAAAGCCCAAAAAAGAAAATAAACGATTAATTTAACCAATCGGGTTGGTTAAACGTGTTAGTCACAATTTCTTCAAAGGGGTGTCGGTCCAATGTTAATTTACTTTTAACCAGTCTCACGAACTTTTAGCACACAGTATAGTATAAAAAAATTGGTGGGTGATTCAGGTTCTCAAATTCTTTTCCATAAATTCCATGATTCGATATATATGGCAGCACTGAAAAAACTTGTATTTGCAATTTGGATCTTTTATACACCATGAAATTCAAAATAGTAGCTTATGGTAATAACATCGGTTAAAAAAAGTAATCACTCGATATGGAAAAATTAACACAAAGCACAATAGTATTTATGTTTTCGCTAACCTTATCTGCCAAATGTTTCTTAAGAGTGCATCATATGCTGGTTGGCATGTTAGGAATAATGCATAAGGTATGAATTTTCTTTGATATTAAAGTAAGTTATCAATTAATTTTTAGTCAAAAACAGAAAACCGGATCCCAAAATGTATCTAGTTGACATAAAAGTCTGAAAAATTAGTTTAAAATTTTTTTAATTTTTTTTTTTTTCAAAATTTTGAGTTTGAAAATTATTTTTTTTAATAACTAAAACAACTTTATTGAAGAAGAAAATAAAAGAAAAGTTTTCTGGCGTTTCAAAAAGGTATAACATGGCTTTGTAAGTTTTACCCTTTTTTTTTTAAAGAATTTTTTTCTGGTGTAAGTCAGGTTTTTATAAAATTGCCCTTCCCGCCTAAACAGGGGGAAATAGACACCCCCTCATATACGATTTTCTTTAACTTAACCCCATCTACACGCTCAAGCTTTTTGGTGCACCTTAAACCAATCACCCTGTATATAGTGACATCCTTCGGCATGTTTTCGATGTATCTCAACTTTTTATTCAGGTGAATTCATCAAAGGCATACCAAGAAGCTTTGCTGCTTTGATGAAATGGATGTGATGATGTGCAACAAGGGCACATTCGAGTATTCGAGAACAACTTCCACAGAGTTGATGAGTAAGGAAATTATGTCAGAAAATGTAGTGCAACATATTGGCTTTAAACGCGTCTAAAGTGAATTGGTTTTGTTAGAGTAATGTCACAGAAGTTGGAGAAAAATGGTTTGTGGTGGGAAATTGTGCACCAAGGTTTGTTTTTTTAATTGTTAAAATTTATTTTGCTTTGGCGGCAGAATCTTTTTCTATGAAGTTTTTATTTATAGAGCTCGCTTTTTACACATACATAAATAAATATTTGTTATTTGTGGGCTTAAGTCGTTGAAAAAAAATAATTTGTTTTTAGAGCTGAGAAGTACAATACTTTTTCGAACGCCAATTAAATCTTACGTTCTAATACAATAATATGATGGAAGGAACAATCGGAATCTGTTCAGAGCTCTGTTCTGAAAGAAAAAGGAAAAACGTCTATAAAAAATATCTTTTTCGGGTCTCATTTTGTTAAAATAATTTGTTTTCCAGTAATTGTTCTGAGAAATTTCCTGGTTTAAATGCTTCTGTATGAAAAATATAATTTCACTGTATAAAAGAGTTAAAGACCAATGGGAAGCAAAGTTGTCCATTAATTTTCCAGAGATGCTCTTATTTAAGCTAACCACAACGGATTGAATAAACTATTTGTATGGTACGTGGAAGATAAAACGGGTTGACTTATATAAGCTTATTTTCAACAAGTTTTAATGATGTTTTCAAAAAGTTAAGCTATCTCTTATGTAAGATTTAAGGTGTCAAAATTTTAACATTGTATTCTAATTTGTGTTTATGATAATTAACGAGATTCTATTGAATTTTTATTCCTTACATTCTTGACCATTTCATATTCTCAATCGCAAGACAGTGAGATAAAAGCACAAACATTTCCAATTGTTTACTGCAAATAAATCGATAACGATCTAATCAAAAGCTTAACCAAACATTGTCTATCAATGCTATATAAAACAAGTTTATATAAAGTTATAGAAAATCACTCCCCAAATTCTCATTACATTTTTATCTTTTTCTTTTTTTAGTCATCAATACACACCTGCTCTATAAAAAAGCAACAATTTCTTTTAGACAATAATAGAGTGAGAGTGTTTTATTTCATCATAAAAACACTAGAGTGGCCTCACGTATAAAAGACTCCCGCTGTTGATCTCATTTTTTTTTTTATTTTGGTGAGAATAATATGTAGTCAACATAATCTAAAAATATACACTACAAGAGTTTCCCTCTATTTTTCATATATCACGTCATAATATCACCATATCACGTACCAAAAGAGAAAATGTACGTGTGGATTTTACTCCTGAGGAAAGACGAGAGAAAAAACACATTATCTATACCTATACCCTAACCCCATACTCTACCATAATACCAACACCACCGGTTCCAACACCTTTAAAAAGAAAAACTTTCTATTATTACCTGTCATTAACCTGTCATACGTATGCCTACGTGTATATGATAAAAAAACAAGAGGATGCAGTTCAGAAAACATAAAATAAAAAAAAAAATGCTATTGAGGTTGAGTTAGTTGAAGCTCAAAACACGCACTTATTTTTTAATTTTTGCATTTTGCCCTCTTATCCTTAATAATCAAAAGTCCGGATATGCTACAAGAACTCATAGTTTATAGTTATGTTTGCGAACTATAAAAAAATATACATCTGAGTCGTACGAACTTGCTTTCGTAGCCAACTATGGCACCTAAAATAAAAAAATAAATAACTTTTTTTATGAGTTCTTAGTTTTAGAGGTCTTACAATTTTTTTTAAGTTTTTTTATCTCAATCAGTTTTTATATTTTGTTTATGTGGCGCCCATCGTGGGGAACGATATTTGTTTTAGTGGCAATTGCCACTTACTTAAGTACCGCCCCCATTTTCATCAGTCGTTATGTTATATCTACAAGTCATTTATATTCCAACCAATCCTGGTTTGTATGTTGCTATAGTTCTAAAGGTTTGGAGAGGGCCTAATATAATATAATATAATATAGTATAATATAATATAATATAATATAATATAATATAATATAATATAATATAATATAATATAATATAATATAATATAATATAATATAATATAATATAATATAATATAATATAATATAATATAATATAATATAATATAATATAATATAATATAATATAATATAATATAATATAATATAATATAATATAATATAATATAATATAATATAATATAATATAATATAATATAATATAATATAATATAATATAATATAATATAATATAATATAATATAATATAATATAATATAATATAATATAATATAATATAATATAATATAATATAATATAATATAATATAATATAATATAATATAATATAATATAATATAATATAATATAATATAATATAATATAATATAATATAATATAATATAATATAATATAATATAATATAATATAATATAATATAATATAATATAATATAATATAATATAATATAATATAATATAATATAATATAATATAATATAATATAATATAATATAATATAATATAATATAATATAATATAATATAATATAATATAATATAATATAATATAATATAATATAATATAATATAATATAATATAATATAATATAATATAATATAATATAATATAATATAATATAATATAATATAATATAATATAATATAATATAATATAATATAATATAATATAATATAATATAATATAATATAATATAATATAATATAATATAATATAATATAATATAATATAATATAATATAATATAATATAATATAATATAATATAATATAATATAATATAATATAATATAATATAATATAATATAATATAATATAATATAATATAATATAATATAATATAATATAATATAATATAATATAATATAATATAATATAATATAATATAATATAATATAATATAATATAATATAATATAATATAATATAATATAATATAATATAATATAATATAATATAATATAATATAATATAATATAATATAATATAATATAATATAGAGGGCATTAATATAAAAAAAAAACTATGTGAAGTCAAATTTTTAAAATAACAGTTGACACTAAAGTTTTGTTAAATGATATTTCAAATGTATTTACAGTGAAGCTGTTCTTACGGACAGCTTCTAAAAACGGACACTCCCATAAACGGAAACGGACTCTTTTCATTTCAAATAAAGAAGTTTCCCAAAAACGGATACAATAATAAAATAAAAGATTTTTTGTTCAAAATAAAGAAACAGAAAGATACAAAACATCAGTTTTCAGTACAGTTTCTATTTTTATTGGTAACAGAGAAAATCCACTAAAAATCTACAGTAACCAGAGTTAAGTAGGCGATTCCCCGGACACCAAATGTTGTTATATTATGAATTTGTTATGGGATTCTCTTTCGTTCTTGTTTTGTTTCTGCTATTCGTTTCGTCAGCCATTCCATAGTTTATGTTAACATATGAAATTAAGTAAAAACACCTTTTTTATTTCTCTCTCTCTTAACCGGACAGCTTCCGTAACCTGACAAAAATTCGGCGGCCGTGAGTGTCGCTTATAGGAGATTTCACTGTATATGTATTAGATTTAGTAACGTTTTTATAAACACAATTATTTTGCGAATACATAACTCGCTTTTATGAAACCTACCACAAGTAAAATAATAGAAAATAATAAACAAAAAATAATTAAAAGAAAAAGGGAAAAACGTTTTTGTTATCCTGTTTTCTCTTAACGGAATTTTAACTTTTTAACAAAAGATCTTAATAACATGACAAGTAAAAAGATATTTAAGACTCTGATTTCTGATATATATACGTATGGTATATATGAATCACTTTGAAAAATATTTGACATCGGAGTAACGAAATTTTCGTATTTTTGAATATCATACACACATACAAATGTTAGTATTTTAAAACAAGAGCTTTTTTACTGTACTCTGTTCGATTTATATTTTCAGAGCCGGAAGGATATGACATTCTTACCTTTTACGCTGATTAATCTTCTTTTAATTGTTTATATACATAAATTGAAATATAATACGTACAAATATCAATGAGAATGGTTTAAACTTAAAGTGCTATCGCGTGTGCAACAAAATTGGCCCATGTTTTCAGAAGCACTTATAGTAATGAAACATTTTAGAAAAGAACAATAAACAATGATTTATTCACTTTTCAATCAATTGCGGGTGCAACGCGTCTAGGTTAGTTATATTTAATCGTTATTATGGGCACTTAAATGAACGATCTAAATGATCCAACAATATTTTATACTAAGCTAGTGCATTAATTTTTCACTTGGTGTTAAAATTATGTTTCCAAATATTTTAAGATAATTTATAATTTTAAAATGAGCGAATTTTGAAAGACATTGATTTTTACCTAAATCATAAAATATTTGGAATATTTATTTTTTTAAAGAGCGTAACAAAAAAAAAATTTGAACTGATGTGAAAAACGGATATATTTCTATTCAGTCTTTAATTTAGTCAGAGAATCCCCTTGTTTTTAATATGGAATATACCAGCGTGTTCCTAATGTGGAATAAGATTTCACATTAGTAAAATACAGTGTTCCATATTGGGCACAATTATGTGCCCAATAAAACAAAATATGAAAGAGAAAAAAAAATCGTGAACATCAAATTGAATTTCTATTGGGGTTACATCTTAGGGTTACTTTTTTAAACGTGTTTATTTTGCGTTTTTTTACTTTTTGTTCATTTATTTTTTTATTTATTTATTAACTTAAACAAGCAATTAAAAAAAAATAGAAGATATAACAAAAAAAAAAAAAAAAAAATATTTTCATCAATATCTAATTAAAAGACTGAATAAAATTTTATTTTTTTAGTTTTAAAAGAGTTTATATTTTGCTATTCCATAGTCGGTACACTTCCCCTATGCATATGCTTGCTATCGGCATGATATTAAAATGGCAGAAGATAGGATACATATGGGATAGAGACAAAATCCCGACTGGACAGATTGAAAAATCCCGACTTCCAAAATCCCGACTGCCATAATCCCGACTGCCAAAATTCCGACTGAAAAAATCCCGACTGACAAAATCCGAATTATACGAATAAAAAATCCCGATTTTCAGCACTCTTAGCACGTTTTCGTACCTTATTTTTTGCTTTTACACTAATAATTTGAAATAAGAATTGAAAAGGAAGAAAATAAGAAACGAAACAGGCAACCCAGGTACTGTTGAATTTGGAAACTTTGGAAACTTTGAACCCGCGAAGCGCGAAGCGAGCCACCCAGGTGCTTTGGAATATGGAAACATTGGACTCAGGCGCCTGCCAGACGACTGGACATACCGTAAGCGGAACAACGAAGTTGCGTGAGCGGGACAGACTACAGAAAGGATTTTGACGAAAAAATGTTGAATATCATAAATGCTACCCCACCAGATAACAAGTTAAATACATGAAAAATAACCGGTAAAAACCATACCTACATGAAATTATGAAACATTTCTGCAATTCATTTTTATTGAAAAATTCAGTTTTAAATTGCCTTTACAAAAAAAAAAAGTAGTTTGTCAGTCGGGATTTCACCAGTCGCGATTTTGGCTGTCGGGATTTTGGCAGTCGGGATTTTGTCCAGTCGGGATTTTGGCAGTCGGTATTTCGTACCCAACCCGATACATATAGAAACAAAGGAGTAATTACAATAAGTTCAAAAATGTATGCAAAGTACGAGGACTTTGGAAAAACAAAACAATAAGGTCAGAGAAAAGTTCGAAATTTAGTAATTTGTCAATGAAATATGAAGAAAACAAAATGGGCGAGAAAATTCTGGCGTAACTGTTACATAAAGAGCCAAGATTGGCAGGCGCCAGCATTGATGAGCAAACTTCTTGGTTAATTTCTAAATGTCAATTCAAAGTAGTTGCAACAACAAACGGGAACCATGAAGAGAAGTTTTGAAGAAGCGTTTGACCTTAGAGAACATTCTACTATCTTATATTCCAGACAACCGTAAAAAAATTCATGGAATGGTAGTTTATTTGTAAAAAACATGTTTCTAGCTAAAAAAACAATAATGTTCTCGAACCAACTTGAACAATAATTAATTGCCTTAACGTTAAGTGTGAAAATATTTTAATCCATGAATTAGTTAACTCGGAAAGAAGAATTAATATTAAAGTTTATTTTGTAATAATAATGAAATGAAAGATTACCGCATAGTTATATAAGGTAAACATAGTTTCAACTCCTCGCCACCTAGAACAAAGGTGGTAGAACGAGGAAAGGATAACATCAAGATACGAATGGTGGTCACAAGATATTGTGACATGACTACGAACCAAAAAAAACAAAATATCATCCAACTAAACCAAAAAAAGATTTAAGAGCACAAACAATGTTCGGAGAAAAAATAGAGAATGAATATATGTTTTCCAGGTATACTAGCACACATATTTTCTTTATTTATGGGAACACAAGAAAAAAATTAGATTCATTTTCTCACACATCTACACATGGTGAAGTCGTTGAAGATTAACAAGCGCACATAGGTTCGTTGAGAACAAACACATAAACTATTTCATGTCCGAGTTCCAAGAATGAGACTTTTTGTCTGAGACCGGGTACGAAAAGGGCGTCACTATCCTCCCACCATGCGAACAAAACAACACAAATCCGTGTGGAGATAGTACGTATGGACCATCCATCTATGTCTTTTTGCAAAACATTGTGCTTTGTACCATCTCCTTGGAGATAAATTTTCCAAAACTACCCAGCCCCATTCATGCCGCCCACACTTTCTACTTGTAGGTATGCATACACAACTCACTGTCGGACGAGCATCGAAACCTCTTTGTTACAAGAATGACCCGTTATAGGATTTCCTGGATGGCACTGCAATTTCATTGGCATAAAAGAAAAACTTTTGTCAGGTACAGAGAGAGCGAGAAAAGTTCCTGTCAGGTGAGTGTTTTCTTGGTGTCAGTAAGTAACTCGTTAATATTTCCATTAATATCCTGTGTAATAAGCACTTTTCCACGGACATAAACTTTTGTTCAACTTAGTTACGCTATTGAAGTAAAGAAAAGGAAGTATGATTTGGCCTTGTTCTGAACATAGAATTGCTTGTCAGTTTAGTAGGAAAATATTCGCTCGTAGAAAGTATATAGAAAACGAGATGAAGTCAACTTTAGAGTGCCTCTTGGGATGTAAGATTAATTACAGGATTCTAAGTGTGTAATTGTTTGTATTGACACTTAACGTTAATTATATTATCTAATGTATATTCCTGGAAGAAACATAATCAATCATTAATCATGTATATAAATCCTTATGGTCTGCTTTCCTATAGGGCCATTCTAGGATTGCGTTCAATGATGTTTACATTTGTGTGTTCAGTGGGTATCAACTGAAGTGTATTTATGTATTTGAATGTGTTAATTACGAAAGTATTTATTGACGATATTATCGATTACTAATTGAGATTTAAAGGATTAATCAAATTACTAGCAATAAGGAGAAATCAGTTAGCTAAATGTGTATCTATTGACATCCCATGACTAATGATTCATATAGGAAACATAGTCAGAAAGCCAAATTAATCAGAAATATATTGTTGGGTGGAATGAATGTTATCCAATATCAAATGGAGCTTAAAAAAGGATATTTTTGTATGTATTCCCACATTCCTTCTATTTGTCGGAGACAAAAATTGGTAAAATTATAATTAATTAATTAATGTAATTAAACATATAAAATGCGAATAGATTGAAAATTTAGAAGTTTCGCATATGTTCTCTTTCATAAAACTTTCCACTATGACAAAACTAGCAATATAGAAGGTCAAACCTTGTGTTCCTACTTCAATGTACGTCTGAAGTTGGGCTTGAAGGGTAAAATGATGACAATTTTTTGCAATGCAAATTATTACAGTCGAATAGTTTCAGGAGAGGAATGCAATTGGCTATATTTCCTCGGAACACTCTTTATAAATTACCAATAAAAAAATGAAAGACAATATACATTACGAACATGTTCAAGCCATGTTTTTCATTATAGTCCCATTACAAGATTATTGCACTTGATATTTCAAAGGCATTTGATAGAGTTTGGCTTCAAGGTCTCTTATCGAAAATGCGTGCTTTTGGTATTGATGAATCACTTCTTTGTTGGATTAGAAATTACGTTTCGGACCGTTCAATTCAAGTAGTATTGGACGGGTTCAAATCTGATATCCACAAAATAAACGCTGGTGTGTCCCAGGGCTCCGTTTTGTCTCCGACGCTCTTCCTTATTTTTATAAATGATCTTTTGTCTGAAACTTCTAACCCACTACATTGTTTCGCTGATGACAGTACCCTCTGCTTTTCATATTCGTTTTTAGATTCTCATCCTTGTTCTTCGGATGTGGACTACCAACGGCAGCGTATTTAAGCTCATTAAATTCTGATCTTGACAGCATTGTTCAATAAGGATTTAAAACCGTGTAGAACTTAATGCTTCAAAAACTCAATGCTGTCTACTGTCGCAAAAGCGTAACCCTCCCCCAATACCACTATCCATGGGTGGTACTTGCATCGAGGAGATTGAACAACTATCGGTCCTAGGTATGTACATCACAAACCACTTGCTGTGGAGTGATCACATATTTGACATCGCCAAAAATGCTGTGTTTAGGTTTTCTCTGAAGATGCAAGAAGTTTTTTTACTCCTTCTGATCTGGCTACAATTTACAAAGCTTTTATTCGTCCTAAACTTGAGTATAACTCTCATATTTGGGCTGGAGCCCCAATAACGTACTTGAGTCTTCTGGATAGAATTGAAAAAAGAGCTCTAAAAATGATAGGAGATCGTTCTCTCCCCAAGACATTTGCTTCTCTTGAACACCGCCGCAAGGTCTCATGCCTGTCATTGTTTTATCGTTATTTTTATAAACAATGCTCTAGTGAAATAGCCAGTTGCATTCCTCCCCTTAAGCAATTCAACCGTAATACCCGTACTGCTAGGAATGCCCATCAGTTTACCCTTGAGCCCAATTTCGGACGTACTGTTAAGTACAGAGATTCTTTCTTTAGCCGCACTACGCGAATGTGGAATGCTTTACCAGACACAGTATTTCCCACTCATTACAGTATGCAGACATTCAAAACCAATGTGCATCGGTTTCTCCTTTCTAATCCTATACTCCTTTCCTAATTGCTTGCACTGGTGTTTAATCATTATAAGGGTATTCATAACCCATTTAGTGCGCGCTCAATATATAAAAAAAAACCTTTCAATTTTAAAACAAAATACAGAAATAAAGGATTTTATTTTGAAAAAAACGAAGGTCTAGAAGAAAATGGCATACTACGATAATCCCGGGCGGTAAGAAAATATTTACCCGACTATATAATTAATTAAAAAAAATTCTATAAATTTCAAAAATATTTACTTATAGTTTATTTCTTACATGATTAAGGACGGACTCCCTTTTTTCCCTTATGGAAAGCAGTCAAATGTCTGAATAGACCGCAGAAACAAGATACGCCTATAAAAGCATAAGAAGGAAATGGATTGAAAATATGAAGCCTCTAATCAGAATACTTTTCATATGTCTCTAAGCCATTCCCAGAGCAAGTGCACAATCAAACAACTTACACTTTGTTAGAATCATCATTAGAAAATTGCATTAATCATTGTTATATAAAAGCAAGGTTAGCTACCAACATCAGAAGTAGCATCTTATAGACGAATATCGCTTATACCAATTGTGACAAAAGGTGTCGAAAATTTTCTCCTAGGCTAGAATTTTAGAATAGAATAGAAAACAATTTATTTTTCTTATTATTCAAATTACAAGTTTAACACTAAATTCAATTTTAAGATAAACTTAAACAAGTAATTTAAGATGTATAAGAAAAATATGAGACATTCTATATTTAATTACAGTGTAATAAAAATAGTGTTGAATGCCACTTCAAAAATAAAATAAATCTATGTAAAAGTATAAAAGTATGGGTGAGGTGACCCTTAATTCTTACATAATTAACAATTCGGTTTTATGAATTGAAATAAAATTAAAAATTTACAATTTAATTCATAGTTATGACAAATATCATCATGAAAAACTAAAATAATGAAAAGACAATTTTGCATTATTGAAAAAAAGATAAAAGCTAAATACACTCGCATTATTATTTAAACCAGAATACCAGAAATTAAAGATTCTAAATTAGAATAATCTAAGTCCAACAACCAGAGTTTTAAAAGACAAGTGAACAAACCAGGAGCATTAATTGTTCTTAAATATGGCGGAAACTTATTAAAAAGACGATAGGAAGAAATTGAATAGAAATTTCGAAACGCAGTAGTACGAAATAAAGGAACTGTTAAAAGATTTGAAGGGTTACCACGTAAATTATGACTTGATATAAGCCTAAAGTTACGGCTTCCCGATTTCATAAAAAAGGACTTAAGAACTTTAAAACAATATAAATGACGCACTGGAAGAATTTTCAAGTTACGAAACAAAAGGAAACTAGGGTGTCTTCTCGGTTTGCGACAAATTTTTCTAACGACTTGTTTTTGCAAAATTAACAAAGGTTTAATTTTGTTAACATGAGTACCACCCCAACATACAATCCCATATTGCAGCTTTGAATGAAAAATACCAAAGTAGATAGTTTTTTAATAATTCAGCTGAAACTATGTTTTGCAAGTTATAAAAGTATCTCATCGTACAACGGAAATACTTTCCCAAATTAGTTGTGTGATTTGAAAATTTCATATTACAGTCAATGGTAAGCCCTAAATATTTAAATTCATTTACTTTCTCTACTAAAAAACAATTAGCACAACAATTTAAAGTGCTTATGAAAGTTCCATTAATTAAAACCTCAGGAGAACAATTTCGAACGGGCAGTTTAAATCTTTCACATTCAGGAGCGTGGAAATAGAATTCAACATTGAAATTATTAACTGATGATAAACTGAAAAACATATAAGCTTCGTTTTTGGGCTTATAGTTAAATTATGTTCCGCAAACCAAACCCTTAAAATATCAAGATCCCAATTAATGTCGGATACCAAATCTAATGGACTATTTGAACCATAAGACAAAGCAATATCATCAGCAAACGCAGTAGGCTTTCCTCTAAAGGGAAGTGCAAAGATAGAATTCATGTAGATCAGGAACAAAATAGGCCCCAAGACGGATCCCTGAGGTACACCCAGGTTAAGGTATCCAATATCACTCCTAGACCCACACAATTTAACTCTTTGACTTCTATTCTCAAGGTACGACCTAAACCAATTAAGCATGAAACCACGAAAACCAGCTTTATGCAATTTTCTTAATAAATAATTATGGTTCACCATATCAAAGGCCTTGGTGATATCGACAAATAATCCCGCTGTGCAACATAATAGAAGAACGAAGAACGTAATAAAAATCAATTGTTTTTTTTTTTCTTAAAAAACAAATGAAAACAAACCTTTATAAGAAAGGACCACGATGGGCAATTTTGTATGTATTTTGGGCCCATTTTTAACATTGCTCAATAAAAATCAAAAAAATCGATATTATAATAGCAATGCTTGATAAAGCATTATAGCTACACCAAGCATTGCTATATTATGTAGTTTAGTATATGTTGTATGGACCAGTTATGTAAGTATTATTGGAAAGGACCATGTGCATTTTTGGCTAATTTTCAACATTGCTCAACAGTAATGAAACTTTTGTCTTAAGAAAGCACTGTATTTAATTATATGGCAGCTAAGTCGAAAACAAGCGCAAAAGTTGTGTTTTAGTGCATTTTATAAAAAAAAAGTAAAGCATTTTAAATACTTTTTGTTTGCAAAATGATTTCGATTTAGCTGCCATATAGTGAAATACAGGGCTCTCTATATACGCTTTCATATGACATAAGTCATATACGTTTTGGTCTCGAAGTAAATTCTATAACAACTATAATACCAAACCATCAGTTTAGATTTAGAAACAAATACGGATGTTGTTGTAAAAGCTTATAAGGACTTGGGTATAAATAATGCTATCAAGATGGGAATTTAATTAGCTTGCTTCTCGTACGCCACACGGTCCAGTTCTACATCCGAAAAACAAGGTGTCGAGAGTGCTGTTATAAGCAAAACAGTTTATAAAATTAGAAGTTTCAGGCAAAAGATCGTCAAGAAGGTAGTCGGTGAAAAAAACGGAGCGTTGCCCGCAAAAAATCGATTATATTAATTCGGAAACACCCTGTCTACTGGTGAGTTGTTTTGTATTACTTGCATATAGTTGTGCAATACACATATTTCTAATTAATTTATAATTTCACGATTGATCTCATTTCAAGCCCTAAATCCACATTTCTATAACCACAACACTCATTTACATACTATGACATTTAAATTAAAATGCTGCAGTGAAAATTCAATTCTATAAAATGCACACAAATGCATATGCAAATGCATAATTTGTTTAACACGAATAGCTCAAATAATAATATCTACTTATTTGCATGGTTGCCTAACTGTTAACAAAAAATTCGATTTGCGCACATTCCTGGTAATCTGATGATTCAACAAAAAAGACCAAAAAAAAAAAGGTTACGCATACGCCACCTTACTTACATAGATGTAATGTACATACAAAAAAAAAAATATTACACACTTTATATTGATATGTAAAATTAATTATACAGTAACCCTAATAATTTCCACCGATATTATGATTTAATTTTGCTACAAAAGATAAATTTACACATTAATTAAAGTTGCTTAATCATATTTACTTTTTCATACAAAATAATATTATAGAAAACCATTTAATGAGTTTAAGCTTCGGTTCGTTTGGTCACACATGTTGTTTGAATGCAAGCTGATACCCCCAATTTATAAATACCAAATTAAAAAAAATGCATAACTAAGAAGTTGATTTTATTTTGTTTAATTTTATATACATATGTTGATTAAATTTTAAATTAAATTATTGATTGGTTTTTCGTCGACAACTGAATGGCTGCTGGATTGTGGTGAGCTAATGAATGAACACGATGACAGACACATTTGTGTTGAGTGTAATTAGAAATAATTTTTAATTCAAATTGATTGAGTTTGTGTCTATGTCTGTGGGTATTTATTTGACGTTTTTGAAATTTATCTTTCATCAAGTTCTAGTGGAGAAAAATTTCAATAATTTTTTATCAAAATGTAAAAATAAATTAGATTGTCGAGAAGTAATGATGAGAATTGTCAATATTTTTTTACTTTTTCACAGCATTTTATTACTGAGCGCTTTAATTGTCTTCCTTTCTGATATTTAACATGTAATTGAATTCCGAACAAAACTTAATGTACTTGAGTCATGTAGGGGTTAAGAACATCAAGAAATTTGGTTTTAATTTTTCTTTAACCAATGATCACTTTGCAATTTGTTTTACCACTTTACATTTGTTTACCAATTATATTCCAGTCGGGATAGTATTTTAAATGAACAGAATTTAATTCTACATTTGTCTTTTAATATTGGTTGGAACTTGAAAAGGGTTGTTAGGAGAATCTGTATGTGACTTTTTTTTTTTAATTAAAAAAAAGTCTAACTCTAATTTTCTCAATTTTTCACCTCGCAATTTTTTTTCAAATAAAATTTCTCTTAAATGAAAATAAACTAACTTACTTCACATTTTATAACTTAGTTTTTTTTTGTACAGTTGTTGTCTTCTGATATTTTACATGGTAATGGATTGCCCACGAAATGTAATAAGTCTTAATCGGGTATAGGTCTATAACATATCGGATCTATAACTTAACGCATTTTATGGGTTTTGCCCTTCAGTAATTTATCTGAGTAACCTATCTGACACTTTGATGATCTTAACGATTATAAATGATTATTATGTTATACAATTGTTGGCTATTTTATTTTAGGAACAATTCGTAACTCGAAAATATCAAAAATGAGAGCTATTGCATTCTCAATCCTTTATCGGCCGTTACAACAGATCACTGCAAACCAATTAAGAAAGATGTAGATAAAGACGACACACTTTCGAAAGAAAAATAGTTGCATCACTACAATTATTAGTGTTTCTGAGGATATAAGGAAAGCTATCGACCATGAAAATATAACGTTTTTAGTACTCCTCGACTTTTCTAAGGCTTTTGATATGGTCAACCATTCTATACTTTGTAAAAAACTTTCCAGTTTATACAACTTTTCTCCTAGTGCTGTTAGCTTGATAGGCTCTTACTTGAGTACAAGAATGCAAGCAGTTGAACTTAACAAAGTCCTTTCTAGTTTCCTACCAATATAAAATGGTGTCCCTCAGGGCTCTATTCTTGGCCCTCTGCTTTTTTCCCTCTATGTTAATGAGCTCCCTTCAATTATTAAAAATTGCTCAATACGTTTATACGCTGATGATGCTCAGTTGTATATCAGTTGTCCATTGGGGCTAATTGAACACACAGCTTCCTGCTTAAACGAAGACCTTGAAGAAATTGAGCGCTGGTGGTACAAAAATGGATTGATTCTTAATCCGAAAAAGTCTAAATGCATTGTGATATCAAAGAGCAAGATTGATGTATCTTATTTTCCTTCAATTATGTTAAACAACTCCGCCATCGAGTACGTTGAATCAGCGAAAAACCTAGGTGTTATTTTTAATAGCAGCCTGACCTGGAAAAATCACATTAACTATATTGTTGGTGAAACAAACGGCGTTCTTCGCTCTCTTTGGTGTACACAATACTATACACCTTTAAAAATACGAGTTTTACTTGTTAAAACTCTGATTTTACCCTTAGTTACTTATGGCTGTGAAATTTTCTGTAACTTAGACTATGAAAGTAAAAGAAAAGTCATCGTAGCATTCAATAGTGCAACACGATATGCATATGGACTTAGACGCTTTGACAGTGTTTCACAGCATGTTTTACTACTCCTCGGAATGTCGTTTGAAATATCGGGCCCTAACTTTGTTTTCGGATATACTTCTAACCCTCCAACCTGCCGATCTGTACAAAGAAATCACATTTTTAAATTCAAATAGATCATGTCTTCTACTGATCCCACGATTTACTTGTGTCACATCTGAACGACAGTTTTTTGTCAACTCCACACGTTTATGGAATTTATTGCCGCGACAAATAAGAAGCATAAATAGCACGACTCTAATTAAAAAGCAACTAAAGATTCATCTTAGTATTGTATAATTAATTCTAAAGTACAACATTTAATGTAATTTATTCAATTATAGTAGCTGTTTAATTTTTGTTTTTACCTTCATAAAGCTACACTATAAAAAAGATACTATATCTTACAGTGTAAGCTAAGCGTTAATAAAATAAAATACAAATACAAATACTTATTTAGTTGTTACAAGAAGGAAGTAAAACCTGTTTTCAACAAGGAAATGTACATCCTATCTTTGCTGGGATGCAAATACAAATGAAGAGAGTGTCTGTATATAGTCTCTTAATTTTTGACACAGTTTTAAAGGCTTCCAGAAATTACGGCAGAATTTAGTTTTTGGAAAAAACTCCAGACATTTTTTTTAGCTTCAAATTGGAAAAAAGAAGCAGAATTTTTTGTGGAAAATGAGACAGAAACATTGAAAATTGTCTTAGACAGAAATGAAAATAAAAGCCAGAAAACCAAATGAAAATTAGATCAAAAAATCAATTAATATATTCTGGAATAATTTCCTAACATCAATTTGGAAAAAAACTAGAACAGTTTTTTGCATTTTAAAAGTAGCTACTTGGTCAATATTTCAGATAGTTTTATCACAACAGAAAACAACAGCCCCTGACATCCCTCCCGATCCTCCATTTCTGTAAATGAAAAAACCGCCAAAAATTTTTTTACGAAAAATTGCCTGAAAATCAGTAATTTTGCCAGAAAAGTTTGGGATTTGTTCTTAGGAAAAAAGCCAGAATTTGTATGAAGAATTTTCTGGCGTTTTTTCTACAAAAGATTCTGGCGTAACTTCTTCTAACGTAATTTCCTGTATCTAACTACAAACAAAAGGTAGGTAGTTATATATATAAGAATTCTTTATTATTATAATAAATTTTCTTTTACCCATTCAATACGTATTTTGATTAAAGTTTCTTTGTAGCTTCTGTAAGCAGTTGAAAAATCGTTTCCCTTCTTAATCTTATCAAAAAAAAAGAACTTAAAATTATCATAAAGCCAGTAATGCCTTAAGCTTTTGTTTTTAATTGAAAAATTTACAGCTTCAAGGTATAGTCTCGTAACTTACTCTACCAACATGAAAATTGTTTATGCCTCCGTTCAGTAACAAAAAATACATTGCCCAATTTATAAAGATACCACCATAAACATAAATATACCACTTTGTTCTATAGGGATGCCTTTTGGTTGTGTATTTCAGTAAAATATTCCCTCGATGGTAATGATTTCCAATTAAAGGAAATTTTCTTTATGGCCTCTGAATATTAAAAGATCTGGGTCTTTAACAATAACAACGAACGTTAATGTCAAAGGTAGCTTTTTGTTAAAGGTTTTTTTGTTCATTGCTAGAAAAAATGGGGGGAGATTTTCGTGTTGATTTTGATATTATATCTATATTATATATATGTATATATATGCTATATATACATATACCGATTAGAGCTGTTAATGGAATTGAATCAATTGTGAATGCAATCACGTCAAGTCTGAATTCAATTCGATATAGTTATAATAGGTATAATATGCCCCATACATAAGATAGGAGATGTCATAACGTGCAGCAACTATAGAGGTATCACGTTGTTGAGTACCGCCTATAAGATACTCTCCTCTATCCTTAAAGACCGGATAACCCCATACGCTAAAACCATCATCGGACAATATTAGTGTGGTTTCATTCCAGGCAAATCAACAACTGATCAGATCTTTACCCTTAGGCAGGCGATGGAAAAATGTCTAGAATTTAACATCCCAACATACCACCTGTTTATAGACTTTAAGGCCGCCTATGATAGCAGCCAGTCAAATAGTAGCAGCCGATATCAATATAGAAGAAGAAATACGCGGGCGGATTCTCAAATCCAACAGAGCCTTACTACAGTCTGTCAAAGCTCTTCAAATCCAGAAATCTCACCATAACTTCAAAACTGCTGCTGTAATAAAGGACTATGGTCCTGCCAGTATTCACATATGGATCCGAGACTTGTGTGCTTAGCAAAAGGCACTCCGACCTCTAAGCCGCGTTCGAGAGAAAAATCTTAAGGAGAATTGTTGGCCCCATATGTGAGGAAGGACGAGTCCGGAGACGGTACAATCATGAATTGTACGCAATCTACCTTGAAGCAGATATCGTGACAAAAATTAGGCTCGGTAGACTCCGGTGGGCAGTGCACCTAGCTCGCATGAGTGAAAAGGAACCTGCTCGGAAAGTTCTTTGTGGTACATTCTATGGCAGACGACAGCGTGGTAGACCATGCTTGCGCTGGAGAGATGGCGTAGACCAGGACGCCCGGAGCCTTGGGGTGCGAAACTGGATGGCGTCGGCTCGAGACCGGGATATGTGGAGAAACTTGTTGAAGGAGGCCAGGACCGGACCCCGATTGTAGAGCTGATGATGATGATTATTTTCCATTCACTGACTAAAATCACAAGATTCAAAATGAATTCTGAATTCAGAGTGTTTAAATCACATACAATAAAATCACTCAATTCAAATAGCCTTCCAGGATTAAAGGGCCCTACATACTATCAATTTTAACTGACAAACATTATTGACGTATTTTTCTTTCAAACATCATTGTGAGAACATAGCTTACACACGTATCAGTTAGGATGACAATATTTTTCTCTGAATTTTATTTAGTTTTTTCGTAGGTTTGAAAGAGGATGAACGATAATAATTTGTATTTGCCTGCTGTGACAAGCTTATGAAAGCTCATACATATAAAAAAAGAGTGGTTGCTCTTTAATTTGCAAAATTCTGATTTATAAAATTCTACCCTCAAAGTAAAAAAAAAAGAAAAAAGGTTTTTTGCTAACATATAGAGATGGGAAATTTTTGTTTCTTTTTAAACTCTTAAGGGAGTTATATAGTAAGCTCTTATTAACAATATTCTTCAAAAAATAATAAAGAAAAAATAAGGTGAGAATATGTCAAAAACGCGTGCTTTTGAACATTTCTAAAACCTGTACGATCAAGATAAAATTTGAACATTAAACCGGGATATCTCTATTTATTATTGTTGTTATATTGTACTCTTAACTATAGAATGTCTGGTTTATTACTGACCATTCTGTCAATTTTTCATTGAATGTTTGAACAACAACAACAACTTAAAGGTGCTACCACCAATTTTTAAACGAATTTTATTATTCTTATTTTTCCATTCTTGGCTGGAGATATAGCTATTTCAAGGAGTGCCCATTCCTATCATTAGTCCCCTTATTAGTGGTGTCGAGCTTTAATCCAATTTTATTATGAAAAACTTTTTCACATGCACATCATGAGATTCGAACCCACGCATTATCAGATTTGCTCAGTTTTCGAAGTCGTATGCACTACGCATTCCACCGCTTATGACCACTGACGTCACAGGTCGAGATGTTATGTTTGTTTGTTTTTCAAACGCATTTGGAGCTTCAACATTTTTCTAAGTGCCTTCAAGTATGCTGTTTTGTTCCGACTCCAATTTTCCTAACCTTAATTTACATAGATACTATATATTATATTGATTTGATTGTAATTAAATTCTGATTTTGATTTGATTTAATATTTATATTTGATTTTTTCTGATTTCATCAATTTGATTGGCAGTTGGCTTTAATTTTACCCGTTTTAAATTAATTTAACCGCACTTAATCACTGTGTTTTTTTTGTTTTGATTTTTATTAGTAGGGACTTATTATTACCCTTTGTTTCTGATTATAAATCGTCACGATTGGGTTTATATATGGGAAATTCTAAGAACGCAGGCTTGACTGCCGAAAATTCTAAAATAGCAGGCTTTAATATTGGAAACTATTTCACTTATTTAGTACAAATATTGATGAGAATGACATAGTCCATATTATTGTCCATGACACCGTTCAACCCTTAAAGCTCGTCGTTTAAACTTCTTTGTCTCACATTAAATCCAAAGACCAGTGTTGTTCCGAAAATCATTCGAAGAATTTTTTGCTTAAAGTGATTATACACCCCCACATCTCTGCACCAAAGAAAACGCGTGGGATAATCAGGGTGATAATTTGGATCTTCAAGTAAAGGCTTTGTTACTCAATTGCTTTCTTAGCCCAAAAAGACATACATTAGCTGAAGTTATTATTCGTTACAACGGAGTGACAAAAACATAATACTTATTTATTTTTATCTCGACATTGCAGTTGTCCATCAATATATAAATATTAAATATTTAAATAAATAATATGAACATTTTGTTTTTCCCTCATTCCATTCCGAATAAAATTGTTTCTGCTTGAATACTGACGAACGCATTTTAGACAGTTTGCCTCGTTGTTCCAATAATGTTACTGTCATCAGCCAAACCCGGCTTATTCACTGTGCACAATTCACTGTGTGGACAATTCACTGTGTACAATTCACTGCGCTCAATTTACTGTGGAACACAATTCACTGTAGTATTTTTTTTTCAAATCCACCATTGCAGATCCCCATACGCCATACCTGCTGTTGTGTCAGTAGTTGGTAGGATGCTCAATACTTCTAAGAAAAAGTATTTCAACTTTGTCCTTAAACAACAAGGAATTGTTATACGACATTTGCTGAGAAAGAGCCCTGCATGGAGTTACATAATGGCTATAGGTCTATAAACATCAAATATGTTTTTTATTTTGTTTAACAAAATTTGCATTTATCTAATCATAAAGATGATATTTGTGCACAGTGAATTGTCCATACAGTGAATTGTGCACAGTGAATTAGCCACTATCATCAGCATATGTCAGCACTTTTATCGTGATTTATATAAACATTCTAGTTTTGAACGATGATTTCAGAAATGATGTGGTCGAGAATCAAACACAAAACAGTCATTATCGCAATCTGGATATTTGGTGCAGAAGCATGAGCCTTTCGGATAAAGACTTTTTTACTGTATTCGACTGAAAAGTCGTTTGATCTTGTTTGTCTTTTTGTAAACAAAGAGCGGATGTGGTTGTTATCCAGCGTCATACTCATACTGCATAGTTGGATGATTTTTTTTTTCTAAATGCCAAAGTTCGGCATGGATCTGCAGAATATAACATGACGAAAAAGTTCAGTAATTTAATGGAACACTCTTAGAAGAAATTTTTTCGCAACAATTTGTTTACAAAATTGTCTTCAGTATACCTATAATTAGAATGTAGATACACAAAGAAGGTACCTAATGCCTAAAACAATCGATAAAACTAAGGTGGAACGGTGACGTCTAACCTCGCAGGATTACAATTACAATTTAGCGCGTAGGTCTCCTCATTATATTTTGAAGTCAACAGAGAACAACAAAAATCTAACTTGAGTGTAAACACCGTCAAAAGGTGCGAACAGCGATTACAATTATAAGTAATAATACCCCGAACCTACAAAGGACACAACAGCTCTCTCTCTCTCTCTGTGCGTTGAGGAAATATTTTTGTTGTTATAGCAGGAGTAGCTCTGAAAAACTTTTTTTTTTCAATTCACAATTCGTTTACTTTTTGACAAATAAACAGAGGACATGACGCTGTCAACAACAACAACAGAACTTAAAAATAAATCCTCGTACTTGTCGAAAGTTAAAAAGAAAGAGAAACCCCTTTGTGTTGATTTTTTGTTTTGGCATCAACAACTGCAGAAAATATAAATGAGTATCCTGTTTAGCAGGATATAGTGTAAGAGAAAAGCACAGTTTCGCTGTTAATGGCCGAAAACGAATGGCGGACCTACCTGGCGCGCGTTATCCACGCCACAACACATAAACATACATACACATAATTTTTATATGAGAATAGTTATGTATGTATAACGGTTTAAGTGTGCATTAGCCAGGTAAAAAGGACTATAACTTTACGTCCGTCTCAAGTTTCTTGCACGACCGGCTAAGAAAAAAAAAAAAAATATAATAAAAATATAAAAGATAGATAGACGAGCACAAGCAAAGAAGAAGGTTATATATAAATAGAGGAAGAGCCATAGAGAAGAGGATTCTTCTAGCACCTTCGAAGGTATATTGAACCTGACTATACCTACTAAACGTGTGCAAGTTTGTGCGGAACTTTATGTCCTTTGGATATAAAAACAACAGAGAAAAATAGAAGAACAAAAAAAATAACAACCGAGAATTTGTCAAATAAGTTAAAGGTTTTTTTTTTTTTTTTTGTTTTTCCTTAGCTATCCTTAAGGATGTTTTCCCATAAACAGTTTTTTTTGTGAGCTGTTACTTTGTAGGGAAAAAGGTTTAACTATATGTAAGGCCCATCTAGATGCGCCACTTTATAGTTGACTTGCCCGAAATGTTGTTGAGTGTTTGTGTGAACCGTGCTGCAGAATTAAATGAGTTTCTTGGTGGAGGGTAATTTTGCGTCCCGACGTAGAATATGCATGAGAAGTTTATGGGCGAATTTAAAAGCTTAAAACTTTGATTGTAAATAAGTAGCGAAGCGAGACGGAAAATTACTTGCTGTTGTTTTTTTTTTTGCATAGTCAAAGATTTGTGACAGTTTTTATTTGAAAAGGACACAGGTTTGTGATATGAAGTTACTTTTGTGTATAGTTTTTTTCCTTTTGTCTGTTGCTAATTCGATTTTTACGAAAATGAATAAATGCATGAATTTTAAAGGGGAGATGTAAATTTATTTAATTAAAATCAATGTTATGTAATGGCTGTAAAAATGAGTTCTAGTGCTTTTTGGGAATTTATACCCACCTACCTATACCTAAATCAAAAATTTATTAGGAAACGATTTCGATGATTTCTATTACTTATAAACTTTGTATATCTACCTATGAATACCTATATAGTTTTTAGTTTTAGTTTTATTTTATTCATAGGCTATAACATAAAGAACTAGTGAAAGAAAACATACGAGTTTCATAAATTAAACTCGAGTCAATTTTCAAATCAAAATTAACATGGAGTTAGCCCAAGTTACTATAGATAAGCTAACATTAATTTTCAAGTACAATTACCATACATTTTTCTCTCCGACACGAACGCTAACTATTGTCCTTTGTAGCCTTTTTCAAGTTCATCATAAAGTCAAACTTAAATCATGATCTGGAATAAGTTAACTCTGATTTGACTTAGAACAAAGTTAATCGGAAAAACTTTTTGAAGTTGGTCAACTCTGATGATTTGACTTATCGTTAACTCGGAACTGAAATCTTAACCGAAGACTTTAAAAGTCTTACAAATAATATTTGTGGTTAAATTATAAAAGATAATATTTGTAATCATGATTATGATAGTTATGAAGAAGTTTTTGACAAATTGACATATTGTGGATAACAGCCAATAGAAGGAAAACGATTGTCTAAAAATTTTAAAGCAAACTCTATATATTCACATTGTTCCAGGAAATTCTTCAAAAAGTAGGCAATCATAGTCTCTATCTAACTCAATACAGTGCTTGTCAATTTTTACTTGGGATTATAAATGAAACCAAGTTTTGTATTCGTGGCAAAAAAAAAAAGTCTTTTGAGAACCCAAATTGCCATATAACCGCTATTATAGTTTATTTTTCTCGAAAACGGAACTAATGATTTCAACTAAATTTCACAATAGTATCATTAGACATGAAAGTTCTATCAGATAGTGAGAACAAAGCTTTCAGGAAAATTTGTTTAATGGTGGGTATCCACCCTCTGATTACTTAGAGTTATTTTCATTCATAAATTAGTTTTGGATACGCCTTGTTTGTATTTGCATCATATTGAATTAATATTGAATTCGCGTGCGAGTTATAGAATTACTTCCACATACAAATAATAATAAAAGCTTACCAAGCATATTTGCTTGAGCATAATAAATTATCAACAAAGTATCTCCATAAAATTAATGTAAACAAAGATCGTCAACGATCAAACTTCTTCCATCACTATAAAATTTAATCACCATCAAGAATGATGATATGATATAAATTAATGTAAACAAAGATCGCCAACGATCCAATATTTATGAATAATCATCAAAAATTATGATATGCTATACATGTATCTTTGTTACATATACCTAGTTAGTAAGAAGAATTCTGAATGTCAATGTACATGCAGCATCACTGAAAAAAGAATTATGAAATATAAAAAGGGCTTGAATGACGAGCAAGAGTTCAGTATTTAGTATTCAGTTGAGTCCCAACATCTTTCAATATAGCTAAAGATTTCCACCCATCAGTGGCAAGGGATCTGAAGCTCGGAAATTAAGAATAAAAATTAAATTAGAACTTACAAATTTAAATTGTGCGTTTTATTTCAATTTTTTAAAAAGTGATCCTGGAGGACCAAAGATAAAATTGGCGCAGTCGGTATAGGATTTCAATGAGATCTATAAACGAATTTTATAGTGACATATGAGATCCAGTGATTCGAACAATAACTTTTATTGTGAAAGCTAACAACACCGAAGTGTTTTAACGAACAACCAAAGGTTATTAAATAAAACAATTGCCGAAGCAATTAGTTCAAATTAATTTTTTTTTCTAAAGTGTTAAAGTAACAATAATATATAATACATGAATTCTCGCAGAGAGATTAAAAAAATTAAGGTGTCTACGAAAAAGACAGTGTTAAAGAAAAAGAAAGGAAGTGACAAAAAAATATTAAAGTGTCTACGAAAACGACAGTGTTTGAGAAAGAAAGGAAGTGAAAAAAAAAATTAAGTGTACGAAAAAAACAATGTTTAAGAACAAAAAAAAAAAACTGTATACCAAATACAAAGATGGATCACCTAGCAGCAAACCAGAATGTACCACTATTACGTTTAGAAAATTTTTTAACATTCTCGGGACGTCCAGACGAAGATGTCAAAGCATTTATAAAATTCATAGATTATGTGTATAACTATATAAATATGGAAAATCAGCCAATAGCAAGTCCTCATAATACGTAATAAAATACAAGGAGCGGCAATAAATATATTCACTGCAAAGAGAATTATGAAATATAAAAAGGGCTTGCATACAGAGCAAGAGTTCTAAATTAAGTATTCAGTTGAATCCCAACATCTTTCAATATAGCTAAAGATTTCCCCCACCAGTGGTAAGTGATCTGAAGCTCTGAAATTAAGAATACAAATTAGATTAAAACTTAAAAATTTAATTTGTGCGTTTTATTTCAATTTTTTTAAAAGTGATCCTGCAGGAACAAAGATAAAATTCGCGCGAATACTGCAATTCAGCAAACTTTTCATGACCTCAGGCCTGCTTTGCATAGCACACAATTATTTGGGATGTTGCTAGAAATAAAGTGTTATCCAATAAGAGGTGTTATTTTGAATAGCCCGCTATATCGGTAGCTGTCACTTTTGAAGCTGTCATTTTTTGACATTTGACAAGTAGAAACTACGTCATTAATAAAAATGGAACGATACACGCTTCAACAACGCATTGAAATTCACTATAAAAATTGTGAAAATTTGGCAGAGACGGTTCGTAAAACTAAAACATTTTCGGGTCGTCGTGAAGCACCTTGTCGGACCGCAATACAGAAATTGGTGGACAAATTCGAGCTGTTGGCACAAGTTAGTGATGTGAAGAATAAAACCCGTGCACGTCACTCAAGAACAACTGGGAATATTGCTGTTGTAGCCCAAAGTGTTAAAGAAAACCCAGGTTTGCCCATTCCTCGTCGTTCTTTGGAATTAGGCATTCCACAAACGTCAGTACACCGTATTTTGCATAAAGACTTGGGTCTTAAGGCTTATAAAGTTCAGTTAACACAAGAACTCAAGCCGGCTGATCATCAACAACGTCGTGTCTTTGCTGATTGGGTCCTTGAATATCAAAATAACACCTCTTATTGAAAAACCCTTTATTTAATATTTAAAAACCTAATTGACATCGTTAAGTAGTATTACTATTACATTCCTCTAGTTTGCGTTTAGTGCATTTCAAGACTTAGCTATTTCTTAGTTCATTCGTGAACTACACAAGTCTGCTTCACATTATTTAATGATTTCGATTCGCAGTACTGACTGTGCCGAGATTCAGCTAATTTAAACTTCCAGGGAGTGATTGAGATGAGTCGCATTTAATTAAAAAGCGATTCAGCTACCACATGCGAGTGTTCCGGTAAGTGAAATGGAACGTCAGATTACTTTCCTACCATATCGGCTTGGAGTTGGTGTACATGTAGGTAAATTTATCAGATTGGATAAGTATGTGTAATTTTCTCAACAAATATTCATACATATTTATATTCATGTATTAATAATGAAAATACTCAACATCAATGAAATTTCTAAATAAATTAACATACGTAGAGGCATTATGTCTCCTTTGCAAAGCCTCCACCAGATGGCTAGAAAACGATACGTTATTCAAAAAAACGCGCACAATTGACATTTTAGATGTAACAAACATTCATTTGCTCCGCAATTGATTAGCAATCACGGTCGAGACTGTTAGATACTTAAAAAAACAAAAATAACCAAGAATTTCTCCACAAAATGGAGGTCCATCGAACGCACGTTTAAAGAATTCAAATCTGAAGAGCTTTTCATATCGAAACCGTAGTTGAACTCAATCGTGCGAAGTCGGCTAAACGAGTCGAGGATTTCTTTTATTATTTTTTTTTTCTCACAATTACACATGTTCACATCACATACATATGTGTATCATTTTGTGTCTTCAGGCTCCAGCTCCACTTCAAATTCCGAGGACGGAACAAACCCTATTGTGTTATTTATTAATGTTTTATTCAAGAGAGAAGACGAAGTGGAGCCTGAACCCTGAAGTCTTTTTAGAATTCACACAGCAGTGTGCGTTATATATATATTGTTTGTATGTATTTCTTAACCTCACATGCTTATTTTTGCGGTCCGGGTATTTTCTCAGACCCGGAGGGCCGGAGGGGGATTTTGTGCTGCTGCTGTTTTTTGTTTCCTAACTACCTACCCTCTCGATGAAGAATAAGGGTGTCATGTTTATTGTGAGTGAGTGAATGTCTGTATCAGGCATTTGGTTCGCTAGATAATGAATGGAGCCACCAGGTGGTTGGAGTTCAGGACACAACTCAGGTAATAGATTATGGTACCCAAAGAGATGGTTAACGGAATTTTTTTTTTTATGAAAATAAGGAACAACCCCCGCCGGCATAAAAATAAGCTGACAACAACTAGAGGGAACTCATCACGGTATACCTACGCAATGAAGAAGACCATGATGTTTTGTTCTACTTGACGGATAGCTATGTCATTTGGCATTCGGCACTGTAAAGCATTCAACATTAAATTGCTTGGAGAGTCGTCGTAAGTGGAATGGAACTAGAAAAAAGTGTTTCTGTTGCAATTAAGATGGAAAAAGAGGGTATATTTTGTGTGAGTGTGTTTTTTTTTTTTTTTTTTTGTCATTTTGTCTGGACTAAAACGATAGCATTTTATTCAAGTGGGTATTATAAAAACAGCTCTGAGACTTTTCAATTAACTGCCAATTACTGTGGGTATTTTATTATTTTTGACAATTTTTGTTTTTTATAATTCTTATAAGTTAGAGAGAGACAGATAGATTCATGTACCTTAACATATATATCTATGGTATGTAAATTTACCTTACTTCTTCAAGAAGGGGCTTGCTACTGTTAAAGTTAAATAAGTTCTTTAAGGTGTAGGTACCTACACTGAGAGAAGTAATTTATATTTATGAGTTTGCAATTAACGAATATTTTTAGAAGCAATAGAAAAATAGTTGATTTAAAGATTCATTGTAAATATAAAGGATTCCTAACAAATGTAAAGAAGTTGGCTCAAAAGTAATTCGAGAGGTGCAAACGTATTTTAAAAGAACGCATTCGTTTGAAGGCTAATTTTGTCCAGTTTGTTGTGGTAAACGAACGTTTTTCCAATAAACTTGTTTGCTACAGTATGTGATTGTTAGGAAAAAATGAATGAATCGTTTGCAAAGCATCGTTTTAAATTGTAGTTTAATAGAAAAAAAATTACGTTTATAGTGAAAATATCATAAATTTACTTCAAATGCTCATAAATAATACAAAAGGAAATTTTTTTGTAGCGAACGAATGCAACGTTGGTGAGAGAAGTTTTCATGTTGCAAAGAAAATTAATTTGTTGAAAAGGAATGCATCGATCGCAGTAACAGTAAAGACTAAGGTTCGAATCCCAGCGATGGCTCTTTTTTTTATTAAATAATCGAATAATCGAAAATAAAAAATAATCGAACAATCGAACTGCAAGCAAAGTTAAATCACCAAATGAGGTGGATTGACTCGGAGTTGAATCTGGGCTTAAAGTTTACTAAAAAGCATGTTTATAGGGTAAACTTGAGTTTAACTAACCCTGATGGAATGATCTAGCACTGAAAAACTGGGCCTTAATGTCAACAAACCAGAATTAAATGTTTCATATTTGTTGCACAATAATTCTTATCTGGTCACAGAGACAGAAAATGGAAGAAAACAAAAATTGTGTTGTTTTCCTTTCAACCAGACCAACGATTTGGAAAATAATATGATGTTTGATGTTTTTTTTTTTTTTTCTCAAAGGAGATAATTATAATTCAAGATAAAAGTGATTCCAATTTAGTGTTATTATTTCATATCCGAGATTGGTCGAAAAATTTGGTGAGTTTTATAGTTCTTAAATGTAGAATAATAATAATTAAACAAAATAAATGTCTCTAGAAATCTTTACAGTTGAAAAAATACAAAAAAAAAAAAAAATATAAAAACAAAAATTTTATTTTCATAAACTGTACGGTTGCTATACAAGCAAATTCGTTTGTCCCAGAAGAAAATAAGAGTTTTCTGCAAATGAAGTGAAAAAAGACTACTGGCAAACGAATCATTCCTTTGGGCGATTTTTTCGTTTACAGCAAACGATTCCTTCTCTCAGTGATACTTTTATGTCGAATAAAATTAACAAAGAGTAGATTCTCTTTTTAATTTCAATCTGAAGAGTCGACTCTCATTTCGAAATTGATTTAAAAAATGTTTAACATTCTGTGCCAATGTATCTTAACGTTTCTGGATAGGGTTATACCTATAGTATCTCAGATCCTTGAACACAAGACATCTTAATAGGAAATTTATATCTTAAAAAATCTTAAACTTAGTATAATTTAAAAAAAAATGTAGGTATATTGCATCAGAGTATGCGTTCAAAAGCTTTAATAGAGAAGAGTATCTTTTTTTTAAAACAGTTTGCTATTAGTTTAGGATGTGTGACTCATGTGTGTAATTGATTTGAGTTGATCACTTGATATATGAAAGTATGAAGTATCTCTTTTGCGCATTCAATTGAAATAGTTTACAGGTTGTTATAACCCGAAAAAATAGAGGATTCGAAAATAAATTACGATATCTTGTTAAAATTTTCTAGAACTCAAATCTAATCAGAATTTAAGTCAAGTATGCAGATCGGGAAAAAACAAATTTTGTCTCTACAATTTTTATCATGGGGACATTTTTCGTTACAGCCGTTAAATTTTGAAATACAGCGGACGCAAACGTCACAATTTTGCGCGTAAATTGCGTACTGCCAGGAAAAAAATTCAAGACAAAATTTGTCCCAAGAAAAATTTTATAGGGACAACTTGTGCAACTTAGCTATGTTAGTCCCTTGTATCAATAAGTCTTCAAAACCAAGTCAGCAATTGTGGTAATTGGTCACAGCCTGTTAATATATTTCTTTTATAAGTGGCTGCCATCGATTGACATCTCTGTCAATATACTTCGTGAAGATATTTGTTTCGAAATAAGAAAAGCAAAGAGAATACACGAAAAGAATTAAATAAAACTCATATTTAAAAGCCAATCCTTTCCTCTTTAAGTTATTGTTTTAGGTTACTTTGATATAATTTAATACAAAACAGAAGAAATAGCGTTTACTTTTACACCAGCATGGGTCACATTCTGTATGAAAAAAAGATCAAAGGTTTTCGTTTTTTGCAAAATATTTCAGAGCAAAGTGTTCAAAAAATCGTTCGCACAAACAAAAACGTTTGATCGTTTTTTATTATACAGAATATGCCCCTAGCAATTTTCTTACAGATACATTTTTTTTAATATACCTAGGAAAGTATCCATTACACTGGTAGATTGTATATTGAATTGAAAACGCCTTTTCCTGATAAGCTGGACAAAAATCCACCAAATGTTTATTGCCGCGAATTTTTTTTTTCATTTTATTCAGATACTTACCAACCTATTTTTTGGTTTAAGTGTTTTTTTCGGAAGTCACAAATTTCTTCGGATTACCGAATACATAAAAGAGCTCATTTCTCTAGAAAGTGGATCAAACTACTTATAATACTGTTACGAAATCTCGACGTTGCCAAGAAAGAATAAAGTGGAATGAGCGGCTAGAGGAGCAAAACCTTAAAGATGTGTTTAACAAAATGGTAAAAGAAAAACAATCTCGTGATGATCAAATTTATTTTAATAAAAAGTTTCTGGTTCCCGAGAGGTTAATTTTTTTCTTTTTAGATGAGATGATTTTCTTACGTGTCTGCCTGAGGAAAGGTTGATGGTCAAGAAGAAAGTCATCCCTGTCGCAGCCCGCTTTTATTTGCTTCGAAACTCCCCACACAGAATTTCCTTTTAAAACTCTAGTCGTCTCTATCTTTTACGTCTCTTTCCTGCACAAAAATTCATTTGACAACTCGTTGTGGTGACATTTCTAAACAACGTGGTTGCTGTACAGAAATCAAGATGTGTTTGTTTAATAGTTTTTAGAAATAGAAGTCTTCTTTTTCGTAACAATACTTAGGACCAGTTGTACAATCGTTATTCAAGTTTTTAACCCACTGATTTTGACAGATTATCTATGGAAATCAGTGGTTTAAAAATTTTAACCACGTTGAACCACGATTATACAACTGGCCCTTAAAAGTTATTTTAAAAACCAAAGACAATTGCACTCTTGATATTAAGAATAAATTATTAAAACGAGTAGGTTGACACCTTGCAGGTATCTACTTATACCTACCTACCTATCTTTCAATCTCACTAATCACAACAAAAATAATTAAGTGATTTCCACCATCAATGAGTGTTGACTTCAATTAAATCATCCATCGTTGTATACCTATACTTACAAACTTTCTCAAACCTGTTATCGCAACCATGGTTGGCTTGTCTTATTTCTCGCTCCCAAGCAATAAAATTATTCATGCTTGGCAATAAATTGATTTCTCCGACGTAAACATCTCCTCACTCAAACCCTCGATCTTAAATTTGTAAAATAGAATGGAATTGAATCCTTCAACTGGTGCTGGGTGATGAAAGTTATTCGAGGGTACAAAAATACATTATATATCTATATAAAATCCAATCCTACCCCTCCTACATAATATATGTATAGTGACTCAAATTTCCGATCAAAGATAAAAGTGCATGTATTCCAACAACTTTATGGAGTTAAAAAAAATAAATATATAAGGTACCTACACAATTTTGGCTCCAACTATAAAATCCTTGCCAGATTTTCCATTCGGTAAATAGGTAGTGTAGGAGTCGACATCTCTCCATATACTTAAAAGAAATAAAAATCATTCAACTCCGATTTTGAAAAATAAAAAACGTCACAGCAATATTGAAGCTGGACTACAACCACATGCAAAGGTGCTGCTTCACATAGAAAAAGGACATTCGCTATAGCGTCATCGTTGTGACGTTGTCATCGTTTTAGTCGTGTTTCAATGGCTTAATATTTTGTGAAAAGAGAATAAGTACATAGTAGGTATGAGCAAGTGAATATTGTGCAGCAGCAGCGGCAGCCATTCTCATCCAGATAATATGTCCACCGTATCTAAATAAATAGAGGGGAGGGGGTGTAAGTACTCTTTGCTCTGCGTTTCGGTTGTTATGAATAATTATTATTTACTTGGCAGTATGTCGTGTGCGAGAGTGTTAGGCACAAAGAATACACTGCCATTCAAGTGATGACTTTTCTGTGGCTTCTGCTGCCACTACTGCAACTGCACCCGCACTATCATCCCCTCTTTTCATCGAGACAATTTCTGGCATTTTTCGGTAAAAACAACCACCCCCGAGTGTCTGGACCAAATGGCGCCCGAAAATTCACATCACAATGCATAAAGCGCAAGCGAGTTCAAAAGAGGAAGAAATGGTTTTCTTCTTTTTTTATTCCTTCAAATGTTGTTTGATGGTTTTCTCTTCCCATAAAAAAAAAAAGGAAGAAAAATCTTTGACCACAAAAGTCTTTGGTATAGCTTTCTTCTTGTGTCGTGTTTGTCTGTCTGCCTTTTCAGAGGACCAAGCATATGACACAAATCATGTTGCAATCAAAAAATTATTGTGCACCAGCAGCAGTAGTATTGGAAAATCATAAGGAAATAATTGTTTATAGCAATATTTGTGCACAATTCACATACCGATAAATCATCCTTTTATATCACATTTTCTGTCATGGATCTCTACAAAAAAAACTTTATGTATTTGTGGAATTGTATCCGCAAGGATAAACTTTTTTTTTATTGTATCAGAGCGGACGAGTTTATGTGATATGATATCTGTTTTGATTTTGAATGTAATTTTTTTTTTGTCATTTGATTTGATTGGAAAACGATTCATTTGTAGTTAAAAGTTATTTCGAATAATCGTTAGCTTGTGTATTGTGTGAGGACGATTATCATTTCATGGTATTAATTATTTGCGCGCCGTTAAAATGGAAATAGTAAATAGTAGTATATTGATTCATTGGTTTAATTCGTAGAGAGTGCGTCCTGAATGTAAGTAGGTACCTACCTATACCTACCTACTCCTGATGTTATCGGATAGGTATCATCGAAGTTTCATGTTATTTTTTATTTTATTAGATCATATACCAATTTAATCATTGGTTGAACTATAGGTACTTAATATGAGTCTAAGATCAATAAATTTACTCCTTAATTCTTATTGTCAAAATTCGATTGAAGTTGAATGGATAATCTGCTTACATACTCAGCGTCAGTGTCGAGTTGCAACAGAAGATGTTGACAAAACAAAAACAATGTAATAAAAATGCGTGTGAATTGCAATCAAGCTTTTAATACTCGCTTCTATGGAATGAGTTACTGGCATTCAGAATGCAACATTATATTTTGTTCATTGGTCATCAACTAGAACTTTTTTCGCGTTCCCATTGCATCACTTTGGAGTTTGTCCATAAAACTTCTCTATGTAAACTCAGCAGCACTGTAATTTTCTTCGATAGTGTCGTATCGTCCATTTTAAAAGTCTACTTAAACTTTTAACGAAATAAACAAAGTCAATCTGCATTTTCAAATTTGAAATACACAAGGGAGGAAGACCTTTAAGCGTGAGTATAGGTATATGTGATTCATCGTACCTACTATTAGGTAATTTTGTCAGGAGCTGTCTCACTTCATACGACATCAAACCAAACTTTAGCTGCATAGAACATGATTGTTTTAACTGTGTCATTGCTATAAAGTTTTTCTATATTGCATTTATTGCAATCTAAGACCGTGTTTAGACTGGGAAATTTGAGTCTGGCTTGGCGAGTACTCTCGTGATTACACAGGTCCTACTGTATCAAAACCATTAAAAAAAAATCAAAAAATTTCGATTGGCGTTAGGCCCTTCGAATCATTTTGTTTGCAATCAAGAAAAGTTTTGAAATATTTAAGTATATCATCAATTGAACACTCAAAATCTTGTGTAAATGTAAATACTTCTTGTAAATGTTTTTGCTTTTTTCAGCATATAAGTAAACATTATCCAAATTTAGAAAATCAATGAGAACACCGATTTTTTAGAAGATTTGTTCATATTTGCGGCATCTTTTATGTAAATTAAACAACAAATTGTCAAAAATAACTGATTTGATTCTAAAGTGATCTCTTCCGAGCAATATAACTTCTCCTGTTCTTGTTTCACCGTCGTATATTTTCCTTCGTTTCACTCTTCATACATGTGTTTTGTACTCTCGGTAAACTGACAAATCAAATGTTTTTTTTCGTCACGTGCATTACACACAGTTTTGATCAGACATCATGAGGCAGATTGTCATAACACTGACGGTAATCTTCAGGTAAATCATTTTAAAGATATTGAAGATCCTCAATTTTTTTAGCTGTGATTTTCCTTTAACTTTGGTATAGATTTTGAAGACAAGTGAACTTCAAAGGAGTAACTGTCCTTTTTTTCCTTTGAGGAAACTATTATTCCACTCATCCGGAAATCGCAACTTGTAATGTATATTACCGCTTGGAGTATAACGCAATGATCTTATATCTGTAACCCAAGGATCACCTTTGTCTCGGCCAGGTCGAATGCTTTTGAAAAATTGAACTTCATTCAAATATAAAAATAAAAACTGTAGTTCAAGTATGAAACATCATAGGGTTTTGGTTTTTTTTTTCTTGCAGATTTGCAGATAGCAATGTACTCTGCAGGTACATTAATTTCTTTATTCTTAAGCGCTTGTTCGATTGTAGAATTAATGCAAACAGCCTCCATTTGTGTTTGCCCAACTTCAAGGAACTTTTGTTCTATAAATATGTTGTTGTTAATTGCAGAACACAAAAAACCGTTTGACATAACACAATTCCTGTTTTGGTATGTGCAACCATCACTGTAAAATATGATCTTCGTTGGATCTATTTTATTGGTTTCTAGACTCACTTTTTTTCAATGAAATCCACCCAAATACTGGCGAATTCTTCAGCGTTTACGCCTCCTTCGGTTTCACTCCACAAGTAACAAAATCCATCTCTATTTTTTATGTTGTAAAATGTTAGATTGTGAATTTGAAGCTTTGTGCGGTACAGACTGCTAATTTTTGACTTAGGTGCCATTAGAACCGCCTGCAAATCCACTATAAAAACAGTACTTTCCTGGGTCTTGTCCTTTTCCTTTTCCAACCTTGCTTCATTCTTTTTTGTTTGGTGCTCTAAGTAGTCTTCATCAAATAGGTTTCCAACTTTAAACAATGAGCATTTCTCACACTGATCTTTTCTAGGTTTCTATTTTAGAACGCTTCACAAAAAACAGCTATTGATAGTGGATTGACATTTCTTTTTTAACACCAATCGCTTATTTAAAAGTCGTAAAGTGCTCGTTTAGATGTTTACTCAGGCAACAGGTATTTTTTTCAGTTGTTGCGCGGCAATAGTGAGATTCCATTACTGGTAAAGAGTACAAATAATTTCCAAGCTCTGACGTTCTTTGATAAAAGGCTTAGAATTGATTTTACTCATCAAACGATTTGGTCAATTTAAAAGCAGCATTGCCGGTAATGATGATAACAGACGATGTAGCTTCGTTTCACCTTTCTAACTATATATTTATCTTAATTTTGAGAAAAAGTGGACTTAGCTGGTTTACACACTAAGCCGACGATATATAAAATGTTTTTGTTACAATACAAATTCTATATACCTACACTGAAAAAAATTATAAATAGAAAAATAAATAAAAAATAATTTCAACTAAGTAGAAGACTTAGGGCCAGTTGTACATCGTGGTTCAACGTGGTTCACATTTTTCAACCACTGAATCCCATATAGCTTATCTGTCAAAATCGGTGGGTTAAAAACTTAAACCAAGATCGTAAAACAGGTTCTTAGCATTAAATTTAGTGGCCTTTTTGAATTAATAATTCAAATTAGCTTTTTATGGCCTTTAGTCAATGAAAAAATGGCGTTTGTATTATAACAAAAACATTTTATATATAACTTTAACCAGGCCACGGGCAAACACTTTCAGCTTAATGATTGCAATCGTAAACTTGTTGGAAATAGTTCACTTTAGCTTTTTGTCAAAAAAGTTATGTATAAGTTTAACTGAAACAAGTAGAAATTTGCATTTCAATTATATTGTTAATCCAATATCTTTTGTCGATTTTCGAATATTTAGTGCTTTCGAAAAACCGCTTAGGCTTGTCATAAGGTGATATTTGAACGTCGCTGTTTTGATTGTCGTTTTTGATTATAAATTATTCTTTGCTCTGTGTAACGCGAACAATAAAAATGTTTGGATTCTTTGCAGCATTTAAGTAAATATTGCAATTCGTTTAGTTAAATTTATTTTAATTTTGTTTATAACTTTAAAACACTTTTTTCACAAAATCGATTTAGGGCAGAGTTGAAGCTGAACCAACTTACATCAACTATACGAAAACGAAACCAAAGTGTATGAAAACGTCACCTAAATAGCTGTCGCAAACGATTGGTAGTAAAAAAGCGATGGTCAATTTACCTTACGTGAAGTAAAAGTGATGATTTTGATTGTCAACTACCAACTATCACCTTACGCGATTCCACCCCAAGAACTCTTTGGTTTCCTATTTTTAAAAATTGGACAATGAAAAAGATTAACTTCAAGGGAATAAAAGATGTAATATTGATACGAGTTCTCTTAATTCTTGAGTGATTGCTACTTAAATATCCATATGGACCATATGCACAATATAATTGAAATCAATTAACTTATTAGAGTAATATTATAGAATGTAAGTTCATGATTAACACTCGTGTGACATCGTATTTTACAATTATTAAGGAAGAACAATACTTTTTATCTCAACATACCTACCCTTTCAGTATACATTTCAGATCGTCCTTATTTTTTTGAATCCTTATAAACTTATCTAACTTTTTACCTAATTTCTACCAAAGGTACACATAAACAACCACAGTATCTTTTCTTGTGTCATAACATCCGTTGCTATTCTAGAATAAAAACAAAGAAAAAAACGATGACTAATGTATATTCCCTCTGGATATATACAAGAAATACACAAAATATTTTCTTTCTCTCTAGGATAATAACACAACTAAAATTCTTCAACAATGCTCTAGCAAATTTTTATTCCACTACGTTCTGTTGCTTTGGATTTTTTGTTGGTGGTTTTATATATCAAACTTCTTCCCCAATAGTACCAGCAACGGAAATATTTTTGGTTGACGTGAAATCTCAACGATTATCATTATGTCCTTCGAACAATTTTATTATCCTCTCTAGAGATTGCCAAAGGGGCAACCATAATTTTTGAAAAAATAAAGAATAAATATAACCATTTCTGGCTTCTTCAAGATACTATTCCCCAACTCAATAAATAGAAGCTTATTTTCGTATCTTTTATTCCAGAGAAACCCCTTATATATATACCAGGACATCCAATATAAGACGATGACAGTGTTGAGTGTAAACAAAATAAGAAACATTCATTCTATGTTTGTTATGAAAGTGTTTTTTTTTTTTTTGCAAATGAAAAAATAATGGTGACAGGAAATTACTTTCACCTTCACCGCTTTCCTAAAGCTGATTAGATAGAGAGATAAAGTCTATAGCTTGGATGGAACTTTTTTTTAATTTATTTATTTAAGAAGTTATTTTCAAAGAATTAGCAACTTATAGAAAATTCTGTAATAAAATTCTTATTTTAAATATTTTTGAAATTTTTAATTCGCGATTATCATTTCGAAATTTATTGTCTTCCATTTTATTAATTCAAAATTGAACTGTAATTCAAGCTTAACTTTACATTTTGCTATAGGTTATGTTATACGCAAATTGTTTTTTTCCACTTTATTAAAAAATAGTTTTTTCATAAATTATTTGGGCAGTTTTTCCTTACGAATAAAAATAGGTAGAAAAAAAACAAACAAAACAAATAAGTTGTTGGTTTATTTTATAAAAGAAACTTTTTGGATTTTTTGTTTTTCCCATATCGAAAAAGTTTATTGTTTTAAACCAAAAAGAAATACCGCCAAAATGTTTTATTCAATAATGATTTACATGTTTTTTTTATCGCAAAATGGCGTTTCGTGCGGATGCTCACTTTGCACTCATCAGTTGACGACGAGTGAGCATACCTTGTCAATACGCAAATTTCCGCTTGTTTCAGTTCAACTTACATAACTTTTTTGACAAAAAGCTAAAGATTACGATTGCAATCATTAAGCTGGAAGTTTTTACCCGTGGCCTGGTTAAAGTTATAAAAAACATTAATTATACCTACATTATGTAAGGATAACGTCAAAGGGCCCAGCTTCGACCCACGCCCGAAAAAGTGAAATAAATCCTAAAACTTCGCGGTTATTAGCGTTATAGTGCCTGGTAAGCACAAGTTTTTAGAAGTTGCAAATAGGATTAAGGCTACCTTATAACTACAACATACCAAATATAAAGAACATCATGCTCTGCATTTTGCCGATTTCGATTGGGCTATTTGGTACGTTTAAATTATTATTCCGACTAAGGTATTATCCTATTTTCCTTTTGAAAATTCATCAATAAAGTATGATTTGAAGCAAAATGTCCTTTATTTTATTTTAAAAAAATATCACCCGACTTTTGAAGAAGTAAAATGATTCTAAACAACTTTTTATAAAACAATTGCGTAAATTAATATCAAAATAATTCTTAATGATTGCTGACATGTTGTTAATATTGACATGTTACTATACATATGTATACGATATACCTAATTATAATAGCAATAATTATCGAAATCTGTAATGTTAATAATATTAAATTGCATAATGTAATCGATATGACTCCACGTAAAAGAGAGAAAAGTCGCAAACGCAGTGCAATTTATACACAAATTTCAAAGTTCATCGTCCTCTATTACAATGATGTGAGAAAAAAATACATGAACGTCCAAGAAAAAAAGCCAAAGAAAACATTCTTATCTTTCTTTTGTAGCATACAAAAATTACATATAGAAGTTGAGTGTGTTTTGTGGGAGTCATGGCGGCGGCGGCAGCGACGGCGGCGTCTGGACCCAATATCACCACCAAAACTTTGTACGACACTTCAAAAAGCAAAGCCCCAGATAAAATGCATAGTTCAACTACCCCCAAAAGCCATTTGGCATTGGTATATCCTTATAATCCTTGTGCTTCTTCTCCCACACAAACCCACCCATACGTACATCCTTACGACATGTCATGCATCTATACCATACCCTATCCGCCTTAATATGCATCTTTCGAATTGTTTGTTGCCATTTTTGCTATCCACATTTCGTTAGACATCACACATGCAAGGATGAACTCACAAAATTTATTGCTCAAAGTAATTTATTTACTTTTCCAAAGTAAACATTTTCGTTTTTCCACAATCCCAAGTCCCAACCCCAGATGGAGTTACAAACGCAAAGTTGACTGCGCACAGTCTAGTCCGAAATACACCCTCTATCTCTGTGATGCTTTAGTTGGGGGTGGTAATTGATTTCGATATTTAATTTGCAGTTTATCTTAATCGTAGTGACACGCGTGAATGGGTGGGAAGGAAATAATTTTAAATAAAATAAAATTAAAAATAATTGTAGCTAGCCGGATGAACACAAACGAAGAAAAGTTTCTCCTTTCTGAATTTGAGTTTTTGTTTCCACATGACCTGAATCACTTTGTTTCGATGATGGAGTCCTTTGGTAATTGTTTTGGATGAGCACAGTGGTAAAAATAATATAATTATTTTTCAAATGAATTCTGCAAGTTCAAAAAAGTTTTTGTTTTCACAACAAAAAAAAGAAAAAGTATGTAACATAGCTTAGAGGCGATGAAAAACATAATACAAATATTATATTAACGCTGATACAAGAAAGGATGAGAAGGGCAGTTTCAAAAATATACAAGATATATAGATTTTAATTATCAGAGGTAGAGGAGAATTCTCTTAAGATTTTTTTTGATTAGTGTCAGGAGTATGCAACAACAACTTGTAAATTCTTAAACTTTTGCTTATTATTACTACAAAGTTTTGTTAATGGAAAAGTTGAAAAACTTTCTCATGATGTAGGCATAAAATTTAATTGAATAATTACGCTAAGGGGGTTTAAAAAGAAATTATAAGTATGATTTGATTTGCTATGTTTCTAAGGGATTAATTAGATTAATTAAAATTAATATTCAAAGCACGACTATTTATGAATGCTGGGTGGAAATTAACTGTCACACTGTTTTTTTTTTTTATTTGAGACATTTTTATACAAAATTATAAAGAATTTTTGAGTTATAAAATATGTATGTACGTGTAGGTTAAACCGGGAGAATTTCCGAGCATAAATGTTTAATTTTAAAAATATATTTTAAAAATAACTGGCTTAACCTTGCACAATACAACAGATTCGATGGAATTATATGAATTTGCGTTTGAGTGTGGAGTTTTTACCCACTCAAATTGAATATGGTAAAAAGTCTCAATTAACAAGATATTTGACATTTGAAAGTCACACGTGGCAAAAATCAGTTCCGTAGTACACACCACCATATAAACGCTGAGATGGATAAGTGCGCTTTGTAGCTCGGTTGACCCTGTTTTTGTCAGTTAGGCCGTGTGCCATTTGCTTTAAAAGTGCTGTTAAATTTGATCCCATGGCTATATTTTGACACCACTGAGGTGAATACACACACCAAAAATTAACCTCCTCAGGAGCTCGTTAAAATTTAATCAAGTGGTTAATTTTTGACCTTTGTTTTGATGCGTTTCGATTCAGTGATGCCAGATCGTGGTTAGTTACCCATATTTCGTGGATATTTCGCGTCTCAAAAATAACTAAAAGGATAAAAGAGCGATTCTTACCCTCTAGAAAAAAGGGGATATTTTATTTTTACAGACAATTTGGTAAAAAAATTTAGGTTTTCTATGAGGTAAATTTATCTAGAAATCAAAAAACAAAATAAAATAAAAAATGTAGACGAATTCATTCAGATTTTCTGAATGCTCTCATTTTACTTTTCTGATGGCAAACAAAAAATGTTTTCAGATTAGCGATTCAAGAAACTTCAACGATGAAATTTTGTTTCACATCAAACCATTACAAAAATTGATAAAATTGATCACTTATAAAAGCTGATGCTTTTATATAAACATTACAGATGCAGATAATAAATTTTGCCTCTGACAAATATACTGGATTTGCAATTTTGCTTGATGTGGATTGAAATTAATTTGTTTTTTTTTCCGAGCACATCGCAGAATACTGCAACAATCAATTCTTTATGCAATGAATGCAGCATACATATCTTTAACCTATCTATCTTTTTATTATTGTATAATAATGTATCTGGTTTTCTGCGTCTGATCTTTTTGTTCAACGCAACGAAATCAACCAACTGCAGGACTAGATTATGACACAAGAGACAAGACCCAATTGAATTAGTGAACTAAGTAAATGAAATAGAAGAGCAACCTAGTTTATTTTTTTATTTTTTTAAGCTAAGGTAATTTAGCGCTCTTTGTAGTTAATTGGTCTATTCTTCATTGTAAATATTACGATTTATATTCCTTGGCCATTTTTGTGCTGTTATCGTAAAAATTAAAAATCCTCCCGGATGCTCATTTTTCTCTTCATTTGTCGCAAAGGACTTTGTTATTTCAACTTTTTTGAAAATATGTAAATCAATTTGTACTAAGTATACTTAAGTATATTTAGGAAGATCAAATCGTTACCGTGGTAAGAGTATAGGTATATTATTGAAAAAAGTGAAGCTTCAAACTACGCTGTCCTCCAAAAAATATTTCGAAAATTTCAAAAATTTTTATGGATTCATTCCTCAGTTTTATTTCTCATTGAACAGCTGATCATTTGACATCTTAAAATTAATTTGTTTGGCTTCGCGAATTTCTTTTCAAAAGTAATTATTTTGCATTCAATGAATACAAAACAACATTTTAAAAGAAGAAAATAGTTTTAATACAAATATGAACTATTAAGCTTGAAAAAAAATCTACAAACATTTGAAAAAGTTTTTAATATCATAAATAAATTACTTTGAAATGGAAATTCAACAAGAAAAAAAAATCAGGTTGAGTACGATAACAGCTGTTTTTGAAGGATGCAATTTTTGAGGAGCGGAGGAATTTGAGCCAAAAAACTCCTCCGCCTTCGTCAGAGTGACAGTAATTCCTCAATGAGAAAACATTTTCTGGCGCACGCCTAATGAAACTAGGTAATTACATTGGGTTTTCCCGTCGTTTCGGCAAGGTTTTTTGCCTTCTTCAGGGTTTTTTTTTTATTGAAACAAATAGAAGATATAATAAATATTTTGAACATTTATATAATAATATTATTAAACAAATCTTACTTTAAAAAAAAAACAAAAAAACTAATTGAAAATAAACAGTTAAATTATTTTAAATGACAATAACATTTAATTCATTAAAAAAAGTTTTGTCGGCTTTTAACTATTTTATTTTATTTTTTTGATGAAGCGAGAGAACAATAGATGGCTGAAATATTTTGTGTGTCCTGTTTCCTGAGTGTTCATGTTGTAAGTGGTGTTCGATATGTGGAGGGTTTAATATATTATATTAATATAGATTGGTCAATTAATTAATATAATATTTCGAAAATCTTGATACCAACATTTTATAATAATATGTATTATGTACTAATTATGTACCAACAAATTAAAGTTTTGGGCTCGTTTTTTTTTTTTTTGTGAATTTTCGAAAGAATTGAAATGTCGAGCTTTATTATTTTGGAAGCTGTTACAAATGAAATTTTTGGAAGCTCTGTTACAAATCACTGTACAGGGTGTTTCCAAATTAACGAATAATTCCTGAGGAAACTATTCATTTAGAGTATATTATTCAGGTTTAGCAGTAGTCTTTGAATATTATTTCGTCTTAATCAGTGCTGCAGATATCGATACATCCGGACAGACAGAATCGTCGGACTACTTTTTTTCGAATGCATAAAACTTGCCTTATAGTACCTACAGGTAATCGCATGTAAACAATGTTTATTTTCTTATTTTTTCCTTATAGCCGTTTTCGTTTACATGGGTGAGGCAAGGTACACTAAGAGAAGACATTTTTTAAATGAAAGGTACATCAAAATTGGAAGTAGACCTTAGCTCTAGAACGATTTTCCTCCACGAATCTTTTCCCAAAGTATTGCTCATTATTTATGCAACACCCTGTATAGCGTGATACAAAAAGTGTTTTTCATTCATAAATTTACGTATTCTGATCACAAAACTGGTAAAACAAAACAATAAAACACTGCAAAATAAAACAATCTAAAAGCAATTGACTTCTTATGTCAGTAGTTGTCATTACCAGCAATTTCTTAAAAGGGCCGCTTTTTAATACCTTATTTATTTAGAGAAAATTTGTTTGATAGATATTTATATTTAAAGAACTAGAAGCAGGTTCTTGATATTGGGAAACTAATGTTTGGTGATTACAAAAATATTTAACCTTTTAAAGGAAATTCGTCAATTTAAAGCGCAATTACACAAATTTTGAAAATTGTCCTTTATTAATCTTTTGGAAAAACAAAATAAAGCCATATTTTAAAAGTTAGTCTTTTTCACTTGGCGGTCTTTTGCGGCACCATATGAAACGTCTCTTTTTGTATTTCAAGAAACTTATGACATTGATTCACATTCAAATATAAATTACCACCATATGTCATTAGTTCACATTTTTGTGGCGTTTTTAAGTCTAATTTGAAAGTGAATGCGAAAACCATAATTAGTTTACATATATCGTTAGCTTGCATTTGAAAATAAACTAACACAATAAATGCGTAAGTTCGTATGGGGATCAGGTTCACAGCACCATTTTAGTGGCGCAGGGACATAACTCCTCGGAACATAAGTCCAAAATCCTTTTTTTTTTAAACTTATGTCCCACTTTGGTGGGACATAAGTCGAAAATTGAATTTTGAAATTATGTCCCACCAAAGAGATAAGTCCAACAAATTTTATTTTTGAAGCGAGACATAAGTTCAAAATTTCAATACCAAAATTGCACCCACCCAAACTCGCACCTACCCCAAATCCTATAGTGGGCCTAGCACGGGGGTTGCAGGGGGGCAGCATGCCACCCCTTTACCAATCTTAACTGTTGGGAAATACAGGTGGGCCACCTAGGTACTGTGACTCCTCGGGACATAAGTCCAAAACTCTTTTGTTTGGACTTGTGCCCCACTTTGTTTGGACATAATTAAAAAAATTCGATTTTGGACTTATGTCCCATCAAAGTGGGACATAAGTTAAAAAAAATGGATTTGGGACTTATGTCCCGAGGATTTATGTCGATGCCCCCATTTTTGTTTGGAATTTGTGAGCACAGGTTGTTGTTGTTATCCTTTCATTCAAAGACTTCTCAATTGAATTTGTTTTTCTTTCTCTATTGCAAGACATTGTCCTTCAAAGGTCCTACTAAATGCTAAATTTAGATGCTATGACCCAGACAAACATACAAATATTTACAATACTCTCATACCATACATTTTCTCTTTAGTTTTCCATGTTGTCTATAATCTATAGGTATACAGGTTCAATACTTTAGTCCTTTCATTGATTCAAGGAAAACTAAATCACAATATCTCTATTGGCGCCGATAAACGGCGAGAATTTTTCCACCATAATCCAACAAATGTTATAGTATCGATTGATTTTCGCCACCGTCACTAAAGTTTTATCCTTATATTGTATTATGTGTATATATCTATCCCATTTCCATCACATCGCAATAGGACCATGGACATTGGACAACCAACGATTGAAACCACTCAGGTGTGTCAATATTGCGCCAGGCTTTTTATGGTAGTGTTTACTCGAACGTGTATAAAGGCTGGTGACATAAGAACTATAATTTCCCACGCGTTTTGCAAAGTATTTATTTTAACCGCGGTTTAATGAGTTCTCACACAATTTGATTTTTTAGTCCTTAACATGATCAATTAACAAGTTGAAATAATCTTGAACTTATATCTAGTTTGTCATTTTTGTTGTCGATTAGGTTATATATGTTTTGATATTTTGTTGTGTTTTTAAAACAAGAGGAAATACAATACATTAACTAAGGCCGTGTGCGAACAGCGTTAAAATATTATCCATTGGCTAAATTATGACACTAGTGTGGTGAATATAAACTTCAAAAATTAAGCCTGCTCTGGAGCAGGCTAAAATTTTAGCCAGTGGATAATTTCCTATGCTTATGAGGGAGTGAGAGAGACAGAGTCGGCGTAATGTGTTTGTTTTGATTGTTGCATTGCTTTCATTTGCATTTATTTCTGTTTGTTCGACTATTATCGAATTTTTGTTTGTGTTTTGGTGAAATGTGTTTTATAAAACTCTAATATTTAACGAACTAATAATAATTAACGGATTTTTTACTATTCTATTCTGTGAAACTGATTTTTTCTTTTTCTTTTGGAAGTTCAGCTGCCAAAAACCAGTGTGACGTGTGTTTTGTTGGATTCATTTAATTTGTATTTATTTTCGTTTATTTTATGTTGACATCAAATATCCGCCTTGTGTTTTTGTGAATTCGGCTCAATTAAACTGTGTTATGAACGAACAGTTACTTAAATTAACAGATAATACTTTTTTTACATTTCTATTTATTGTGAAACAAATTTGTTGTTTTTTTTTTTTTTTTAAGTTCAGCTGCCAAACCAGTGTTTTGTACCGTGTTAAAACTTCCCATAATTTTAATTATTTTACAGAGTAGTTCTATTATATTTATTTAACAAAAAACACAATTTAGAATAACCACAATTATGAAATTGCAAATCTTTAATAAATTGGTTTTTAAAATTTCAAATTTGCGTTTTTAAATTTTTTTTGTAGGGAATTTTATAGAACAGCAAATAAAGAGAATTTAACCTAGTAGTTCTAAATTTTCGATACGTTGCATAGGATGTTTGGTGTTAAAAAAAAAAACAATTTCCACACCACACCCCCTCAGCACCCTTTGCTATCAGGAAAAAACTGCACAAACTCGGCTAATTCTGACTATAACTTCTTTCTGGTACATTTTATCGGAAAACAAAACTAATTACTTAACGCAAAACAAATAGAGCCACTTCATTTGGATTTTGGATGAATCATAGATCTTACAAAAAAAAATTTCTATATCACACTTGTAGAAAATTTTGTTTTCTACAAGTTTTGTTATTAGTTGTTTTTTCGATAAATTGTAAAAGAAAGAAATTATAGTCGAAATAAGAAAAAAAGTGACGATTTTTTGCAGGTTTTTCCTAATAGCGAAGGGGCGGAGAGGTTGTGGTTGTGGAAATTGTATTTTTACATCAGCCAAACAGCCTATACAACATATCAAAAATTTAAACGCACGCCGATTGTTTGAGTTACAGACTTTTTTTTATAAATTGACAAAACAATCTTACCTATTCATTTCTCCGTAGCAAAGTAATAAGAAAGGGAAATGTTTTAATTCTTGTGGGGAAATTAAAAAAAAGCATGTGTTAAAAAATCCCATTTAATCTAGTTCGCACACCAAAAAGCTAAAAATGTATTCACCTCAACTCAAACGTCAAAAATTAGCCAGAGGATAAAATTTTAACGCTGTTCGCACACGGCCTAAGAAACTGGCTAGTTTTGGAAACAATGTCACACTGAGACGGTTTGAAAATGGACACAATCTGACTACATTTCAGTTGGAAGGATTGATTGCGTTTTTATTTTTGAACAAAAGAGCATCCTTTTAACATTGTTAAAAAGTAATCAGTTGATTTATCTAAATTGCTCGTTTGCATGTGTGTAGGCCATTTGAAGAAATTGAAACCATTTCAGTGTTTTATTGAGTAAAATATTATTGAATTGGTTTTTAATCGGTGTTTGTCTTTTGAGTATTTTTCTGTGAAGACTGAAGACAGTGATTTAATTGTATTCAAATGGGTTGGCAATTAAAATTTGTTGTGTTTACTGAAATAAACAGGTACTTTTATCCGCACAAAAGAATGTCTTTTCTTTATAACTTGAAGCTGGATCAAGATGACGGAAGTCCGTATAATTTAACTGAATTTTTATAAATAAAAGAAAACGCATTCTCGTTCTTGTGTTTTAAATGTATGTTAAATTATTGTTACAACATTTTTCTTAACAAAATTCTTGGTAAGTCTTACCGATCACTAGTTGGAAATGCTAAAGTTTATCTACACTCTTGAAGAACAACAAAGATCTTGAAGATAATCAAAACATTTGTCAATATCGTATCAAACTCCTGACCATATGTGAACTTAACATTCCAAATATCGTAAGAACTTATATGCCTTTTGCGGTTTACAGCTTTGGCAACCATTGACTCCCGCAGGATTTTTCGCAGGAGGGCAACAAAATAGTTTGATAACATTTTTAAGGCGCGATGTTGTATTTAATTGAAAATGGATTTTTTTTATATTTAGAACTCACTTTTTTTTTATTTTTATGGTTATCATAAATACCTATATATACCTACAAATATATACTTACTATAATGTTCATAAAAAAAAAACTTTTTTTAAGTTTGAGTTAGGCTGCAATTGATGGCCCTTCATATACATGATATGCAAACAGAAGAAAAAATGTTGCTACTTGCTTTGTTGTTTCGAATGGAATAAATTCTACCTCTCTCAAAACTCGCAGAGATGATTTAGGAAAACAAAAAATTAGTGGCACTGACAACTCCGAAGAACCACGGCCTAGTGACTTACAACTCTCAACCAATCCTTTTGCGAGCGTTATTAGTTCTACAGGATTGGAGGGGACCAACAATTTTACATCGAATCCGAACGACTAAGGTGAGATGCCCTTTTCATGACAATTTTACTCTTGGAGGATTTGTCACTTCCTCGCAAAAGGCAGTGCTCCTGAAAAAACAAGGTGTTCTCGAATCTAGGATCGAACCCAGACCTCTGGCGTGATAGTCCGACACACTAACCATACTACGCCACGTGATGATTTAGGAATGAGTTCTAAAATTTGAAATCCGTAAATTTAATTGTTGATGGTTGTAAGACAATGTGGGGGGGGGGGGGGGTTGATGATCGCCGCAACGTGTGGAGGTTTTGGTACTGAGGAAGTAGTCGAAGCTCCATCTAATGTAATTAATGCTGAGATTGTGTCTATGTGTATGCGGATGCAGATGGCACTGGCAATGTGATAAAAAAAATGCTGATGAAGATCTTGTTGCAAAAAAAAAACGCACATAATGTCGGATTGCTCAGTTTCGGCAAGTTTTCGTTCACTTTTGCCTCCGTACGTAAAGAGCGCTCCAGAGCGCAGTTTACGTACGTAAATCTGACAGCCAGCCAAATAAAGGGTTTTTCAATAAGAGGTGTTATTTTGATATTCAAGGACCCAATCAGCAAAGATACGACGTTGTTGATGATCAGCCGGCTTGAGTTCTTGTGTTAACTGAACTTTATAGGCCTTAAGACCCAAGTCTTTATGCAAAATACGGTGTAATGACGTTTGTGGAATGCCAAATTCCAAAGAACGACGAGGAATGGACAAACCTGGATTTTCTTCAACACTTTGGGTTACAACAGCAATATTCTCAGTTGTTCTTGAGCGACGTGCACGGGTTTTATTCTTCACATCACTAACTTGTCCCAACAGCTCGAATTTGTCCACCAATTTCTTTATTGCGGTCCGACAAGGTGCTTCACGACGACCCGAAAATGTTTTAGTTTTACGAACCGTCTCTGCCAAATTTTCACCATTTTTATAGTGAATTTTAATAATTTCAATGCGTTGTTGAAGCGTGTATCGTTCCATTTTTATTAATGGCGTAGTTTCTACTTGTCAAATGTCAAAAAATGACAGCTTCAAAAGTGACAGCTACCGATATAGCGGGCTATTCAAAACACCTCTTATTGGATAACCCTTTACATGTGAAATTGGCTTGCGTGTGCGTTCGACCATTATGGTCGACTGAAGGTAATGGCGGCACTTAAGGAAACTTGACGTAAAACTATGACATTAGCTTTTGTTTGCTTATGACTATTATGGTTGGCCCTTTAGCCTATTTATACCCAAATACTTTCGATGATAATATTGCTAATATTGCTGCGGCTGCTGATGTTGCTATTGTTGTTGCCGATGATGATGTTGTTGTTGTTGACGATAATGTTGCTGCTATGTATATCTCCGCTAGCTATATCCCACCTGGGAGTCCTTTAGATTTATATCATTGTCAACCTTTGTTTTCATGCTTGAATTCATGTTATTGTGTTATGTGCTTAGGAGTTTTCAATATTGGAGATTTAAATTGGAAATTTGATTTCGATGAAAAATGTTTAATTCTTTATGACGTGCAAACAGAAATTAAAAGTTAAGTAATAGATATTTTTAGTCAGTTCAATTTATTGCAACAAAGATATAGCTAATTCATTGAAAAGTATTTTAGATCTATATAGTATTTGTAGATGTTCATATATTTCTGGTTGCACTGAATTTGTAAGAATTAGTAATTTTCTTTCGAAATGTATAAATGTTACTTCTGGTGTTCCTCAAGGCAGCCATATTGGCCAGCTATTCCTTAACCTATTTACAGACATTTCGGACAATTTTCAGTTTTCTAGCTACTTGTTATATTGCTGATGCCTGATGATGTCAAAATATTCAAAACTATACAGTCTTCAATCGATTGTTACTCATTGCAAGTAGATTTATCTAAACTAGAGTTATGATGCATTATAAATCTTCTCTCAAATCTACTCTACATAGCGATGAATATTTTTTTTTTTAATTAATCAACAAAATTTACATTATGAAATGAATTTGATTTTACATTTTACGTTTTCCTGGAAACACAAACGAATGAAAAATTCAATTAAAAAAACAAAAGATAGAAGTATTTCATAAAAAAAAAATTCGAAGAATACAATTTACTTTGTGTTTATTTTGCATCAAAATCAAACAACAAAATGTTATTTGTAGCTATACAGGGTGATTGGTATAAGATGCACCAAAAAGCTTGAGCGTGTATGGGATGGGGGGGGTCTATTTCCCATCCCATTTCCCCCCGTTTAAGCGGGAGGGGCAATTTTCGAAAACATTGACTTAAATCAGAAAAAAAACAACGGTGAATGATACAAAGCCTTGTTTTAAAGCCTTGATTTAATTCAATGTTTTAGAAAATTGCCCTCCCGCCTAAACGGGGGGAAATAGACCCCCCGTCCCACACGATTTTTTTCTTTGCTTAACTCCACCTACACGCTCAAGCTTTTTGGTACACCTTATACCAATCACCCTGTATACTATAACATTGCTTCTTTGCTTCTTCTGAAAATCCAACTTTAAATACATTTTTCAATGAATTTTGTTTTCACTTTTTATACCAACTAAAGCTAGTCAACAAGAAAAAAATAGAGAAAAAAGACCAAACACACATTTAAGGCGACGACAAAAGGTCATATTATTTTTAATCCACAATTCCAGATAATTTCTTACTTATAGGTACTTTTTTTTTTGTTAAGGAAAAATAAATTGTTTAACAAACAAAAAGTCTAGAATGCACTACGTTATTTGCTATTATGTGATTTTTTAAAGAGCTCTTAAAATAACAATTCTCTTGACAGTGAGTAGTTTTTGACATACCAGAACGGCAGAACCAGATGATTCGGTTTCTGTTCAAGCCTCCTCAGGATGAAACTGAAAAATCTTTTTAACAAAAAAATAAGTTCAATTGAAATGCAATAATGTGGTAGATAAATTGTCCGACCAAGTGCGATGGTTGTATGTAAACACTGCTGGACCTCTGAATAAAAACGGATGATGAATGGGTACTTTTGGAGGGGATCATATACGGAATTGAACAATGGAGGCTACTCTTTGGGTGTTGCAATGAACTTTCAATAAAATCTTTTTTATTTTCATAGATACTGAGTGCAAGACTGAGGGCTTTTGATGTTATATTTTATTCAATTTTAAGAGTGCAGCATTTCAGAGAATTCCATTTTCATCATTTAAAATTAAATTCGAGTTGCAAAATATACCTATCTACTTTTGAGAAAAACTTGTTAAATTCAAAAGAATGTACCTACAGTAGTGGTCCAGTATAACGAATGCCGATATAACGAATGCTCGATATTACGAACATTTTTTGCAAGTCCATTTAGGTATTCTATATAAGGAACAAATAACAAATTTCAGAAAATTAAATTTTTTTTATGTGTATGTTCATCATAATATTGCTATTTCTCAATACACAAGTGTTTCTTTTTTCGCTTGCTTATAGCTATGTTCTACGTATTCGTCTTCGTGTATGTAAACAATTGCTCCGTTCGCTATGCACAAAACTGTAACGGATTTTTAGTCTCATTTTTTGTTGTTTTACGTGTTTTGGAGTCTGGAATGAATATTTTACATGGTTTCTCAGTTTCATGTCTGATGCTCAATAAGAAAGTTTTGCAAGATGTCGTCGCGCAAACGTCTTACAATGGAAGCAAAAATTAAAGTCATTGACGAATATAAAAGAGGAGTTTCGCTTTCGGACATTTCGAAGAAGTTTGGAATTCCAAAGTCTAGCATATGCACTAACAAGAAAAACTCTCATTTTTCTTTCAAAAATCTGAGATATACAAACAGTGGATAAAACACAAAGAGTGGAATAAAATAATGAAAAATACAATTAAACTTACTATTTACCTAAAGATTTGTATGAAAAAAAAAACGTTTTGATATAACGAATTGACATTATATCCTTGAATTATTATATATTGAACCACCACTGTATTTATATTACAACAAATTCTTTTTTTTATTTAAAAATAATTTGAGCTAGGACAAAATGCAAGTTAATGCCGTAAGATTTCAATAACGCCAGCCTTTAATTTAAGAAACTTCTCAGTATGAGCTATATTGATTCAACCAACCATCTGTAGAATATTCCAGGTCAGAACCCTATTGACGTTTCTATTGAACTCATTACCTATGGAATCGTTAGTCCAGAGTAGACTACTGTAACAGAAAGTATTTCGTATTACTTGTACAACACTTTACACTACAATAACGTCCGAAAATTTGTTTATGGTTTGTAAAAAATATCCGAAATTCAACTTTGTCTTCTTTTTGAAGCTCTTCAAATGACTCCTATGCATTTCTTCTTCGTTGGACCTGCTCGATACAAGTATTTATTATGTGAGGGTATCAAATCCGAAGCCTCAGGGCTCTGTTTTGTTTCCGTATCTATTCCTTGTCTTTACCTATTAACGATCTCCTATCTAAAACTTCTAATCACACTTAGCCTTTTATATTTGTTTAAAGGATTCTCAACCATTTTGAGCACTTATAGAGGGGCAGAGATTGACAATTTAATTAAATACCGATCTTGACAGCGTTGTCCAGTGGAATATAAAGAACAATCTGAAATTTTAATTCAAAATTCATTCGAAAACTCAATTCTGTTTTCCGTTGTTAAAACGGAACATTCCACATATGATAATTTGTCCGTAGTTTCGTTGTTTTCGACTTCTTCCCCTTGAGAAATGTGAATATTTATTCGTTGAGCCGAGCAACTCGTAGTAAAGAACTCTGCTTGGCAATCAATGCCACTAAATTTGAGGTTACACCTATTGATTATCTCTTTGAGTACCGATCCTTAATAATCTACCATTTAAAAAAAACATGGTTCTTTCTTATTCCTTAGTTGTATTTGGGTACCTACTCTATAGAAAAAAATACTTTACTCGGATACTATTTTTTTGAAGTTTTGTACGAACTAGTAACGGGTGATTTTTTAAGAGGCTTAGAACTTTTTTAAAAAAAAAAACACAAAAAATTCGAAAAAATGAATGAAATATTTATTTGAATCGATAGTTTGAACCTTGCAATTTAATGTTTAAAGATAATTTCATGCAAATGTTGACCGCGGCTGCGTCTCAGGTAGCCCATCCGCTGAGTCCAATTTTGGCATACTCTTTCACACATATCGACCGGTATCTCACGAATAAATGCATGGATGTTGGCTTCCAGTGCGTCAATCGAAGCGGGCTTGTCCCTATAGACATTAACTTTGACATACCCCTACAAAAAATAGTCTAATGGTGTCAAATCGCACGATCTAGGCGGCCAATTGACCGGCCCGAAACGTGAAATTAACTGTTCACTAAACTCGCCTCGCAATTGCGCCATTGTTTCGCGTGCTGTGTGGCATGTGGCACCGTCTTGTTGAAACCACATATCATGCAAGTCAAGAACTTCCATTTCGGGCAAAAAAAAGTTTGTTATCATCACTCGGTAGCGTTCACCATTGACAGTAACGCTGCGATTCGCATCATCTTTGAAGAAATATGGCCCAATAATGCCGCCGGCCCATAAACCGCACCATACAGTGGCTTTTTCGGGATGCATTGGTAGCTGTTGCAATGCTTCTGGCTGATCTTCACTCCAAATGCGGCAATTTTGCTTATTTACGTACCCATTCAACCAAAAATGAGCCTCATCGCTGAACACAATTTTTCGATAAAAAAGCATTTCGAACATTTCGAAGCGAGCACGAATTTTGATAGTAAAATTCAATAATTTGCAAGCGTTGTTCATTTGTAAGACGATCCATGGTTAAATTGCAAACCAAACTGAAGCTGTTTGACAGTGACACAAGGTACTAAACACACGTCAGCTGTCAAAACCAGTGTTGCCAAAACCAAACCAGCTAAAAAATCACCCGTTACAACACTTTACGTATAGATAAGTCTTATTATTTATCAAATAATTAATTTTGCAAAGTAGGTAGGTAGGTATCTATTGAGGAATCTTACAATTCTTTTTATTTTTTAGATTGAACAACCGAATAAAAACCAAAGGTTATATTTCATCCTTCAGCATATTTTCCTTCTTTAACAAGACCATCATAGTTTAAATTCATATAGGCATCTACTTACATAGGTATACCTATCAAAAGCTTACTCAATACTTATTCATCGTGTAATCTTGATTTCTAAAACCCATTCAAACGTGCGCTCTCCTGGGCACAATCACCATAATTCTCACCCTAAATAAACATTCAGTTCAGTTACATAAAAAAAAAATCCAAAAGAAATGAATAATGCATAATAATTAAGCTTTATTGCCATGCTTACAATGATAGGTGTCGTTAGATTCCCGGCAAAGCACTCCTAGTAGAACATGGCACTGCCACACTACCTCCACCATCGTTTTATCTTTACATGTACAAACGTCCATCATTAACACTCCACTGCGCCTACCGAGAAACGTCATATGGCAGCTTCTGTGACGCACAGCCCACACCATCAGACTAGTGGTTGACATCACACAGAAAATGTTGACTTATCAACTCTTGAAGTTTCTATCACCAAATCAGTATTTATTGTGATTTTACTGTAAATGTATGTGTCTTGTTGGCCAAAATGACCCTAAAGCCTTCTACTCTCTAATTTCATGACATTTTTGTGTTGTTGATTATTTAGTTGTTGTTGATATTTTCGACTTCTTCGTGTCGGGTTTGTGCACATTTTAACCAAACCACAAAAGCTAGTTTGCCTTCTGAAAGTTCTTATTGCAAGGAAATTGTCATTCAGTTTTCGTATCAAGGATGGAGCTATATCTATATACAAATAAAAAAAAAGGAACATACATCCTAAACTACTTCTACTCAGCATTAAATAATATAGAAAATGTTGTCTCTTTTCTCTTTTTTATTTTTGATTTTGTTAGAACTAAAAAGGCTTGAGTTGTTTCGATATTTTGTTTAGGCATAAAACCGAGAGAGACAGATAGAGAAAATTATCAAAAAAGTTATAAAATATACTCTGGCAACAGGTTGCGTTGACATGAAGCGCACTTTACACACTGAAAAACTATCCGACTATATTATTATTCTTTTCGTAGCCGACATTGCTTCGCAGCTCAGTTTAAATTTTGTCAAACTTTGTGTTCCGTTTTCCGGTACAATTACGTTTCTGGAATTTTGTCCATCCATACATATGAAGGAACCTTTTCATTTCGTTGAAGTATTGGTTGGGTTAGGTAAGCTAAAGTTAGGTAGGACATGTGACTGAGAAAATAGAAAATACTGTGCGATTAATATTAATGTAATTAATGTTAGAATTGGGGCAGTGAGCACTTATTAGGAACATTCCTATATTGTGGATATGATACGTTCACACAATACATATCCTTTAAGCAACAAACACTCGGTCTCCCTCTTTCTCACAATACACAGTGGGTTCAATTTTTCATTCATACACGGAGAGAATTCTTAGAGCATATATTACGATAAAACTGCTGCAATTCGCGACTTTTTAATTCCGTTTTAGACCCTCGACTTCTATTTACTAATTCACGACTTCTCAATTGCAATCTGAAAAATATCGCCAGATTTCACAATTACGACTTAAAAGTAGTGAATTACAACTTAAAAGTATAAATCCAAGAGACGAGCGAAAAAAACGATTGCCATCAATTAATTTCAAATTGCAGTTACTGTTTTTAAATTTTGTATTAAGTTTTTTGTAAACTGCATGATCATGAGGCGATTTAAGAAAGCTTTGAACTTAAACAATTTTTTTGTGATTTGCACCTACTTTGTTGTGATTTTCTGTTTTTGTTTTTTTAATTTACGACAGATTTTAAAATTCACAATCGCAATTTGTTCATTCTCCTTAAAATATATTTTAGAGATTTATACATCTTTTGATCAATCCCGCATTTCTATATTTGCAACAAATTGGTTGTTATTTACGATCTCCTAGTCGCAATATTTGCATTTAATTTCATTTTATTTATATTACTTACTTGATTAACTTTGGCCCCAGTAAGGATTGAACTGAGGACATTCGGTGTGAGAAGCGAGCATGCTGCCTATTGTGCTAATCTGCAACATGATTTCACTGTAACAATCGCAAAGATATGTAAGTCGCACATGCATTATGATATCTTCAAAAATATACTAAAATTAAAATTCAATTTATAAATTTCGGGTTGGATACGAAATCTCACAAATCAAAATCTCGTTTTCGAAATCTCGCAAATGCATAAACCCACTTTTTATAATCTCGCAATTTCAAAAATCTATTTCTTAGAATCTCGCAATTATAAAAACCCGCAAACTAAAATCTGGAAAACTAAAATCTCGCAATCAAAAAAGTAGAGTCAGTTTACGACGTAAAAACAGTGAGATTGGTAATTTTAGATTGGAGATTGCACCCCCCTGTTTGGCTTCACTATATGATTTAGGATGGGCGCGAGTTTGGGTGTTTCTTTTGGACTCAGTATTTATTTAGTTTAGTTTGCGGGATTTTGGTTAAAAATTGCGAGATTTTTGTGTATCTCGCAAATGGGAGATTTGAAAAAAACTAAATTTGTTATTGCGAGTTTATGAAAGCGAGATTTTTAATTTTGGATATTTAAAAAAAAGCGAGAAAAACGCTCCCATAGATTATACCTTGCGCTTGTGTCAAATTACAAAATCTTTTTTTAAATATTAAAATTTTAAATCTAAGTATCAACTCGCGAATCAAAACTCTAGGTATAAAAATGATCTTTGTGTTATGGCAATTCACCACTTTGTTATTTGTAAATTACAACTAAAAAGTGTCAATTCTGGAATCGCTACTAGAGTTATATGTAGATTTGACCATTCTGTTGTGGTTAATTACAAAATGTTTATTGTAAATTACGATCTGAAAATGGCAATAAGAGCTATTTTAATGATTAAAATAAAATTTTTACTATTAGGCTTTAATTTGAGTTCTTAATACTTGCAATTTATTACTTTTCCTCAAATTGTAAATTGCAAATTATTTTATAAATTCACTAAACTGGAAAGTTTGTAAATTAAGGGTAGTTGGACTATAAATCTCAACTAAGTAGTATTAAGTCAAGACAAATCCGCTGTAATTCTAAAAAAAGTGGCATTTTGAAAATTTATCCGCCAAATTTAGTAATCGGTGATTTTTAAATCTCTCCGTGTAATCATTGTGACAGATGAAATCATATTTCGTCGAGTAAAGTGGTTTTATGTTGATTAAGCTGGATTATGATGACATTAAAGTAGAGAAGAGATAAGTGGCTAATGGCGATGAGTATGAATGGGCTGGGTCTGGGGCACACATGTTGTGGTAATGTTGATAATAAATTATAATGAAGTGGAAGGACTTGTACTTATAAAATATTTGAACTCAATTGCAGACAGCGTTGCCGGAAATATATTTTTGTGAGTGCCACCGCTGAAAACAAAAAGTGCCATTTGAAGCCATTGCGTGCCACGAGGCAAAAAAAAAATAAAATACCTATTATGTAAAGAACTCGAAAAATTCATATAACCATAATAAGGTAATAAAATAAGTAAAGAATTAATTTAAAATGTGCCAAAAACTAATAGTCACAGACAAAATGAGGTTAGAATAATACTTTATAATGAAAGTAAATAAAGGAAATGTACCTATAATAATAAATAATAATATAAAGTGAAGTCTTTTAGTGCCACAATGCCATTTATATGAAAACGTGCTATAATAGCACGATAGTGCCACATCGGCAACTCAGACAAATATAGCGTCACACAGTTTTGTGTGTATCCTTTTTTTTAGCCCCGGTAAAGAAGTTTTACTTCAAAAAGTTTTCAGATAACAATCAAACATGACATTACGATGATAGAGAAAAGTGGGTCCGGCTGTTCTGTCTATTTGTCTCTGCACCTATACAGCGTGGTCTGATTTACTTCAAATTTGGTCAGAGTAAAACGCCTGGAATTTTTTTTTGTAGGTCACTGTACGTCCAAAAATAACGTTACCTATACAATATAACGGTTATCGAAATTCTTATTTTTCTAGAAAACGGCTTTAATGATTTCAATAAAAAATCACACGAGTTACAAAATGTAGAATGTCTATCAAATAGTGAAAACCAAACTTTTAAGAAAGTTCGTCAAACGGTACCTGCCGTAGGTATAAGGGTATTTTTAAATTTTGACTATCTCGATGCTGATGCGATTCGAACGAAATTCAATATGGAAATTCGTAGGTAGCTATTTCAAAAATCTTTTTGAAATGTTTTTGTCAAGTTTTAAATAATTAAAAAAAAAGGTTTTTGGAATTTTGGTTTAAGTTATAAAAAATCAAGTTTAAAAAACTTATTAAATAAGTACTCACTTTTATTATAAAAAAAATTTCAATAAATTATTTTAGAAATATCGATTTTTCCGAAACCCGCTTCATACGATTTTTCTTATATTCTTATATCAAATCAAAGAATAAACATAAAAAAAACAAGAAAAATTGTGCATCTGTGTACATGTATGCGTAAAATCTGATGTTTCTGATGTATTGCAGACTTGTTTATGATGTTAAGGACTACTTTTTAACAGTATACCTTCTCAGAACGTGTTTTAAAACTATAGAATTTCTACAATATGAGACTATAATGGTCTCTGTAAACCCAATAGTTTAAGATATAAAGCTCTTCAAATTTTGCAAAATATTAACATTTTTTTCGAAATTAAAAAATGATGTTTTTACGGAACTGCACATCCCTGTGGGTTTTTTGTTTTTTTTTTTATAAAAAATAAGTCAATTTAAGATACTTAAAGCGAATTATGTAATTTTTATAATAAGTAAATTCATATTTTTTTTCTATTTGTTGCTTTCATTATTTAAACAAAAATAAAAGCAAACAGGATTTATATAGAGATGTCGTCACGGACATAAATAAAAATATACAGTCCTGTCATTATTAGTATTAATATTAACACAAAGAATTTTTTCCTAAGACTTATTCCTTCCGATATATAAGCGTAAATACTAAAAAAAGGAAATTCGTACCCCTCCCCATCCCGATCACCTCTCAGGCGTCAGGACTTTTAGTATGGTAACTCTTGAATCACACAACAAGTTTCTATAGAAATGGCTGAGTTCTCAGCTCACGCCCTCTACAATGCCTTAATATACACCTTGAATGAGTATATGTGAATTTATTTTTAACTTGTAAAATTATGACTTTTCATTTTACAAAATAGTTGATTTTGGTCTGATACATTCAAAAACCCAATTTCAAGAATTATTTTTTTAATGGAAATTTAATTCTCTATAACTTGCTACAATGATTTTTTTTGTCCGATTAACAGTTTGGAAAATATGAAGGAATGTTTGATTTTTTTGTAATCTCCCTTTTTTGCGATGCGTGCAGCTCGGGAATGGTTGGGAATTGAAAAAAAATGACTATGACAAAACTTTTAGAAAATTTTATGGGCTTTAATGTAGTCTCAGAGAATTTAATCAGCGTAAGTACCAAAAAGGGGATCTTTATACCCCTCCCCTCCTTACACCCAGATGTCAGGACTTTTGGTATGTTAACTACTTAAGTAACCTGAACATAATACTCCGAAGGAATGGCTTAGGTCCCTGCTCACACAGTCTACAACCCCTGGACTAGTAAGGTTATACGATTTAATTTAATTGCTAATGAAAAAAAATAAATCTAAAAAATCTGTTCCAGTTTAACACAAGTGGTTGATACATTTGTATACATTATTTATAAAAAAATAACTTGAAATTTACACAAATTTAGACATCTACATCATCTGCCCAAGTGAGAATGACACTTCAAAAGAAAATCTATTGCCTTAGAAAATATATTTTATACATATAATATGATACCCTTTTTGTCTGTGTATCTTATTTACCCTCGTCACCTTCAAAGTTATTTTGTATTGTTTTTTACTATTTTTTGAAAATCGAAAAGCAATTTAATTCTGAAATAACATTATCTGCTAAACGGCGAATCGAAACGTTTGATTCCCGTTCGCTCGTCGTCTATATTCTGTTAAACGCCGGGGGAACTATTTCGAATCTTTCGAATATAAATTTTGATTGAAATGACATTAATATTTCAACGAATTGTTTAAAAAATTAAACATAATTATAACAATTGCCTACCGCCGTGGCTTTTTAAGAAATTTTAAATTAAATTCGGGAGTGTAAAAATTGAAGTGTATATGTTTGTTGTTTGTATAATGTAGGTATTTGTTATATTCAAAAACCGCCAATCAGGGGCGTACCGAGAGGTTGAGCCGTGGGGTGGTGAGTTTTACTGAAATACCGACTTTTATTAGGAATTTGCCGACTTATTTTGACATTTGCCGACTGCAGTAATCGCTATACTAAAAAGTAAAAAATGACTGGATGTTTTGAATAATCAAAAAAATTTTTAAGAAACTATGGCAAAATTTTGAATATCAACTGTAATATAAAAAAAATATAGCACGAGAATTCTTTTAAGAGCAATGTGTTTATTAAAAATATTAATAAATATGTATCTAGTTAAAAGAATTTGTTTTTTGAATAGTTTTCAATAATATAAATGGAATAAATAAATAAATAAATAATTAATGCAAAAGTATTTTTATATAAGAAGAAAATAATAATGAAATAGTGTCATGAATTTAAATTTATATAATACATTTATATAATACATATATATAATTTTCATCAGAAGCTCAGTAGGGACAGGTTCATTGTTTGTTTGGACTAAGTATCGAATGTTAATAACCAGTCGATCTTGATGTGATGAGTCTGGAGTCGTGTCAACCATGACAGAAAAAATACGCATGGAGTTGATTTCATCGACAATGGCTTTTTGAGTTCTTGTTCCCAACAAATCGAGGAACTCATTTTGGGTACGCGGACTAAGGTAAGTCACATGACGTGGTCTTTTTGACGATTCATCCAACCATTTTTTCATTAGAGGACAATGTCTTGAGATCAAAAGCACAATTTGACGAAAATTTCTTTAGTGATTCGTCGTGACTGCGAAAAGCTAATCCCTATGTTCCTAAAGTCCTCGCGACGTCAATTAAGATCTGCAAGATTCTTAAATGGTACGCATTTTCTTGTTCTTCCCGAATTTTTTCTCTCCTTGCAGATGTATCTAGCAAAACTTCGACATGACGTCCTCCATTAACAAAATGACAATAATCGCAATTGAAAATGCCGACTTTCTTGCTAGAATATTCATAGAAGCCTGCAAAAATGCCGACTTTCACACTGAAAATTTGGAAAATTGAAAATTGAATATGTATAAAAGCCATCAATTCACACGATGAATTCAAAAAATTGAAAATGCCGACTTTTTTGTTAGAATAAGTATAAAAACCTATGAAAATGCCAACTTTCATACTAAAAATTTAAATGCCGATTTTCTTGTTTAAACTTAAAAACCTTTAATTAATGCCGACTTGCTGAACTTAGTTTGAAACTCTTAAAATGCCGACTGCAGTTTTATAAATTTTAAAAGTTTTAAAATTGCCGACTTGACCGACTCTAGAAATTCTTGGGGGGTGAGACACCCCCCACACCCCCCTCTCGGTACGGCTCTGCCGCCAATCGAATGTTATAGAAAAAGATGTCAAATAATAACGTCAGGAACAGATTCAGCGTAACCATTTTTGTTATTCATCTGTGAGTATAATGATCAAATTATATGTAATAAGTGATGTTTATGTTATTATATGTAATAAGTGATGTTCGCGCTGTGTATTAACCAAGGTTCGTAAAACAAAAAAAAAATTGATTCGTTCTGGCTAGAAAAAATCTTTCGGGAATTTTATTTCCAATTCGATCGCGAATTTTATTTTTTAGTTCCCTAAAAGAATTTGTAATAGCGATTGAATTTAATTTTCTGAAATTTGAAAAATTAAATTCGACCGCGATCCATTCCTAAATTAAATTAAAAAAAACTTTTAACACTTTTTAAATCTTTAAGACTCTTAACACCTTTTTCATATTTACAATAAATTTGAAAAGTGTGGGAACATTCTATTTGATTCCAGTTTCTTAACTTCGTCGAATAGTTTCTGAGATACATCCGTTCAAAGATATGCAATTTTTAACAGAAAATCGTTTTTATTGCTTAAAAAAATGTTTTCATTCTAATATACCAAAAAGAACTGTTCTGAACCCATACGCAGTGGTATCAGTTTGTAGAAAATTCAAGCAGCTTTATTTATCCTAGAAATGCGTCTGTGTGTGTAATAGTTCTCTGAAAAATGGCCAATGAACTAGTAGCGTTCCAAAAAATGTTTGTTTGGTCCTAGAAGTAGATATGTACTTCATTTTGCATTTGAAATTTCATTTTAATATATGAAATTTCCTATCTTTTCTGAATTTTTTTATATGATTGACCTAAAACTCATTCGCTCTTTTGGATTGTTTCATTAATTAGGCTTGTGGCAGGACTTCCAAGTCCAATTATTCTAATAGCAACGTATTTTGTTTCTTCAATTAGTCGCAAGATAAATTCTAATTTTATCACGAAAACAATTATAATGAATGTGCTTTTATAGGGTGTAGCTCTGTGTTTTCGAAATGAAAACACCATTTTTGAAGAACTTCTGCACTATTTAACACACTCGCATTTGAGCTTTTGTCGAATATCCTTTTCAAGAGTTCAGCGAACTGCAGAGATGAACTCATGTCTTAGTTCAGAATGCAGCTGTGACAAGAGCTCCTATTATAGCAGCGGATACACTCAGAGATGAACTCATATCTTGTTCAGAATACCAGCTGTGACAAGAGCTCCGATAATAACAGTGGATACATTTTAAAATTAGGCCTCCTATTGAGCTGCAATTGAAACTGATATCAGACTATTATAAGAGCAGCAAAAAAGTCATCATATACCACGAGGTAATAGCTAAGAAATATGCGATTGCAGCTGTGATTTGATTTTTGTTCTGGGTGGTGTTTATACCTTAGATAAAACCTGTGATTATAGAAATATATTAAGAGCTAGGCAATATTTGATATTAGAGATTTTGATTATAGAGCTGATCTTTTGGGAACTGAGATTGGAGCAGTATTGATAGCTGCGAGAGCTAAGTTGAAAAGTGTTTTAGTCCACGAATACAAAAAAAAAGAACAACTGACGGTTACAGTACAGCCATTTCCAAAAATAAATATCTTCCGTTAGGTTGATATATGAATTTTGACACCCTGTATAAATCAATCATGGATATTTAAAAATTCAGTATGTCTCGTTTCATTAATAAAGAAAAATGAATGGACTTTTGTCATTAGACAAATTTAAATATGTGACGTACTTAAATGTTTTCAATTTATTTTTACATTATAAAATATCGTACATTTAAAAGTCAATGTACACGACACTGTTCATTCATTCAGTATTAATTCAGAAAATAAAAATCATTTATTATGATAAATAAAAGGGACGGTTGGCCATCGCATCGGACTTTAACTATCTGCATATAATTACGTAATGTGCATTTAATTTGAATCAATAAAACCTAAATTTGTAGATGATATTTTTAGAAGTTTACATATGTACATATGTACATACGTATGTACGTGAAATTGGGTTCCATCTAAATTCAGTCTGCGAGGTAAATTTCAATGATAAAATGAACAAAATATAACTTCGTGCTTGTATGTAAATCATAGGTTAGACCTTTTCGTAGATACACTTCGCGTCAACTGAATAAGCACACAAATTTTCTAGGGTATATTGTCCATTTTTTCCTAACTTTGAGCTTTAATGTATCATTGATGATGCTTTGTGTTTGCTTATGATGTTGAGAAAACAAATCAGAAAGAAAAATTTAAAAAGTACCGCTATTTTTTCTCTTGCTCTCTTGCAAAGCGTTCCATATGGAAAAATGTAGTTTTTTTTTTGCGTTAACTGAATAGACACAACTATTAAAATTTGAAATAAAATCTAACGGAATGAAATGAAAACAAGTTTTTCTTTAAATACTTTTTTATTGGTTATTTCTAGTAAGCATCATCACACTAAGCGCATCATCAAATGATACATTAAAGCTCAAAGTTAGGAAAAAATGGACAATATACCCTAGAATATTTGTGTGCTTATTCAGTTGACGCGAAGTGTACATTCATACATATACATATTGTGCACTGAAATTTAAATCAACTATGTAGACCTACACTTTTGAAAGGAAACAATAATTGGCATGAAGGAGGAGTGAAGTTCATGCATTATATTTATATATGGTTTTCTTTGTTTTAATGGACTTGGTCTTGCGGTTAGTAGGTTAATTGGCGGTATACCTACGTAGTTTTATGCATTTGGAAGGTGTGGTCAAGGAATTAAAGATTTGTTTTTAAAAAGGTGCAATTAAGGACAGGCGGTTTCTTTTTTTAAGTTGGTAGCTTATAGAATTAAATCGAACCTTTTGAATTTGATAAATAATGTTTTTTTTTTTAAGTCTGAAAACGTTTTAATTGGAAATCATTTCTGTGTTCAGATGGCTAAATGTATAAAAAGTCACTTTTTGAAATTTTACAAAGGAGATTTTTTTAAAGCCCGGAATGATAAAAAAAATAAAAAAAAAATTCTTAAATTAAAGTCTTACCAATGTTTAGAAAAGAAAGAAAATTCTAAAGTTAATTTGTGAAAATAACTTTCTCAATTTTCTTTTTTATTTTGAATTTTCAAAAATGCTCTTACGTAAAATGTCAAAATGTGACTTATAATATAACATTTATAATAGCCATCTGACCACAGATTTAAAGTCACAACACACTTCGGGGCATGCGTCATTGTACACTGGGTCAAAATGCCACGATTCGGTAACAAATAAGATTACAGAGTTATTAATAACGATAGCTCTTGAAGAGGCCAATACACTCAACGTATCCATTTATATGTGCATTGTTAAGTTAGTGTAGGGGATCTATGATATTCTGTTGAGTCCAAATGTCTAATATAAGTGACTTCTTCGCAAAAGAGATAATGCTTCATGGACCTATTATATGTGGATTTAAACCAAAAACCTCCTGAAAATGTCAGCCGATGTTGTTGCCGTTAAGGAAACAATATATTGAATTAGAAGTTTCAGGCAAAAGATATATAACTGATAAAATAAAGAAAAGTGGTGGATACCAAATGGAGGCCTGTAGCACACTATCATATTTTTGTAGATTTCTGGATGAAAACCATAACCATTCAATTTAGGATTATTGTATTAATCAGTCTAAAATTATTTGATTTCGAATAATAAGAGATTTATCAATACGGAATGTCATCATCATCATCATCATCATCGGCTCGACAACCTGGGTCCAGTCTTGGCCTCGTTAAACAAGTCTCTCCACCTATCCCGGTCTCGAGCCGACGCCATCCAGTTGCGCACCCCAAGGCTCCGGGCGTCCTGGTCTACGCCATCTCTCCAGCGCAAGCATGGTCTACCACGCTGTCGTGTGCCATAGAATGTACCACAAAGAACTTTCCGAGCAGATTCCTCTTCGCTCATGCGAGCTAGGTGCCCTGCCCACCGAAGTCTACCGAGCCTAATTTTTGTCACGATATCTGCTTCAAGGTAGATTGCGTACAATTCATGATTGTACCGTCTCCGGAATCGTCCTTCCTCACATATGGGGCCAACAATTCTCCTTAAGACTTTTCTCTCGAACGCGGCTAAGAGGTCAGAGTGCCTTTTGCTAAGCACCCAAGTCTCGGATCCATATGTGAGTACTGGCAGGACCATGCTCCTGTACAGCAGTAGTTTTGAAGTTATGGTGAGATTTCTGGATTTGAAGAGCTTTGACAGACTGTAGTAGGCTCTGTTGGATTTGAGAAGCCGCCCGCGTATTTCTTCTTCTATATTGTTATCGGCTGCTACTATTGACCCAAGGTATTTAAAGGATTGCACCACTTCAAATTCGTGCTCCGCTACCTTGATTGTTTGACCAACTGATTCTCTCGCATTCGACGTCACCATGTACTTTGTTTTACCTTCACTAATGTGCAGCCCCAGATTTTGTGCCGCCTGCTCGATCTGGATGAAGGAATCGCATACAGCTTGCTCGGTTCTTCCGATGATGTCGATGTCGTCTGCGTAAGCCAGTATCTGGCTGGACCTGTTGACGATGGTCCCTCTTGTTGCCGTGCCAGAGTCACGGATTGCTTTCTCCAACGCCAAGTTGAAGAAGAGGCAGTCCAAACCATCCCCTTGTCGGAGTCCATTAAAGATGTTGATTGGTCTGTATAGCAATCCGGCTATTTTTACTTGGCTTGTTACATTAGTCATGGTCAACCTACATAGTCGTGTCAATTTATTTGAGATGCCGAATTCTCTCATGGCTTTGTAAAGTTCTACCCTGGCTATGCTATCATAGGCGGCCTTAAAGTCTATAAACAGGTGGTATGTTGGGATGTTAAATTCTAGACATTTTTCCATCGCCTGCCTAAGGGTAAAGATCTGATCAGTTGTTGATTTGCCTGGAATGAAACCACACTGATATTGTCCGATGATGGTTTTAGCGTATGGGGTTATCCGGTCTTGTAGGATAGAGGAGAGTATCTTATAGGCGGTACTCAACAACGTGATACCTCTATAGTTGCTGCACGTTGTGACATCTCCTTTCTTATGTATGGGGCATATTATAACTTTTCGCCAGTCTTCTGGCATTTCTTCATGCTCCCACACGTGCACTTTAATATCATGAATTGCCTGACGTAGAGCTGGCCCACCGTGTTGAAATAATTCGGCTGGTATACCATCAGCTCCCGGGCTTTGTTTTTCTTTAGCCGGCCTATAGCCTTCTCAACCTCTTCTATGCTTGGTGACGGCAACATAGGGTATTCGTCTTGAAGCAGTGGAGCCTCCACTTCTGCAGTGAGTTGACCATTTAGCAATTCATTAAAGTACATAGCTCCAGTATGCTTTGTGGATCGGTGATCAGATTTCCCTCTCCGTCCTTGCAGTATGTGCAGCGTGGTGTGTACTGCGTCATGTTTCGGACGGATTGGTAGAACTTCCGCGCCTGGTGCGGACCTCGCTCTCGGCTTTTTTCTATTTCACAGATTAAGTTCTTCTTCCAGGCTGATTTTTTCTGTCTGTGAAGCCGTTTTTCTATTCTTCTAAGCTCTTTATATTCTTCTTCGCGTGCCCGCGTTCTATGAGATTGTTGCATTGCTCGGTACGCAACATTCTTACGTTCAGTCGCTAGCTTGCATTCATCATCAAACCAGTCGTTCCGATTTCTACGACTGCTGCCTAAGATGGAGTTGGCAGTACTAATGACAGTATTCTTAAGGCGTGTCCACTTCTCATCTACGCCCAGCATACTGGCTCCAGGACTTAGTCTCCCTAAATCAAGTGATTGTACGGAATGTACACATTTTTAATTAACGATCTTTATGATAAACTCTTTCATTTTTTTTTTAATATCAAGAACAATAATCTAATTTCGTTCAAAAAAATGTAAAGAATGTTTTAAATTTTTGTTGAGATAGGCCTACTATACTGCTGCTAAAGCCGTTCTGCCGGTCATTTATATACCTACCTTACCTTTAAATATTGTATTAAGATTTAAGATACAACTTTGCCATATTGTCCATGAACTTTGAAGAAAGGAATGTAAATGTAATTATTCCCTCTGCCTCTGGCGTTTCAATTTGACTTCTAAAACCAACCACTATAATCTACGGGATATTACACGAAAAAAGGTTAAAAGGATGCGTCATAGCGTAATTTGGTGGTGGTATGTAGATACAATGGGCCCAACTAATAATCAAATTTAGTTACAGCCAAAATAAAAATCTCCACACTTTACGAACATTTCGGTCCAAATTTTGTCTAAAGTGTGGAGAATTTTTTTAAGCTGTCACTAAATTTGATTTTTAGTAAAGCTCAATTTATATAACGAACTAAGAAGATGTGTAATGAGAAGCAAAGCACACTATTGATGAGTTAATATTTTAAAATAGGTATAACAATAAAACTTAATACCCTCATTCAATATAATGAAAACTATACGATGATTATCCTACTTCATTACTTTTCATATTAAAGCCAAGCTATAATAATTCATTTTTAACAACCGCTACAAGTTATAAATAGATCCCGCATAAAATTGTACCTTTATGGTAGGACATTTTTACAACAAGCTATGCTATAACCTACATATATAGCTATAGGGCATTATTAAAGAATTACTCACATAATTATGGCATTATCCTGTAAAAATATGTTCCAAATACTAACGATGTGTGTAGTCAGTAGTATAGTATAAAGCCCTTTCAATCATGTATCTGATGGTTGTCATCAAAAAATAATTACATATTGTGTTACTTTATACATGAAAGTTGCATGAACCCATGGCATGATAGATAGATGTTTTTAGAGTAGGTATTCTTCTTCCTTTTTTTTATCTTTTTTTTTCAGGCTATTTGGTAGCTTCAGAGAGGTGTATGATAATTTCTGGTTGTGATTATAATGGAGTAAGTAGGGTAAACGTCCCTATTGTTGGCACCTCCCCAATGATTTTCATTTAGAGTCATAAAGCTTGTATTTTTAAAACTTTCTAATAACATTTTCCACGTTTAATTAATTTAATTATTTCTGCGTTATTAGGCATAATTTATTTTTGCTTTTAAATGTGACAAATACTTAGCTTGTCCCAATTCAATCACAAGTTCGCGCTTTTTTGTAAGTAAACCTTGTGATCCATAAGGGAGGTGGTGATACAAATATGTTTATAGTTCTTAAAATGTAAGGGGAAATTGTGTTTAATGTGACTAACATGCAAACTAGTGTTAAGAATGCCAATCATTAGGTTGATTGGCAATGCACTATGTAAATCATTGGCTACCATGCCAATCGTTGGTTAGAGTGCCAATCTTTGGGATGATTGGCACTATGTCAATCATTGGGATAGTTTTCGAACTAAAATTTTCATACATCTTGAATAAATAATAGGAAAAACATGTAGTGCCAATCATTGGGATACATGTGGTGCCAATCGATGGTAAAAATCATGGTTGTTTTTTTATGTTTTATAATAAAAAATATAATAACATTCAAAACAAAATTATTAACCTACAGTTCATTTATTTAATTAAATTGTTATATGTGAAAAATGTAGGCTGTTTCCTTAAAGTGCCGATAATTGTGTGGTTTACACTAAATGTATATATATAGCATGTTCATTGTACATGTATAGGAAATACAAATAAAATAAAAAGAAACAAACACCCATTGATGGTACTGATTGTTTTCAAAATCAGTGATGATTTCGATGGCAACGATTCAGATTTGCTTCCTTATAGAAAGATGGCAATTTCTCTCTTGCTATCAATCTAACTATAATTATATGATTGTGTTATAATATAAAATAATAACAACAAATGATATTGGGCACTACTTAATGTAAACCCAACTATTTCAACGCAAAAAGTGAAACCAATGGTCAATCAACACATTTGAGAATGCTTTTTAATAAAAAAAAATGTCAGTTTGAATAAAACATGTCCCGTTTTAGTTTCCTCAGGTGTCCCGCAAGGTAGTCACCTCGGGCCACTCCTATTTCATGTTTTTATTAACGACTTACCCGATGTATTTTTAAATTCTGTCCCACTGCTATTTGCAGATGATTTAAAGTTTTTTAGGTGTATTAAATCAGTTGATGATTGTCAGATCTTACAAGATGACCTTCAAGGTCTTACAGAATGGTGTAAAATTAATCAACTCTTTTTGAACATTTCTAAATGTCAATGTTTTTCTTTCTATCGGAATTCTTCACCCGTATTAGGTTTTATTAAACGGAATTCCACAGATTTTAAAGATACATATGCATTAAAATCTCTTTATACCGCTTACGTAAGATCAAATTTGGAATACTGTTGTGTGATATGGATTCCTTTTTACAACATCTTTTCAAAAATAATTGAAAGCATTCAAAAAAACTTCACAAGATATGTTATGTTCAAGCTTGAGTGGAACATCGAAATCCCTCACTATTCTACTAGATGTCAACTTATTGCTCTTCATTCGCTTGAAGCTAGACGTAAAGTATTTTCGGTTATGTATATTAGTGAAGTCTTAACACATCATATTAAATGTCCTCATCTTTTATCCTTAATTGATATCTATGCTCCATCTCGTCAGTTAAGAGGACGTTGTTTCCTCCGCGAACAAGAACATAGAGTTAACTATGCTGCCAATGAGCCTATTACTCGCTGTGTCAGAGAGACTAATTTACTTAATAACTGCCTTGATATAAATTTTAATAAAAGGTTTTCCAATAAGAGGTGTTATATTGATATTCAAAGAAAAATGGCATTTTTTGAGATAAATGATGGGATGTTTATTTCATTATAAAGAGGAAGACATGTCGTTAACAATGGAACACAACATCAGTCAAATGGCCGCCACGACCACGCTTACAGGACCATATCCTTTTCATAAAATTTTCCATAACCAAATCGCAAAGTGGCTGCCCTATGTCCTCGATAGCCTCACGAATTCCATCTTTGAGGTCTTGAATCGACGCTGGGCTGTTGGCGTAGACCTTATCTTTCACGTGGCCCCAAAGGAAGAAGTCGCAAGGTGTTAAATCACAAGATCTCGGTGGCCATTTGTGATCACCTCTTTGAGAGATAACACGGTCCGGAAACTTTTCCCGTAAAAGATCGATGGTTTCATTGCTTGTGTGGCACGTAGCGCCGTCTTGTTGAAAGTAAACGTTATCCAGATCAATACCATCCAATTCCGCCCATAAAAAATCATTAATCATCTTTCGATAGCGCAATCCATTGACCGTAACTGTTGCTCCAGCCTCATTTTCGAAAAAGTAAGGTCCAATGACCCCGCCGGACCATAAACCGCACCAAACAGTCACGCGTTGAGGATGGAGAGACTTTTCAACAGTAACTCTTGGGTTTTCCGAGCCCCAGATGCGACAGTTTTGCTTGTTGACGTAGCCTCCGAGGTGGAAATGTGCCTCATCAGTCAAGATGATTTTTCGATGAAATTTTTATAGTGAATTTTTTATAATTTCAATGCGTTGTTGAAGCGTGTATCGTTCCATTTTTATTAATGGCGTAGTTTCTACTTGTCAAATGTCAAAAAAATGACAGCTTCAAAAGTGACAGCTACCGATATAGCGGGCTATTCAAAATAACACCTCTTATTGGAAAACCCTTTACAAGCAGATTAACATTGAAAAACAATTTATTGTTGTACTTTTAAAATTAAAAGAATTATGTTATTTTTATTCATGTATCAATTTATTATTTATTTTTATATTTTTGTTGTAAGGTATTTAATTCAATTGTATATATTAATGCTAGTACTTCAGTAGTCTATAAGAGGTTAAATGTATCTCTGTTTGATGGTAAATAAATAATAAAAAAACTATGTGATGTTTTGTTTATGTCTGATTATTTTTACTAGCTGAAATGTTCGGTGATGCTCGTAAAAAAACAATTATGAGCTTGACAATAGTTCGTCTTACCGGCATTAACTAAGGATATAAATAGCGCACCAGGTGACCGTTTAGAATTTTTTAAATCAAAAATAGTAAAAACTGAAGTTTTTAAATGCTTCTCAATTTTTATGTATGTTACGTAAGGGTCAGTTATAAATGGGGCATGTCTCGAAAGCATTTTTCTTCCCTGAAGTCGATTTAATCAAGTACCCTGTTGAAAGTGCAAAACCATTCGGATGAAAGTAGACCGACGACACGGTTCTAAACAATCCTGGGCATAAAAACTCGAAGAACAACATTGAAATAACCTCATTGTTAAAGCAGTTAGCTCTATTGTCTAGGTCGAGATTATTTACATCGTTGGTGAAATAAAGAGAGAGTAAATATGTCAAACATGTTCAACATTCCCATTTTATATGATTATGTCAACCAACCACCAGTATGTAATTCGAAAAAAGTTGTTCGAAAACATCTAAAATCCTACCAGAAAACAATAATTCTGTTGAAAAGATTATACCCCAAATACCATATTTATTTTGGTATTGTCGTTATTCGGTTTTCGATATAAATGAGCATGTAGTTAAGTTCTCATCTCTGCCGTTTTCGTACAATAAAATCGTTATATAGGCTCCAACAACAAGTCCTTTGTATATACCTATATATGCGAGGATAATGATTGTGATGTTTCCACAGTTGACTACATTGCGTAGGATGTTTATTTTTGGGACAAACTTGCTAATGGTAGCACATTAAAATAGAAGCTGTTAGCTAAAACTCATAATCATTAATGGAAAAAAGTAAAACTTTTAGCTTCAGGCACCTAATGTGTGATTTGTTTGATGGTTTGCTAAAGCAAATAACTAAACTAAGAAAAACTAATTCTGCTTTTTTTTTTGTTTGGTCTTGTTAGTGATTCATGATGCCTATCCTAACTTGCTGATGAGCAAATTTTTTTTTTCTTATTTTGGTGTAATTAGTTGCAGAGGTTTGAGCTTTAGTAGCATTAGGATTGATATATTCATGATAAATTAGAATTTTTTTTTTTTCATGTTTGTAAGAAATTCTTTCTTCGGAAATAAAGTCAAAGAAAGATTATGATTGAAAGGAGATTGTGGTTTTTTAAGTTAATCATTTTGTGGAAAATTATTTGTATAGTAGAAGTAGATATAGAAGTTCTTAATTATTCTGGTGGTTCATTGGTCAATTTGTGTATCCTACTTTGACGCAGTTGAGGAATTTCATATTTTGAAATTTATCGCAAACCGATCGAGGAACAGGAATTTCAACTGATGAATTGCAATGTAGGATGTGCTGTTATACCTAATTATCCTGGAAGGAAATAGTGTTCCTACCAAGGCACTTCAACGACAAGACATCCGATGAGGAAATATATATATGGAGTCTGCGGTAGCATTTCCCGTTCCAGTTAGACCACGACGAATTTTAAGCTTTATGCAGTATTGTACTCTCATTATCTAATATGCACTTCTCCGTCAGAATAGGTAACTTTCCTTTCACGAAAAAAAGTAAGCCTTGAAAATTTTTCTTAAAGTTCTTAAAGATTCAAACGCGAGTATGTTTCAATTTTCATAATATATCTTATTTACAAATACTTTATTTTGATATTTTAAGAAAGCCTTTAACATTTCTGATGAACCCAACATTTTAATATAAAAATAAACGTGGGATGTTTAAATTTCTGCAAGAACGCATTTATCTCCCACTCTTACTTTTGAATTTAATAATTAATTCGTTTTCACGAGAAGTTAATATTCTTCTTCATCAGCAGTATGTTCACAGAATGAGTTATGAAAATACTTAAAACACTTTATTAGTTTACAAGTCATAATCCCTTTGATCCTATAAAAGGTCGGTGTGGGGCTTTTCCTTTTTCCCATAATGTGTTCCTTTGGTGTGTCTTTAACTAAGATTTTGAATTTAATTTTCGAACTTGAATATGATGGAAATTTATGTATTTTATATTTGATAAGAATTTCTTTTTTTTTTTTTAATTTATTTCAGTTTAAATTTTTTTTTGGAAAATTGTTCAATTTTTTTGAATCATAATTCCATAAAAAATGTAACTGGGGATTGAAGAATAAAAATAAGTAAAAAAAAAAATTCTTTGACTTTGGAGATTTTTTTTCAAAAAAAAGTTTTATTTTGAAGCTACTGAAACTATTTTGGGATAGTTTTGATGTCTTACAATGGTTGTCTCATCAGTTATGTCGTAAGAACATTTATTAACACCCGATTTAATGATAATATCCCCTCCAGTTAAATATCCCACCAACGCGACATGGAATTAATAAATCCTAAAGATTTGGAGAAATTAGGCAATTCTTTCATGAGTTTTTGGGAACTTCGTTCATTTCCTTCGTTGAGGGTGTGTTTCATATCGAAATATGTCCACAAAAACTTAAATACAAAAACAAATCCTTTATAGTTAGCCCGGCAGGGGGACAGTATGCCCCCAAAAACATATGTACCTCGATTTTTAAAAAATATGATTTCGCAATTGGGAATTATTGATGGGGTTGGGCAATTGGAGATTTATTTCATCTCATCATTTGGGTATATTTGCTCTTGTGGTTTTGAAATAAATCGATTTTTATTTAACAATAAAAAAATCAAGTTTTTTGACAAATTCGTTGTACACCGAAAAAAAAGCTTGACAATTAACAATTCTGCAATAATTGTGAATCAATTAATTCTGAATTAAGATCGCATTTTTAGATAAATTTTTTTTCATAAGTATCATAAATATTTTTGAATTAAACATGTTTGAAGTTGAATTGAATATGTTATATTACAAGCAACAACGCCAAATTTGATTTTATACTTAATCAACAACACACTTGTTTGTTTACAATTCAACTAAATATTGTAAAAATTAACACGATATTAGTTTAAATATCATGTTTGTATTAAAAATAAACAACGTTTCATATTCAAATCAACAAATCTATCGATAGTTAATTTATTTGGCGCTTTTTCGATTGGGTTTGCATATTTGATGATTGTGATTGATTTTTTAATCATGGCTCATCGTCACCGCATCTCCTTCTCGCCTTTTGCCTTCCTCAATCAGCTTCGTCTTTAACACATGTGGACTCGGTAGCTCGTCTCTTAATTGGATTGCTGTAACGAAACTCTCATAGCTTTTTGGCAAGCTTGAAATCAAGATTATATAAATCAATTCATCCTGCATTTTGATGTCAACTTCTTTCAATTTTTCGAACAAACCGAATATGGTGTTGAGATGATTGACCACGGATATGTTTTTTGCCATTTTTAAATTTAAAAGTTGTTGGTACAATGTTACCTTTCTCGCAGGTCCTCGAGGAGAATGTAGCTCTTCCAATTCCGCACAAGCTGCCTTTGATGTGGTGCAATTTTTAATATGCAGTAATTGTGAGGTCTTAACTGACAAAAGCATCGTCGCCAGCGCCTTTTCATCTTTCTTCTTCCAAGATTCAACTTGATCAGCTCCAGCGGCTACAGCAGGTGCAGGTTTTTCCCCCGAAACATATCCCCAGAGTTCACTATGAACCAATATTGACCGCATTTGAACTTTCCAGCAGTTATAGCTGTTGTCGTCCAACTTGTCGATTTGGTATAGCCCGGCACTGATAATATTAACAGATAATATATTCTAATGTAGTTATTTAGTTACATACAACCTGGGCCCATTATCTTTGTTGAGAAAAACCCGAATACCAAAACCGAAATAAGAGACTAGAACTTCTGAATTCGAACAAGTTTATTTAACGACTGTGTATTTGATTTGCTTAATGCTTATTTAGAAAATTATACAATGTAATATTGAAGAAAGAGATAATTATAATACTTTTGAAGTGTTGTCGAGTTGTTACAAATTCAATTAGTATTTAAATAAAATCAACAAATGTATCGTATATTCAAAAGACGATTCTCATGTTTCTTATAACACAAGCGTTGTTTATCAACAATTATCGTGCTCAATTTCATATTAATTCAGCATCACAAACGTTGTTGGTTAAGAATGTTTGTGCTCATAATACTATTTTTTTAGTTATAGCTTAAGCACAAAATTAACAATGTCGTTGTTTATATGAACAACGAAAATTGTATCATTTAAATAAAAAAATGAAAATTCCAACTTGCTCAAATTCAAAACGTTTGTGTTTGACGCAAAAACAAACAAGATTTGTGATTGATTTTACTAACTTTTTTTTTTCGGTGAAGACAATTTTAAGTGTTTAATAGTTTGCATAATACGTATAAAATATAAAAACATTATGTCGACTCGTTTTCTAAATATTGAATTTACAAACAAATGTTTTAACAAAAAAAAATTATTTAAATTAAAACTAAGCATTTTTACAAAATGTTGGTATTTTGATTTGATCACGCTGGGTATTTCTTGTGAACAATTTGGGTAAAATCTTTCACCTTTCACAACAAATTTCAAGATGAAAAAAACGCTTCTATATGAGAGGTATCGTTTATATGTTCCACAACTTAAGCATGTTACAAAAAAAACCATTTCCACTTAAAAAAAATAACGTTGGAGCAGTTTTTGAGAAAAAATAAGTTTTTCTATAACCAATAAATGGCATGTATACCGTTATTTTTTGAGCTTATACAAATTCTGATTAATCCTCTAAAGAATGGTCTACAAACCTTATACATACCTACCGAATTTGAAGCAAATTGGTTCAGCCATTTAGGCTGTACGTGCAGTGACACAACCAGAATAACAGACTGACCGGCAGACATGAATTTGCGGACCCACTTTCTTCGTCTTTTCAAGTCAATGTTTTTTTATAAAGGTAATTATAATAACAAATAATAGTTAGAACGAACTTGTTTTATATTTATTTTGGTCAACGATTACCTCATTTAGATATCTACTAACTATAGGTATACAGGGTGATTGGTATAAGATGCACCAAAAAGCTTGAGCGTGTAGGTGGAGTTAAGACAGGAAAAAAATCGTATGGGAGGGGAGGGGGTCTATTTCCCCCCGTTAAGGCAGGAGGGGCAATTTTCTAAAACATTGACTTAAATCAGAAAAAAAAATATTTAAAAACAACGGTAAATGATACAAAGCGTTGTTATATTTTTTTGAAAATCCAGAAAACTACCCTTTTATTTAATTTTTAAATTAGGTTGTTTAAGTGAACAGTTTTAAAAAAATTTATTTTCAAACTCAAAATTTTGAAAAAAAAACTAAAAAAAAAATTTTTAAACTAATTTTTTTCAAAATTTTATGTAATTAACTATTATTTTTATTTTAAAAATTCAATGCTCTTATTAATTTTTAGTCGCAAAAAAAAAAAACCGGATGCCAAAATGTATCTTTGTTTTTGAGAAATTAAGAAAAACTAGAAGTATTTTTTTCCAAGAAAAACACTTTTTTTTTGGTTTTCCCAAATTTGACCTGCTCAGTGCTCAGGTCAATTATTAATTAGGGGACTATCCCTTTTTTTATTTTTTATTACATACCATCCGATTTTAATCAAATAATAAAAAAAAAACGAATTAACTTTTTACTTTACTTACTAGTTTTACTTTTAATTTTTTTAATTTCTCAAAAACTAAGATACATTTTGGCATCCGGTTTTTTTTAGTTTATTTTTTCAAAATTTTGAGTTTGAAAATAAATTTTTTTGAAACTGTTCACTTAAACAACTTAATTTAAAAATTAAATGAAAGAGTAGTTTTCTGGCTTTCCAAAAAAATATTACAAGCCTTTGTATCATTCACCGTTGTTTTTAAATAATTTTTTTTCTGATTTAAGTCAATGTTTTAGAAAATTGCCCCTCCTGCCAAACGGGGGGAAATAGACCACCCCCCCTCCCATACGATTTTTTTAATGTCTTAACTCCACCTACACGCTCAAGCTTTTTGGTGCACCTTATACTAATCACCCTGTATAACACATAAATAAATTGCCGTATCTGCTTTACTTTAAAAATAAAGCAGCTTCATCCTGTAATAACCTTTCATATATTTCCTCTCACAACCATGTAGGTATTTTTAACTTCATATTAAGTATTGACGGTCTTTAGCTGCTGCTTATGTTGTTTTTATAACCTTTTATTATAAAGACTTACTTTTTATAGACGTCATGACGTTCATTCACCTTTTTACTTGCAACATAATTTTCATCTCTTTTGTATTAAATTTGAATTCATTTATTTCACCTGTCAGTTTAACTTGTCAATTTAAATATCAAAACAAGAATTTTGGATTCGTTTGCATTTACAAAAATCTTTTTATTGACGAAGATCTACATAAAAATATCAGTCTCACTAAACCCTTGGAGTTCATATTGATTCGGCTCACCCACACAATTTAATATGTCAACAAGGTGCATATTCTTGTGGTTCAATGGATTTAAAAAAAATAAATCTATTCCTGATGCCAAACACACCTCTGAGTCCACATGAATGAATATTATTTTCTTTAATTCTTTCATTTTTCTTATGTTTTTTTTTTTTTTTATAAAATGGTTCGAAAACCTTAGTGGAAGGTTTACAAGGACGAAATAATTGTCAAAAGGTTATAATAAGTACTTTAAACCACAAAGAGCTGTGAAACAACAAATTTCTTTCCTCTTGATAGGACGAAATGTTTACTCTGGAGCTGGTGGGTGTGCCTTGCAAAAGTTATTTTTCCGAAACATGGGGTTAGCTTGCCATTAGTTTATTTCCTTTTTTTTTTATTTCAACTGTTTATCATGTGCCTAGCGGTGGTCATCAGAGATCTGGTCCGTTTGGAAGGGGGGGGTGCTTATTTTATTATTAAGTATCTTTTGCCTAGTAAAATTGGTCAACGTTCTTGGGAGCAATTATGTTTAATCACACCCGGGGGATCTCGATTTTGGCTTTGTCTTGATGAAAATGAGTTTTAACTGCAGAAACGTTTTGATTTATGAATTTCAGTGGAATGTTCACCTTCAAAAATTGTATAACTATTTACAGGGTAGCGTTATAAGTGCTTAGATCTTAAAGTTCTTTTTTTCAAATGGCAGCAACAGTCTGTTACACTGTTTATAACTATTTCTGAAGTAAACACAAGCTGCAAGCACAATACACGTCGTAAAACATTGTAATGCTATTATTATACTCATGAACGCCCTCGAGTTACTTATTTTTAACGGTGGCAGTATTAACGGCAAGCAAAAATTTTAAGGAATAAATATAATATTTAAAATATAAAAAATTATAAAATATAAAAATTAATTGATAACAAATTTATTATAAATTGATAATTATAACCATATAATATTTTAATTTTTATTTAATATTTATAAAAATTTATTTTATAGCTTATCCCATAAAATATTAAAATTAAAAAAATTATTTAATTTAATATAATTAAATAAAAATAAATTTTTAATTTTAAATTAAATTTATTTCTTAAAAAACTAAATAAACTTTTCATGTGATGAACCGAAAATTCAATGCAATCGCTGACATAAAGAATAATTTGCAGAGATTTTTAAAACAGTTTTCGAAAAGTATTTAAATACAAAATGCAAATACTTTTTTGTTTTAGTATTTCAAATGCTAAATACAAAATAGTTTCCCTTTTTGTATTTAAAATACTGAATACAAAATAGGTATTTTCAAACTACTTTTTTAAAATAAAATACTTTTGTTTATTCATTTCATATTATATTTTATGAATTTTAAAATAACAATTGAGGTCCAAGACTTCATGTTTTATTTTCCTCACTTCTCCAATAAATAAATCCTTCACACGCTCCATGCTATAGTCTTAGGTACCCATACTTTATCTTGAAGAAGGTAAAGGAAACTGCTGTTAAAATGCTGTCTTTGGATCAAGCTTCTTTTACTTTATATTTTTGAATCGTTTTTTAATTCTTTCTCTTATAATACCAATTAACACGACACAATATAAAGGATTGTCCAGTTCCAATGCGTCTATAACTTTTTGCATTCTAACATATTCCGGTTGCAAGCATAAAAATTCTGCTTTTTTTTTATTCTGGTTGACAAAATTCTGCTTTTTAAAATACAGCTTTTCAAAATTTATTTAATTCTTTTATTTACAAAACAGCAAATTAATTATGGTCATTAAATAATCAAATAGTTATGTATTTTATAACAAAATTTCTTATTACAAAAAAAGTAAGCTAAATTTAAAATAATAAATTTCAATATTCTGCAAATAATAAAGAAAAGAATAGGCGAGTTCTTTTTAATATTTTGTAAACCTATTCTTTTCTTAATTATTTGCAGAATTTTGATAAGCAGAATTTTGTTGGGCAAGATTTTGAAATGCAGAATTTTGAAAGGCAGAATTTTAAAATCAGAACTTTGCAAAGCAGAATTTCGACCCACCCCAACCCGTAGCAAACACTTGCACGCAAATTTCTAAATCGGATATTTTAAACGCTTGCTGCAAGCACTTTCCATTTTATTGCATTTAGCCACTCATCTCAAAGAGACTTGAAGAACAAGTGAGAGAAGAGATCTGGTAAGTCCTTGTCATGCTAGTTTCGATTAGAATATTTCAGCTGTGGCTGAAAATGTCGTTTATGATCCGTCAACGGTGACCCTTGGTCAACTGCGTGACGATATGCCACGCAGTTGGCCAATACATCTTCATCTTTCCAGCGCATTTTGGCAAAAGACTTGAATATGTTGCCTGTACAAAATGGAGACAGTAAATACACTTATGCGACCAGACCTTCTTTCGCATTCAAGTAAGACTCACGATTTTATGGACCATGAGCTATGAGATATATTTCCATCTGAACGGAAATGCAATCAAACAAAATAAGAGTTTGTTAGATACTTGCTGTGGATACCGCCACGGTGCTCCATTTTCACCGTAGGTGGACACCGTAGTTTGTGGACTTCGTGAGAAGGTTATTCATTTTGCTGTGACTAGCGAGTAATACGAGACTGTAATGAACGAGTTTTCACGGCCGTAAGGTGGTCAATTTACTGGAAATGGAGAACAACAGAATGACGAAACTGGACACATGCTCGCATGACGATAGAAATTTTATCTAGGAACTATGCCACGAAAAACCCCAAAATTATCTGGTCATAAACAATGGTAAAATCATTAAAAAGTAATGGAAAACAACTACATCTAGTTCGAAAAAAACATTTATAAAAAATGGTTTCGTTTAAGTTTTCGAGCCACTCTCTTAAAGAAATTTTGTCGTTGTCGTTACTTTTTTTTTCCAAATCAGAGAAGGTTGAAAAAAGATGTTTTTTTGGTACCCGTATAAAAAAAAACAACATTGTTTGGTTAAATCTCTACCTGCATCACAGGACAATGAAGACGACTACAGGAAAATTGGGGTTGATAGCTCAACTACTGCTACTACTCTCAATATATTAAAGAAGGGAAAACAACAATTTGTTTAAGTAAAAGAATCTTGGCGCTTTGCAACGCTGGTTCCTGTCAACAGCTTGGAGAGTTACCTATTATTTATGACTTCAACCATGTTCTTCTTTCTTTGTTGTTTGTTTTGGTATTTTTTTTCCGTGAGATTGTTCTTAAATATCCAGCTCGAAGGACCATATTTATACAACAACAGCATTTAGTGTGGGGTATTTTTGGAAGAGTTTATTTATGTTGAAAGCTTTAAATAAATTTTATTAAAAAAAAAATCTTTAATAAAACAAACGAACAAAACAAATGCAATTATAAGAATTTTGTTTACGGTGGAATATCAGGCGTAAATAAAAAATGGTTTTCCATCCATTCGATGTCATTTTCAACTTCATTCTCAGTATTTCTACCGATAGAATGACTTCTCTCGAGGATTTGATAGATGCACTTGTTTTGATGGGATTGTGTCGTGTCATATATATATGTATGTGTACTCAATAACTTTTACATTTTTCATTCTGGAAAACAAAAAAAAAAGAAATGTGAAAATGCATAGAGTAGATACGTGAATATGTGTGCATTGTGCATTGCAAAGGATTTACTCTTTTTATTTTTTTTAAATTGAATTATGATTTATCGCATTTGTTTGAAGTGGATGTTTTTGATGGGATAAACACGCGCATCAGAAAAGCACTATCTACCTATATATCTATCTATACATTTTATATTTATTTGTTTAATATTATATTTTTAAAAATGTCACACTTTTCTGCGAGATGGATGTTTTTTTTTTCGTTGAAAGGATGACTTGACAGAATGACACTTGTTGTGTGATACTTGCTTTAAATTCTGAGAAGCAAAAGGATATGATTTTGAAAACGATTGGAATCAATTTACTTTCTGCTCATTGAAATAGGGAACTCGTTTATTAAAAATGTTTTCTTTTTTATATTTTCGTAGAAATTTGAGAACTTTTAAAAAATAATTGCTTAAGAAACTCGTGTGTACTCGAAGGTGATTAAATTAGTTTTTAAAAACCGTGAGCAAATAATTTAAGTTTTTTTTTTTTTTTTTGATGTTGCTCTTTATCTGTAGGTAGATGAAATCTTCAATTTTAAGTTTCCATTAAAATTAATGGAATGTTGTCGTCAACCTTAAGATTTTTCGTCGTTCCAGACAGCCAAAAATTAAAAACAAAGATGGTCAAAAGTATGAACTGATTTGTTTCCATTAGATTTGTTTTTTATAGTTACAGTACGTGACGGATATTAGAAAGTTTCATATAAGAAAAACACGCTTATGAGACAGACATTTCAAAACACCATGAACATTATTTCTTATATTAATAATTCTTTATATTAAAGCACGGATATAAGAAAGAAATTCTTTGGATTTTTTGACTTTCTTATATCCGTCATATACTGTACTGACAATACAAGACAGCATACAAGTCTATCAGTCCTTTTCTGTGCATTTTAAATTTCAGGAACGTAAGAGACCTATTTATAGGTATAACTTCCTGCCGAACGTAAATTGATTAGATGTGATGCATTTATAGTTATTTTATTTTTCTTTGTGGAAAACTGGAAAATTTGAACAAATAGGGAAAGCTTTTGTCAACAAAACAGTCTTAAATGCAGACTAATTTAAATACTTAATTGATAACTTACATAGGGTAAACAGCCATATTGTTGCCCCTCCCCCAATGATTGGCATTTGGAGTTTGAAAAACGTATAAAGCTTGTATTTTGAAATCTTTCTGATACTGTTTGTTTATATTTATTAATTTCTGCGTTATTTGGCGCATCATTTCTTTTTGCTTTTAAATGTTGGCAGCGGTGAAAAATAGCTTGTCAAAATTCAATCAGAAGTTCACGCTTTTTTTTAAGTGAAATCCATAAGGTGGTGATACATGTATATTTATAGTTTTTTTTAAATATAGGGAAAAATTGTGTTGATGTATCCATCTAAACTGTTAATCTGACAAAAAGCATTCCTTAGAAGAAGTTATAGAGAACTAAATTTTCTTAAAGAAACTAACTCTTTAAGTTGGGTTTTTGAACGCACAAGACCAAAATCACGTCATTTGGAAAATAGAAAGTCTTAAAATCGAAAAATAAGTTCACATATGAGGTAATTATCAATCAAGGGGTTGTTGTGTGCGTGAGCAGGAACCTGAGCCATTTCTTCAGAAACTTGGTTAGTATGATTGAGTAGATAACGTAGTAAAAGTCCTAATATCTAGAATCCTTTTTTTGGGATTCACGCGTATACATATATATCTCGGAAGCTGTAAGTTTAAGGAATTGCTTACGCGTACTTACGCGACTTTATTATATTTTCATAAGAAAAATTAAATTTGTATTTTCTCGAAACATACTTATACCTTAAAATAGATAGAAATGTATAGAAACCCAAATTAAATAATATTTAAATTGAAAGATATATCTGCCGTATTTTTTTCACAATAAAAAGAAATGTAAAAAAAGTATTATTGGTTTAATTTAAGTAATTGTTCGTTCATAACACAGTTTAATTGAGCCGAATTCACTTAAACACAAGGGGAATATTTGACGTCAACATAAAAACAATCGAAAATAAATACAAATGTAATGAATCCAACAAAACACACGTCACACTGGTTTTTGGCAGCTGAACCTTCCAAAAGAAAAAGAAAAAATCTGTTTCACAGAATAGAATAGTAAAAAATCGGTTGATTTTTATTAAGTTCGTTAAATATTAGTGTTATATAAAACACATTTCAACAAAACACAAACGAAAAATTCGATAATAGGCGAACAAACATAAATAAATGCAAATGAAAGTAATGCAACAATAAAAACAAACACATTACGCCAACTGTCTCTCTCACTCCTTGATAAGCATAGAAAATTATCCACTAGCTAAAATTTTAGCCTGCTCCAGAGCAGGCTAAATTTTTGAAGTTTATATTCACCACACTAGTGTCATAATTTTAGCCAATGGATAAAATTTTAACGCTGTTCGCACACGGCCTTAGATTTGATTTTTATTTTCAAATTCTTAAAAAAAATATTATGTGTATTTTGATAACAACAAAAAAAATCTTAAACAACCAATTTGTTTGAGAATATGATAACAATAAATAAAACAATAGTGCCAAATTGAAATTCTTATGTTATAAAAAATCATTAGTTCTGAAAAATTTAGTGGTACTTTTTTTTTTCAAGGTAAAGATTTTTTTTTTAAATTTGAAAAAAAAAAAAAAATACAAAATAAAATCGCCCGTTGTTTTTATTCTCAGAAAATTTTGTTTGACACAATAATATACATAGATTAAAAATGTTTTGTAGAATTTGATAGAAAAAAGTTAATATGTTCGGAGTACCATGGAACTTCGAAATGTAAGTTTTAAACTGATTATAAAGGTTTCCTCTTTAATTAAATGTTTGTTTTTTTATTGAAATAAATAGGACTAATTTACACATGGATGGGAAAATAATTGTCCCTGTAGTCGAAAATAATCTCGGAGAAAAAACAACCTTAAAATTCCTAGGATAGACAAATACAACGACTGAAGCAATCAATGGATATTATTCGAAATAAATAACATTATCGAAGAAAGAAAACATCGTTTGGTTCTTAAAATATGACTATTTAGTATCTACACCGAAAAAAAACGAAAAACGTTGGTAAAATCAATCATAAACCTCTAGTTTGTTTTTAATTTGATCCAGTTGGAATTTTCAATTTTTTTGTTTAAATGATACAATTTTAGTTGTTCAAAGAAAAAAACGCCATTGTTAATGTTTTGCTTAAGCTATTATTAAAAAAATAGTAACATGAGCATAAAAATTCTTCGCCACCAACGTTTGTGATGCTGAACTAGTACGAAATTGAGCACGATAGTTGTTGAACAACAACGCTTGTGATATAAGAAATATGAGAATCGTCTTTTGAAACAAATTAACTATACGATACATTTGTTGCTTTGAATATGAAACGTTGTTTGTTTTAAATACTATTTAGATTAAATATATTTAACTAAATATTTAGTTGAATTGTAAACCAAACACGTTTGATGTTAATATAAAATCAATTGCTTGAAAACTAGAACATATTCAAATCAACTTCAAACATTTTTAATTCAAAAATAGTTATGATACTTATAAAAAAAATTGTTTCACAGCTGCATTGTTGGTTAGAAAATGTGATCTTGTTTATTTTCATCACGAAACTTGCTTAGATTCACAAATTATTGCTGAATTGTTAACTAACAATAAAATATGTTTTAGTTAACCAACCAAGCTTTTTTCTTTCGGTGTACACTGTTACAATAGACGTTTTTCTTTTTTCGTTCAAAGCAGATCCTGAGTTGTCAAACATAAAGTTGTGTTTCTTTTTTCGCTCAGAGCGTTCAGATCATGACATTTGTATTTCATTTTTCGTTCAAAGATTTTTCAGATCATGTTTAGAGCGCGCTCTATTAACTCAGGATAAATTCACTGATCATTCTGAGTGAAATGCTGAACAATTATCAAAACAATAGAAATGGCGGATGAAGCCAGCCATTTTTGTGCTCGAGATAGTTTTTATTTAATAAAATACAAGCGAAATATGTTATTTATTATTAATCAAATTAATTTCAAGGTAAATGTAAAAGAATAAATTAATAACTTTCAACTTAGATTTTGACGTTGTGTGTGAAAGAGTCAGAACGAATATCAATTTATGACAGCTGAGTGCTCGAATGTGTTTCAAAAATAAATCTGAACGCTCAGACGTCAGACCATGTTCCGTTCAGAGAACGCTCAGAGCATGCTCTGTACGATCGGAATCTGTTCAGAGCTCTGTTCTGAACGAAAAAAGAAAAACGCCTAATAAATCAATTAATTGTTTGGTCTAAAAAAAAATGGTAGGAAAGGAAATAAGAATGATAAAAAAATGATGACGTTTCGTCATCATCATCAATCGCACTCAGAAACAATTCCATAATAAAGCATTATTGGGAGGAGGAAGGGGGTAAGTTAGGTTTGCAATTGCAGTGATATCAACTCATATATTTCACTTAGACACATTTTTCGATTTTTCGTTTCAATTAACTTGTTTATGACAAAAATGAGAGGAATACATCAGAAACAAGCACCGTGAAGTTACGTGGACCAGATAGAAATTCAAGTTTTCGTGTGGCATCTTCGTTTTTGAAAAAAAAAGAAAACATCAAAAAATTCACTTACCCCCTTCTTCTACCCAAAGCTTATTATTGTTTTTAGCCATAAATACAATTGTTTATGCTTTGCTTGCTCAGATATATGTACATTACATGAAACAAGCATACATAAAACACAAAATTATACATCAAAGTGTTTGAGCTGGTGGCATAACTTATTTTTCTACGATTAATATATAAAATATTAGTTAACGTTCCTTACAGAAATCAATTTTTGTTAGTAAATTTCTCAACAACATATACTTAGAATTTGTTTTTATTTATTATATCCCTTTATAACGGTACCTACATTTCAAGTATAAAATTGCTTCGCAACCACTCTGTGCAATTATTTCTATTCTTATCATAAGTTGTTACTATTTTCTACTTCATATACACACACCCCCAATTAACCCCTAAAAGTGCACTTTAACGTCAATTACCTTTCAAATAACTGAACTCAACTAACAAGCTGACTACATTTCTTCCTATAGGTAAAAAAAAAGTTCTCGGAAAATTTAATTCCAGAAGCAGAAAACGAGTGGAACTATTAATAGAGTTTTACCGGCTACCAACGATCCCAAACCATCCCCAAACGACAACGTCAACCAGAAGCCTAATAGAGACGCCGAAAGAGAAAGAGAGAGAGAAAGAGGAGAACGAAACTTAAATTAAAAAAAAAAAAAAAAAAAAAATACAATTGGTTACGTATACGCCCTAGTGAATGACAGAATTCATTCAATATGGAAGCTATATATACAAATATTCAAACCAAAAACTCTTGTCTGCTGAACACAAGCCTTAGAATACATGTGAAAAACATTTGTGTGTATACATAAACTTAGTATCGATCGAATTGTGTGCAAATAAATACACAGAACCGGGAAACCGATATATAAAAATCGAGCAGCAGACCAAAAAGGATAAAGCAAGGATTAAAATGAGAAAAAACACTAAGAAAAAATCGAAATAAATCCCCGTTTTCCATGTCACTTCACCTACCAATCCTATACCATTTTACCATGCCTCATGTTTGTGTGGAAACTAACCTGTTGTTGTTTTGTAAGGATATTGCTAGGTGTACGTGTGAGAATAACAACTGTGTCGATACAGTTTTCATTCTTAAAAAAGGACACAACATTTTTTTGTGAGTGTTTGTGGGGTTTATTTTCGATCCGATAAAATATACCAAAAATATATATTGCAAATATTTTCAACAGCAACTTGCACTTGGATGCAAAGGACGAAAAAGGATAGCACGGGTGATGTTTGTCTTATTGGGTTGTCCTGATGAAGTTCTTGATTGTAGAGGAGAAGAGAGAAGAGGTTGGAGATGGTTGTGTCATTTAATAATTTCCAAGAAGAATTCCAGAATTTTACGCAAATGCTTACAAGTGAAGAGCCATAAGGACATATCTATGTCAAGCATTGCTTCTTGTCGGTTTGGCGACGTCCGTGTCGGTCGTTGTTGGCGGCAGCAACGAATACGTTGAAGGCGACAACGAGTTATGTGCCATGCACTCTTCGATGAAATTTAGGTTGATGGGCCTTGCAATGTGTTGTTAGCCGGAAATATTCGTTGTCTGAGCTTCTCACAAGAGGAGGGCAAGTATAAAAGCTAAAACTACTGAAAAAGAGATTTATAGCCACGATGTTCTAATTTAAGGATTTCCAATGGAAAAAAGAAGCACAAGAGGAGGATTTTTTCTCGTTTTCAATGGACAGGACATTTGAGTGGGTATAAAGTAGATGTATGCTTCTGTTAAGGAAATATACCTATGCATATAAGTATATCTGTGTAGAGTGTAGTATAGTTTGCTTCAAGTACGAATATGGCTGACTGGATGGCTAGATTTTAGCAACTGTTTCTGCTATTGCTGCAGCCTAAGTGGGTCGTTTGATGACGATTACGACAACAATACTGCTGATGAGAACGATGATTTAGATAATGATGATTCCTTTTGCCAATCTCAAGTTTATACATAGGTATACCTACATTACATTCTTGAGCGTGGGATTTAGCCTTTTAAATGGTTTTGTAATAACTCAATTTTAATGGGATATATTTTTTTGTATATAAAGGTTTCTTTATCGTTCTTAATTTTATGGGTGATTTATATAATTGCATGTCCTAATATATCCTCTATATTGACCTCTTAAATTACTGCAGTGAGACGTTTGTTGGGACATGAATGAAAATTTAAAATGAGAGGGAAAGTTTACTATCAAGGATACCATTGAGTAAAACAAGGACGACGGCGTCAATTTGATATGTATTGAAATGACAATAATCGAAATAAATTGATTATTTTTATAACTTTTTTTTTTATTAAATTAATAAAAGTACAACAAGGTATCCAGGAAATGGATACATAGAAACGTGAAATTGGAAAACTGTTTCAAGCATCAAGCATATGAAAGAAAAATTATTGAATTTTTGTTTTAAATTTTGTTTACGTTTTTTTGGTAAAATTACTTATTAAAATTAATTATTAAAAAACTCTTGAATTTTTTCAAAGGATCGAATCAAAGTTTCGTAAAAGATTTATCATATTAATAGGAAATTTTCAACAAATTGATTAATTTCTTTATATAGACATTCTTATTAAATTAATTATTTTATTTTTAATAGAAGGAAGCTGTTGGTATTTTGTAATTTGCTTCAATATATGTGCATATTTAAAATTGAAAAAAAAAACAACTATATTTTTTAGGATTTTTTTTTGTGAATTAGTTGTGCATTAATTTAAAAATTTTGACACAATGATGCTTTCGAAAGCGAATTGTTCCAAATATTAACATTTGGTATGCTGGCGCTTATAGTAAAGCGTTATAGGGTCAAACAAGTCTGTGAAATTATGCCAAATAAAATTTGGCCCCATGACTGTTAAAGCCACATCCATCCAAATAAGACTAACAAGAGTACTTTTTGTTAGTTATTGATGGAAAATAAGTCATTCATGATTTATTTTCCAACAATAACTAACAAAGTCATCCATGACTTATTTTCCAACAATAACTAACAAAATGCACACAAAATTAAAGATACAAAATATAGAGTGTGTCTATTCCAGCAATGGTAAAATCTAAAATATGCTAGGCTGAACTAAAGACCAAACAAAAACCACTGACAAATCTGGCATATACCAAATTCAATGTGGAGATTGCGACGCTGCTTATATCGGACAGAAAAAACGGAGCATTGGTGTAAGATTTGCTGAACGCTCAAACCACATAAGGTTCAATAGACCTGAAAAGTGGTCCGTCGCTTCACACGTCCTTACTCATTGGAGGATGTAAAACTGATTAAACCGGTATGTTACCAATACTTCCAACCTCTCCCTCTTTGATATGAGCTACAAATTCTAGTCTATCAAATTAAAGAAATTGGAGGCGAAACAAAACAGCATACTTAAAGGCGCTTAGAAAAATGTCGAAGCTCCAAATGCGTTTGAAAATCAAACAAACATAACATCTCAACCTGTGCCGTCAGTGGTCATAAGCGGTGGAATGCGTAGTGCATACGACTTCGAAGACTGAGTAGATCTGAATGCGTGGGTTCGAATCTCATGATGTGCATGTGAAAAAAGTTTTTCATAATAACATTGGATTAAAGTTCGACACCACTAAAGGAGACTGATGAAAGGAATAGGCACCCCTTGAAATAGCTATATCTCCAGCCAAAGATGGAAAAACGAATACTAAAATTCGTAAAAACGAGTAAATATACAAAATAACAGTATTTTACTACACACATATGAGAGCATACACAGCCCTTATATCAAAACACACATTTTTACAATGTTTGTCTGTCTGTTTGTTCTGGCTAATCTCGAGAACGGCTAGACCGATTTTGACGAGACTTTCACTGACCGATAGGTATAGTCGATTTTTTTGCATTTTCTTAAATATAAACCGATCAGAATCTATAGGACCGATTTTGACGGGACCTTCAGTACCAGATGGCTGATAATATAGGAAGAAACTTATGATGCAAATTATCCCCTAGGTGGCGCTATGGAAAATTTTATTTTTCAACTGACGAACGCGACGACGGGAAACGGATGTACCGATTTTGAAGGGGCTTTAATTGGTGGATAGCTGATGTTCTACGAAATGACTAAGGCTATTTTAAATAACCGAATAGATGGGGCTGGGGTCGCTTTTGCGAAAACTCTTATATTATGAGTTTGAAAGCTTTTAGCAAAATGTTGAACCAATAGGTTTATAATAACTCTTTTAAAAACAATGTTTTATCCTTTATTATTTCTGCGGTATAATAAAAAGTGCTGCGTTTTAAGTTTTTTGTTTTATATCTGAACAGAACAGCAGCGATAGTGGTTGAAAATATTAAATAGGACCATATTTTCTAAACCACTGAACTGATCTGGATGATTGATATAATTCCAGACACATATTTAAACCGAGCTACTTTCTGCATAGTCAGTTTTTTATTTGGCTCAAAATCAAAAACAATTCATAGGATTTACAAAATGTAGGTATACGTTGAAAATGCTAAATGGGACCATACCTTCTAAGCTACTAAACAGAATTGGATGGTTGCTACCATTCCAGAATCAGCTAAGAACTTTCCTATATGCTGCGTTCTTTTTTTCGTTTTTTCCAAAACAAATTTTTACAATTCCCCGTACCAAGAAATAGAAAGGGAAATTTTTCAATTCTTGTAGGGAAATTTAAAAAAAATATATTAGTGTTAAAAATCCCATTTAATCCAGTTCGCACACCAAAAAGTTAAACATTTATTCACCTCAACTCAAACGTCAAAAATTAGCCAGAGGATAAAAGTTTAACGGTGTTCGCACACGGCCTTAAATACTTATTCGGTGATTAGCAAGAGGTGTTCAGAGCAAAGTCTTTCTTATAGTTCTTTCATTTCCGAAACAAAGCTTTAACTTGGGTGCGTGATGTTGATAAACATATTGTTGTATTTCCCGTTGCAGTCTTCTCACAGACTTTAATTTATTTGCTGGAAGTGACGGTTATTGATTCCATTAAATTAAGTTGTATGGACCTCCCATTCATCCAATAACAAACTTTGAGGAAAGGTTAATTTATATAACAAATTTAAATTGTCCTTAGACCTTTGTTAGTTAGTTAGTTAAAAAAAAAACAATCACCGGTTTCAAGTCTGTTTTAATAATAAGTTTTCTATTTAATTTTTAAGTAGCCGGAAATTCATTAACTTAAATAAAATGTACATAATCAGTTGCAAAGTTTCTCATTTACCAACAGAGAAGATATAGTTTCAATATCCAATTTGAAGAATACGGATGGTTTCCCATTCAACGAAGGAAAGCTATAAAAAAATATATTAATTTTGCAAAGTAAATCTCCGCCAAGAGCATCTTTCGACTTCCATCAACTTAGAAAAGAACACAACCAACAAGGACGAAAACGACTTCGAATTCGAGTTCGAATTCAAAAGCACAAGCAAAGAAACTAAAATAAAAAAATGTAAGGAGTTATCCTTTAAGATGGTGCCAGTAGTAGTCGCATAACAAAGAAAAATAAAGTGCACGATTAGGTCGCACAAACTTGCTTTTGTCGCAAACTATTGGACTACAAAAACTTTTATCTATTAAATTTTGAAGATTGGCGAAAAATATTAAAAAATGGCCTAAGCTTGAGATCCAATTGTATGGTAGTTATCAACAAACGGTTGTTTAGCCAACAACTGAAGATGCCATATTGTATTAAATGTCTATCTTAAATTCCATTCCGAATTTAAAAGAAGTTGTTTCAGCCGTAATAAAGTTATGGCCAAATTTGTGTAATCCGTTAACACCAAATCTCCCGTTATTTGCATTTTTATCCAAAAACCTAAAATGCAGTTATATTAAAAGCTTTCCAAATATAATGTTCACAACATTTTATCAAAATCATTAGAGATGTTTTCGAAAACTAAAAGTAACACAAAAATTCAAATTTCTCCTCTGGGGAATCACCAAAAAGTACTACGAAGTTTGAAGAAAATCCGTCTACCCGTTTAAACTGTAGGTTATGGTGAATTGGTGAACAAACAACAGCACATCCGCAAATATGCACGCACATCGGTAAAGACAGACCGACGCACGGACGCATAACAACACCTATTTGAGCTTCTCTTCTCTATCATCGTAATGCTCGGTTTGATTAAAACCGGTTTTTTTTTTACACGAAACCAATACTTGCCCTATTGAGCAAGTAAAAAAAAAAGAAACATTAAAAAACCAACACCAAAATGAAAAAACAACAGAACTGTATTAAAATAAAAATAAAAATGGGAAGATGAGAGTATAAAGGATATTGAAGCTAAGAACGATGGAAAAGGGGTGAGTGGGTACGCATCGAGTTCGGGTGTCCTCCCTGAGAGAGGGATATTTCTAAAAATAGAAATCCCCAAGAAATCCTTAGTTGAGGTGTGGTGTTGGTTTTGTGCTTTCAAGGACATGTCGGTTGGTTTTTATTCTTTGACTTTGTTCGTTCGTTCATTCTTTCTTTTTGCTTTCTCCTAATAACATACTTTGCACGTCCTCACAATGTGAAGTTGTGTTTTGTAGGCACGTGTCCTGTTTGTTGTTTTTTTCAGAAAAATATTTTTTCTCTTCTTTTCAGTAGCTCTGTGGGTGTGTGCTTATGTGTGGGTTGATTTTCCTGTTGAACACGCAAACGCACTTTACGCACAAAATAAAATGACGACATGCGAGAAAATTTACAAAAGATTCACTTTGAACGAAAAAAAAAAAAAAATTTGGTTGTAACTTTTTGAGGTTGACTAATATTCTGTTATCCTTCTTTTGTCGTATTCCAGTAACATGGGAACATTACACATGCATTTACCTATGTTTAAAGTCAAAGTAAAGAAATCAACTACTTTTTGTTTTGACAGTTGTTGGCATCTTTGATGTGGCAATTTTGGACCAATGGAAGATTCAATTAAGTTCACTTGTTCAATTTAGCCATAAAATTGAAGCAATTTGACAATGACAATAATAATCCTCATGGTATATCGATGTTAATTAAAGACGGCAATCAAAGTTTTTATTATTTTCAGACCTGGTTTACTATCTGTGCATAATTTTACCTTATTTTGTATAAGGACGAACTTAATAATAAATAGTCCTGAAAAATAATATTTCTCTTTGTTTGAGTTTTTTAAGTGCAGCAGCAAGGATATTAATTAGAAATTAAATTAAAAAAAATCCTGTAGGCGTTTATTTAAGAGAATAAACAAAATGGATGGTAGAGAATAGAGTCCCATTTTAATATAGAATTTTACCTTAAATAGGTATACCTACTGTGATGAAATAGAGAGAAGAAAACGCACAACGAATGGAGAGTAGTTGTTTTATGTGGCTATAGAGAATGAATTAAAAAATGTAAATTTACTTTTGAAAATTATTTGGTTTCATTTTTGAATTATTCTTGTTTGGTTTAGCAGTTGAATAAAAATAATTTCATAAAAAAGTTAGGTACGTATTTGGGGGCATTTTGCCCCCTTGCAACTTGCCTAAACCTACGATAGCATTTGGGGTGGGTGCAAGTTTGGGCATAGGCAGAATTGTTTGTTCAAAAACTTTAAATGTAACCAAGCTTGACCCACTCAAAATCCTATCGTTGGGATGTTGCTTGCCCCCATGCAACTCTTCTGGCAGGCACACTATAGGATTTAAGGCTGGTGCGAATTTTTTAATTAAAGTTTTTAAATTAAACACTTTGCATACACCCAAACTTGCACCCACCCCAAATCCTATAGTCAGGGGGCAGTATGCCCCCCCATACAGAGCTTACTTTCTATTATAAAATGATTTGGCTCTATTTCGTTGATCATAACGAATTAAACCCAAATTTCGATTTTGAAGACGAAATAAAACCAAAACTAAAATTTGGTCTTATTTAGTTTGGGGTTATTTCACGTCACAACAAAACTTATAAAATTTTTGGTCGTTTAAGGAATCTTGTTTAATCTGTCACGGAAAACATGTAAAATCAACTTTTACCAAAAAGAAATAAGACAATTGAAAATATAGAGATTTTTCAGAGGTTTTTTAATCTATATTGATATCATTAGCAATGGTAGTTACGTGCTCTGTGGTAGTTTAAAATACATAAACCGCTAAATAAACAGGTATATGCTCATTAACCACAGAGCAGCACACAAACAAAATTTTAAAGCTCTAACTCAATTAAGAAAGAAATTATAATAAAAATACAGGTAGGGGGCAATGCAGTCGGTCAATTTTTACATCACAATATCAGTGGCCTTAGAGTTATACGTGAAAAAAATTTCAAGGCTCTACATCAATTAGCAACAAAAAAAATGCATGTAAGGGGCGCTCTATAGTTGGTCAATTTTCATACTGAATGCTCTTTAACCAGATAACAGCACACAAACGAATTTTGAAAGCTGTAGCTCAATTAGGAGAGAAGTCAATTAGGAGAGAAGTTATAATAAAAATACAGGTAGGGGGCGATGCAGGCGGTCAATCCCAACTAACAATTTTACTTGTGTAAGGTCCAATTTGAAAAAATTAGTAAGCTATTATTTCTTTAGTGTTATCATAAGGCTTATTTAAAGATGTCAACTGTTATTTGTTGAATTTTTTAAATAATAGCTTCCTTAAAGCATTTGGCAGAAAATACTCGCAAGCCTTACGGAGGGACGATACAATCGCTTTTCATAAGGTCGCTGTAAGGTTTGTCAAAGTTAGTCAGACAAAATCTAAATGTAAAGGCTTGTATAAAGCTTTATACTCGAAATCAATGACAAGGCTTTTTAACCGAAGCAATTCAAACAGTCAAAATATTTTCTTCCAAATTAAAAACGTGTAATTTAGAATTTTATTTATTCAAGTCCATCATTATTTTATAAAATGTAACTATTAATTTTATGCAATAATAATTTTTAAAACGTTTTATTTTAAGATAATATTGATACGTTGAATTTATTATATATAAATGAACGATAACCCATATGACTTGTATACTCAATGTATAGAGTTATCACAAGACTTCTTTAAGGTTGCTAAACATTTAATGCGGCTATATGCAATCGTTGTTACATTCCCCGCGCCAGATAACGACTGGGGTGCGTTGGGTCGCAAGTTCGATCCCTGGTTGAGGCAAGTAAGTTTTTTCAATAATAATTAAATTAAATATCTAGTTTTCAGAAAATGCATTGAAGAAACTGAGCACTTGAACGAAGAAAATATGGTCTCAGAAAAAATTTATCGAAATAAAAGATAAAGAAAAAAATAAAAGAAAAAAGGCGTTAAAAAATTAATTTAAATTTTATTTGAATTTTTTTATTTCGGAAGGATTTCCGTAATGACTTCTGTAAGTCCTTAGCGAAACACTAAAAAGAAACTATTGCTTTCTTAAGAAAGTCTAGACAACTATTTAGCGAAACAAAAAGCCTTTCGTAGCAAAGTATTGTTTCCATTGCAAAGCCTTCACCAGGCCTTATCCAAACTGTTTATGAAGAGTTAAACTTCTCTTATGTGCGCCAAATAGGTTTCTATAAAATTGATTACAGTTAAAATAGAAAAAAGAAAATAGCTTCTATTGGCCTTTATGAAAATTAAATTGTTACTTAGGATTTTTACATCGCAATCAGTGTTACCGCGGGTTTAATTTTGAATGAGTCCCAGAGGCTGAAAAAATGATTCGTTTTAAAAATAAATGAGGCCTTTTAAAAATTCTCGCAGTTATGATGATTATCATTCTTAATCTTTTGTTATGTTATGACCCTTGAAAATTTTGTTTTTTCCAACTGTAAAATTGTGAACACGTGTTTAATATGAGTCCATTTTGACTCAATTGAGTCCATGTGGTAACACCAATCGCATTATCAGTTCAGTTGTTCAGTAGCCGTAGACTTGTGTACGTACCAAATTTCAAGAAAATTTAAAAACAATGCATATAAGGGGCGCTGCAGTCGGTTATTTTTTATACCGAATACTCAGTAATCAGAAAGGAACATACAAAAATTTTAAAGCTCTAACTCAATTAGGAACGAAGTTGCTGTTACTATCTACTTTCAAATTTCAACGAATTTCTCGGATTTTTAGCGCATTTTGTTTCTCTAAAAATTTCGTTTATTTTGCTGGGCTATGCTAACGACATAGTCAAAAACACAAACTTTTGACAATCAAACCAGACTTTTTTTATAAGAGTTTTGTTTGTGTAAAGGAAAAATTGATTTGTTTTGTTTTTAAAGTCATTAATTATTGTAACTTCATTAATTATATTTTAAATGGAGTTCATAGACTTTATGCATTTAAATTCTTGGTTTATCGGCGCTAAACCAGCTAACTGAGAGGAATCGCCACTGATTGATATCCTAGCCATATTTGAATAAAGTTCGAAACTTAAAGGATTCCCAGATGGAAAATATACCTATTTTGTTTAATGTCTTGGTTGACATATACATATATAATTTCGTACTAACGATTGCATAATAAAATATTATTCAGTTATAGGTATGTAATTTTAATTAGTTTTATATTTGAAATTCAAATACAAAAGCTATAACATCATCTGCCTCAGGACCAGATAAGGAATTTTAATTTTGAATTCCAATACGAACAGATCTTTCAACTGAAATTTATAGAAAAATTCCTGAGGATATGTTTCAATTGGGAACTATTTGATTTGTTTCCTGTTTTATAAAAAAGGTATTCAAGTAATATACAAAGCAATGCGCTTTTCATTCAGTTGTATCAAGGTGTAGAATTGGAAATGCTGTTTCCAGTTTTTGGTGTAATTTTCCGATTGGGAGAGTTTTTGGTTTTGGTTTTTTTTTTTGAAATGCAAAGGATTCTATTTCGATTGGTTTTCTTTTGTCTGACTTATTTGTTTGCTTGGTTTGTACACATTCATTCAGTTCAAACCAAACACAAACAATCGAAAACGGCATTAGGTATCAGCGATATAAATTTTGTAGGAAAAAGAAATTAAGTTTTCGATTTTAATAAGCAAAGGTTTTTTTTTGTTAATAATATTTTAATAATGAGTCTGTAATTTAATTTAATTAATACAACAGGTGTTGCACGACACTAGTAAGAAGGAGTAGAAAGATAGGAAAGAATTGTAGATTTTTGGTTTGATTGAAAAGATGCTGGACATTACAGCAGGATTGACACCAGCAAAACAAAAATTATGAACAATTATTACATAGATCCTTCAAGTTACAATTAGCTTGAGTTTCAGTTCTATATGTCTTATATAAGTCATCAGTACCTATGTAAATCAACAAGAAATAAACATACGTATAGTTCTAAGTACAAATTGTTTGTCCAATAAGTAACCATATTATTTAATGTACCTATGTCCTATATCGAAAAATTGAAGGTTTTCAACCAATTTAAAAATAATATTATCTTCTTCTTCTTCTTTTCCGACGATATTATGATCTCGAGTGGGATCACCACTTTCCCACTTCACCGCTTCTCTAATGATCTGCTTGTGGGGTTCGTCGGGTTGACCTCAGAAAGTGTCGTCAAGCTTCCCGGTTATGGATTGTTCCATGTCTGAGGCCAACTGAATGCTGGTGTCGTTGTATTTGTTTTCTCCAGGAGTTCTTGGGCCTGCCTCTCTTCCGCGATTGTACTGGAACATTGTATGATAATGCTTTTTGGACGGGGTTCTCAGCGTTTCTCGTAAGTACATGACAGTACCAGCTGAATTTGTCGTGCTGCATTTTTTGAACGATGGTTTCTTTGACGTGGAGGCTTTTTCGGATCTTTCTACTCCATATTCGGTCAAGCTTTGTCACTCCTGCAGTCATGCGAAGCATCTTCATCTCAGTTGCCGTCATTTTGCTTTCATACCAATGGTACATAGTCCAACATTGTGAGCCGTATGTAAGCGCTGGACGGACCTCTGCAGTGTAGAGCTTTCCTTTCAGCTTAGGGGGTATTTTTCGGTCACAGAAGATGGCAGAGTTCTCACGCCACTTCATCCACCCTACGCTTACGCGATGGTTGACGTCGTCATCACAAGTTCCTTTCTTATTGATCATAGATCCAAGGTATTTGAACTTTTCGCACTTAGGAAGCACAGTTCCGTTCAAATAAATATCCGAAATAGGCCTGAGTAGATCAGAAAATGGGCAGCAAAGGTATTCGGTCTTTTTGGCGCTTATGCGATACCCATTTCCAGAACGTCCACCCATACGTCCAGTGCTCGTTGCAAGGATGAAGGATGAAGGATCTTGACTTATGATGACTCCATCGTCAGCAAAGAATAACTGAGTCACTTTCGGGTCCCTCACCTTGTCTTCAAGTAGATAATCAAGCACTGTTATAAAGAGCAATGGGCTCAAGACGCTTCCTTGGTGTACACCAACTTCGATTGGGAAATTTTCGGTGACTCCTGCAGTGCATCGAACCTTTGTTTTGACTTGCTCGTACATATCCATGATCATCTGCACGTAGATTTCTGGAACTCTTCGTTGTCTTATGGCCACCCATATCAGATCCCGTGGTTGTCGATCGAACGCCTTTTCAAAATCAACGAACACAGCATGCAAATCGTTCGAGGAATCGCGATGTTTTTCCATTCTGATTCTGGATTTTTCCATTCTGATTCTGGATTTTTCCATTCTGACTCTGGATTGCATCTGTGGTTGATTTGCCCGAGACAAACCCGCATTTTATAATAAAACAAAATATTTAACCATTTCATGTTGTTGATTAATAAATTCTATTAACTTCAATTGACTTTACATTACTCTCCTTCATGGATGTTCACTGTTTAGTCTTTTGTTATATATCTTTTTTTAACACTATCGCATCTTATTGATAGTCAGTTTAGAGCCAGCATCAGTTCACGAATGTAAATTGGTCAAAATAATTCTCATTACTTAGTTGTTGTTTGTTAGCAAAGGCTCTTAGCATCAAAATCAAAAAGTTTAAGCCTTATTCGCAAACAAATGGCGTATTACAGTGCTGGATTGTTTGTTGCTTCTTTGCAGGAAAGTTATGAACTAATGAACCACAATATCAGACAAATGTAGACATCATTTTTTTCGTCCTTCAAACAAAATTAACCCCTTAAACTTGTCCCAACCGTACACCCGTCACTTAATCTCCTGATTTCTAAATGGTTTTTCGACCTTAAAAACGTATGTCACTGCCTAACACCAGAAAACCTTCAAGCTAATGACCGAAAACCATCATCAACATACATTGAAACCAAAATGATTTTCATGGTATTAAAAGGACGTTTAAATTTTTGCTCAAAATACCACATTTTACTAGGCGGCGCGTGTGGTGGCGGCAGTGTGGCGCTACGTATAGCAAGGAAGCATTTGTCGGTCATTCATCAATCTGTCTACGAGTATTTTCCTGATGAATTTCATCAATTTGCCAACCCAAGTGTAAAAACAAAACAAACATTGTTTGTACAAGAGTTCAAAAACCACTCAATTCAACTTTTCAAAACAAAACGTAAGTTTTCTAGTTGTTGTTGCAAGGATTCCAGGATACCATCAGCATAGAGTGTTATGGTTGGTGTTTATTTCTAGAGGGTTCTTTTGACTGAAAAATTGATAAATACTATGGTTTTGCACCTGAGCTTATAGCGATTAGAATGAATTTTTTGTATTGAGATGCGGAGCAAGGAATGTGGAATTTATCCTTTAGGACCTGTTTTTTTTTTATTTATTCCCAATATAAATGTGCATATAAACACCAGAAGCTCTTAGCTTTTCAGCAAATATACAATTTGTGATTTATTGCTTGATGCTTTATTAACAATTTATCCGCAGAAACAGAAGTTTAGAGAAGAGCAAAGCATTAGATGTAGGAGTATACACATGGAGTACACATAGAAGACTCTTCGGATAATTGGAAATCATGTTCTCGTGAATGGGAACTTATAGTGAAGATTTATTGCTCTTGCTTTATTCCAGAGCGTATAAAGTTCAGGAGTTCACAGAAGAAGCTATGTGTTGATGTCTTTGTGCAAATGTATTTGTACGCCTATTAAATTGAAAACCGAAAAAATAACGAAAAATATTTTGTATACTTAAGGGTAACCGGATTAAATGGAAGGAAAAGGATACGATCGAATCAGGTGAATCGTGAATGTAGTAGATACATTTTATTGGTGAATGGGCAAAAAATGAAACAAGTTTTTTTTTTTTTTAATTGTTCATGTCGTTTCGTCTAAGTCTATGGACATCATCAGATGAATAACAATTTTTATCTATTTTGCATTGATGAATATGATTACAATAAATTCTTCTAAAAGTTATAATTAATATAACAAAGAAATAAAATAAATAATGATGCAAATTCTATATACTAATATGAAAATTAATTTAAAAAGTTTATTTTTTATATTAAGAATAAATTAAAGCGTTTAGCGGCCTATAGTCCAAGAAAACATTGCGTTTCGCCCAATGCTAGCTTTGTGGGCTCGTCAGATGACGTCCAGCAAAAAGCACCTTGTCATCACGCAATTTAAAGATTTTTCTAGCTCAGCTTACATAACTTTTTTTGACAAAAAGCTAATGTGAACTTTACCATTTTCAACTGGGGGCGGTGTTTTTGTTTTGCCTCGTGGCAAATATAATTAATAAAAACTTACATTTATTACATTAATATTGCACTAACATAAATATATAAATTGCTCACAACAGAAAACATTGACAACTATACACAACAAAGTACAATTGTCAAGTAACAACAAAAGAAGACGCTACATTGCTGTTTGTTCTAAATAATGTTTTTTTTCTCTTGCATTCGATGCTAAAGCGTTTTCCGCCTTTTAGTTGAAAAATATAAAGAAAACACTTGTTTTTGTAACTTTTCCCCCTTGCGGTTTGAAAAATATCAAATTTTGTGACCACAGTACATACAAATGTGACCCTGGGTGTCGATTTTCATAATTTTTCTAAAAATTGCGTAACCCAGCGAGATAATTTTTGCTTACTATTCTATTTGCAGTACGGGTATAACCTACCCTTTCACCCGGTACCCGCTTGACGTTGAATAGAGGGACACCCTGTATATATATCTTTTTTTCTCCTCTTGAAATTCTTGTTAACCCATAACATTATCTATACCTAAAATATATTTAAAATTGTTTTTAATCTACAAATTTTTGTACAAGAAGGTGCACTCGACACTTGTCATATGACAACTGAGTGTATTTTTTTTTTTTTTTTTTTTTTTTTCTTCAAACTAAATATTCGAAAAACACTTTTTATTAATAATAACTTAAAAGTTATAAAATTTAAAAATCATAGATTTGTTGTTAATTTCAAGTTGATGTACCTACGTAACTTATTTGTAAGCAGGAAAAAAGTAAATAAATATGAATTTGAATTGAAATTGAAATTGAATTGTAAAAATTCTTCAAAGACAACAATATCAAAACAAAAGAATGATCATCGAAACTCTACATATCATTAACTCGGACAATACAATGAATCGACGAACGGACATGGAAGAAGTAAGCCCGCAATATAAACATCTGTTAGAGATGAGTGGACGGCGGAAAAGGCTTTAGCATCGAATGCAAGAGGAAAAAACATTCATGCCTATTACTGAATTCGAAAAATTTTACTCCCCGGGAGTCGGTTGGATCCGCAGTGGATCCGCATTCACATAAATTTCTATTATTGAATCCGATGAATGAGCTGCATTATCGATCCGCAAACTACTTTTCCATTTTTGGAGCTGCATTATAGTGGATGTCAAAAGTTGACATTGGGTGTGTTCAAGTACACACGAGAAAAGCAATCTAAGATACTTTAGTATCGTAAAATATCCAATATCGCAAATTCAACCTTTTTTAATGATTTTAACGACCAATCTTAATCCGTCAGTGTTTGAGCAATCACTGGACCGGTTTACAAGGTAAATATGCTGTTGAATAGAGGAAATGTCAAACTTGGTCATGGCAACTATATTTCTAGACAGATCAACACGGTTTGGCCAAAAAACGTCACCAAAGTTGTACTTCCAGAACTCTAAATAATATGGCAAAAAATAATTATTTTGACTAAAATAATTTTTGTATCTCAAAATAAGCCATTTTTAATAATTTAACCGACCAATTTTAATCCGTCTGTGCTTCAGCAATCACTGAACCGATTTTCAAGGTTAATTTGCTGTTGGATAGAGGAAATGTCAAACTAGGTCGTGGGGACTATATTTCTTTGAAGATGTCCACGGTTTGGCTAAAAAACGACATCGAAGCTGCACTTCCTAAAAAAACGCAGATGACGTTTTTGAAAACGGCCTTTGTCAATAAATTATTAGAAAAACTGCAAAAAAAAACTTTATGCGTTTCGGCGATCCAAACATTTTTATTTCTGTTTAAAAAAATTCAAATTTGTTAACTATCTGCTTAATCTTGAATTTTTTTTCATAAAAATCACTTTCATCCGCACCAATTTTACTGCGGATTTGCTTTTCCAACATTTGTATGGAGTGCGAATGTGGTGCGAATGCCTTTCGTTTTCAGTAGTACCAATTTTACGAACGTTACCGACATTTATTCCCGCGTATGGCTTGCGGTTCGCTAATAGCAAATCTACCGAAAGTTTGTAAGACTCCCTCCGCAACTCATTCGTCGGATTCCCTAATGGGGCTGATTGTTTAGAACAAACAGCAATGTAGCGTCTTCTTTTGTTGTTACTTGACAATTGTACTTTGTTGTGTTTAGTTCTCAATGTTTTCTGTTGTGAGCAAATTATATATTTATGTTAGTGCAATATTAATGTAATAAATGTAAGTTTCTATTAATTATAACATTTAGGAGAATTTATTGTGATCATATTCATCAATGCAAAACAGATAAAAATTGTATTCATCTGATGATGTCCATAGACATGGACAAAACGTCATGAACAAATAAAAAAAAAATTTTTGTTTAATTTTTTTACCTGAAGCCCATTCACCAATAAAATTCAACAACAAAACAGGTCACTCAATTCCACTGGATAATGTAGTAGATACGTATATGATTAAACCCAAACAAATGGTGTATATAGTGAATGTGTGTGCGAGATTGATACCAAAAAGAGGATTAAATTATTTTTTTCATTGTGTGTTTTCATAATAACTTTTCTTCTTCTTTCTTTATATTTGCTGGAGGGTAACCAAAACAAATGAGCCAGTTAGACGTGATTGAACCGGAAATAGGATTGATAAAAATTTTTTTTTCTTGTTTCTGAAAATTGGTTGGTAATATTTGTTTTTGAAGAATAAAGGTCAATTTTTTGTTTTGTTTTAACAAATGGTATAAGTTTAAGCATAAATCACTGACATATTCTTCAAGATATACATATAATCTTTCCTTTCATATGCTTCTCTATTATCGAAAACATATACATACAAACAAAAATTTAGGTTCTTCAAAGTGAGATAAGAGCAAGCTCGAATCCAGGATTTCGTCTTGGGGGAAGGAGGGGGGGGGGGAATTTTTGTGTAAATTAACCTACTTTTCGATAAAACAAACTTACATTTTAATTTGGTCTATGATGCCCATTTAATACTAGAGTCTTTTAGAAAAACGCTATGGCTGTATTAAAAAAGTAGTTAGGCGTAAATTCAAAAACAGACGAGTCAGAAGAATCGATCGGAGGAATTTTTATTTGTTCAAAAAATTTCAATTAATTCCTCCACTATTTTTCTGAGGTTTTTGAGGAGATAACAAAAATATACAACATATACATACATATGTATAAATAATGAGAAACTTGAAAAAAATCACCAATCTTGGACCAACTTCACTTTGCTTATGATTCTTGTGGAAGCATTCCGCCTGACACGTCTTTCACTAGTCCTCATTGTTCAAAAGAAGATAGTGAAATAAACTAAGTGGTTCAAAAATCAGTTTAGTCGTATTTGCTCCTTGGTCGCTCTTCCCCCCTTCCCCCTAATAATAAGAAATTGTTAATAATTGTGTATTTATCAATAAACTAGTGAACTTAATATGGCGTGTTTTTGACCGCGCGCATTCCGCTCTCTATCTCTAAAACGATTCAACGTATAAAACAAAATTTCAAACAAAATTTGTATGGGAATTTAATTATCTACAATATTGATCGTATATACAAATAATGAAAAACCCATAGGAAAGGAGATACCTTCAAAAAATTTACAAAAAATTCGATTTTTGTGACTTTTGACTTTACTAGTCGTGTACAGGTACACCCTACTATAAAACTTCAGTATAGTAAACAATTTGAATAAATATTATTTCACTTTAAATTGACCACACTAGTGTGGTGAATATAAACTTCTACTTAGCCAGTAGATAATTTTCTATGCTTATGAAGGAGTGAGAGAGACAGTCGGCGTAATGTGTTTGTTTTTAGTGTTGCATTGCTTTCATTTGCATTTATATCTGTTTGTTCGACTATTATCGAATTTTTGTTTGTGTTTTGGTGAAATGTGTTTTATATAACTCTAATATTTAACGAACTAATATTAATTAACCGATTTCTTACTATTCTATTCTGTGAAACAGATTTTTTATTTTTCTTTTCAGCTGCCAAAAACCAGTGTGACGTTTGTTTTGTTGGGTTCATTTCATTTGTATTTATTTTTGTTTGTTTTTATGTTGCGTCAAATACCCCCCTTGTGTTTTTGTGAATTCGGCTCAATTAAACTGTGTTATGAACGAACAATTACTTAAATTAACCGATAATACTTTTTTTACTTTTCTATTGTGAAACAAATTTGTTGTTTTTTTTTTTTTTTTTTTGAAGTTCAGCTGCCAAACCAGTGTTCTGTACCGTTTTAAAACTTCCCATAATTTTAATTATTTTACATAGTAGTTTTATTAATTTATTTAACAAAACACAATTTAGAATAGCCACAATTATGAAATTGAAAATCTTTAATAAATTGGTTTTTGAAATTTCAAATTTGCGTTTTTAATTTTTTTTTTTTAGGGAATTTTATAGAACAGCAAATAAAAAGAATTTAACCTACAAAAGGTCGGGTAGTTCAAAATTTTTGATATGTTGCATAGATGTTTGGTGATAAAAAAAAACAATTTCCACACCACACCCCTCAGCCCCCTTTGCTATCAGGAAAAAACTGCACAAAATCGGTTAATTTCGACTATAACTTCTATCTGGTACATTTTATCAAAAAAAAAAAACTAATTACTTAACGCAAAACAAATAGAGCCACTTCATTTGGATTTTGGATGAATCATAGATCTTACAAATAAACTTTCTATATCAAACTTGTAGAAAATTTTGTTTTCTACAAGTTTTGTTATTAGTTTTTTTTTCGATAAAATGTAAAAGAAAGAAATTATAGTCGAAATAAGCAAAAAAGTTTTACATCAGCCAAACATCCTATACAACATATCAAAAATTTAAACGCGCGCCGATTGTTTAAGTTTCAGAATTTTTTTTATAAATTGACAAAGTAATAAGAAAGGGAAATTTTTAATTCTTGTGGGGAAATTTAAAAAAAGCATGTGTTAAAAAATCTTATTTAATCTAGTTCGCACACCAAAAAGCTAAACATTTATTCACCTCAACTCAAACGTCAAAAATTAGCCAGAGGTTAAAATTTTAACACTTAGCAAAGTAAGATTTCAATTTTCTTTTTTAATTTTTTTAATTTTAATTTTAATTTGTTAAATTTAAACCGACTCATTGTGTGGTCAATTTAAAGTGTTTTCATATTATTTTCTAATAACCTAAGTATAGGTTTTGAAATAACAAGTTATTCGAGTTCATAGCTGGGTATCTCAAATTCAGAGATACTTACCTATAATTTGACTAAGATGACGGGACTAAAGTAAAAAAAAGTGAAACGAAGATGTTGATAAGAAATACGTTAGCAATTCTAGCTTTAATTTAAACTTAAGACGCGATAGATATATGAAGGGATAAAGCTAAGGGTTTAATGAAACAAAATATATTCACCCATAGGTATGGATTCGTTAATTCAGCTAACTCTAAAATATCAGTTTTTAACAATGCCAGAAATTCAACCCTATAGCCTTTTCACACCGCATCGAAAACCCGGTTTTTGATGAAAACTCAAAAACCTGTATCAAAAACACAAGTTTTCCCATACGATTTTGGCAAGTAGCAAGTTTTCGTAAGCAAATGGTTTTTGCAAAAACCTATCAAAAACCAGTTGAAATTGCAAAATGATCAAAACAAACACAGCTAGTGAAAAATTCAGTGCTCAATCGACTGTTAGAATAGGTTAGTGTTGTATTCTTTCATTTATGGGTGTCATTCTCAGCTGATGAAAACTGTCAACAGAAATTATTCAAATTACAAATCCAAATATTGTAGACCAATTTACAGCTGCGGTAAGTAGTAATATTATTATATTTATAAATATGTAAATGAATTTATTGAATTAATAACCATTTTTATTTATAGAAAATGACAAAACAAACGAAAGAAATTGTGGGGCATTGTAGATGAGGGCATTGTGTTTCAATTTTTAATTGATCAAATATGATGAAATTTGACAACTGATGTCAAAATAAGTGAAGTGTCAACAAAAACAGGTAAATTTTCAGTGTGAACGTATTTACGAGTTTTCATCGAAAACAGGGTTTTTGATGCGGTGTGAAAAGGCTAGTATAGTCTACATGAGGATGAGCGTGATTAGTATTTGGTGGTTCTACAGTGTAGGTTTCTGTTGAATAGTTGCTGTATATTTATGAGCATCATATATGTAGGTATCTCATTTCATAATTTAAATCTTTACCTGCTGAATACGTCATTCATAAGTCGGCTGCTTCGAAAAGCCACTATACACGCTCAAGTAAGCTTTTCATTCATAATTTCCAGTGTTCTGTTCCTTTTTTTTTTTATTCCCCTGCTCAGTTTAGTATGAAAACTTCGATGAAGAATCACGCACAACCCTAAGAATATTTGTAGCAAGCTCTGCTATTGTGCTATGCAGCAACACATATACTTATATATAATCACTTCATTTTATTAATGTTATTTCAGTTCAAAACGAAACTAATTTACCGTGGCAATTAAACCACTTAAACCATTACACCGCCCATTAAGGTTTGTGCATCCCTCGTCTATCTACCTTTTGCCACACTTGATCGTCGTCAATTGAATTTTTGCTTCCATATCATTTTTCCTATCCATCCATTCATTCATTCATGATGGATGGCCTTTCTTCATCAATTTTCACAAAACCTTTTTCATTATGGGATGGTACATCATGCATTTCTCAAAGAACACCCGTGTAAATCGCACCTGGCTGGGGATGCTCCTTCACTCTAATTTCAATTTTCAGCAAATGACTTCTAGAGAACAACGATGACATGAATGACGGGCCGACAAGACGACTATACCTCGTGTACTTGGCGCTCCTGCTTAACCTGCCAAATGAACAAACGACAACGAAAAGGGTTGTTTGTGATGGACGGATGGAGTTTATGCGGCTGAAAATGTGATGTGCATCCGTCACGATGTCGACTTACCACTTGAATAGAGGAAACCACATTTTATTTCTTCTTCTGGCACCCTATGATGGCGATGGGTTAGTTGCAGGGGGATGGAGTTGATGGTTCATCACCTCATATAGGCACATCATCGTGGAGAGGGTCACCGCGACGCGACACAAAAGCCAGACTGATGAAGGAGTTGAAAAGTTGTGATAGCTGCGGAACACATAGTCGAGCTTGAGAATTATACACGTTAGAGCTACATTTTGTGAATGACACTCGATTTATATGTTCGCCGGTGTTTTTGTGTGAATATATGCAGCAACCCCTTCATTTTGTTTCGCATCATACAGTGGGGTAGTTTGGTGCACTTCTACCGTTGTCGTCATCGTCGTTGGAGTCGTCGAAGCTGGAAGGTAGTCATCGCCAGGGCACTTGAATGGCCACTTGAGAACATCATCGCAATAAGTGGATGGTGCAAGGGTGAATTGCTACTGTCCCGTGTTTTTTTTTTTTTTCTTCTTTTCTACAAATTTGCAGGTGAATTCCTTTAAATTATGAATGGAAACAAGGGGAAGACATTTTTTTTTTGTTAATTTTTAGTCTTTTCTTCAGGCGCGTCGCCGTCTGCTTCGCAATGACTACTTTAAGTGGCTTGTCAGTTCAGAGAATATCAGTTACAGACATAAATTGTAAGTAAGAGAAAAGTTTTTTTTAAATTTTGTTTTCCAATTTTTTCGGTGGAAAAGCCCCACGACGACGTAGGTAGTTCAGAGATTGAAATTGATGAAGGGGCGGTTTGCCGACTGAATGGCGTGGAATAGTACTAGCACTTTCTATTGAGTGGAAGTTATTGCACCAAGTGTTGGGGAGAGTCGAGTTTTTTTTTTTTTTGTTAAGGGTCGTTCCGGGACCAGATTAAGTGAAATTGGACACCTTAACGTGATGATGCAAGGAGGGTGCGTGTTGAAAGGGTGATGTTTTAGATGCAGGAGGGTTTTTCGCAAAAGGGGATATATTTTTTTCTATTTACTAGAGCATATAACAAGGATTAGAAATCATGCCGTAAAATTAAAATTGATTTAACAAAATTGGCTTTATTATTTAAATTACTGCATGTATAGTATCAGAAGTGGGATTATGATGGATTTGTGTTAGTTTTACTAATTGAATTTTTAACATGTACCTATTTTTATTTTATTTGAATGAAAGAAAAAACATGTTAAGCTAATTGATGCTCTAATAACTGAAACAAATTTTCACTTAAGCGAACCTCGGATAACTTAAACAAAAATTTCAGTTAAGTGGACCTTAGCCGATTGAATTTTCAGTTGAATAAATCCTATACAGACGTTAAAATTTTCCATGAAAAAGTATCTTTAGTAGATAATAAATAAAGAAATATAATAAACGTATTTAAACGTATTTTATTTTTCAATAATTTTCACAATTTTAAATTTGTAGTTTAGATTTTTATTTTAAATTTATATTGCAACGCGTTTCGGAGTGTACTTACTCCATCATCGGGCGAATTACTCAATTTGACATTGGTGTTAATTGTCTAAGCTAGTGATGTTGTAGAATTTTTATTTGTTGTTGAATAGATAAAAATTTGTATTTTATACCTCTTTCGCTGACATAATAAATAAATATTGCACACCATCAGGAACACAAATGTCAGTGAAATGGATGCATTCAGAGCATGTTTATTATTTTGTTCTTATTGTTCGATTGCTTAAGGCATACACATTTTTTTTTGTTGCATTTAAGCGGAGTTCATTCTATGAAATGTAGTAATTTCTGAAGGAAATTGTTGTTCAGATATCCGAGTTTGTATGAAATTTTACAAGAAATAGACGAGGATTGATAAAAACTTTCAGATAAGCGAGTTTTTCAATTAAACGGGTTGCATATAAGCAGGTTTTACTGTACAACTTATTTTTTGTTTTGGAAATAATAATTTTTAGAACTTAAACATAGCCATCAAGAAATTGTTTTAACATAGTTTTTCTTGGCATTTTGAATTTTATTTAATACCTATAACGGTGCATGAAGTTTAAATTAAATAGGTAAATTTCAAGCTATAGACATTCGAATTACAGTGAGGAAAAAGCTTGCAGAACTTTTTCGGTAAAAAAGCCATTGAAACTGAATCCGCAAAGCTCGCTAACATTTTTAGAAAGTATGCATTTCCTATGTTGTGGTTCCATCAGTGAACAAAATTTACTCGCTAACCGCGCCATTCAATGTTCTATAGTTTCATTTCTATTTTAAGTATGCCCCAAACACTATAGCGACAGCAGCTGCCGCAGGCACCACGACAGAGGAAAATCAAGTATGCCCACACCAACGCGACAGCGACAGTGCGACAGTTCCATATAATATCAATTAATCTATTAAGGACATGCTTTATCTTGTTATATTATTGTTTATTAACCCTAAATAGTTGATTTTGTTAACTTCTTTCGTCTGTTTTCAAGCAGACCTACTAACCGCGACAATAACAAAAACGCTATCGACCGCTTTTTTAGAGACCACTGCAAATTTGGCGCTGTCGCGGCGCCACTGCTGCTTTGGTGTCGGCACTCTCATATGCCGCTGTGTAATTAAATTTGTCAAATCACATTTTAGCTCAGCTCAAGCTCAGCTCACTTTTGAGGATGCTCTTTTTTTTTGAGCAAGCACAATTAAGTGAGCTGAGCTATGTTTGCGCTGAGCATTAATTTGAGCTGAGCTGTAAGTTGAGCTGAGCTGTTGGTTAAGCTGAGCTTTTGATTTAGCTGAGCTGTTAGTTGAGCTGAGCTGTTAGTTGAGCTGAGCTATCAGTTGAGCTGAACTATCAGTTAATCTTAGCTGAGCTTACAGTTGAGTTGAAATGATCTGAACTACGAAGTTTGTGTAACGATTATCTGCAGGTATGTACGTACAAATACAAAGCTTACAATGTTTAATACAATATAAAGCTGTTTTTCACTTACTTCGCTTGGCTATACTCGCTTGCACCGGAACCACTCTGTTCACGCGAAGATTGCGAGCTTTATTCGCTTACATTCGCTAAGTTCGCGCGAGTGAAATTCTCTGGCACCGAAACCACTAAACTTTAATAGAATTTTGTTTGCGATCACAATAAATTCCGAGTGGAATTTCGAAAATCATTCACGATACCAATATTCCGAATAAAGGAAACATTTCCATGGCAATTTTATTGGCGGTATACCCTGTTTTGTATATTAAAAATAAATAAGCACCGAAAATGTATCTACGGCTTAAGCATTTTTTTATTTGTTTGGTGCTCCTTCGAATATGCAATAAATAGTGCAAATTCTTGATATACCTAAGCTATTTTTGGAGAGGCTTTTTTTATATTACTCTTGTTATAGTTATACTCTTGTATACCTTTACAAACAACAACAAAACAGTTAAGCCAACTAACAAAAGTAATAAAAATCCTCTGTAAAATTAATTGAATTTTTCTCCATCCAAAACAATCTTTGAAGTCAAATATCAAACTGGGAATAATTTCAGCCTAAAATCTAAATATAGAATCATTTTATTTTTTTTTTTTTAATATTAACGCCTTCTCACAGATCCTGGTTCATCCTACGTTCATAACTCCCACAAAATTTGCATACCATGCCCTTACAGAATAAAAGAAATCGATTTTAAAACGGATCTTAATAGTTATGCTTAATCACTTTCTACCTACATCCCTTATTCAATTAGCCTTTGAGGCATCTTTAATGAGTTCATGCTCATATATATTTATGTATGTATTTATGTAATTTGTTCCGTTTACTCTACATGAAACATTCAATTTTTCCCAAATACCTACATATCAACGATCAACCTTGTAGGTACCTAAGCTTCGTAATTTGCTTCCGTATAATTATTATCAAAAGAAACGCCTTGTTAGTTATATTGTTGTGCTTTTACCCTTAAAGTTTTTGTATGGTTTGCCTTGAAAAATGAAACAGTAAAGAAGGAACACAAATTTTCAATCAAAACCTAATTGAATGCAATCTTCCCATTCCTCTTTCTAAGAACTTCTATACCAGAGAAAGTCTTAAACTCTATATAAACCTACTCGCTGCCAGGGTTCGACAAGTCTTTCGCACACTAAGCTCTTAAGTCTTCCCTAATGACGTTCATTAATCTAATTACAACTTTTTTTTTTAACATACCTACCTACCTATATGAAAGATTGCAGAATCCTTATTTTTGTAAAGACGAAATTTATGGATGCGCAATTTCGAGATGAGATGACATAAATGTTTTTTGTACAATGAAACACCGTTTTCCACTTTTGTTTATCGTTTAATTTTGACTTGTTTCTTATTTTTCTTCCTTCATCTTATATGTACTATTATCCTTGACGTGGGATGTTATCCTTGAAGAACAGGAGGAACGGTGCTAGAATATGTCTTAATGGAAAAATGTTTCCTGTGATATTTTTTTTTCTTGTGATTTACCCATAAATACACGCGTTCTTGACAGCTTCTTTTTATAATATAAAAAAAAGTTTTTTTTTATTATTTTAACTTCCTATGGCGAAATTTTTTTTCGTTTTGTCTCAGCATACGGTTCTTGGTTCTGATACACTCATTGAGTTGGGAAGAGAAATAGAGGAAGGAGCTGCTGAAGCCATCATCACCGAGATCTGGCCCGGCAACAGCTATTGTGTTGTGTGTTTCGCTTTTGCTTCCTCCGTGACCGTTATAGTAAAAAAAAAAAAAAACAAACTTCTTCAGTGTGTGTAAGGATATGCTGTGCACTGTGCAGTGCATACATGCCCTTATAAGTGCCACCTTTGTGCAGCGCGTCATCGCAGTCGATGAATATAACGGCGAGGACGTCAGGCAGCGTGTATAGAAAGCATAATGTTGTTGCCTGTGTGGAAGTTTGTTCTGATGATGTATGGTGCTTGTGTCGCTATTGTTGTTGCACTCGCTGAACAACCTTTCAACTTTGCTTGGCATAGAACATTTTTATGAGTGTGATTGTATGACTTCGAATCAAGAGAACGAACATTTTCCAATTCGTCGAATTAAAACCAGAAACAACTTTGTAAGATCTTTCACTTATTTTCATATAACTTTTTCAAAAAATTAGACTAATGGTGTCAGAAGTGGGATTTAACAAAAGTTTAAGAAAATATTAATAAGTTACTTCTTGCAAACCGAATCAAAAAAACTTTCTATTTTTAGGAAAAAAAAAAAGCTTCTTTAAAAATATATTTAAAATATACTCTTGTTGGAAATATAATTTTACTCACGAGCGTGCCTAGGGACACGTCGAAAAGTTTCTTTAAAGTTTTGTGTATAAAACCTACTGGTTGTGCCAATCAAATATTTGTATACTTTTGATAATGATGTTGTTGTTGTCCAATTAAAGTTATGACATTGAATTGGAATAAACGTGACCTTTCTGACACAATATGTAGGTAGGTATTTACAAAAAAAAAGTTGTTAGTTGGTCTTTCATTGAAAAAATTTTAAATGTTTTACAAAATCTTTGATGTTCTGACATCACCAAACATAAATATTTTAAGGTTACTTTTGGATAAACTTTAACATTGAGACGTGTTATAAAACAAGTTTAGGATCCTTTTTTTGAGTTTTGATGTGCGTGAAGCGGTGAAGGATCAGACTTAAATTGTGATGAGAAAACTTTGTTGATATGCAGCATTTCCAACAAAATTCTCTTGTTAGGGTGTTTCTCAACTTCTAGTATAGTCACATTTTCTAAGTCAGGCTTGTGGCCCTCCTTTATGCAGTGGAGGGCAAGTGACTATACTATAGAAGTTGAGAAGTTGTGACTAGACTAGAAGTTGAGAAACACCCTAACAAGAGAATGTTGTTGGAAATGTTGCATATCAACAACGAAGAGAGTTCGATTAACAGACGATCTGATTGTGAGAATCTCAGTAATATTTACAGCCAACTTATAAAAAACAATAAAAGAAGGCAAAATTAAATAGTCTTTTGTCAGTGTTGGGAGGTGTAATCCAATAAGGAGCTTTTTTCATAATTAAATGTATTTTATAGTAAATGTAATTATTTAATTGTATTTAAATTTTTTTAAATTGTTTTTCTAAATCAACTTAATTATTTTTAGTGTGCTATGTGTGGTTCTCTTGAACATATTTTTGATTGTGGACATTAAGTTTCTTAAATTAAATTGTAAGTTAAATTTTTATGTATGATTTGTATAGATGACATTATTGACGATGTATATTATTTTACAATAAAGGCCTGAGAAAGAGCATATTCATGCTCGAAACGTTGCAAACCATTTAACAACTAGTTTTAATGGCCTGGAGCCTGCTTAAACACAATATTATTTGTGTAAAAAGAGATCGAAAATATGTTTTGAACTTATATTCATTCGAATGGATATATAAATTCTTTTAATTTCGGTTATTCCTATTCATATTATTATGTATTTCATTTAATTTTCATTCAATTAATTTCATTTAATTTTATATCATTTCATTTCATTTAATGAATTTCTTGCAAATAGTTTCCTTTAATATCATTTCAATTCAAAATAGGTACATTATAATACGTATTAAATTGTCACCAGATTATTCGTCCCGAACTCATTCACTATTTCCTGAAGAATTTTAAATTCTCCCCCTTTTTCACTTTTGATTTTTTCTCAGACTAATTTTCGATGCTTGGAAAAATTAACAATTGGAAAAAATGAACAAGGCCTATTATATGTTCTTTTTTTCGAGATTCTACTGTGTTACAATTTTTCGTTGTTTGTTTTTGATTAACATCGACGAAATGAAAATAAAGTTATCCCATGGATTATATCTATGTTAAGCACATTAATAATTTGAGTTGAGTATGTTGTAAGATCCCACATAGGTTATAATAATAAGCTCGGCCAGTACCTTACATACATGCAATATTAAATCTTTTCCCATTATATGTTCACTGTTCAGTTCATCCATATCAAATTTGCAGCATTCTGAAGTTAGAAATTAGATGCTTAACCTCCATGGTCACGGCAAAATACTTTCGTAAATTACGTGCTCTCAAAACCTATCCTTGTTGAGCTCTGCTAACAATTTTAATAAAAAAAATAAAACAAGTATTAAAGCATAAAATAAATACCAGATTTATAAAAATACCTTCTTATTCTTATAAGCAAAAGTTCCGCAACATTTTGCAAAAAAAAAAAAAATTAAACAAAAATTAAAGATTTATTGACGCTTAGATTTCTATTGTCAACAGACATTATAACAATCATTTCCCATATTTATTTACCAACATGTTGCAGAACAAGTTTTTCTTTTATTTGTTTTTCAGTTTAAATTAAAATTACGTAGGTAATTATAAAAGTCCACACCCATCCTTGTAAACTAAAGTTGTGCAACATTTCCAATAACAATAAACTTTACCAACATTTTTAATATTTAGCAACGTCCATCAACATGTAATATTAACAACATGTTGCAGACAAAAAAAAAGTAAATGAAAAATTAAATTGAAATACTCGATCAACAAAAGTTGTTCATTATGTTTTATGTTGCAACAGTGCACTTTTTCTTAAATAAATTTATAAAAGTCTGCTATCCTTTGTTTGTAGGTACCTACTTATTTTCCAATTAAAGAAAACCAATTCAATATGTATGTACTATACAAAAAAATCTGTTGTCTTCTTTAGCCCTAATTCTACGCTTCATCAGATATAAGTTTTTAACAGAAGCCCCAAGGTTCTCGCATGAATAGATAAAGCATGTTCCACTCCAACTCCCGTATGATGTAAAAAGCAAAATACAAAAAAAAAAAAAAAAAAACACAACACCATTAAACACCACTAATTCCATCAATTCTCAGAACCAGAGAAGTACATAATCACTCTTGGTGACATTAACGTTCTGTAAATACATACAGTTGTATTCGAATACAATCGAAAGGGACCCGCAACATAATGTGTTGCCCTCCTTATCACAGCCTATTGTTCGGATTCCCAATCGATTTCAGGTGCCTGTATAAAAATACATATATGTATAGAGGGAGGACGAGAAATTCAAAACCCAAACATACTACCTTCAGCAACAGTCCACCCATCCCAAAAATTAAGCCTGCACATCATCCTCGTAGATTCCAACTGCCTATAAGCTGGGCAATACTCAATTAAGATCGAAAAGGTTGTGATTGTGCGGTAGGTAAAGGGAGACCATTTAACAGCAACAAGGAAATAGTGTGCCTATATAGAAAGCTATGAGTAGCCTGCCATTTAAATGAGTGTTATGCGACTGGATTTACCTCTCCTAAGCCAACCTATAGCTGTTTAAATAGAAGATGGTGGATAGGGTAAAGTAGGTGGGAATAGGTCGCTGGTGGTGGTATAAAATTTGAATTAACCATCGACCGACCGTCTAAAGTCTAAAGGTAGGTGAGGTATACTTATAGTATAAATACAAAGGCATTTGTTGCTGAATTTATAAGGCTGATGATTAGAGTTTTGCCACCCCTAAGCCCTAACACTACCTAACCTGAGCATAGTTGCCGCCACCATTTTCTCTGTCTCCTTAAAGCTTCTTATGTTTATTTCGGGCTTCCGTGCGAATTTTCTAGACTTTGTTGTTTAGATTTCTAATGATAGGAATCTTGGTGTTGCTATATTTGGTTAAAAGACGACCGACGTCCACCATCTACGATAAGCTCGAAAATAGCCAATACCCTACAAGGACTCTTAGCTGTTAGAAGAATTTAATTTTTATTATTAAACGAACAACGATTTCATTTTATATTGTTGTTGTGTTGTTGATGAAAAGTTTGCGGTTTTTGCTGTTGCTTTTTTTTTTTGCACTCAGGTATGGGGAATTAAAAAGTGGATTTTTAACGATATCCTTTTCTATAGAGACCCTCCTTGTTCACCCCCTTAACAGCCAAAGCCAATAATAAAACCAAACCACTCTCGATGGAATATTTATAGCCAAATGATTTATGGGCTTACTTTCGACATCGAAAGGAAATTGTGTGTGAACCTGTATAAATTACGACGGAGTTTTTTTTAGAAAATTTTTGTTGTTGTTGTTGTTATACCTTTAAGTATGCCACTAGGGTAAATTACTTACTTTTTTTGTTGTTGATATATGGGATAAGGATGGGCATAATATTATATCAACTTACCTGCAAAGAAAATATAAAGAAAGAGAAAAACAATTTGTTAGTTGTTGATTGTGTGAATGCCAGCAGATGAGGGTCGAGTTATTGATAGAAATGGGGTAAAGATTGATTGGGGAAGGGGTGTTGTAGAAGAAAGTGGGTAAAATCTTTTTTTTTTTAGTTATATTTATTTTTGCAACAAACAAACTTAACCCAAATAGGTCAAGATTTTAAATTAGGTTGATGTTGAATAGTAATTCAAAAAAAAATTATTACATTTTGAAGGTAGAAACAAAAAAGTTTATAGGTATTTTATTTTTCTGTTAAGTAATCTTTTGAGGAGAAAGATTTATTATTATGAGGTTTTTGAACTGAAATAAATAAAAAATATGCATTATGTGGCAGGGTTTGAGGGAAGCTATAATTATGTATGTTTGTGTTAAAAACAATTTGAAATAATTTCAAGTTAAGACACAGTAGCTACATATAACTTTGACAAACATTTGACACAAATCCTTCCAAGTGTACTTGATGCATGTGTACTTGATACATGTATTTGTGTCATTATTTAAGATCCAATTTTTAATAAATTGGGTTCTTTATAAAGGGTGTTTCTCATAAAACGCGTTATATTCTCAAACTGTTCATTTTGGAATCGTTTGTTCCAGGTTATTTTGGCACAAGAAATTTGCCAACGTAAATATTATTAAACGTTAAATTGTTTGGACTGTAACTCAGTGAAATGACAACAGCACATACGCACAGATAGATTCGACGACGACAGGATTGATTTTTTTTTTACACGAAACAACTTCTGTTTCGATAGTTTTGAAGTCAGCACAGACAAAATTTGGGTTCCATATTGCTAAAGTTCGTTAATCTTTCCGGAATAGGTACCCATAAAATAAAGAGCTCAACTGGGTGGCAGTTTGCTCTTGTGGCACGTTACCTTCTTGCTACTGATTTGAACATTAATTTGACCAATTTTTTAAAAAAAAAACTTATAATAAGACTTTTCTGTAAATATAGGTAGAGGTAAACATCAAATATATAATAGAGAAGATGAAAAAATTAGGTTCGATAATTCTGTATCTCTGTCTGTCTGGACTCTGTACCTATCGACAACTTGGTACAAATTATTTTTAGAAAAAATATCACCGGACGTTTTTTAACTTCTGGCCTAAAAATTTATAAAACTGACGGTACCTATATACCACCATTGAGTTTATACACATAGAGAAATCAAGAACGTTTGGAAGTTTCCAATACGAGATGGAGTTATTGCTCTTGCTTATTGACTGTAAAATATTCGTCGTAATTTTATATCCAGTTCCACTTATTTATGAGTGTTGAGCTGTTGAGTTCTTTTTTAGTGTGAAATTACTTCATTGAAATATGTGGTTGTACTGTAAGTTTTTGTCATTCTAGTCAGCAAATAATTTTTGCTATTAAGTGATTGTAGGTATTAATCTACCTTTTGTGTATAAATATTTTTGCAGTTATGTTTCTCCATACCTACCACTATGTAACTATACAAATATTACGTTTTTCATTTTGTATTGCAATTTATGAAAAAAATTCTCATAATATAAATCGTACCTATACATCCATAGAGCATTTCATATTGCCGTACCTACGAAATGAGAATGAAGAAATAGTTTTGTTTTTATTCGTATAGAAAACCACTCACAGTCACATCACATCACACTCATCACAGTCACTTTCAATTTTCTACCTCTGCATTATTGCTTCATTTCTCACACCGCCAAGGCAACCAACAAAGTCAACGATCTACTCCTCTACCAACAACAACAAACTCAACAGATCATCGCAAAACAACACGTAAGACCGTGGGCCCTTTGAAAAGGATAACAACTCTATATACGTACGAGACACAGCAAAAAGATTATAAAAATATCATTATAGTTGATGAGCAACAGAACTGCAATACAGAAGCAAAAATTACTCACTCAAATTTCAAAAAATTCACCGAGGAACCAACTTTTTTCTCGAGGAATGGAAACTTTCTCGGGGTATAACATGAGGAATCCCTTGGTGAATTTAACACGAAGCTTTCATTGGCGTTCACCAAGTGACTTTCTTGGTGAATATTCACCAGAGGAGTTTGCTTATTCATAAATGAATAATATTTGATGAAAAATATCATGAAAGCTCATCAGTGATATATCACTATAAGTTAATGGGACCTACTAATTCAGCAGCCCATAGTCTTCGCTGAAAAATGTCATGAATATTCAACAATGAAAAATGCAATGAAAGAGGAACAGCGTGTATGTGAAGTTAAGACAAGAAAAAAATCGTACGGGAGGGGAGGTCTATTTCCCCCCGTTTAGGCGGGAGGGGCAATTTTCTAAAACATTGACTTAAATCAGAAAAAAAATATTTAAAAAACAACAGTGAATAATACAAAGCGTTGTTATATTTTTTTGGAAAGCCTGAAAACTACTCTTTTATTTTATTTTTAAATTAAGTTGTTTAAGTGAACAGTTTTAAAAAAATTAATTTTCAAACTCAAAATTTTGAAAAAAAAAATTTTTAAACTAATTTTTTTTCAAAATTTTATGTAATTAACTATTATTTTTATTTTCAAAATTCAATGCTCTTATTAATTTTTAGTCAAAAACAGAAAACCGGATGCCAAAATGTATCTTAGTTTTTGAGAAATTAAGAAAAACTAGAAGTATTTTTTTTTTAGTTTTTTTTTTTCAAAATTTTGAGTTTGAAAATTAATTTTTTTTTTTAAATTAAATAAAAGAGTAGTTTTCTGGCTTTCCAAAAAAACATAACAAGGCTTTGTATCATTCACCGATGTTTTTAAATAATTTTTTTTCTGATTTAAGTCAATGTTTTAGAAAATTGCCCCTCCTGCCTAAACGGGGGAAAATAGACCCCCCCTCCTATACGATTTTTTTCTTGTCTTAACTTCACCTACACGCTCAAGCTTTTTGGTGCATCTTATACCAATCACCCTGTAAAGAAAAAGGCAGTGTTTTCGTTTATATTTTATTTTCCTATTTCTAGAGAATAAGGCTAAACTAAACAATGATGATAACTCAACTTATTCCACGAACTCGTGAATCTATGCAATACTCGTCATCAGTGGAATCATCATAAGATTTTTTATACTGGAATTGTATACTGAAATGTGACCACTGAATTCATGTGAACTTTTGTACCGAGGAAAAGAAAGGGTAAATGCTTTGAAAATAAATGAAGCAATGACAAAGGCACTTCTTTTTTCTAATGAAATAATAACATGCTGTTCCCCTAAAAAAGTATTGCATGAATTCCTTGCTCTTTTCCCCAAAAATTTTCCTTGAGGATGAAATTTCCTACTGGGAAGTAGTGGAATTTCTTCTTTTTGGTTTGTATTTGGTTTTGGCTTTCCTTGACTCTTTGTTTCTTGAATTTACTTAACGCAGAACGTAAATACACTCAGCGATCGTAGGGAACCCTTTCAGCAGAAACGTTCAACAATGATATTCAAAAAGATGATTCATCTATGTATATAAACTCAATGCTACCACACAAGCAAATAATTCTAACTTCTCGAAAAAAAATTACCGATTTTGACGAAGTCCTGCTTTAGCCCTAAGTAATACAAAACAATTGTTTTAAAAAAGCAGAGTTTAAATTAATAAAAAAAAAAAAAAATCGATCAATTTGATAAGACGGTGATGTCTTTCATATAAATAATTTTTTTTTCATAATTTTTTTTTTGAAAATTTTCCCAGTAGTTAGCACAAAAGTAACTTACCTCAAGACCAAGTTTGTGCGAACAAGTCGTGCACTTTATTTAATTTACTCATATAATAGATATGTACCTATATATTAAAAAAATAAAAGAGACATTGATTCCTCTTTATCATTATTATTTCAAAATATGTATGTACATATATTGGCCCTTATTGCGAGTGTCGTTTAACTTTCGATGCGATAAAAGTCGAAAGCATCAATAAATTTTCGTTTTGGTATTGTGTAACTTGATCGACAGAGATATCTATTACTGTGAATAACGAAAACGCTTATTGTGAAACCTTATATTTTGGCATTTGGGGAAGTGCCAGTGATAGTACATGTAGGAAAAAAAAATACTTTTTAGTCTTAAATTGAGTCAAGAAGTATTTCCAATTAATAGATAAATTAAAACAGAAAACTTTAGAAATCTTGGAAATGTGACGGAAATCATCTAAAAACTGTGTAACACTGGCTGAATTTTCTTATGATGCAATTATAACGCAGCCCTATCACATGCAATGCTTAAAAATAAGCGTTGATTATCTACACTACACTAACTATCAGCTACAAGGCACCTTGCTTGCTGTGTGTCTGTGAAATGATACGAAGATTTTCCTTTGTTGTCTTGTAATATTTTATCGTTGGGAATTTTTTTGGGACATTTCTAACAAACGTATGGGCTTTTTTGTTTTGCAGTTTTATCACTGTCATATGTTTCAGTCATTCCTATATTTTGGCATTTGACAGATAGCAAACAAATTTTCATCAGTAAATCAAAGGAATAGTTTTTTCTTACAAAAAATAAATGTTTTAATACTTGTTTTCTTCAAAAAAAATTATTTCATGTTATTTGTTATTAATTTACATCTTTTCTTTGTTTGAAATAGTTACAGGAGTAAATACTATAATGTTAGGTACATAAATAAAGATTATCTTGATGTGTTTCAGTGATTGTTAACCCAACCCAAATGTGTTTTATTTTCCTTTATTTATTATTATATAGCTCTGTGTTAAAACAATTGTTATTTTAGAAAGAATAAAACCATATTTAAAAGGAAATCAACATACATTTGGTGAGAAAATTAAACTCTTTGTAAGCAGTCGATCAGAAAAATGTGAACGACAAAGATCGATAGCTTATACGAAATTTTTCGTTCACAATTGAGATTCGCAATACCAAATTGAATTTTCGATGTTCGACTATCGACAAAAGTCTTTTATCGATAAAAAAACGACACTCGCAATAAGGCCCATTATCTTCAAATTATTATACCGATCAATCAGTTCTTGGAAATACGTAATTTCGTGATTGATTTATATATATTTTTCAATTAATTTAATTTTAACACAGAACTCATGTTCGACAGTTTAACAATAACAATAATAATAATAATAAGTTATTATATGTATATTGTAAGAAACAATTTTAATTTTCTTATTAAATAATGGTGTCATTTTATTTTCATGCAAATGATGGCTTAATGGAGAGTAAAATGGCTTGGCTTTAAGGTGCCACACGAACGACAGTGATACAAACCACCCTATCCGTATATTTATACATATACATATTATTATTAAGGGTGTAGAACCAGACAGACAGGAAAAGGCAAAAACGGAAAATGAGGAACATAATATTTACTTGGAATATGCAAGTTGATTTAATTAATGGTTTCGTTATTCACACTTGAAGTAAAGTACTTCAGTTTAAATGTGTATCTATCTATAGAGGAGGATTTAGATGTTCTATTAAGTTGTATTGTATCTATTGATATTAATTTCGTTTGATATTTTATTTTTGTCATGGAATAGAAAACAATAGAACATGAATAACCGGAGATCATAGCTGGGAGTTATTGTAGAACAAAAGAAAACAACCAGACAATTTTGTGGTGGTGTTTGTTCATCGCGGAATTATAGGTATTTGAATTCCGGATTGTTTTCAAGTAGATTCATATTTATAATATAATGAATGGTGTGTGTGTTTTTTTTTTGTAGTTGCACGATGCTTGCGAAAGGATTAAAGATTAAATTGATTTAAGGGTATTTACGAAAAACGAGAAATGAAGTTTTGTATAGAGTTATTTTTTGTAAGTATCTACAACTTGGTGGATTTTTAGAAGTTCATATCTGTAAGGTGTGGCTTAAGAAATTCTATGATTGAACTGTTCTACACGGTGAATTGCCTACGATTAGGCAAAAAGCTAAAACGTGTACCCACTTAGATTAGTACTTAAGAACGTGTCGAGGATAAAACCTTGAAAAGGAATTTCTGTTTTACCTTACTTATGCGGAAGTAGAAAGTTCTAAAAACTTAAATTAAAAAAGAAAACAATTATAAGAAAAACAGCAACACTAACAACTATATCACGTTAAAGGCTTTCCTTAAGTCGGAAATCCATATTATTTTAATTTGAAATTATGTATTTTTTATGCTAACATTTTTTAGAAAATCAAATTTCAAAATAAAAATTAATAAATAAATAAATAAATGAATAATTGAAGCTAAATAAGAAAATTGATTTTTTATTTTATAACATCTTCAAATCAAATATTTAAAAAAAACATTTAGTAAAGTGTACCTAACTGTAAGAAACGTTTTGAGCATTTGAAACAAAAAAGAATTTCGTCGATATGATTTTTTACATAGCTTCTTTAATCCCTGGATTTCGATAATAAAGTTCAAATCTACAGTTTTTTGCACGGGAAGCCCATTAAGTTATTTGTCTACTTTGGCATCACTTTACTATAAAAATAAAATTCTGAGTAACTTGTTTCGATCACAATGTATGCCTTCATTAAATTTTAATAAATAATTGAAAACCAGGTGGCTTTACAGTTTTCAAGATATTTAAAAAGGACGAAACTTTCATTCCCATAAAAACAAGAAACAAAAAAATAGGCTCAAATAACCATCAGGGCTTAAATAAAAAAAAAGAAATAACATAATGGACGCAATAATTTTTTAGTTTGGGCTGATATGAAAAAAAAATTAGGTATCTATTCGTTGTTCAAAAAATTCAATCATTTAATATTTTTTATTTTAAATTCAATTCATAATTCAAAAATTATATTTTGATCTACATCGACGGACGTTTAGGTGGGTGAAAACGATAAAAAATAAAAAAAAACAAACAAAAAATCAATACTTTAAATAATTAAAATCATAGTTTAGTCAAATTAGGTTTTCAATTTCTTTTTCTTAAAATCATTAGAATGCATAATCGTTAGAATGCATAAATATTTTAACATAATTTTAATTGCACTGCAAATGGCATACAAAAAATATTTGAAATTTATTACAAGAGGTATACACTTGTAACTAACTAACTTGTGACAGATTAAATTCTAAATTGACTGGATTAAAAGTATGGTTTACATATTGAAATGTCTCAAATGTTCAACAACAAAATGGGTAGGATGCAAATTTGGAAAAAAAAATGTTCCTGATTTAACTTTAATCAAACAAAGAGGAAACCCATAACCAAAAAAAACCATTTGTAAGAAAATTACGAATCCTTAACAGGAATCCCCTGTAGTAAGTGCTCAATTATTTATTCCATAATGAATGGTATATTTGAATCAATTTTCAGTTTCAAAATTATCTACTAAAATAACCATACCTTTTGAGTTGGGCTATAATTTTGACTAACCGCCGATAAATGAAAACGAATATCCTTCTGAATATCCGGCATGTGAACTAAATTGATCCCTCTGGCCAACTTAAACTGTCTCTAGCATTCCCATTTTGTGATTTCAATGCCTATCCGAGCATTATCCATTTTCATTCATGCATGTTATGAATAAAATGCACTTTTCAGATACAAATTCTATACATATACCATCATACCGACCCTCCCCAGTCGCCCACAACTAGCTACTGTGCTCATTTATAGCTTCGAACAAGCCATCATTATTCCGCGTGCATCCTTTCGGGAAATTGGACTAGCAGTCACCGATGGCGATAGTGATGGAAATTGTGCAGCAATGAATATCCTTCGAGTGTAGTGATGTGATGCTGTTTATTTTGTCGTTTTTTAGAGTCATTCGATGTCAATGCAGGACGAATTTTATCCACGCGGTTTCAAGGAATTACTATGTGATTTGCCTATAAGTGGACACGTTTTGATTTATTCTTTCTTTTTTTGTTTGTGTATTTAAATTAAAAACATGGGAATTTCGTCTTTGGTAGAGAGCAGGCCATTAATTTACACAGACAGAGTGTCGACATTATGCGGTGTTGTGTTGTGTGTCCTTTCTTTCCAGAGAAATTCCTTTTTATTTCGGATCGCACACGCAACATGTGAGTATCTATTTTTTTTTTTTCATTTCGGCCTGTTGAACGGTGGCATATTATCACATGTGTTTCTTTTATTTTCTGGTTGGGTGTTGTACATACATATATCGTTGGGAAGAAGGAATATAAAACTATACACTTCAAAGGATGCGATGCATGAAATTTATCTATGAATATATATATGTATATGTTTATTGTTCATATATACATAGTATGAGGGCACATAAATGAGATTTGAAATCTGCATTTTTTTCTTATCTTGGTTTTTATGAGAAATGATATAGGTACATAGGTAATATGATGAAAAGAAAGGACACTGTTCTAATTAAAAAAGAAAGTGCGGATTCTTCTGTTGTTTTTATTTTTTTTTTTTGAAGAAATCTTACTGTCACTTTGCGCAACACATTCCTAAGATTGAAAGTGGTTTCTGTGGAATGTCATAAGATCCTGTGTGACAGAGATACTTTATAAGGATACCTAAATGGGGATAGAAGTAAGTTATATTTTCTTCGGGTGTTTCCTGATGATTAGTTAATGGTGATGATTAATTAAGGTTATGGCGGCGATATTGTTTGTATGTTTGAGGACATTGTGTGTTGCTTACGGCAGTAAATTATTATTTTGTCGTCACGGAAACTTTGGAGGAAACGAGGACAGTAGAACTGTCATTTGGATATATAAACATATATACGTAGGTCTATGTATATGGATGTTCTTGAGAAAAAAAAAAGATTCATCTTGTTAAATGGAATTTGAATAGTTCATGGTAAGGATAAAGTTGTGAAAATAAGCTCAGTAGATTAAGTTGGCTATTTAATCAAGGAAACAAATAAATGAGTGCATTCAAGTCGTCATAGTTAATTACTGTTTTGTTTTAAAGCAAGGATTTTTTTAACTTCTTAAGGAACAAATTAGTATTTTGTATGTGGTGATACATGTTATTATCGATATTGCAATTGTAATTGTTTATCAGTCATCCTACTTTTTTTTTATTTTTTTTTTTATATTGAGCGCGCACTAAAGGGGTTATGAATACCCTTATAATGATTAAACACAGTGCGAGCAATTAGGAAAGGAGGATAGGATTAGAAAGGAGAAACCGATGCACATTGGTTTTGAATGTCTGCACACTGTAATGAGTGGGAAATACTGTGTCTGGTAAAGCATTCCACATTCGCGTAGTGCGGCTAAAGAAAGAATCTCTGTACTTAACAGTAGGTCCGAAATTGGGCTCAAGGGTAAACTGATGGGCATTCCTAGCAGTACGGGTATTACGGTTGAATTGCTTAAGGGGAGGAATGCAACTGGCTATTTCACTAGAGCATTGTTTATAAAAATAACGGTAAAACAATGACAGGCATGAGACCTTGCGGCGGTGTTCGAGAGAAGCAAATGTCTCGGTGAGAGAACGATCTCCTATCATTTTTAGAGCTTTTTTTTTTCAATTCTATCCAGCTATCCAGAAGACTCAAGTACGTTATTACCCTTTACCTTGATGTAAAGGGTAATTCACTAATGCCCAGATTCACATTAACGGCAATTGTTTATTTCCATATATAAAACCTATCTGTTCAATAAATGCTGCTTCTTTTATAGATATCTTTGTTTCTTACTTATTTATTATTTTTTGTGAGCGAAAAATATTTAACTTGGAAAAGAGGTGAATAAAATGAATAATTTTTATGTGGATTTAATTTTACATCTGTATTCAAGGATTGAATAATGTGGTCGTTAGAGTCTCAAAATTATCCAGCTGTTTTTAAAATATCAACGTTCTGTGAAATATATTTTTCGAGAATCGATATGACTCAATAGTGTAAGAGACTTCATCTATTACGATGCACTTGTATGAATCTTAAAAGAAAGCTTTTATTCTGCTATATGTATTTACTTTTATATTTCTCTTAAATAACAGAATAATCGAATGATATATTTATACAGTTTTATTGTATACTCAGTAGCTTTTACTGTAAAATTGTATGAGCTTCTTCAAAGCATCGAAAATGTTTTTTTAGAATTAGTCTTAATAAAGCATCCAAATGAATATGATCGTATTTTTATTGTTGCATGTGCAGTTTATTAAAGTTTAATTTGCTAACACTTTTCTATGTTTTAGTACAGTTCAAGTAAATTTATTAGTTTAAAGACGCTTACAATAGTTATGTGAATAAACCTGGGTGGTGTAATTATCGGTTCATATATCTTTATAAACGAAGCCGGTCCCGGACAAAACATAACCAACAATATCGAACGCTACCAAACCATGATAACAGCTTAAAATTGAAGCCCGTGATGTCGGCAACAATTAGTTTCAGTATGCAGAGCGCGAAAAACAGTACTTTTTCCTCAAAAATTGAAAATAGCAGTATTTCGATAAAAAAATAGTATTTTTCGCAGTACATTTTTTTTTAATTTGTATTTATTTTATTTCCTTAAAACATGAAAAAATGCAAATTAACCATCACCAGGCGATTTATTTCCATCATCAGAATCGTCTTCACTTTCTATTTCAATATCTCGTGTGGCAAGCAAACGGAGTGCTTGAAAATGTACATTGCTTTTCATAGGCGATATCAACACTGCCGAAGTAAGGAAAGGGTTGTTTTGTGAGTCAAGACTAGAAAAAGAATTCCAAATACCGCTGACAAAGTGCAAGAAAAATGTATTGCGTTCATTATTGAATTCCTTTGAGTTTTAGATGCCAATGACTAACCGCTGACTGTTTGCATTACTTTGAATGAGTGAAATCAGAGAACTTCATCTCATATATAAAAGTGGTATAAATTTCACCACTGTCATTCACGTTTGCTTACAAGCTCAAAAAACTGCTGATTTGAATTTCTGTATATCTCAAAATAAAAGCAGTATTTTTGAAAAAAAAAAAAACAGTACGCAGTTTTTCGCAGTTTTTGAGAGCAAAAAAACAGTACAATACTGCGAAAAACAGTACAGATACGAGCGTTAACCATGGTAGAAACGGGAGTAGCTCTGCAGTGATCCAAAACTGGACCTTCAGAACGGACCATGTTTGACGTATAGCTTAAGTTTAGTTTAAAAAAGAAGAAATTTCAAAAACTGTTCTTTTATGTAATTGAGTATATAAAGTTTCAAATATTCAAATTCATGTGTTTATTTAAAATAAAAAAAAAGGGCCAAATATTAACAGCGGCTTTAATTATTTCCCATAGAATTAAGCTATGAGTTTACGAAAATTGAATATGTAATCGAGCGTTAGAAAAAAATTATGTTGTTATATTGCGTCTCTTTTGGATGAAAAATAATTGATTTTTAATTAAAGAAAAACATCTTATTCTGATGGTTTCTTATTATCATTTTACCTATAAGCATGCAGTCAATTTTCATTTCGAATTAATGTACCTATGCATGTCTAAGATGTTAAGAAAAAGTCTTGACTTAAAAAATATTTCTCTTTTAAAGTTATTCTATAGAAAAATATCAAACATGAATTTTATTGCTGGAGAACTAATAAATTTGAAAACCATAAAAATGAATCGTACCATATTTGCCAAACTACAAAATCGACACCTTTCTCTTGGTTAAAATATAAACGAATAAATTCATCTATAGAAATAAAGTAATTATTTCAACATTTCTAAAAAATACTTAGTACCTTAAAATATCTTTTTTTAAATGTTATTTTCTTTAAATTTAATTAATTTTATTAACTTACAAATAAGAAAAAATATAATTCCAAGAATTTTGAAAAGGCTACGAGCATCTATAATCCAAATATTCTAATTGCCTTAAGGGATAGATGAATAACTTTGAAAACAACGATTTGCATATTAGTATCTGAAATATCAGATAGGTAAATATAGATACACATCTATGATGTGTGTTTGCATTCTGAAATGCTTTCACATTCCTTAAAATACATATCCTCTTTAATTTAATCCATATAGCATCATCCTTTCCTAGCCTTTTACTAAGAAAATCCATTCAAATTTATTCATATAGGTGGTAGTAGAATTTACATGAGTGCCATATTAGATGCATAAAATTCCTTCGAAAAGGATTAGATATAATATGCCTATCCCACATAGTATCCATATTTATAATGTGTATAGTATGGAAATATGTACATACTTGATACCATCGTCTCCCACATCGAACAGATGTCGCGTTATTGTGTCAACTGTGGTCTCTGAAATCGATACAAATTCCCATTTAGCTGATGCAAACTTAAAGATATATCTACCTATATGTACTTCCAATAATTGGTTGAACAAGCATAATCAATCATGTCAGGATATTAAAAAAAAACTTCCATCATCCATCATATTTCACATTAATAAATCGTGTTTTGGTGTTTTGTTTTAAGTTTTAATTGCATTTATCATCGAGGACGAATGATTTTCATACCAAAGACAAACGAAAAATGTATCTATTCGAAATTAATTTCAAATTAGTCATTGGACAAAATACTATATACAATAATATCTTTAAGTAAACAGAAGAAAAATAATCCAAAAGGTCGAGAAAGATAATACTCCGGTTTTAGTTGATTGTGCGTATTTGTTTAAATAATTAAATGTCACCTTAAAGATTAAAGGTCCTTTCCATCAGAATAACATTCAAGTAAACAAAATGAAAATAAAGATTAAACAGTTCACCACACTCAATTTGCTGAATCAACAGGGACACACGTGTATTATCGATATTTTATTGCGTCAAGGATTTTAATAATATACCTGGGGTATTCTTAGTTCAGACCCGATAAAATGATATCCTTTGTAAATCATGTTCTTCTTACTTCTGTAAAAAAAAAAAATAAACAGAATTCATTCTACAAAAAGGTGTGTAGGTATATCACCAAGTGATGAAATTGAATTGATTACGACATTAATTGCATTAAGTCTAGCCCCCACATGGTTTATGGGCATATATTGAGTTTTATTTTCGGTAGAAATGAAATCACAGGTTCGTCACATACATACGCGTTGAAACATTATACACTCCGAGTCCCTGGATTAAGGTCTTATTTTATGTTTACATTTTTTTTTATAGTTTTAAAACCTTAAACAAAAGGATATCTACGAGAACAAAAATCGATTTCAAAACCATACTCAGTTTTGAACATTGTTAATAAATGCGAAGTCTGAACTTTCAAAAATTAAGAAAATAATAAAACATAATTATTTCACTCTAACGGGACTCATGAACCATACAAAAAACTTTTGTATGAAACATATCATCTAATGTCCAGTTGCACCAAACCATCTTTGTTGGCCCATTCATTAAAACTCATTATTGAACAATTTATTTTTCAATGTTAAATTAATTGAAACTCATGATATAAAATTTTAGTTTTCAATTTTAAAACAAATTATGAAACAATATTGGTGTTAATTGGTATTTAAATGATGCTAATGAATTATAGTTCTTTTTTTTTAAATATAACACAATTTAATTCACTCAAAATTTTGTGATTTCAGTGATGGAAATAGATTTTAGAAACAGCTGACCTTAGTTCCATAAAGTGGAATACAATCTTTCCACTGATGGTGTTCAATTTTCTGACTGTTTTCAACTATCAGTTTTCGTTTAATGGTAATTAACTAATGCATTTCAATGATAGTTATAACGCAACAGGTGTTGCAAGACACTAGTTAGAAGAAGTAGAAACATTGAAATATAATTATTATAGTACAATGGATTGAGAAGCTAGTCGATTTTTATTTTTCATTGCTTAATCTTATAAGCAAAGTGCAGCAAAAGCTGAGAGGTTTGCTAAAAAGAAAAAAAATCTATGTATGTACCCATGCGAGTATTCAACCCGCAGGCCACAACACCTAGTGTAAGAGCTTTATATCACTCCAAAATTATAATTGACCACACTCGAGGCAGCTTTCATTATGAAGAATGGCATATCAACGTCTTCTTGTCATATAACGGGTGATTTTTGGCAACACTGGTTTTGACAGCTGACGTGTGTTTAGTACCTTGTGTCACTGTCAAACAGCTTCAGTTTGGTTTGCAATTTAACCATGGATCGTCTTTCAAATGAACAACGCTTGCAAATTATTGAATTTTACTATCAAAATTCGTGCTCGGTTCGAAATGTTCATCGCGCGCTGCTTCCATTTTATGATCGGCATTCTCGACCTTCTGAGCAGTCTATTCGGAAGATTGTGACCAAATTTCGCACCAAATTTACTTTGTTGGACATTAAACCACCAACACGTTTACGTACTGTGCGTAGTGAAGAAAATATTGCGGCCGTATCAGCTAGTGTGACAGAAGACCGCGAAATGTCGATTCGGCGCCGTTCCCAGCAGTTAGGCCTTTGTTACAGCACTACGTGGAAAATTTTGCGGAAGGATTTGGGCGTAAAGCCTTTTAAGATACAGCTGGTGCAAGAACTAAAGCCAGCCGACCTACCACAACGCCGAATTTTTGGTTAATGGGCTCTTGGAAAGCTGGCCGAGGATCCGCTTTTTTATCGAAAAATTGTGTTCAGCGATGAGGCTAATTTTTGGTTGAATGGGTACGTAAATAAGCAAAATTGCCGCATTTGGAGTGAAGATCAGCCAGAAGCATTGCAACAGCTACCAATGCATCCCGAAAAAGCCACTGTTTGGTGCGGTTTATGGGCCGGCGGCATTATTGGGCCATATTTCTTCAAAGATGATGCGAATCGCAGCGTTACTGTCAATGGTGAACGCTACCGAGCGATGATAACAAACTTTTTTTTGCCCGCAATGGAAGTTCTTGACTTGCATGATATGTGGTTTCAACAAGACGGTGCCACATGCCACACAGCACGCGAAACAATGGCGCAATTGCGAGGCGAGTTTGGTGAACAGTTAATTTCACGTTTCGGGCCGGTCAATTTGCCGCCTAGATCGTGCGATTTGACACCATTAGACTATTTTTTGTGGGGGTATGTCAAGGCTAATGTCTATAGGGACAAGCCCGCTTCGATTGACGCACTGGAAGCCAACATCCATGTATTCATTCGTGAGATACCGGCCGATATGTGTGAAAGAGTATGCCAAAATTGGACTCAGCGGATGGGCTACCTGAGACGCAGCCGCGGTCAACATTTGCATGAAATTATCTTTAAACATTAAATTGCAAGGTTCAAACTATCGATTCAAATAAATATTTTATTCATTTTTTTGAATTTTTTGTGTTTTTTTTTTTTTTAAAAAGTTCTAAACCTCTTAAAAAATCACCCGTTACTTTGAAATTTGAATACTAACTGCTCCATATAATTTTAAGAACTTTTTTTAAAATTTACTTAAAATCAAATGAAAGCTTAGTTTATAGGTCTTTTGTAAGTGTATTGGATAAAAATAAACATTTTAAGATTCAACAACTTATTAGATATTTAAAAACAAATAAGCGAAGTAAAAATATTCTGACCTGAACCAATTGACTCGTAGTGTATATCACTTCCACGCGATTACTAAGAGGAATGTAAAAAAGGCATCAGTGTATAAACCTGGCACGGATTGAAATGGACATTACTTTTTGATTAGCCCTTTTGAATACAATGTAATTTAATTACCTACATATTGAAGTGATACCTTAACCTTATATCTACATTTCTTGTTTTATGCAAATGTCACTCATTTTTAAATTAAATTATGATATATGTAAATAAAAGGATAGCAATTTATGTTGGCACGTTCGTTTGTAAAAAAATAAAAGTTAAAAAAATACATAGGTATAAAGATTAACAATATCATATTAAAAATATTACAAAAATATTTGTTTAAACCATATTATGTAGGTATTTTAATATAATCTAATTAGGTATAATGAAACACAACCAAATTTTTGAAATTATTACCAGTCGGTAGAGAGTGAGCATTATCCACCATTTTGAAAAACGTCTTTTCTCAAATAAAGGCAGAACCAGAATAGACGAAATGGCACGTACGGCGCCGTACGAAATCAGCGAGAACAAGCAAATCGTATAGTGCGCACATAATGTTGGACTGCTCAGTTTCGGCAAGTTTTCGTTCACTTTTGCCTCCGTACGTAAAGAGCGCTCCAGAGCGCAGTTTACGTACGTAAATCTGACAGCCAGCCAAATACATGTATAATTGGCTTGCGTGTGCGTTTGACCATTATGGTCGACTGAAGGTAATGGCGGCACTTAAGGAAACTTGACGTAGAACTATGACATTAGCTTTCGTTTGCTTACGACTATTATGGTTGGCCCTTAATTCAAAAATAGTCGATTTAACTCGAAAATAAAAGCAATTTAATGTGAAACTTGGCTGAAATTACGTTCTTCCGTATTTTAAACGGCATAAAGCGTACATTTTTAGTGGAATAAATAACTGGAAGTTAAAAAAGTATTTATTCTTGAGTAAAAGTTAGACAACTGTTCTTAAGTTGAAATAATTTTTAGTGGTGTCACGTTAATGTCTTAAATATAGGTTGACTATAATATTGCGCCATTGACTTTAGAATCTTTGATTTGACAAGGAAGTTTATTGTAGTGTTCGCTCGATTTGTAAAGGGTTGAATTGGTGCCGTAACGGGTTTTTGTTGGTTTAAGTTGATGAAGTTGGCGTCCCCTCCTTATGTTAGGCGTGTTTTATTGGTAAGTGTTTAGTCACTTAAGCAACATTTTGTATGGGATACGAAAAGTGGCGATAAATTGGTCAGTAATTAAAGTGAACTTAAAAGTGAAGATAAAATCTTGGAATGCCTGGAAATTTTTGGCGCGATACATTTTTTTCTTAAAGGTTGGTGGCACCTATGACAGCTTAATTAGTTATTAATTATTAATGGTTGTGTTCATTGTGTTTTCCTTAAGGGCCGCGTTTTGCGGAAGAAGTAAGAAGCTTTCAACCTACGAAAGTTGCAAAAAAGTTTTGATGATTTTGAACTTTTCGCTTAAAAACGAATAAAAATTGTTTAAAGCAGATCTTTAAATAAAATTATAAATTTGGAATTTAATTTGGTAATATTCAAGTTAAATAATGATTATTTATCCGGTTTTTATTTGTTTGTAGTGGAAGGTGGGGTACAAGTTGACCAACTCGGCATATACAAATAGCCATACTTTGCAGACACACCGATAAAATTATTTGAAACTTCGGCTTGGCATATAGTCAAGAATACCAACTTTGAAGTAAAATAAAAAAGTGAATACAAAAGTGAATATAGCGTTTTATTGGTTCTTTCCAGTGCTGACTAACTAAAAGTTACCAACAAAACACGACTGTTGTATTGTGTTATTTCTTTCTGTTAATGTAGTGTTTGTATTGTAAGATTTGATGATTTGGTAATTTGGCGGATATTGGTAACCATGTTTATTTCGATTTCGTCTTTGGCCATTAAGATCTTCAGTTGATTGTAGGGGAGAAGAGGGAGACTTGATCCTCTGGGAGACTTGTTTACCCTCCTATATCCACAGTTTCAAAAGAGTTAAAAAAGTTACCTTGGCACCACTGACAAGTATCTTTCAAATCATATTCATACCATAGTCTTTAGTTTTGTATAAGTGCGTAGATATTATTTAGCATTTTTTGTCGCTCCTGTCTGGTTGTTGTTTTATGTTGTATATACCACAAGTTATTTTTTTTTTTTATGTTGCCAATTGTTTTACGAAGAATGTTATGTGCCAAAAATAAATAGTTATAATTTTTTTTTTGTCAATGAACCCGAACTGGGAGACTTGATCCCGACGACTATGGGAAGACTTCAAGTCTCATACGGAGTGATCCCCCAGTTTTGTTCAAGTACATATGAATAGTTTTATGTATTTCAATATTTGTATACTTATGATATACATAACATATAAGTTTACTTATTTGTACACTTATGAAAAATTAAACATGTGTTTACCTAGGAAAACTGCAATTTATATCAAATTTGACTCAGGGATCAAGTCTTCCATATGGGGGAATCAAGTCTCCCATAATTTAAGGAGAGTTGATCCTTTTGAGTCCTTAAACTCTTTTAAAAAATTCGCTTTAACTATTTAAAACAAAGAGATGTTTGGTATGCCAAAAGAAAACCAATATACGTATCTTTATTTTAACATAGAAACGAGTATTATACGAAAAGCGAATAAAAAGTTATGCTTCAAAAACTGCGAAAGGGATCAAGTCTCCCTCTTCTCCCCTATAGAGTTGATGTATTTGTCAGTCTTTCTAGACCATTCAAATTTTAAAGAGCTTTATTTTGAGTTACTTGTAAATATTGTTTCAGGTATATTGATTAAGATGATTGAGAAGTTTCATCATTCCGTCCTTCGTTATGTCTGTGCGGATGTGCGTATGTACAGGTGTGTGGTTTTCTGTTGATCTACAGCCTGACCGGTTAAAAGGTCAGTTCAAACTTTGTGTGTGTAGTAGGTAAGTACATACTTTTTGGTGATTCCCTAGGGCCTAGAGGAGAAATCAGAAATTTTTTTTTGTTCTAACAAATATGGCTTTATTTATTTATTTATTTCACATACTTGATGTAGATAAAAATAGTGACCCAAATTTTTAAACGATTAAGCATCATACTAAAACATATTTATCATCATACTACAGGTAAAAAAAACTATTGTTTTGAATCGTCTGTTCTAGGCCTTATATGTCGTATACGGAAATATACATTGAATAATAAAAGCAGTTGCGCACTGTCAAAAAAAAAAAAAAAATTCTGGTGATTCCATAAAAGATCAAAAAATAATAATCCATAATTTTCGATAACTATATTATACTGGTAGGCTGATTTGGTGATGTCGTTGATTTCATCTTATTTGAACACTGAAAATTCATGACACCCGTATAGACTTGGCCTTGAAGTTGCTCGGTAAAAAAATATCACTGTACTGACCACAAACCGGATAAAAGAGAGGGATGTGCCAAAAGTTTTTGCAGTGCGAAGTAACTTTGTGATGGCCGTAAGAGAAAATAATAGAAAGCAGTATCGCAATATCGCCCCATCCACTCATCCATCTGATTTTCTGAAAGAATGGCGTTTTGGATAAGCTATGTTCCGAAGTAGAAACAGGTGGTCTTGCTATCGACGCAACATACCGGTGAGAAGGCCACAATTGGTTACCAAAAAAAGCCTGCAATGATACTCGACTACAATCGGACTAGAGATGCAGTCATTATTGCATATCTCCATTCTCATTGAACTGACCGAGAAGCTGATGGAGTCGTAAGTGTAACTGAATGATCACACCCCGCTAAACAAAACCAAATTGAATGCCCTTCGCATTATGAGGAGAGTTAAGTCCCTGAAAGGCTTCTTATTTTTAGTAAAAGGACATATGCCACCATTGCTCAAGAGCAGAAGACAAAAATTATAACTTGCCTTAGTTATAGATACTTTTATAGTATAGGTTAATATTATAGCAAATTAGATAAAGGAAAATAAGAAAAAACAACAAGAACCAGGGGCAATTTCTTTAAACATTATAGTATTATTTGGTCAATACCTTGCTCCTTACTTACTTCTGGATTAACTATACGAATTCGTCTGTGAGAAGCAATTAAAAATCAATAAGTAATTGAATAATTAATTTTGGATTGCGCAGCAAAATTCATTCGAGAGACAATTTACGTCACATCGTCTAAACACTTATATGTATTATGTTCCTACCTAGACATACCTGGGTTTCTTTTTTATTTGTTAGAAAGGCCTACAGACAAAGAATATGGAGTAATATATGTAGGAAGACAGGACACAGAAAAATTATATTCAATTTGTTGAATGTTTTCTTTGCATTATTGTATTATTTTTGGGTTGAATTTCAAATTAGGAAAACGATGGCGGGCGCTATTATTATTATTTTTTTTTAATTTTAGCTCCCACCTTACGGCTTCCATGACGGCGAAACAGTACCAGGTTAGGTGGAAATAGACAAGAAAAACGAAATTAAATGAAAAAAAAGATGCGCGACAGGGCACAGGTTGCCGTCATCTATCGATGTGCTTTGTCCTTGATTATTTTATTGTTTTTTTTTTTTCAGGTATTTTGTTATTTATCCAAAACTCCTCTCACAACATAATTGTTTTGTTTTATAAATAATTTATTTTTGTACATACATACATATATGTTTTTGATGTTATTATGAAACAAGTTAATAAATATACATATACATATAGGTACGAAGATAACTCCCGAGCTTCGAACTTTTATTTTATATATGTATAGGGGGGAATACAGAACTTTGTTATGTATTATGAGTTCGACATTTAGATTACACAAAAGATTAGATGGTCCCGCATTTCAAAAAGTCTTAGGTTTTTTAAGTGAATGCAATTTGAGAACTTACAATAAGTCAAATTACTATTATTATTATTATTATTATTTGTTGTTATTATAATTGTTGAGGACAAGACACGGATAAGTAAGTAGGTACCAATACCTCTTATCCTATACCAAGAGCACTTAAGTCCAAAGTGGCTTTTTAAGTTAATGGGATATAAATAAATGAGTAGGCTCATGAGAAAATCAGTTAAAAAAAATCCTTATGTGTGTATATTCTGAATTGAATTAAGTAATCTACCAAGAATTTCTTTTTATTAATTTCTAGGAGCTCTAATAATATATCCAGATTGAGCGAAGTATAGGTATATATATATACCTACCTAACCTTTATAATGAATAAAATTGTGTTTCTCTGCATAGGTCATTTATAAATAGAAAAATTTATTAAAAATACGTTTGTTCAATTTAAATAAAATATGATAAAGCAGGAAAATGGAAATTGCATTTTGCAATTTTGAATTGAATTGATGAAGCAATGAAGACAAAAACACTACTAAAGTGAACAAAGAACAAGGAATTCGTTTCAAACAATAAATCAAATAGGGCAGGATCGAACGAATCCTGTTAAGTCACATTTAAATCCAAATCTAATGGCGCAAAATTATAGTTCATTTAACTCGAAGCTAAATCAAATTTAGTTTGACACTAGTCTTAAATTACATTTTTGATAATTATAGAAAAGTTAAACTACACTTTATCTTTAAAGACTTGCATCAAAATTAAAATCATAAAAACCCTATTTTAATTTTGATAGTGTCACACTTGCTACTCTCTGACTCCTGTCAATTTGTCATTATCTATAAACCAAAAAAAAAAAAATTTGCAAAATGTTTTCGGAGGACGAATATTTTGAATTGTTTGACGACATGAAACTGAAATTGTATACCCTTTATTTCGTAAAGCGGCATTACATCATTCTTTGCAAAGATCAACTTTTTAACGATATATATTTCTAAGTTCTTAAAAAATTAATTAATTTTAATTTCAAAGAGGGAGAAAATTGAAATTAAACAGAAAATAGGGAATTTTACCAATATGTCAAAAGAAAAAATGACAGCTCACACTACGCGGATGACCGATTGAAATATGTATCGCGCTTTTTTCAAACTGTCAAACTCAAGATCTTGCAGAAAACAATTTGGAAATAATTTTTAAATGCGGTATTCTATTTTGTGTGAAATTTGTGATTTCCGTGGCTTAAAAATGTATTTTAATTATTATTTCTTAAAATTACTACACAATTTTCACAATTTTCGCGCACAAATCTTTAAAATTCCCGCTTTTGTTTTCAATCAATTTGTCAACAATGATAAAAAAAAAATCAGCTGTTCGCCATACTGCTGTTTTTGACAATTCTGTGAAAACGAGAAAGAGATATATCGTTGTTACCTAAAAAGCCCTATTGACACATTCCGGGCTGATGACATTTGACGACAGATAGAAAGGTGTGTTTGCTTTGTTTTCTCAGCGAACTGTCACTTTTTAAGGCGTATTCGGCACAAACAAGTTAGAGAAATGTTTTAAACCCCACACTAGTTGTCAGTACTTCAGAAAGAGTCTATAATTACTTATAAGTTAAAGAACTGTTTCAATGTTAAAATTAAGATAAGAAGTGTGGCGTTAATTCCTTAAACTTAGGCTGACTATAATTTTGCGCCAATGCATTTAAGAACGTCGCTAATGTTGGCTGATTGAAAAAAAAAGACATAATGAAACAGCCCGATAACTTTTACAATATTTATCAAAGTTAAATGAAATATGAAACTTTTTTACGCAGTATACCTTTCCAATGATAGAGTAGAATACGAAACCAAAGTTTTACACGAATATTTGATGTAGCGTACGCATGCCGGTTAGTTTTAGATTTTGTATATTGTGGATTTGCAGGCGTATTGTGCATTTCTATCGCTAAAAATGAAAATACACCAAATTTATAGAAAATTTGTTTCCCTACTTAGCTCTCTTATGTATAGATAATTATCATTATACAAACCGAACCTCTAGTTGCTGTTGTCTTTCATCGGATTTTTTTTTTTAAGCTATTAACGGAACCTGTCATGGAACCTTTTTTTTACACCGACTATCTTTTGAACGGTTGCACTGATTTTGACGAAATTTAATACTGCGAAATTCCTGCTAAACCTGAGTAATAAGTAGATACTAAAAACCATTTGTTTTTTTTTTAACCGATAAAGAAAGATTTCTTGAAAAAAAAAAAAAACAATCAACTGAGTAGATAACATTTGAAAAATAGATAAATTTAAAAAAAAAAAAAATTTAAAAAGTTTTTTTTTTCAAACCGTCAATTATATTTTTCCATTTCATATAAACAATTAATATTGTAGTTGGTATAAAAATAATTTATTCCTGTAGAAAATAATCAGAAACTCTTATGTGGTTTTTCTTTGGTCGCAAAAAGTGGTTTGTCATTAATCTACATATATAATTTTCCCATCTTTTTTAGAATTTGCGTTTCATTGGTAAAAAAAATCTAATCCAAAATAATTTGACTACTTAGATCAAAATCTCGACTTTATGTGAGATTTTGTCATCAAACACAACTACAAAACAAAAAAAATCTTTTTGCGTTTCATTATGCAACAAAACTCTGAAATCGCAGAAATATATCTGAATTTCCCAATAAAAAACCACATTAAACATAAAATTTGAAAAAAAAAGAAAAGCAAGTTTTCGAAATTAGAGACATGTAATGCTTCCCGTTTGCGGAACCTTTAATAATCAGATTGATTTAAATTGATTTATCAGTTCCAGTCTTTTAATTTTAAATTTAATGAGCTAACTATCCAGTTAATAATGGCATCGAAGTAACGCATATTTTTTTGGAAAGTTGTTAGGTTAGATACCAACAGTGTAAAACCAAGTTTGCTGTTCGAAAAGCTTGTGCTAACATGGTGGTGGTCAAAAAAACCTCAACATTCTTAGACTTTTTTCAGTTTTTTCCTCATAACTTCATAAAAGTGCATCCGAGGAAAAAATAGTTGTATATATGCACATTTAAAGTAATTACAATTTACTAAAACTTAAGCCCAACAACTGCAGTTCTGTATAAATTGTAATTTAAGTTATCTTTGTATCAAAATATCCCAAAATTATCTTCCTACAACTGAAAAAAAGTCAATCTTTAAGGGTGGGTCTTCATGACAATAGAATTTAAAATTCATGTAAACGTATTTCAATGTGGTAGTGCGATATTCTTTTCTCTTCATTATTGTTTTTGATACGCTCAACTACTCTTGTTCTCTTTTCAAAATGGGTTTGTTGTTTTGTCATCCTTTCGATTTGAATGGGAATGATGAGTTCTATGCTTTCTGTTTATGGAAGGGTGAAGGGATATTTTTCAATTTTGTTTTCAAAACACATGAGTAGGTATAGCTAAAATGTGAGTCATTTTTTTCTCTTTTCGTTTAGTTGTTTTTTCTTCACTTTCACTTGCTGTTGCTGGAACTGGAAAAACAGTAACAAAAAAATGTGAACTCGTTTGTAATTCGATCGAGATCTTGATGAAGGTCAGGACACATCAAATGAACATGCATAAATATACGTTACACATGTAGGTAGGTAGGTACATTGAAATAGTTTTTTTTTAGGAAGCTTTATGTAAGATAAGTGTGAGGTAGGTCAATATAACTATTTGACCTGTTTGAAAATTACTTTAGGGTTTATTGCAAAGGGGTGAATTTTGGAGTTTACAAGTAAGGATGTTGGAAGAATAAGGTAACTTGTTCATTTGTAATGTGCGAAATTTGAGATTTCCTTTCGATTTTTGTTGTTGTCAGATTTCAAACAACAGCACAACACTGTATATTTTTGTTTTGCAATTGAAACATTGTCACTTCATTGTCACGTGGGAAAACCTTCCTACCTATGTACATTTTGTTTTCAGAATAAAAATAAAAATGACCAAACAGAAAAGTCGTGCAGCATTTACATTCCTAGCTATGTATATAGGTATGCCCTATGATCATTTTTTGATGTTTGGAATCAGGGAGGCATAGGTATGTTAATAAACATGCGAAATCGCCCAACTCTGAGTTTTTAGAACTTGTATCATCTTGGATGTAGGTACCTACCTCTAGGTGTAATATAACCTAATCTATATACCTATGTAGATAGGTACCTATATAAATACAAATTAATTGGTGTCTGTTTGTACGCGCATAACTCGGCTGAATAATTATCCGACTTGCTTGGGAGTTCTTTGTTGGATTTTTATTGAACCAGGTTAACACACAATGGAGCCGAAAGTTTTAAATTTTGGAAAATTGAAAAAATCTTAAAAACCCAAAATTGCGGAAAGAAGTTCACCAAAACAGCTAGTTTTATACAGGGTGAGTCATGAGCAATGCGACAAAATGCTAGGGCGTGTAGGTTGCGTTGATACAATAAAAAAATCGTATGGGAGGGGGGGTCTATTCCCCTCCGTTTAGCCGGGAGGGGCAATTTTCGAAAAAACTGACTTAAAATGGGAAAAAAATTATTTAAAATCAACGGCTTCATTCACAATGCTGTGCGATACGTTTTTGAAAAGCCAATAACTTTTTCTTTATTCTGTGTTTAAATAAATCTATTCTAAGAAATAGTTTTTGAAATATTAATTTTCAAAGTCAAAATTTTGAAAAAAAAAATTGAAAAAAAAATTTCAAATTCATTTTTTTCAAAATTTTACGTAATTAAGTGCTAATTTTAATTTCAAAATTCAATGCTGTTATTAATTTTAAGTCTTAATAAGAAAACCGGATGCAAAAATTTTATGTCGTTCTCAAGAAATTAAAAAAAAACCAAAACCACCTTTTTCTAAGAAAAACATTTATTTTTATTTTTACGTTACACATGTAGGTAGGTAGGTACATTGAAATAGTTTTTTTTAGGAAGCTTTATGTAAGATAAGTGTGAGGTAGGTCAATATAACTATTTGACCTGTTTGAAAATTACTTTAGGGTTTATTGCAAAGGGGTGAATTTTGAAAACTTTCAAAATTGCGAAAACTAGATCCAAAAATGTGATTTTCAGAAATTAGGTGCTTCCCCCCATTTTTCCAAATTTAAATTTTTTAAAAACTCTACAAGGTTGTGGTACCCTAATACGAAGTTTTTTCTCTTTTTATTTTGAAAAAAAAAATCGAAACTGTGGATAAAAAGCTCAAAAAACATGTTCCCGAAAGTGTGAAGTTAGCCTCCCTTTTTTCAAATTTGAATTTTTGACAAATGAACCAGGTTGTGCTACATTTGTGCTGGTTTGTGTTGATCTTTTTTTTTTTACTTAAAAATTGTAGGTTTTAGACAGCGAAAACTTTTGCACTAATTTAGCAATTTTGCCTTCCTGGGAGCTCCCTTTTTCGAATTTTCAAATTTAAAAACCAGTGCTAGATTGTGCTAGGACTCTTCTAAATTGTTCCAAAGTTTTGTTTCGAAAAAAAATATGTCATATGGGTCACATAGCACCTGACAAAACCGTTACATGGCATCTGACCCGCCGGCGGTCACAGTTATTTTCCTGTAAATTTTTTTTCTGAGGCTCTTTGTGAACAAGTTACTTTTTAACATTCACAGATTTTGATTGAAGTATATTAGTTATTTGGCAAACAACAATTCAATCATTCAAATTGCATTTTTTTAAATTATTTTCCATTTATTTTTTCAACAAAATCAACCCCAAATAATTTGGAAAATAATGGGTAAAATCTGATAATTTTCATTTCTGATTTATTTTTACCTAATGCTTTTATTTAGGTGCCAGTGAAGAAAAATGAGTATTTTCATTGCAGGCTAGATACCTACGTAGAAAAAAATCATACAAAAGACATTTCAGTCACACACATTCTTATTTGCAATTACCTACCACTCCATGTCCGTCAACACGCGAAATGAAAAAAAAATCGCTTCAAAATAAAAATAGGAACATAGATATACAATTGCAATATACACATTCCCTCTATACACATTCCCTCCTCACCACCAAAAACAACGATCATCATCATAAACATATGTATGCTTGTGTAGCCACCAAGAAAAACAAAACAAAAATCGATTTTTTTTTCCTTACTGGCGCTATCCAATTGACAACGAAAAGTTTTATAGATAGGTTCCGATAACCTACCAAAAATTAAAAAAAAGACAAAGGCTCTCACACAATATTTACATATTATATAATATCAATCACTCACGAGAAGACACAAATAAATCTATACTAGGCAAATGGATTGGATATGGATATGAAAATGCACCGGTCAAGTGTGCATGTATATACATAATATGCCTAAGTACGTACCTTTTTCCTTTTGGATTTTTTTTAATTGTGCCCAAGCCCAAGTGCCTACGTCAATTATTCTGAAACAGAAACATAGATCTCAATTTCTTCTTCCTTTTGACACCTCAACCTTGAAGATTCGATAAGATTAACTCATTTTATAGACGATTCCCTGAGACTCTATTTCTATATAATTAACGAATAAAATCTTTTTCAGCATTATTCCCACATCCATAAGTTTCCTTCCAAAACCAAGTAGAAAAAAAAACAAAAATATCATATACCTACTTGGACGACAGCGACGACGACGATACCTACGAATCGTACGTACACCAGCGTTGCCGAAGTTAACCAATCGTGCTTTTTTGACACGACAATTTTTTCTTGTGGCACAGTGGCACGAAACATTTCAATATCGCACACTTTATCATTGCCTATATCTTACTTTAATATTGATGGAAAATTATATAATAAATTACAGAAATAAAGTTTTATTTTTTTAACAGAAGATTTATAGTTTTTTCATGGCAAGCAGTTTTTAAAATGTGACACGGCATTTCCTTTTCTCGGCGGCAACGCTGATGTACACCATTTGTGTTTTGTGTATCACCACAAAAAAAAAGTTGATTCTAAAGAGAGTGCGAACAGCGAAAATATAATATTCTCTTTCGACGGAAGTTTCGTGAACTAAATATCGTTGTGTGCGTATTTGGATTAACAAAATCGTTAAAAAGATGCTTTTTCAAAATTAAATATAAAATTGTTTATGCGTGTGATATTGTTTTCTTCACTTGGAACTTTAGCAAAAAATATTGAAATAAAATACAAAAATAATAATAAAGTTGTACATGGCATTTCAACCTGGGAAAACTACCATGTGTATAGATACTTTGAATTGTAAATTTTTACGTCTAAACAATATAAAATTGCAAAAAAATTTACAGCACATTTTACAAAAATAATAAGAGATTCGAATAAATTAAAAACAAAAAATATTAAGAATAAAACATGCCAGCCCCAACGGGGGAAAGAAAAAAGTAGTATTGTTTGTGTATATATAAGTTTTTCAGACGTATAAAGTGGAAAAAAATAATTTTTTGTTTTGTTTCAAATAAAGTATCTACTTTCTGTTATAAAAAAAAAATATTGTTTGGCTCCGTTGAAAATTTAAGAAACTGCGCCAATAAACGAGCTTTAAATTAGTGTGAACTTACGTCCACTTTGTAGCTCAAATATTTTTTTTTTCTTTTTTTTTTTTTATCCTACATAAAGCATACATTCATTGACAGTTGAAAAACATTAACAACAAAATAAAAAAACAAATCACACGAGAGCCCCTTGAGGGGATGCATAAATCAGCCAAAATAAAGGGGAAAAAATGTGTAATTCCTTCCCTAAAAAGCAAAAACTTTTGTAAAACATAAAATTGAGGACATATGTTTTAAGATATGTTCATGGACTAAATAATAAATTTTATTTCATCAAAATATCTTTTCAAATGTAGGAGATATATTAAGTTTTGTGCACGTAGTACCATACATTTACGAGGAAGACCCACCCTTAAAGTGCTGTATTTCCATATTATAACTGAAAGAAAAATAAAGAAAAAGGGCTCCAAGACTATTTCCAAAAGGTACCTATCTAATTTAATTAATAAAATAAAAATAAACTCTTAATTCTATAAATGAATTTAGTTTCCAAGAAATAAAGGTTCACCGTTCACCAAAAATAGGGGAAGTTTTTTGTTAATGTTTTTTTTTCAGTGGATCTCAGTTTCGGATTGGTGCCTTAATTCATGTTGTACCTGTTGCGGTCTATGATGTGGTGTACTCTTTCCAGGAAAACAAAAATATATAGGAATTAACAAAGATACTATTTTTTCTCGTTCCAGGAAAACAAAAATATATAGGAATTAACAGAGATACTATTTTTTTTCTGAACCCAGATCCTAGATGTCATTTATATACAATAATAAAAGTATCCACCCAAGCAAGCTGTTGGCCCTTATATAAATATTACATGAATGCGTTTTTTATATACTTTTATTAATCTATATTTTGCTATAATATACCTATCTATTAATCTGTCATCACCAGAGTATCAAAATTGATTGACTTATCCATATAAAAACTTATAAAAAAACGAACATCCGAATGTTTTGGGAACATGTCAAAAAGTGGTATATGAAAATAAAACAAGACACATTGGGCCATATTCATAGATGTTTGACAAGTTCTTATTAAGTTGTTTTTAAGCTAAACTCGAGTTTTTACTATGTGAATAGAAAATTTAAACCCAAGTCTAAACGAAAAACTCGAGTTTAACTTTAAACTGGACCGAACCCATGTTTAAGTTGTATTTAACTCTGATAAACGTCAGAAATAGGTACACAAATGAAATAATTTGTTAAGGGTCGCGAGTGATTTTCTTTCTTGCTAATAAAATGTTGGTAATTATGTACCACATTTCCAGAAAAAAAAACAAATACATAAATAGATAGTAATATTTCTACATATCTACCTACCTACAATAAGACAAATTTCAGCGGAATATACACTGAGTTACAAAAAAAGTGGCGCACCTTGAAATTTTGCAACATTTTGAAGTAACTTAAACAAATAAACGTTTTTCTGGTACAGTTTTGTTTATTAACATAAAAGTAAGTCATTCATGTAATAAAAACCGAAAAAATAGGAAGAACTTAGAAATAAACCATAAATTGAGGAAAATGGGCATAAACTTCAATTTTACATTTTTTACATTTTTTTTTTTTTTTTTTTTTAACTAGTCCTTGTTTCTTCAATAGTGGGTATTGCCTCCACGAACATCTAATAAAGCTTTAATTCGCCTGGGCATACCTTGGATAAGGTTGTCAAAATGATAACAACGCATCAAAAAGTATGATTGCGCCATTTTTTTTGTAACTGAGTGTAGGTAATTCACGCAGATGAGGATAAAATTGTGGAATAAAATAATCCAGATGGAGAAATTAGACACTGTGGCATTTTATCAGACATTTTTTTTAATTTGCATTTTAAATTTGCATCGCAGATTGTGCTTATTTTAAATTTTATAATTTTTGTTCCTAGACGAAAATTATCAATAAAAAAATATCGTAAGCATCTGGCATCATGTATTATTTTCAACCTGTCATGCATTGCTTTCAACCTTTCTTTCTCTTACTTAATACAAAATCAATCTATCCCACTCACACCTTATGTGGAACCCAAATTTGGGACACGTTCCACTCGTGTTTAAATAAACAGAGCTGACAAAACATCTATGCATAACAACAGTGTCTAAGCTGAGTGTTAATGTTAGACTCCAGTTCAGAAAAATTCGAGTTTACAATATGTCTATGAATATGGGCCATTCACTTTGTTACCCCAACAGAAAGAAAACATTATATAAACAAAAATTGTATAAAATCTCGAGTTAATCCTATTGAAATTATAACCCTAGTTCAAAACAAATATGAATATGGATCTATGTATGTATCAAAGTATCTAATTTAAAATGGAAAAACTCAAGTTTTTTCTTAAACACAGCTTAAACAGTGTCTATGAATTTGCCCCAACGATTTAATAATTTCATTCAAAGTTTCTGCAATGTTTCTGAACATTCATGAACAAAAACAACGGTACAACTTACAATGCCATGCTATATCTTTTTGGAAGGCCAAAAATCTATTCTTTTATATTCTTTTTAAATAAAGTTGTTTTTGTGAACAATTTTTGAAAAATTATTTTTCAAACTCAAAAAAACGCAACACTTAAAATCATTAAATTAACATTATGTCATCATGAGTAAATATAATCCAAAGTATTGCCTAAAAGAACACAATACCCAGATACTAAATTATATAACTGCCTAGAGAGGGCTTCACAAAAAAGTAAATATATTTTAAACAAAACTCACCCACCCAAGAAAAACTGCAAAAAAAAAATACTGTCAACTGTTTTTTTAATTCAACATGAAGTAAAATAAATTTCTGTGAATTTCAATATGAACGAATTTTATTGAAAAATTTATGTTCTTCGAAAAAGGACATAGCAGCAATCTTGTCCATTATTTTCACGTTCGATTAATAACGCATATGTATCAGCAAACCACTTGACTGTGAGACAAGAAGTGGACAGAAATAATATAAAGAAGCCACAAAAAATTCTTCCCTTACACATCTAGTCACAGGATAAAGGGACGACGAAAAAAAAAATATTGTGGACCGAACAAAAAAAAAAAAAAAAAATAGAATAAGGATAACATACCAATTTGCGGCACATCGTACTGTCGTTGTCCTCTCGCTGTACGTAACATCAACTGGCTTGCTATGCTATGTGTAACTGGTGGTGGTGCTCCGATACCGTTATTTACTCCTGAACGCTTATTGTTGGTGGTGCGATGTAATGACTTTTGTTGCTGGATTGTTTTCTGTTGGTGCTTCTGTTCCTGTGGATTGGCGAACGATGGCTGGGTTCCAGTTGATGATGAGGAAGAGTCCACAGCCTTGGGCCCAGTTGACGACGACGGTAGAGTTTCTACGTTTTTCTTTTGTTGGGTCCTTTTCCGTTGCATTTTCTGTTGTATCCTTCCGTCAAGACTGCCAGGGTGATGGTTGATGGTACCGAACTGATCTTCAACATCATGATCAAAAAGCTCCTGCAGACCTCTTGGGGATTGTGCCTGGTAATATGTTGCTGATGAAGGCTGATGATGGATTGGTGGGTATTTCCGGTAGATACCATCTCCGCGATTAAAAATGTCCTCCATAACTTCATAACTTCCATCGTCGTACCGATGATAATAATCAGATTGGGGTTTTTGAAATTCCTCATAACCACCAGTATCACCACCACGTTCACCGCCGCCGCCGCCATCACCCCCATCACCACCGTCATCATCGTTTCCAACGAAAAAAAACGGTTCACGCCGTAAAGGAAATTCATTATCCTGCAACATCGTCAACGACGAAGCTGGATAGTTGAGAACTTCTCCGTCGGTGTTGTCGGTAGTCATATGTATTCGACCAGTCACTATTGGCCGACCTCTTCGCCCGCCACCCATAAAGATCATTCGCTCTCGATCCGCTTCGTCCGCCGCCGCCATTCTTTGGTAGGGATTGCTAACATGATGCTGAAGAGTACCGCTATGGCTAGGCATCATGGGTGGATGTGCAAGGCTGCCGCCACTACTTCTCTCAGCAGGTCGCTCATTGCTCAGATGGAGGGATAATGTACTGCCATTGAGGACACTCAGACAAATGAGAATCTGGATTATCATCTTCATTTGTTCTGTATGTAAGAATTAATGATTGGAATATAGATATAGAAAGGTTGGATGTTTTGGGTGTGTACAACTAGGTCGATCGGTCGGTGAAGTGCGCAAATGGAACGTCTTTTAATTGATGAAGTAATTTTTTTTTTTTTTTTTGGGGTTTTAACTCAATAAGACCAAAAGTGTTTTTCAATGCGAATGGCGAAGGCACTTAGCATGCTGAGATATGGGAGTCTGTGTATCTCTGGTGGATTTATGAAGTTGTGCTTGCCAAGAATTTTTTTTTTTTAATGTTTCCACTCCCCAAAGGAATTTTGAGATTACTGGCAAGTGGCAAGTACCACAATAAATAAACCGAAAGTCAAAAACACAATTTCGTAACTCAATACAAAATGAATGGCACCAGAGCCAACAAAAATAAAGTAAATGAAAAAGGATTAAACAAATAAAAGGATAAAAAGACACGCGATACACAATGCAAATCCACCTGTTTTTTATATATTTTTTTTCAGTTACCGGATATTTTGTGTAGCTATACGTTTATGTTTTTGCAGTTTTGTCACACACAAAAAAGTATTCCTTTTTTTTTTTTTGGTTTAATATTTTTTTTCACAGGAATATAAAGGATATTGCACTAGTTTGAATTTCTTTTCTTGGAAAACACTATTTTTTTTTCTCCTTAAATTCTCATCAACCACTTGTTTTTCTATGTTATAAATTATGCACTTAGTGATAAATTTGTATCCTTTGAAGGACTCTTAATACTTTTCTTTAAAAAAAAAATTATTTTTATTTACTCCCAAATCACACTGTATCCTTATATTTTTTTTATTTATTTAATAATTTATTTGTATATCCTTGGGATTCTTTCTTCTACGTCCGCATATTAATTGCTCAGTCGTATTCGGTCTTGAGGGAATCCTTTTTTGTTCGCGAAAATCTTAACACTGAATGGGTATCGAATGTTCGTTCAGAGTTGTGCTCCACACTTTAATACTCCACACACAACAACAAAATAACAGAATTGTGAAGCATGAAGGAACCGATAAAAAAAAGAAAGGAAAAATACTTAACGCAATTCGGAGGGGTTAGTTGCACTACAACCACCCTGTTGGGGGGCCAGCCTGGCCATGACGCGACTCTGCAACGGTCGTCGTCGTTGCCGTCCCGTTTTTATAGGGTATTTTGTTATTGTTTGTCCGATAACACACTAACTTTTTGTCACAATTTGTATGGAATATTGTCACCACTCTTACAACAACAAATCTCGTATAAGAACCGTGTGCTGCTGGTCAAGCAAAGATTGTTCGTTCTTTAAGAGATGAATCGCGAATGATTTAACGTTGGGCACCTTCGGCAAGGATATCCCTTCTCTGGATCTACACTAGTGAGCTATTTTTTTTTTTACTTAAAGCGTTCTAAACTTGCTCTGCTCTTTCTCTCTAAAAATAAATGTGCGGTTTGATGCTGCTGATGTGTGTACCCGCAACGACGACTGCACAACACAATGTCGCCGATGGCAGGCAAAAGGATATTCTCGTATCCTTGCTTCAGCCGGTGGTGTTGAGTTATTTTTTGTTTTACTCTTCACTCTTGTTTTATTCTCTCTATTTCTCTCTTTTTTTTTTCAATTCAGTTGTGTTTTTTTTTTCTTTCAAATTTATAACGATGTATTGGAGAATATTGTGCGGGTGTTGCTCATGGACTACAAGAAAAGTTCATCGGGAATTCATCCTAACGGTTCAATGACGACATAGCAGCATACACATGTACATATAAGTATTTGTAAATGGTTTCAATTGAAGAAACAAAATTTACTCCAAAAGTCAAACTCTCCACATCCGCTCCGCTCTGTTCTCAGTAAATATGGAAAACAAACGAGAAAACTTTAACCCCCAACATATTGCCAAAGCCAATCTACCTATTTCATCCTAAGTTTTGTTGCGCATGTCCTTTAATATTTGACTTCTATCGTCTGAGAGTTTCGATGATTCCCAGTGTTTTTTTTCGGGTAGGTAGGTATTGTTTGGTCGCAGAAAGCTTTTACGGTTCGTATCAGCCGAGCCGATGGCTGTGGGTGCGCCTTCAGCAGCCGCCCACGCTTAACTGTGACGTAAACCAGGCACTTTATCGAGCGGCGGCAACGTCGAAGACGACAATGGCTGGTTTTCTGGTAGGTACTGTGGCTGCCACAGCTGCTGATATAACCTGGCCCTCATTCAGGAAGGATTCTCCAAGTCAAACTACGGCCGAATCGTTACGAAATAGCGCGTAGTATAAAAACAAGTTTTATGTGGAAGTCCAGAGGATGGAAGTGCAAAGGGTAATTTCCAGTCACAGAATTTATATTTGTTCTCCAACACGAAGCAGCAACATTTACAGAAACTCATCACTGAACCACTTCACTACAGTTAAGTGTGGAGAAAGGATGCTGGCTGATTGCTGTTATTTGCTCAGAGCTCTGAGTGAGTTTCAGCTGTTTAGAACTTTTTGTTGGTTTTGTTTTTAGCTTTTATTAATTTTGTAAAAGGAAAATATGCTTGCCAAAAATTCTCTCAAAGTATGTTTTCATTTAGCTGTATAGGTCAGTATAAGTAGATAACTATGTTCGGCTGAACCTAGTTTAGTGAGAAATGTTCAGGTAGGTAGGTGTATACCTAAAAGACAGTTTCTCTTTGTTTTTTTTTTCTTTTTTTTTTTAAATAATGTTTGATGCCTTGAGATAGATATTGATGTTTTTTTTTGTGAATCTTATGCGCATTTAGTGGAGTCTTTTAAATTTAAAATGAGTGAATTTTAGAAGATACACATCATAATGATAATCAACATCGTTTGAATTAGTTTAAATTTCTTTTTAAGTGATGGACAACGACGATTGATAATAATCAAGGCTTTGATTAATGAAAAAAAAAAAAGAATTATAAAAAAAATGCTCTTGTATAGCTAACAGTTACCTATATGAAAACTTAAAACTAAATCTGATTACTGATACTGATAGAATAATATCATATGTAGATAGGTATGCCTACGTAGGTATTTACGCAGGAAAGGGGTAACAGAATATTCATAATTGGAAACAAATAATTAACTATGAACCAAATTTAATTGCCTACAACTTTACTCCGAAAAGTTCCGTAGAAATCTGGATTTATGTGGAAACCTTTTTTTTTAAGTCTCCTGCAAATCTGGGTACTTTCAAAATTTTGACGGGGCTAATCTCGAAATTGAGTCGAAATTCAGTTTTTTCTTGTTCATTTGCACATAAAAAAAAAAAAAAAAAAAAAAAAGAGCTCGACTGGGGTCACAAGAATTTGCTCTTGTGGCAAGTTACCTTCTTGCTAACGACCTGGAAGTTATTTTGAACAGTTTAAAAAAAAGTTTTGCTAACTTCCAAAAAAAAAAATGTTTTGTTCAAAAAATACTTTTTTCCAAATATTTTTGTGAAATATTTATCAGGGATTGCAGGACCTATCTGAATATTAAATTTAATCGAAAGTCGGTATAAAATAAAAAACGTTGGCACGAGTATGATAAATGTGGCGCCAAGAAATAAAAATTACCCTTAAAACATTTTTTTGATGTTTTTTTTTTCTCAAATTTTGGGTTTAAAACTCGTTTGTTCAAAAACTGTGCATAGATTTTGCTTGATTTAAAAATTGGCTTCTAGACAACAGTTTTGGCTTTAAAAAATATTACCGTTATTTTTTAATATTTTTTTCATTTTTAGTACTTTTTTCATGACATTGCCCCTCCTGCCCAAACGTAGGGAGAAAGACCCCCCCACCAACAGTAAAAAAATGCTTGCATTGAAGTGTTCTACAAAAACTTATTATCATTAGTTATTATACTCTCCCCAAAAGGTCCTATGCAAGTTAGTAACTACCGTCTAAAAGCTTTGTTCGATGTGAAAATTTATCAAAATTGATAAAAAAGTATTACAAAATCCCGAGTTACAGGATCCCGACACTAATTTACAAAATCGCGAATAAACAGACCCCTTATAGTATAGATAGACCTTATATATATATATATAGACCTTATAGTATAGATACCTTTTACGTAGGTCGTAGGTAAATACTTTAATTTTGGTTTTGAAAATCGATTAGTTGATTTTCATAAAAAATGAAAAGGTTGCTAGATCCGAGGTGTTACGAATGAAAACACCTGATCACTTTTTTTAATTGCTCTGCATATATCTATAGGTACTATAATAAAATCGAATTTTTAGTGACCTTTGTATCGTAAAAGATATATAATTGTTTTTTGTGGGCTATAGGTCGATTGTAATTAAAAGATGTTATTTATTCATTGCAACGTTTCGAGTATGTTTGTACTCTTCATCAGGCCTTTATTTATGTATAACAAAAGAAACAAAATAATACATACATACATATATTAGTATACAATTGTTTATAATCATTTTTGAAAAATTACTTACAACAATTATCAAGAAACAAAGAATATTTAATTGAAATTAAATGAAATTAAATGTAGTTAGACATCAATTCAACAGTAACTAAAAAACAAAATCAATAGTTATATCAAACATTTTTAAACTAATTATTAAAAAGAAAAATACTGACGACAGTTAAAATGTCCTTTACACTGCACTACACAATCACCTACTTTTGATCCTACTTTTTGTTGCTGGCCTTTTTATAATTTGGCTATAGGCATTGCTCAGTGGCGTATCCAGAAAAAGTTTGGGGGGGGGGGCAACTGTATAATTGTTCAATAATTTTTTGTTTACTTTTTATTTTTTTGTAGTCCTTTTAAGTTAGTGAAATAAGTGGATCCATTTTTTTTCTCCTCTTTGGCCCAGTTTTTCAGTGCGAGATTAAAATTAAACCTGGGTTAGGTAACTCACCGAATCGGGTGAGCTAACTTTGAATTAACTAAACAAATGCTTTGGATTTTGTATTCTCAGAGTTTCTTAGGTCCTTCCGCATGAATCCTCTACCTACTAACATTCAGGTTATTGGGTCAATTGGAGATAAATTTATGCGCAGAGTTAGCTAACTCTAGTTTAATTCACAACTGAAAAACCGGCTTTAAGAAACCTTAACTTACATAATCCATAAAATTAAACTTTTTGTGAACAACATTTTATTAATTTGTTATTTTAATAATAAAGACAATAAATAATAATGAATTTTATTATGTTAATATAACATCATATTTTGAAAACTTTAATTTGATTGTTGAAATAGTTAATGTTCAATTATTGTTTTTTGGAAAAATCAAGTCCTCCTTTTTTTCGTGTTGGCAAATTGCTCAACAACTTCTTCAGGATCTATATTGATTTCTTTGTGAATATTCATGGATGCTAATCCATTTAGACGTGCTTCGGAAGTTGTTGCCCTCAGCCAAGTCTTTAACCTTCTCAGAACGGAAAATGATCTCTCTGGTTCTGCTGACGTAACTGGAAGTACACACAGTACTTCTAGTATCTTCCTTATAGTTGGGAATTGTATATTACTGCAAACGGGAAGAGAAGCTAAAGCTGTTGCTGGGATATTTTTACTAAATACAAATTGAAAGTAGTCAACACTTAAAATTTTGAAGAGTTATGAATTATAAACATAATTTTTTTTATTCCTTTTTTGGTTCAGAATTACTAGCAGTGTTTTACTAACAAATATTATTCACTGCGAATAACTTATTTTATTTTTTGTTGAATATTTAAAATTGTCCTTTTTTTATGGGGGGCCCGGGCCCCCTGAGCCCCCTCCTCAATACGCCACTGGCATTGCTCAGATTGTCGCAATCTGACTTACGGTTGACGGTATTAGTGTTGTCTAAGATATGCAACATTTATAGCAATCATTCGTTTAGAATAATGTTGTTCCGTTTGAAGAATTTCAACATTCTCTAAGTTCGGTGTATGTTTCTCTTCTATGCAATGCTAAGTTAACGCCGTTTTATGAGAAGCTCCGCTGTTTAAATCAGAGATACGATTCATTAATTTCTGTTTCGAGGTTCCTATGTAAACAGACGAACATGTCGTCTCCTTCCCTCCTAAGCAATTGATCTTATAGACCACATCTGCTTTCTCCAAAGTCTCCGTTCTTCTTTTGATATTGGTGAAAAATTTGTTTCTCAGGGAAAAAGCAGACTTAAAGGCTATTTTTACCTTTGTGTTGTCTTTTATTGGGGCTGTCATAATGCGATTGAAGAGGTGATGAATGTATAAAGCACTCTTATATACACACAGTTGTTGGGGATCTTTAGCTTGGTTGACACTCTTCTGTTTGTCATGATTTGTAATGAGCTTTTGGACAATCGAAGTTGAAAAGGAATTGATGAAATTTTTATATTTTTTTCATAAAGAATTGTCGCTTATGTCAAGAACTCTGTTGACAAAATTTTGTGCCGTAATGACAATCACATTTTTGGGTTGCTTTGAGTGGAATTTATAAGGCGTCCGGACGAAATTACTTTTTTGTGCCAATCCTTATTATATTTCATATTTTTCATATTTCATTTATTTATTCTCGTAAGCCTCAAGATTGAGATATTTTTTATGGCTCAAAAAATTATAAAAAAAATACAAATTACAAATTAAATATTCATGTTTAAAACTAAAAACTAGATGAAGCGAAAAGATTATTTTAAATACGTATAGTAAATACAATTTCGGGATTAAGTTAAGAATGTCTTTAAATTCAGCTGGTAAACTATTCCAAATGTTGGCACCCAAAACAAAAAAGGATCTTCGTGTTTGTAATGCTGAAGTTCTTGGAATATTAATATTTTTTATACGTGAAGATATTGAAAATTGAACTTTATCGAACAGATAGTGTGGCTTTTGGTAACGAACCAGTTTAAAACCAAATTCCAAAGATGCAGTTGGACAGATGAGATATGTGATCATATTTTTTTAAAGAAAAAACAAAACGCACACATGCATTGAAAGCAACATTATAAGCTTTTGTTTACTTATGGAGTCCACTCCAGCGTATAATGGTACTCCATAGTTTAAAATTGGTGCTAGAAAGCTTTTCACCAATATCAATCAACATGACTGCTCTATAAGAAAAGAAATTCTCCACAAGCGCCTAAGGCCAACATAGACTCCCCCAATTACTTTATTGATATGACTATCCCAGGTTAATGTTTTATTGAACATGAATCATAAATTTATAACAGAAGATTTATAAGGAATAACATGGTCATTAAAATCAATTTTTTTTTGAATTATAATGATATAATAAATGTGCTAAATTTTAATTTAATTTTTGAGAACTTGCATCCAATTTCAATTTTAATTTCAATTTTTATTTTAATACGGGGTACAAATAAGACGTAGTCTTTTATAGTACATTTGATTATGGTTAACATTTTATATAAGCATAATAGATACTTAATTTTAAACTTAAATAACAATACAATATAATGATAGAATATACCTAAATATTTTAAAAAGTGAGAGAAGAAAAGTAATATAGAAGAGAAGTGAAAATAGAAAGAAAAGATGAGGAAGTAGAAGTAGAAGTAGCCTGTTTTAGTTTTATTTCGTCTTTTTTGAGAAACAAGTGACGAATTTAATTTACAAGAGTAAATGGTATTATAATTTTTCTCCTTTACCGAAAGTGAAGGTTAATTGCTTCCTTGAACTTTTCTGGTCGAATGATCCTTTTTATAATAGCCGGCAGAGAGTTCCATAGTTTTGTTGCATGGACAATAAAGAGGCGAGAGGAGTTCAGGTAATTGACTGAAGGTGACACAAGATTCATAGTTCTAACAGATTGGGAAAATCGCAGTTTTTCAAATATATAAGATGGGTTTCTTTGTTGAATAATTTTGTGCAGAAATATGCAGCACCTGGCATCAAGGAATTGTTGAAAAGTGCATCCAAGTACTAGTTTATGATAATGCGATATGTGTTCATGTCGTCGAACTCCATATATATATCTTAACATGTCATTAAAGGCAACAAGAAGCTTATGATGGGAAAGAGAGTCCAGTTTGCAATAAACAACGTTGGAATAATCAATCAGTGGGATGAGTAATGTTTTAACTAGCCTGAGTCTGGTATTTGTAGGATTAATGCTGGAAAACAACCAGAGCTTTCGAAGTCCACCGTAGATTCTTCCAATAGTGTAGTTCACATGATTTGTTGCCAAAAGAGAGCTGTTGACCTTAAAGCCAAGACTAGTTACACTGTCAATAAACTTAAGTTCAACCGATGATAAATAGACTGGAGGTAAAAACATGGTATTAATCTTTTTCTTTGACATCGCAATCAATTGAGATTTCGCTGGATTAAGTGTAAGACCATTATTAAGCGACCATTTGAAAATAGAGGAAAGGTCTTCATTTATTCTATACATCAAATCCTCTTGTAGACCAAGTGGACGAGACAGATAGATTTGTACATCGTCAGCATATAAGTGAATTGAAACGTTTGAACAAACATTTGGGAGATCATTTATAAACAAACAGAACAAAATAGGCCCTAAAATAGACCCTTGTGGCACACCCATTTGGCGGTTCAAAGATTCAGACAAATGTTGACCAACCTTAACTCGTTGGCTACGGTTATTCAAATAGCTTTTAATAAGACTTACCGCTCTATCATGAAAACCAAAGTAGAGCTTTAGTTTCTTACATAGTATTTGATGGTTTACTCTGTCGAAAGCTTTAGAGAAATCTAACAAACAAAGAACTGTAAGATTGTCCAAGTCATACTGAGCCCAAATATCATCAAGTACTTTGATCATTGCTGTTTGACAGCTGTGGTGAGCATGAAATCCGGACTGGAAAAAGGATAGCAAATTTAGTCTATTAAGATAATCTGAGACTTGGTTTGCCAGAATTTTTTCAAAAACTTTAGAAAGACAGGGTAAAATACTGATGGGACGGAAATCAGAGCAAGAATTGGGATTTGACTTTTTAGCCACAGGTATGACCTTAGCTAATTTCCAGCATTCGGGGAAAGATGAAGAGGTTATGCAGAAATTTATGACATGAGTAAATGCACTTAAAACATGGAGCTTAATAATATTAATAAAACTTAAAGGCAAACCATCTTCTCCAACTGCATCAGATTTAATCAATCGCATGCTTTCAGACACAAGATACTCTGAGACAACTTCAAACTCGAATTCCATTGTTGATTGATAGACGGATTGATTATTAGGTAAGAAGTCTTCTTGAGGAATTTGACTTAAAATAAATGCTCTATTTAGATCATTAGGGTCTGGAAAATCATGAGTTACCTGTTTTTTACCTATTCCTATAGAGCGCAAATTACTCCAGAGCCGACGAGACGGTAGATTAGTATTTAATTTTGAAGTAAAAAATCTTTTTTTAGACCTGCGAGTTAAAAATGTAGCTTCATTGCGGGAATGGCAAAAGAGTTCCCAGTTTCGATCGGAAGGGTTTTTTTTCCACTTCGAGTATGCTTTTCTTCGATGTTTTATTGCCCTGTGAACTTCCGAAGTAAACCAAGGGCATTTATTGCTTCGAACTAATACTGTTTTAATAGGAACATGTTTTTCGTATAGATCAAGAAGTAAGGACTGAAGGTAAAATACTTTATCGCTAACGTTTTCAATAAAGTAGCATTGATCCCAGGGGTAGACAGCAGCATCATTTTGCAATGCAACATAATTAATAGCTTTTAGGTCTCTGAATTGGAAATAAGAAGGAGTAGGTAAAACCGAGAATTCAATATTATAGGTGCAAAATAGTAAATCATGATCAGATATACCATCCAGTGACAATTGGTCCTGTAAAAGAACATAAGAAAGACCGGAAACAATTATTAAGTCAAGAAGACTTCATCCGAATTGAAGTTTTCACAAGTTGGAGGTCGTAATGGTTGATGTTCTACAAAATTCCTACGGAGGGGTTTCCCCCTATTTCGCCATCCTAATTTTTAATTTACTTTATTATATCGAGTAATTTATTACCACAAATTTAAGTACATTGAATTAAATGTCCGTATGACCTTTTAGAAAATTATACTTAGTTTGTACAATACGGACTTCCGACACTTGCATATTTTAATAATTTACAAACTATAATATTGGGTCTATATAGTTTTTATTTTTTTTTTTTACAAAACGCATTAAAATATATATTGTTCCTTAAGATTTTAATAAATTCTCAGTTATGGTTATGTTATTTTATAGTGTCCATGACTCCATGCTGAAGAGAGGCCTAAGCATTAAAACAATAAATCATACTTGTGGGTCCAAATATATCCCTTAAATATACGTATATGTATGTGCATAAATGGATGTTTAACATATTATGCGTATCCTGTTTTTGTCTTGTTATAATGTTATTGCTCTCGTTTATGTTGTGGTTCATGTTTATACAAAAGGAAAATTTATTACTGTCCCAGAATTTATTGACAGTTAAAATTGACACATGACTACAGTTAGTTCCTTTTGTGACTATGGCATTAAACATATTGTCCGACTGAAGATTTCATCTGTATATTTGAACGACCAAAAGATTGACTTATAAGGTATTATATTAGGTAGGTTGTTTGTGCAAAAGAATTTTATTGTTAATTGTTTTTAACCAGAATAACCAGATTTCACCTTTTTTTTTTTTTAAAAAAGTGCTTTTAGTATTTTCTTAATTTCACAAAAACTAAGATACATTTTGGCATCCGGTTTTCTGTTTTTGACTAAAAATTAATAAGAAAATTGAATTTTGAAAATAAAAATAAATAAATGCATTGTGTCGCAATAACTATGTAAGTCTATTGACATATATATATTCATATTTTTATCACAACTTTAACTTTTTTGATTTATTTTAACTTTTTTATAAAAAATTATTAATTTGTTATTTATTAACGTTCAATTTAAATTTATTAAGAAACGACTTTTTTCTCTTCTTTGTTGTTATAAACAGAAATAAATCTGATGATGTTCATAATCATGAACGAAACGTCATTTTAAACAACATTTTGTGTTTCATTTAAGTGGAACAAAACTGACCTACAGCCCATAAACCAACTTATAAATAAAAATAATAGTTAAATTCATAAAATTTTGAAAAAAATTAGTTTAAAAATTTTTTTTTTTATTTTTTTTTTTTTTCAAAATTTTGAGTTTGAAAATTAATTTTTTTTAAAACTGTTCACTAAAACAACTTAATTTAAAAATAAAATAAAAGAGTAGTTTTTTGGCTTTCCAAAAAGATATAACAAGACTTTGTATCATTCACCGTTGTTTTTAAATAATTGTTTTTCTGATTTAAGTCAATTTTTTAGAAAATTGCCCCTCCAGCTTTTTGGTGCACCTTAAACCAATCACCCTGTATAATGAACTTATTTGTTTATTTAAAAGTCTCCTTTGCGAATACGTTTTCTATATATAAGTGCGGTCATCGTATATTTATATAAGAAGTAACTCCAAAGTATCAACAACACAGTAATTGTTTTTTTAACCACAGTAATTTTTTTGGAAATAACAAAAGATGTTCCATTCAATATTATTTTGAAAATCGAACAGCAGCCCGGGAAAAAAGATGTCCCGGCGGGACAGTTGAATATATGTCTAAAATCCGGGACGTCCCGGGTAAACCGGGACGTCTGGCGGGTCTAGGCTAGTTCACTGTGGACAATTCACTGTATGGTGATTCATTTGTGAAGCGCGAAATAAATTAACTGTGTTCGAAAAAATAGACCACATTGAATAATTGTGTTCCACAGTGAATTGTGATCCACAGTGAATTGTGCACAGTGAATTGTCCATACAGTGATTTGTGCACAGTGAATTGTGCTTCGGTTCAATTGACATGTTTTCTGTGAGAATCATTTAACCCAAAGATTATGAATATCAAGATGGGAACAATGGCTTCCATCTGGGAAACAATGGCTAAAACTGACGTTAAATTGACGAGATTGCACAAATATGCGTTAAAAAATTGACACTAGTGGATTGATACCACCAATATGGGTCGAGGTCACATTGATTCACAGATACGAGTCGAAATTACAAAAACAACAGTGAAAAGTGAAAAGAAATGGTTGTTGGGGGTAAAACGTAAGAAGGTTTCCTCTTGGAATTCATAATCTTTGATTTAATCACGTGCACATTCAATTCTCTACTAAATAGGTATTCGCATAGTCGCAAGGTCAAACGATGTCCGATTGCAACTTAATTGCCTTGCACATATGAGACGCGACCAGCGAATTGGAAATTGTGAATGGTCGCGGATTTTGACATTTTATTCACTTGAGAGGTCGCCGGTAGCCGCGAATCGTATTGACGCAAACAAATAAATTTGAGGTCTCGCGAGAATTTTTCATTCGCCAATGTGTGGAACGCGTCCTGAATTTGTGGATTGGAAGTTCTCGTTCGAAAGCCACCTGGGTATCACCTGATGGAGTCACTCATAAGCAAATAGACCACGTGTTGATAGACCGGCGTCGCCACTACTCAAACTTGATGACGGTACAAACGTACCGAGGCGCCAATATCGACTCGGATCACGATCTTGTTGGTATGGTCATCCGAGGGCGGATTGCCTTGCGAAGACGTATTGCATCCGCCGATCAGATTCGAATCAACACGGCTGCCCTGTGCAATGAAAATGCCAGTAACACCTTTGATAATGCGTTGGGACTCGCCCTAGAATCACTTGATTTAGGGAGAGTAAGTCATGGAGCCAGTATGCTGCGCGTAGATGAGAAGTGGACACGCCTTAAGAATACTGTCATTAGTACTGCCAACTCCATCTTAGGCAGCAGTCGTAGAAATCGGAACGAATGGTTTGATGATGAATGCAAGCTAGCGACTGAACGTAAGAATGTTGCGTACCGAGCAATGCAACAATCTCATAGAACGCGGGCACGCGAAGAAGAATATAAAGAGCTTAGAAGAATAGAAAAACGGCTTCACAGACAGAAAAAATCAGCCTGGGAGAAGAACTTAATCTGTGAAATAGAAAAAAACCGAGAGCGAGGTCCGCACCAGGCGCGGAAGTTCTACCAATCCGTCCGAAACATGACGCAGTACACACCACGTTGCACATACTGCAAGGACGGAGAGGGAAATCTGATCACCGATCCACAAAGCATACTGGAGCGATGGGAAGTGTACTTTAATGAATTGCTAAATGGTCAACTCACTGCAGAAGTGGAGGCTCCACTGCTTCAAGACGAATACCCTATGTTGCCGTTACCAAGCACAAAAGAGGTTAAGAAGGCCATAGGCCGGCTAAAGAAAAACAAAGCCCCGGGAGCCGATGGTATACCAGCCGAATTATTTCAACACGGTGGGCCAGCTCTACGTCAGGCAATTCATGGTATTATAGTGCACGTGTGGGAGCATGAAGAAATGCCAGAAGACTGGCGAAAAGGTATAATATGCCCCATACATAAGAAAGGAGATATCACAACGTGCAGCAACTATAGAGGCATCACGTTGTTGAGTACTGCCTATAAGATACTCTTCTCTATCCTACAAGACCGGATAACCCCATACGCTAAAACAATATCAGTGTGGTTTCATTCCAGGCAAATCAACAACTGATCAGATCTTTACCCTTAGGCAGGCGATGGAAAAATGTCTAGAATTTAACATCCCAACATACCACCTGTTTATAGACTTTATGGCCGCCTATGATAGCATAGCCAGGGTAGAACTTTACAAAGCCATGAGAGAATTCGGCATCCCAAATAAATTGACACGACTATGTAGGTTGACCATGACCAACGTAACAAGCCAAGTAAAAATAGCCGGATTGCTATCCAGACCAATCAACATCTTTAATGGACTCCGACAAGGGGATGGTTTGGCCTGCCTCCTCTTCAACCTGGCGTTGGAGAAAGCAATCCGTGACTCTGGCACGGCAACAAGAGGGACCATCGTCAACAGGTCCAGCCAGATACTGGCTTACGCAGACGACATCGACATCATCGGAAGAACCGAGCAAGCTGTACACGATTCCTTCATCCAGATCGAGCAGGCGGCACAAAATCTGGGGCTGCACATAAGTGAAGGTAAAACAAAGTACATGGTGGCGTCGAATGCGAGAGGAACAGTTGGTCAAACAATCAAGGTAGCGGAGCACGAATTTGAAGTGGTGCAATCCTTTAAATACCTTGGGTCAATAGTAGCAGCCGATAACAATATAGAAGAAGAAATACGCGGGCGGCTTCTTAAATCCAACAGAGCCTACTACGTCTGTCAAAGCTCTTCAAATCCAGAAATCTCACCATAACTTCAAAACTACTGCTGTACAGGACTATTTCTTTATATTCCTAAATTTGGGAAGGCGAGAAGAAAAAAAACTACAAGAAGAAAAGAGAGCCCTCATCAAGTCCAGACCTAGACCATTTTAGTAGCCATGATGAATTTGACGTCGAGAATACGGCAACCCATTCTGTTACCGGCAATGTAAAAGAAGATTCTGAATGCATGTATGGTTCTACACTGTATTCAGAAGATCGACCCGGAGAAATATGGATTCAATGCGTTGTATGCAACCTGTGGAGCCATTAGCTTAGCGCTGGCTGTGAAAAGCCAATATTTATTTGTGAATTCTGTGTCCCATAAGAGAATTTGATATTTATTTTTTGTCGGGTAATATGGACCATATGATCCATATTAACGTAAAATACTCTTCCATAGTTTTTTACAAAAAATGAAATTCGTGCAACCAAGTTGTTCATTTTAGTGTTTTTAACATCTTACCCTTCTTTGAATAACTTCAACAACTTTTCTGGTTACTCAAACATCATATCTATTTTTATGTACCTATACGAAAATATAAGTACTTACTGTGTTAAAACTTTGAACCTATATCAACTATGAACGCTTTCAATGCCTTTTAACTAAAGTATGGGCATTGGACATACTCACACAGCATACTCATCATCACATTAAAATAAACCCTTTTAAACTGTTATATTTCTCTTTTTTTGTTAATCCAATTAAATACTTTTTTTCATCTTTTGGCTTCAATGATGAATGAGCTGCCTATCTTTGGATAAAAATTGTATCCGACTTTGAATCAATTTTCCACCCATTTGAAAAGCAAATTTTATGAATGAACTTAAGTCTTCCTGTGTTGTAGCTTGAATGAATTGTAAGCAAGTATCTTCCTTATATAGTATAGCTATCGATCTTTTTTTTTTTCTTATTTATTTCAAATATGAAAAGAGAAGAAGTTTCTGCAGACTCACTTTATAAAAACATATACCAAAACCCATGACCTTCGCAGTTCAATGACGTAACTTTATTTTAGACTTTCTGTCGACGACGAAGTTGGTTGAGCGTTTATTACATTACATATATATGATATAAGCATAACCATAGAAAGAGATATGAAACTATATTCCGAAATCAATTAACATGACGATCTTAATAAAAACAACTTTACCATAGAAGTAAAGATTGAAATCTCCTATAAATATTTATCAGGATGTTTTTGTTCAATCAAAATACTATCCACAAGGAAAGACAAACTTAATAACGTTTAGTTGTGTCTTGTCTTGAAGCCTGACGTAGTTTGCTCAAGATAATAGAAAAGCACAAGGAATGCGTCATCTAATTGCCTTATTATCGCTTTTGTTAAAGAAGCGTGGGGTGCCCGTGCCTTCCTTTATAATATTTGTGTCTTCTACTTTTTAGATATAAATAAAAACATAAAATTCATTAGCTCTTCTAGAAATTCTTTTAAGCTTAAAACTATATACATATAGACGCCAAAGCAGTATTGATATCCTCTTCAAACACTTTCGCGAGTTCTTATGGTTCATGGATGTAAACAACATCAGATATCTACCTATTTAAAGTGCTGTTTGAAAAATGTTGATATTTTTTTTTTTTTTTTTACTTAGGATGTTTGCATTTTTGTTCGCTGGACAGAAGCATTGAAAGTGATGTTTAATGTACCTGACACTATGTACTTAAATGTAAGAATCTATATAGGAGAATAAAAATGTACAAAATGTTAAAGCTTTTTTTTTGCAATTCCTATCTGTTAATTGTAATAGTTACATACGTTTTGGAGGGAAATTGGTATCGCATATAGGTGCCAAAAAGATAGAATAGCTATGCTGCCCATTTCGGTAAAACATTCAGGTCTATTCCGGACATTTATTGGAACGGAACAGAAAACAGTGCTTCCCATGTCAAAAAAATTGAAATATCTTGAATCAATGATCAATATCAAAGCATCCAGTGATTACGATATCAACTATCGAATGTTTTGAACAACAACAACAACTTAAAGGTGCTACCACCAATTTTTAAACGAATTATATTTACTTGTTTTTACGAATTTTATTATTCGTTTTTCCATTTTTGGCTGGAGATATAGCTATTTCAAGGAGTGCCAATTCCTATCATCAGTGTCTCCTTATAAGTGGTGCCGAGCTTTAATCTAATTTTATTATGAAAAACTTTTTCACTTGCACATCATGAGATTCGAACCCACGCATTATTAGATTTACTCAGTCTTCGAAGTCATATGCACAACGCATTACACCGCTTATGACCACTGACGACACAGGTTGAGATGTTATACAGGGTGAGTCATGAGCAATGCGACAAAATGCTAGGGCGTGTAGGTTGCGTTGAGACAAGAAAAAAATCGTATGGAAGGGGGGGTCTATTCCCCTCCGTTTAGCCGGGAGGGGCAATTTTCGAAAAAACTGACTTAAAATGGGAAAAAAATTATTTAAAATCAACGGCTTCATTCACAATGCTGTGCGATACGTTTTTGAAAAGCCAATAACTTTTCATTTCATTCTGTGTTTAAATAAATCTATTCTAAGAAATAGTTTTTGAAATATTAATTTTCAAAGTCAAAATTTTGAAAAAAAAAATTGAAAAAAAAATTTCAAATTCATTTTTTTCAAAATTTTACGTAATTAAATGCTAATTTTAATTTCAAAATTCAATGTTGTTATTAATTTTAAGTCTAAATAAGAAAACCAGATGCAAAAATTTTATGTCGTTCTCAAGAAATTAAAAAAAAACCAAAACCACCTTTTTCTAAGAAAAACATTTATTTTTATTGTAACGAAGCAATTTAAGAAGCATTAATCTTAGTTTTTTTAGTTTTTTTTATTCCTTTTATTTTTACTATGTTTTTTATTGGAAGTACTTATAAAAAATTCTCGATATGATCTCCATTGTTTAGAAGGCATAGATTATATCTCCTTGTAATGGCTTCACATAAGTTTATGCTTTGACAAATTTTCCTGCAATTTGACTCCAGCGACTTCAATTCGTTCCTTCAGTTGTTCCAATGCTACTATTTCCACTTCGTAAACATAATTCTTCATAAATCCCCATGCATAGAAATCTAGGGGAGTTAAATCTGGTGACCTAGGCGGCCATTCCGTGGGGCCCCTTCTTCCGATCCAACGGTCACTAAAATGATCATCCAGCCAGTTTCTCACCTGTAAGCTGTAGTGTGCTGGAGCACCATCTTGTTGGTAGATTAAAGTATCTGCTATAACCAATGGAACGCTGTCTAATAAATCGGGTAAAAGGTCTCGTAGGAATTGCAGGTATGATTCTCCATTAATAATGGAATTCAAAAACCGGGGCCCGATCACAGTGTGTCCAACAATACCAAGCCAAACATTACAACTAAAGCGGTGTTGTGATTTGTTTTGTTTTTTTTTTGTGTGGATTGGCGCTACTCCAATAATGTAAATTGTGGAAGTTAGTAACCCCATCCCTAGTAAACTGTGCTTCATCCGTCCAGAATATTCTTCTAAAATAATTTTGTTCGGTTTCATTTTTAAGTAGTAATGTTCTACAAAATTCGGTTCTCAATAACTTGTCGTTTGAGGTGAGTTCCTGAACAGGCGTAAAGTGGTACGGGTGTAAATTTTCCGCCCGAAGTACTCGACATGCTCTAGATTGGGACACTCCAAGCATAGTGGATATCCTTCTTGTACTGACGGAGGGATTATTTCGGACTAAATCCAGAATTCTTTCATCTAAGATTCTTGACTCATCAGAAACTGGCCTTTCGCTTTTTCGATGCTCCAGCACTCCATGATCTCTTAGACGTCGGTGGATTCTTGGAAACGTGCTATGATGGGGACACCTCCTATCGGGATATCTTTCAGCGTACAGTCTTTCGGCTTCACGACTTCGACCATTAGCTAAACCGTAGCAGAAATGCATGTCCGTTAATTCTTCTCGGGTGTATGAGCTTGACATCGTTACGTGTTAATGAGTTAATATTCAAATTTGAAATAATTACTAAGCAAAACTGCAATGCCTTTTATTTATCTTGCGTTGCAATTTTCTTTTTTTTTCATTAAAAAAAATGCGGTTTTATTGTCCCTATTGTCCCCATAACAGGTAGAACCCATGGGCTGCGGGCAGGCCAAGGCAAAAATATTGACAGGTCAGTTTTCAGAAGTTATCAATGAAAATAATATTAATCCAGGGTTATTCCAATACTATTTAATTTTATTACGTTCTCATAAAACTCCAATTAAAAAAAAAAGTAAAAAAAACTAAGATTAATGCTAAATAAATAAATAAATTGCTTCGTTACAATAAAAATAAATGTTTTTCTTAGAAAAAGGTGGTTTTGGTTTTTTTTAATTTCTTGAGAACGACATAAAATTTTTGCATCCGGTTTTCTTATTTAGACTTAAAATTAATAACAGCATTGAATTTTGAAATTAAAATTAGCACTTAATTACGTAAAATTTTGAAAAAAATGAATTTGAAATTTTTTTTTCAATTTTTTTTTTCAAAATTTTGACTTTGAAAATTAATATTTCAAAAACTATTTCTTAGAATAGATTTATTTAAACACAGAATGAAAGAAAAAGTTATTGGCTTTTCAAAAACGTATCGCACAGCATTGTGAATGAAGCCGTTGATTTTAAATAATTTTTTTCCCATTATAAGTCAGTTTTTTCGAAAATTGCCCCTCCCGGCTAAACGGAGGGGAATAGACCCCCCCTCCCATACTTGTCTCAACGCAACCTACACGCCCTAGCATTTTGTCGCATTGCTCATGACTCACCCTGTATAAAAAGTACGAATAGTACAATATTACAACAATAATAAGATATCAACTATCGCGTAAGCATAGTGTGGATGATGTAATCCAAAAATGCCTCTTAAGCTCTACATTGCAGTTGTTCGTCCAGCGCATACGTAAGGTTCACAATGCTGGACAATGTAAAGGGTTTTCCAATAAGAGGTGTTATTTTGAATAGCCCGCTATATTGGTAGTTGTCACTTTTGAAGCTGTCATTTTTTGACATTTGACAAATAGAAACTACGCCATTAATAAAAATGGAACGATACACGCTTCAACAACGCATTGAAATTATTAAAATTCACTATAAAAATGGTGAAAATTTGGCAGAGACGGTTCGTAAAATTAAAACATTTTTGGGTCGTCGTCGTGAAGCACCTTGTCGGACCGCAATACAGAAATTGGTGGACTAATTCGGGCTGTTGGGACAAGTTAGTAATTTGAAGAATAAAACCCGTGCACGTCGCTCAAGAACAACTGAGAATATTGCTGTTGTAGCCCAAAGTGTTGAAGAAAACCCAGGTTTGTCCATTACTCGTCGTTCTTTGGAATTAGGCATTCCACAAACGTCATTACACCGTATTTTTCATAAAGACTTAGGTCTTAAGGCTTATAAAGTTCAGTTAACACAAGAACTCAAGCCGGCTGATCATCAACAACATCGTGTCTTTGCTGATTGGGTCTTTGAAATGCATGAAAATGATCCGGAATTTCATCGAAAAATCATCTTGACTGATGAGGCCCATTTCCACTTCGGAGGCTACGTCAACAAGCAAAACTGTCGCATCTGGGGCTCGGAAAACAGAAAACGCAATGAGGCTGGAGCAACAGTTACGGTCAATGGATTGCGCTATCGAGAGATGATTAATGATTTTTTATGGACGGAATTGGATGGTATTGATTTGGACAACGTTTACTTTCAACAAGACGGCGCTACGTGCCACACAAGCAATGAAACCATCGATCTTTTACGGGAAAAGTTTCCGGACCGTGTTATCTCTCGAAGAGGTGATCACAATTGGCCACCGAGATCTTGTGATTTAACACCTTGCGACTTCTTCCTTTGGGGCCACGTGAAAGATAAGGTCTACGCCAACAGCCCAGCGTCGATTCAAGACCTCAAAGATGGAATTCGTGAGGCTATCGAGGACATAGGGCAGCCACTTTGCGATTTGGTTATGGAAAATTTCATGACAAGGATATGGTCCTGTAAGCGTGGTCGTGGCGGCCATTTGACTGATGTTGTGTTCCATTGTTAACGGCATACCTTCCTCTTTACAATGAAATTAACATCCGATCATTTATCTCAAAAAATGCCATTTTTCTTTGAATATCAAAATAACACCTCTTATTGGAAAACCCTTTACAAGAAGAATGAGAGCAAACTGATATGAACTGAGAAAAAAATGTTTCGCAAGGCAAGACAGCAGGAGTGGCAAAGCTTGATCGAATTAGAAATAAAATATTCTGAAGAAACCTCCATATGAAAAATATCATCGTAGATAAAATGCAGCACTACAAGCTCAGCTGGTATACTGTGATGCAATAAGGAGAGGTGCTGAGAACCCCGTTCAAAAGGCAATTTCATACAACGTCCTAGTACAATTGCGAAAGAGGTAGGCACACAAATTCCTGGAAAAAAGAAATGCAACGACACCAGCAATCAGTTTGCCTCAGGAATGGAACAACGGAAATCTTTCCTACATTTTGGTTAAGCCGACGAAAACCCGTAAGCAGAGCACTAGGTGAAGTAGAGAAGTGGGAAAGTTGTTGTCCCATTCGAGGACATAGTATCGTCAAAAAGGAGAAGAAGAATAAAAGGAAGGTCCCCCACGGTGGTTGTTGGCATCACTGGATAGATGCTGAGAGGAGAGTTTCTCGCTTAAGTGCACCCTGCCGTCACGGAACACTTTTTTTGTTAAAGCTCTGAATTTAGCTATAAGAAGGAAATTTTCAGATTCAGCTTTTGTTTTGTGAAATCTATGCACCTATATGTAATACGTGCGGTGCGTGATATGTCATATGGTGGATCAATATCTTGAAAATGCAAGGTTGCTTTCTGGATTCTTAGACTATAGTGGTACACGTATCACTGTATTACGGTAACGTAAAATAACGTCAAACGAAGTTTATTTCGTCTAACTAAACGGTAAACGAAATTATGCCAAACATTTTTTGATTAGTTTTGGAAAAACATCCAAATCATTTAAAAAGTAAGGTATGTATAAAGAGGCATGGTGCCCTCCTGCAACCCCCCTGCCAGGGTTTACTAAAGGATTTGGGGTGGGTGCGAGTTTGGGTATTCGCTATGTGCGTATTGGTCCTCTATCATAGACAAACTTACAGCCAGCGCTTTCATTGCTCAAAAATAAAATTGTGAACAAATAATATTGTGAACAAAATAACAACAAATTTCCATTGAAACACTTAGAAACTAACGCTATCTAGTAAATAATAGGAGAATTCGTTGTGATTTTTGTTGACATTTTTGTGTGTACTGACTTAGAAAATCTTCTTTCTCTGTCTCTTTGCATATAGCGAATATGCAAAGTTTTTGAATACACAACTCTGGCATACCTAAACTAGCACCTACCACAAATCCTAGAACCTACGTTCAGGCAGGGGGGTTGCAGGGAGCTGGCATGCCCACCATACCTACCTCTATGTTTATATGCCGTAAACTTAAATAAACTCCAAATTTGTTTCGTTTTTGAAAACGCAATAAGCCCAATTAAGTGTTATTTCGTTTGGCACTATTTCACGTCACCCCGTGTTACGAGTTACTGTTGCGCATCTGACTGCTTCATTCATGAGATCCGCCAGTACAGTTCTCTGGGGTCACAAAAGAAAACTTTTATATAGTCCCTTACACCAGAATTATGGTGGGGAATTTTAAGTTTTTAGACAATTGTGTTTAAAATCCAAATGATTTCGTTGAAATTGGGGCTTAAGGCCGTGTACGAACAGCGTTAAAATTTTATCCTCTGGCTAATTTTTGACGTTTGAGTTGAGGTAAATAAATGTTAAGCTTTTTGATGTGCGAACTGTATTAAATGGGATTTTTAACCCTATTATATTTTTTAAATTTCCCTACAAGAATTGAAAAATTTCCCTTCTTTTTGCTTGAATACGTGGAAATATACCAAACTGTTTTAAGGTTGATTAATAAATATAAGTCTTCGACTAAAATAATCGGTGTTTTAATTTGTATTTGTAAAAAAACGTTCAATTTTATAATACTATTTAATTCTTTGTTGATGAAACTAACTAAGATTTCCGTACAAAACCAAGTTGGATAGATGCAAAGTTGTAATTTCGGAAATCAAAAGTTTCGCAGTACTCAATATTTTATGTTTTAGCTATTATAAATTACATTTTGGTAAGGAAAAAATTATAATTACTTTTGGCAGATGTAAAAATACAATTTCTACAACCACAACCTCTATGCCCCTTTGCTATTAAGAAAAAACTGCAACTTTTTTGCTTATTTCGACTATAGTTTCTTTCTTGTACATTTTGTCGAAACAAAAAACTAATAACGAAACTAGTAGAAAACAAAATTTCCAACAAGTGTGATATAGAAAGTTTATTTGTATAATCGATGATTCATCCAAAAGAATCCAAAAGTTGTTTTTTTTTTTTCAAAATATTGAGTTTCTTTGACTTTTAAAGCGCAATAAGTTAGTGATGGTTGATTTTAGTGAGAGAGTTTTCATTATCAATCTTTTGGAGAATTCAATTTAACTATCCTATGCAACTTTTTAATAACTAAAGAACGATATAATGGAATGAGGATTGATTAAAAAAACGTATATAAAACATGCTAATTAAGTGGCTCTATTTGTTTTGCTTTTAGTAATTAGTTTTTTTTTTCGATAAAATGTACCAGAAAGAAGTTATAAGTTGAATAAGCCGATTTTTTGCAGTTTTTTCCTGATAGCAAATTGGGCGGAGGTGTGGTGTGGAAATTGTTTTTTTTTATCACCAAACATCCTATACCTACAACATATCAAAATTTTAAAACTACCCGACCTTTTGTAGGTTAAATTCTCTTTATTTGATGTACTTATGAAATTCCCTAAAAAAAATAAAAACGCAATTTTGAAATTTCGAAAGCAAATTTATTAATGATTTGCAATTTCATTATTGTGGCTATTCTAAATTGAATTATGTTTTGTTAAAGAAATAAAATAGAACTATTCTGTAAAATAATTAAAATTATGGGATATTTTAAACGCGGTACAAAACACTGGTTTGGCACCGAACTTCAAAAAAAAAAAAAACAAATTTGTTTCACAATAAATAGGAATGTAAAAAAAGTGTTATCGGTGAATTTAAGTAATTGTTCGTTCATAACACAATTATATTAAGCGGAATTCACACAAACACAAACGGGAAATTCGACGTCAACATACATAAACAAACAAAAAACAAAAAATAAATGCAATTAAATGAATACAACAAAACACACGTCACACTGGTTTTTGGTAGCGGAACTTCCAAAATAAAAATAAAAAAAAATTTTCGCAGAATAGAAATGTAAAACATGGGTTACTTATTATTTGTTCGTTAAATATTAGAGTTATATAAAACACAAACGAAAAATTCGATATTAGTCGAACAAACAAAAATAAATGCGAATGAAAGCAATGGAACAATCAAAACAAACACATTACGCCGACTATCTCTCTCACTCCTTCATAGGCATAGGAAATTATCCACTGGCTAAAATTTTAGCCTGCTCCAGAGCAGGCTAAATTTTTGAAGTTTATATTCACCACACTAGTGTAATAATTTTGCCAATGGATAAAATTTTAACGCTGTTCGCACACGGCCTAAGAAGAAGTTTTTCATCAGTCTTATTATGATAAAGTCGAAGAAATAAAGCTCACAATTTATGAAAAAGCAACGAAAGAAGACGACATTGTTCTGTGTCCGAGGCAAACTCAACGCTGATATCGTTTTATGCGGTGTGGGTTTTTTTTTCAATTCAAACAATATTTTTCAGTAATAGAAAGTGAAAGTCAAAGCGATGGTGAATTGAATGCAATCATCACCATCAGATGCTTGAAGTAACAATAACTTCATAATGACAAGGAGTATGGAACCAATATTTACATCGGTTTGGAAAAATTAATATGACTGTGCTTAATAATTTAAAAGTATTGATAGAGTTTGGCATCAAGGTTTTTTTTAATAAAACTGATTAACTGAAAGTTGCATTAATTTTCCAATTCCATTGACTCGGCGTATTTCATCCAAAATTAGTTTTTCATAAGAATTATTGAAGGATATTTTTTGTACCTAGAACTTGCCACACCTATTAAAAATTTTATCTAAACAGCACTGTAAAAATGTGTACGATTTTGAGACCGCAGCCAAGCAAGCAAGAAAGTCATAGGATTCTTCGAAAAATAAATGAAATTTCAATTTCATAGGACACACAGCCGAACGCATAAAAAAAGGACTCGTCAAATAGGTAGGAACATTTATAGATTTTTTTTTCAATCTTCTAATACTTTTTTTTATTATTCTTTTGGGTATTCGGCGTGGAGCAATGAAGGTTGTGTGCAAATTACTTGCCTTTACCACCAGTGAAAGGTTAGTTATTCTATATATCTACGCAACAAAACAACTTTACCCCGATATGAGGTTTCGCAAAGTATAGAAGGATATTCAGGTTTGTATGTGTATGGTCTTATTTTAAACACATCTTCTTAACTTTTATGATAAAAGAAGTTTGCCCACGCAATGAATTGAATATTAGACTTTTAAGTCCTTTTTTTATATTTCTTTGTGTTCAGTCTTTCGTTGGTTGGTTTCGTCATGATTGTTCTTTTTGTCCCTCCCGGCCGTGCGTCGACTCGAATCAGTTCGGTTGTGTCGCTCTGGCGGAAGTTTTCTATTTACCTTTTTATTCTAGCGGAAGGGACTAATAAGCCCTTTTTATGTAAATAAAAGAGGTCTTTAAAATTAGCCAAAAGGCAGAATAGACAATGCAGAAGATTTCTCTTCCTTTTTGTTTGTTTGCGTATTCGAAACAAAATTTTTGAACAAACATCCTTGCGCATACCTGACGGCACGCGCATCCTACTCTTTTTTGTTTGTATTTTTACAATTTACATATAAATTTTAAGGGACTTATAGACTTGTATTTCATTATAAACTTGTAGGTACCTATAAACTTTGTTCTTTGTTATTAACACTACGTCTATAGAGGTATATCTATATGTGGAGCAATGGCTTTTGTTTTGTCAATTTTTCGATTGTGTTATTATTTTGAATAAAGGACAACACAATTTTAGAACCTTTTATGATTTTTGTGTTGCCGTCATCGTCGTTGTCGTTGTTGCCATCGTAGCATCGTTGTGAATTCTCTTGTCTCTTTATATTATCACTATTATTTTCATTGTTGTCTTTTGGCATCAGAAAACGTGATTCGAATAATAAAAAGGATAACTAATAAAGAAATAAATATACTCCCACAACATAAATTTAGTTCATGTGTGTGTTTATAGTTGTAGTTCTACGTTTATGGTGCCCCTGCAACTCCTTCACCTAGATTGACTCACACTCGCACTCTTTGAATCTTTCTCTCTCACTAAAGATACTTCAGAAGGTCTCCTATTTTTTTATTTATTTTTATATAAATCTGGGACGCCTTTGTTCTGATAATATCTTTGTTTTTTTGTTTTTTTTTTTTCTAGGCCAAGTGCAGCATTTGTTGGTTTTAACAAGCATGGCTCGCGCGGAATTCGTTTTAATCAAAGACAGAGTCTAAATAACTTTTTTTTTAAGGTTGGCACCTACAGAAACAATGAAAATTCCTAAACTTTCGAAATTTTTCCGTAGTATAGAAATTATCTAATGCCTCTGAGATATTCTTTGAGTCGAGAGAAAATATAATGGACATGAACTTATAACCACGAATAGTTATAAAACACACTTTCCTTAATGAAGGATTGAATGATTTCCTGCAAATAAAAAGTTTGCCCAAAGATTCGTTTCGTTTGCCGGCCAATTGTTCGACAATGTAAAAAAACTTTCAGGTCTAACGGTGTGTGCATAGGTATATGGCAATTGAATTATTCTTTTACGGCAAACAAAAATAGATTCTTTTGAATAATTGATTGATTTTCATTGATTGATTTCTATAGCAAACATATTGTTCACATGTGGCAAACTAATTAAGTTTTGAGAAACCCAAATATATGTTTGCCATTAAACAAATTTGAGCTATACAGCATTTATAAGTGAATAAGTTTTCTGTTTTCGCTTAAATCATAACAAACAAACGTATAGATATATGCAGTAAGACATACTATAGCACATCACATTTCACATGCGAAAGCTGTAACACAGTAGGTATATAAATAGCTCCAATTTGAAGATGTTTAAAATGTACAGCTCTACATATTTTTTTTAAGAAAAGAGTGTGAATTATATGAAATTATAAAAAATATGCCGAACGCTATTTATTAACTTTTAACATAAATATAATTCAAACGTCTTTAGTTGACAAACTAAAAGTATTTTTTTTGTATATTTAGTTTTTAATTCAAATTAGCTTTTTATGGCCTTTAGTCCATGAAAAAATGGCGTTTCGTGCGGATGCTCACTTTGCACTCATCAATTGACGACGTGTGAGCACCTTGTCAATACGCAAATTTCCGCTTGTTTCAGTTCAACTTACATAACTTTTTTTGACAAAAAGCTAAAGTGAACTATATCCAACAAGATTATGATTGCAATCATTAAAGGCCATAAAAAGCTAATTTGAATCAATAATTCAACAAGTCCACTAAATTTAATGCTAAATCTTCTACTTAGTTGAAATTATTTTTATTTATTATTCTTTATTTATTAATTTTCTCAATGAAGGTATATAGAATTTGTATTATAACAAAAACATTTTATAATTAGTTTTTATTTCAATTTTCTTTTAACTACTTACTTGCTAGACAAAAACCTTAACAACTAGCTTACATATTAACTTAACTAACTTACTGGCCCTATGCGAGCTCTCTAAATTATACCTTAAAACTACTTAAAATAACTTAAGACTAGAACAGCCACAGCAACGGTTTTTATTTTTTTGTTAGTGCTACCATGATTATTTTGTACTAACCTATAGACTCCTTTTAAAGCTAAGAACACGCCTAAGCCTTCGTCAAACCAAGGCAATAAAGTCAACTAGTCAACTTTTATTATTATTTATTTTTCAAATTTTATTAGTTATTTTACACATCATTCAACCACCAGAACTGGCGATTTTGTTCAAATCTATCTATCTGGTCCCTTTCGGACACAGCCCTACTGAACCGAAGGCGCTCTGCTTCGCTTTCTGCGACGACGACACGACCATTTTTTCGTCCGACGTGGTAGATCAGCGGTATCGCCGCACTATCCTGTATCAGCTCTCGACGGTCTAAAAAACTAATACATTTTGGCATCCGGTTTTCTGTTTTTGACTAAAAATTAATAAAAGCATTGAATTTTGAAAATAAAAATAATAGTTAATTACATAAAATTTTGAAAAAAATTAGTTTAAACATTTTTTTTAGTTTTATTTTCAAAATTTTGAGTTTGAAAATTGATTTTTTTAAAACTGTTCACTTAAACAACTTAATTTAAAAATTAAATAAAAGAGTAGTTTTCTGGCTTTCCAAAAAAATAAAACAATATGAAAATAACAATAACAATATATAAATAATTTTTTTTCTGATTTAAGTCAATATTTTAGAAAATTGCCCCTCCCGCCTAAACGGGGCGAAATAAATCCCCCCTAGATTTTTTTAAGATTTTTTTCTTGTCTTAACTCCACCTACACGCTCAAGCTTTTTGGTGCATCTTATACCAATCACCCTGTATAACAATAGAAGAAGAATAATAGCTACTGCAAATTTTAAGAAGTCGATTCAAATTAATTTTTCTTAGTAGGTATACTTACAACACAAAATAGAATACGTTAAAATAAATTTTTATAAATAAGTACCTATACTTAAAACGAATGGCAATTTTTAAAATATAAAATTATTAATGAAAGAATAACAGGCTCCCTGAAATTCACCAAAAAGTGTTTTGGAAAAAGAGATCAAAAATTTTGGGGTAATAATTTTGGAAAAAACACCCAAATTTTGAAATGAAAATTCGCTAGAATTTTCGCTAGAATTTCAGCTAGAATGCCTTTAAATCCGTTAACAAACGTAAAGTAATCTTATTTTGCGACAAAAAAAAGTAAATAGAATCATTGAAAGCCTCTTTTTGACGCTTTTTTCCTTTTTGACTTAAAAATTGAAAATCTATTGTTGATTTTTGATTTTGAAAAAAAGCCAAAATGCTTATTTTCTGTCGTTTTCGCCATTCGATTAGGAAAAAAGGTTGAACAAATTTCTTGTGCTTTTTTCATAAATTTCATAAAGGAAAGAAGACCAAACTATAATTTATGGAAAAAGCCAAAATTTGCGGCATTTGTGACAAACTTTTTGGGCGGTTTTTCCTAGAAAAAAGCCAAATTATTGTATGAAGATTTTCGGGCTTATTTTCTGGGAGCCAAATAACACATGTTTCGCCGCATGTACTTCATGTTTTACTTAATCTTAATAATAAAGTATAGCATGGAATTTATTACATTGCATTATTATTTACTGTTTTCTAAAATGTTAGCATGTTTTACGGTACTATAAAAGACTAATGGCGTAAATTTCTTATCAACTTTAGCATAATGCTTAACATTTTACTAGCGTAATTTATTGAATTTGAAAAATTAAAAACATCAATCCTCTTACCCCTGTATTAGAAAATAGCTAAAGTTTTAAGCATCATGTCAAAATCTCTGAGAGAGAATAGCCATATTTTCTCTCACATAACCAATTTTGTGGAACGTAACTATAATACTATATACACACAAACACTGCGTAAATTAAACAAAAACATCGCTTGATTAATAGTCCAGTCAACGAATGATTCTTGTTGGAAAAATCGAGGGCAGAAAAACTAAGTATGCAGCTTTGTTCAGACTAGTGAGAAGGTTAACATACTAAAAGTCCCCTAGGTTGGCCGCAAAGGGATGCTGTGGTGTTTAAAACTTCCCTTTTTTCAGTTTTTCACTTATAATTTAGAAACCCTCGATCTTGTGGAGAAAATATTAAGTCAAAAATTAAAGCTGACAAAATTTAATACAAAAAATATATGAACAATTTTATTGTATCTTCAATAGTTTCGGAGTTACAATCCATGGAAAATCGCTAATATTTGCACAAAAACTTAGTTTTACCTATTGATTTTGATTATCTTCGCTCCTTTAGTGTATTTGACCCACAAACCTAAAAAAATTAGTTGTATATCATTAAATTGCCTTTAAAAAAATATAATTGCTTCATCTAATCAAAAATTAGAGCATTTATGTGATTTGCTACGAATTTCGCAGTCTTTGTCATTTATGTAAATGCATTGTATATTAACTTCTTTTTTCATAGGATCGAGGGTTTCTGAGTTATAAGCGAAAAACTGAAAAAAAAGACGTTTAAAGACACCCCGCACCCCTGTGTGGCCAACGTAGGATCGGGGACTTTTAGTATGTTAACCTCCTCACTAGTCCAAACAAAGCTGCATACTTAGTTTTTCTGCCCTCGATTTTTCCACCTAGACCCCTTTTTGACCATTCTTAGACTGGCCTATAACAGAAGTTCATTGTGAATGCTACAAAGATACAGTTTTTACCGAAAGTGTATAAAATACTTAAAAAGGATAGTATATGGCGTTTTCAACTGTTAACTAATATCATGTTACCAAAATATGATGTTTAAAAATTTGCTTTATATTTATAGTACCTAATCGAAAGCAAAAAAATGAAAGTTAAAATGCAATAAAAATTGTTTTCTTTAATTTTTCTTTACGAAATCTGGTTGAAAATTAAATCAAATGCATTTTCCATTACTTCACTTAGTGTCTTATTATTAAACAAGATCTGGTTAAAAATTCAAATGTATTTTCACTGCTTTTCTTATTCTTATTATTTTAATGTTGAATAGGAGTGTAGAAGACTAGGTTGAAAACGCTTTTGGTACATAACCTATTCTAGGTACCATACTTTTTTGAATAAACAAAGGAATTCAAATACTCTATGCATTTTTTTGTGACCCGAATCCAAAATCAAAACATCCTTTAAGTGTTTAAATCGACCCCTCGACTTGTCATCTTCGCCATATCACTTTTATATTGTGTACAATTTCATTATCTTCTTCACCAAATACTCATGTGCTAATTGAGAACATTTTCAAAGTTTCTATACTTCTGCCCGTCAGTGCGTCAGTCATCCATCCCCAGCAACACAGCAAAGTCGGTTTCAACCATGCTTCACCAATTTTTGCCACAGTTTTTATCACCACACGACATCACACCATTGATATTATATTTACGCTTTTCTTCTATTAGCAGAGAGTGACAAAAATAGATCACCCTCTGAGTGGCGCCCAACGCCAAACCACATCAACACATTCTAGAATTATATTAGAGAGGGGACGGCGAAAGAGCGAGAGACGTTATTTACGATTTTATTAACAAAAAGGTCCTCCAAGCTTTCAAGTGGAGAATGGCGTACGAACCAGTGATTCGTGATGATTTACACATCATCAATTTTATGTTTCATCTTTGATCTGGGTTCGAGGGATTTATCCCTCCTGCTGTCGCTGGGGCTCAGACGCATTCCTTCCCTAACCGAAAACAACCACGCCACCGAATTAATTTAGAATATCCTTAAGCAAAAGCTTATAACCGTGAGTCTGTCAGAATGATTGCTCTAGAAATCTTCGGTTAATCCTCTTAAAAGAAAATCGAATCGATAATAAAAAAGAACTTTATTTTGGCAATTAATCCAGCAGGATGGAATCGCATTGTTTTGTTTTGGTCCTGTGGAAGGAATATTTTCTTCATTGCTCCGATAGAATTTTAATCCTAAGCAATTATGTTAATAAGATTAAATTAATTGACAGTTGAGTGGAGGATAACAACGTCCATGGAATCCAACATCGAATAGATGAAGCAGTGAAACGAGTGAGCGATAGAGTTATGTATGTCGAGAGCTATAAGCTGGGACAAATGTACACACAAATTGCATCATGATTTAGGCATTGAGTCTATTAATAAATTTGCTTCTAGAATATATCATCAGGAAGCAGCATGCAGAGACTTTAAATGTTTCAGTAATAATGCTTCGGTACAAATCACAATGTTGTGCAGGTCATGGTTGTTGTCGTGAACTTGGCTGAGTCAATGAAAACCTTGTACTTGAATCATACAAGTTAATTTATAGTAATAAAAGAGTTGCTGTTGTGAAAATGTTATGATAAAACAAAGAGACTCTCAATTGGATTGGCCAGTAGATACATTACAAAAGAAATATCATTTGCTGCAAGTTGAATAGAACTTAGGAAGTGATACATACAAAGAGTCGTGTTGAAAGGACCCTGTGTTAGATTTGAACATAGTTCTTCAACCTGACCATAAAATTAGCTGTAAAGATGTAAAGTGCTCAGTGATAATCAGAATTTGTAGAAACTATGGTTTTTAAACAGTGATAACCACAGGTGTTAACGACAAGCTAGCTGAACTGCGTAGGGCCGCTGGAGATAGATTGGTAGAGAGCAGCATATTGCACTAACTCATAAAAAAATATGGTCGAAGTGCAATATATCAGATTACTGTAAAGCACATTGCCTTTTTAAATGCAACAAGTGTTGCATGACACTAGTTAGAAGGAGAAGAAAAAAAAAAAAAAAAGGTCTTCCCTGGACAGATCCTTATAACCTTCCACCTTATGAACACCGAATTCAGCTTCTACACATTCAGTCCTTGTTACAGAGGCGTGTAAATAACGATATAGTTTTTATCCACCAACTTCTTTCGGGCGCATTAGATGCACCTGATCTACTTACTTGTGTTGGACTCAATTATCGTGGGGGTGCTCACCATCTGCGTAGCCTTGAGCTCCTACATTGTCCACACCATCGGACTAATTACGGTATGAATGAGCCGCTTACCCGCATGTGCAGGCTTTTCAATTTAAATTCTAAAATTATTGATTTTAATGACAATAAAATAAATCTTAAAAATTTACTTAAAACCAGTGCTCCACGCTTTTAGTTCATGTTTTATGTATTTTGTATTGTTAAAATATATGTTTTATTGTATTATAGTGCTTGTGTTATTGTAGTTATTTGTTTTACATTACTAACAACTAACACCAGCACTAAGTGATGAGCCAGTGGAACACATATAATGTGTTGGCAAATCTTTGTTCATAAGCTGAAGCTTGCTCTAAGCTCCTTATGAACAGGATCTGATAGTGTAAAAGAAAAAAAAAAAAAAAAAAAAAAAAAAAGAAGAAAGATAGGAAATAGTTGTTTTGGTACAATTTATTGAGAGTTACTTACTTACTTTAGATGGCGCTTACAGTCCAGTATGGACTACGGCCTCAACCAACATGTCTATTTATTCATTTATTCATTTATTTATTATTTATTATTCATTATATGTCTATTCATTTATTATTTATTATTTTTTTTTGTTTATTTATATATTTATTTATCTATTTATTTATTTACTTATTTATTTATTTTGTTATTTATTTATTTAATTATTTATATATTTATTTATTTTTATGTAAATATTTATTTATTTATATTTACTTTGTTAATTTAACTGTGATACAATACAATGTTCAAACTTATATGAAGGTTTTTTGTCTCTTTCATATTTTTCCTTCAAATATATTTAAATTAATTTAACTAAACTAGTAACTTAATAAATACAAATGTATATTTCAGTAGTAAGATAAATATAACTAATCATATCTCTGTACACTGTGCAATGACAAATTTGTTAAAAAATGTAAATTCATATGGAAACAATAAATATACACATACATACACAATAAATATACATATACATAAATTTGATTATTGGAAAACGACTTAACTAATAAATTTTATTTTTTACATTAAACGCAAACTTTTTACCACTTAAAAGTTCGTGCGACTAGTGCACTTTATTTTTACATCCCATATTTTTGCTGTCCCGATTTGTCCCGATTTTATAGTGCCCTGGTGTCCAGACATTTAACAAATTTCTTCTGGCAGCCATAGCCGAGATACGACATGGATCTGTGCAGTTCGTCTCTATCCACGCTATCATACGCGACTTTAAAATCGATAAACAGGTGGTGTGTATCGATCTGAAATTCCTGGGTTTTTTCCAAAATATGTCGTAGTGTGAACATTTGATCGACGGTAGCCCGTATAAGGTGTTCCCTATAGTAAAGACTGCGAGATTGCCTTAGTCATTTTACCGTAAACTAAGTGAAACTAAGGTAATTTTACCAACAATCTAACACAAATAAAACATATTTTAAAATTAACAAACCTACGATATCAACCAAGTACGATATCAACTAGGTAAACTTGCCGTATTTCTGTTACTAAATTATCTAGTTGAACTGCGTCGAGTTACCTCTTCCTGTGAATTCATCATTGTCTTTGTTGAAATCTGGCTAAGAGAAGACCATCTTGATGCGAAATCTTCGACTCTTCATGGCAGGTCTTTAGATGTGAACGCGATCTTTCTCCTGCTCAAAGTTAAGGCGGTGGAGTACTGCTGGCAGTTCATACTTCTCTACCCAGCTTTCCGTTTGACATCCAGACATCATCAATTGATAACAATTTAAACCAACAAGTTTGGAGCAAAATCGCCGTAGATAATTAAAGTATTTACTTTAAATGTGTCTACATCCACCCTAGTCAACCCGTTGAAGTTTATGAAGCCGCAATAAATTGTGCTTCTTCTGTATTATCAACTATCGATAATGTCGATGACTTTTTCCTTTTTGGTGATTTTAATCTTCCTGGATTGAACTGGATTTCCTGTGATGACAACAATGCAATTTTTGACCCTGTCAATATACTTACTGAGCAACAACCTTCTGTTATTGATTTTTTTTACGAAAATGGTTATTATCAAATATGTTGTTTTAAAAATAATTTTTCTAATTTTCTTGATCTTGTTTTTACCAATGTTTGTGATAATTTCTTTTTAGAGGAAACTTCATCAATTGTTGCCAACAAAACTAGTATTTTTCATAAAATTTTCAAAGTTCGCTATTTTTATCATGATAAAACTCGCCCAAAAGTTAATGACAGAAAGTTAGTCTTTGATTTCAAAAATGCCGAATACGATCAAATTAATTTATTGTTGAATAATACGGTTTGGTTCAATGACTCACCGACAGTTAATGAAAAAGTTCTTAAACTTTCATCTACTTTGAATGGAATTTTCGAAAAATTCATTCCGAGAAAAGTTATTGCCTCGAATAATGCCCCTCCTTGGTATGATAAATATTTAACGAATTTAAAAAATCGTAAGAACAAAGCTCATCGCAAATGGATGGCATCCGGTTCTTCCAAAGATCACGATATGTTTTTGTCCTGTAATCTTGAGTACTTAAACTATGACAAAGTATGATACGATAGATACATATTTAAAACAGCCTTTATCATAAAGAAAAATCCACGTCACTTTTATAAATTCGTTAACTACAAACGCAATGTTTGTAATTTCCCTTCTAAAATGCATTCGGGTAACAATATTTTTTCTGAAACTACGTCAACGTGAGCTTTATTTCAATTACTATGTTCGACATCATGCGAGAGCTCAAAGCTTTGGATGTCAACAAAGGTTGTGGACCTGACGGTATTCCTCCATTGTTTGTGAAGAAAACTGCCAATACTATAGCCAAGCCCTTGTTTGAAATCTTTAATCAATCACTTTCTTGTGGAGTCTTCCCTAGTAGCTGGCGAAATTCGTATCTGAAACCAATATTTAAAATCGGAGATAGATGCAATATAAAAATCTATCGTGGTATAGCAATTTTGTCAGCTTTTCCCAAGCTTTTTGAAAAAGTTGTTACGGAAAATCTAAACGCCCCATTTAAGTCAGTTATAAGTGAGCATCAACATGGTTTTTCCAAGGGTATATCTACTACTACCAATCTAGCAGATTATACATCTCACATTCTCCTTGAAATGGATTGATGCTATATATACCGATTTTAGTAAGGCTTTCGATAAAGTTAACAATAACCTTCTGGTATTCAAATTGGAAAAATACGGCATTCACGGAAATTTATTAAAACGGTTAGAGTCTTATCTGAAAAAAAGAACACAATGCGTTAGATTTTGTGATGTCATTTCTCGCGAAATAAATGTTACTTTGGGAGTACCTCAAGGTAGTCACATTGGTCCACTCCTATTTTTAATATTTATCAATGACTTGCCTTTGTTAATCACACGCTGTAGGTATCTTTTATACGCCGATGACCTTAAGTTGTTTTGTATGATAACACCTACCCACTTCTCAATTCTCATAGAAAATATTTTCGCTATGAAGGATTTTTTAATAGCTTTTCCTTCTTAAAACTTTGAATATAATATATATTATTGAATAAATGTTATAGTATTTCCAGTAGTAAGGTGACATAATAGCGTATCTCTGTAAAATGTGCAATCTAGTTTTAAAAAAGAAAAATTGTTTAAAAATTTAGCTACAATAAAAAATCTATCTATTATTACACACAAGATTACACACAAAAATATCCTTCATACATTTGGGAATTTCAATTAAATTAAATGAGTTACTGTCAAATCAATGCACACAGGTACTAAGTAGTGTCTATCTACTTCTCTTTATATCTCTTTGAGTAGAAGGACATACATACAATCAAATAACATTTTTCTCCATTCATTTAAAAGAAATACAGGGTGATTGGTATAAGATGCACCAAAAAGCTTGAGCGTGCAGGTGGAGTTAAGACAAGAAAAAAATCGTACAGGAGGGGGGGTCTATTTCCCCCCGTTTAGGCGGGAGGGGCAATTTTCTAAAACATTGACTTAAATCAGAAAAAAAATTATTTAAAAACAACGGTGAACGATACAAAGCCTTGTTATATTTTCTTGGAAAGCCAGAAAACTACTCTTTTATTTAATTTTTAAATTAAGTTGTTTGAGTGCACAGTTTTAAAAAAGTTAATTTTCAAACTCAAAATTTTGAAAAAAAAACTAAAAAAAAAAATTTTTAAACTAATTTTTTTCAAAATTTTATGTAATTAACTATTATTTCTATTTTCAAAATTCATTGCTCTTATTAATTTTTCGTCAAAAACAGAAAACCGGATGCCAAAATATATCTTAGTTTTTGAGAAATTAAGAAAAACTAACACTTTTTTTTTTGGTTTTCCCAAATTTGACCTGCACAGGTCAATTATTAATTAGGGAATTATCCCTTTTTTATTTTTTATTACATACCATCCGATTTTAATCAAATACTTTTTACTTTACTTACTAGTTTTACTTTTATTTTTTTTTAATTTCTCAAAAACTAAGAAACATTTTGGCATCCGGTTTTCTGTTTTTGAATAAAAAATAATAAGAGCATTGAATTTTGAAAATAAAAATAATAGTTAATTACATAAAATTTTGAAAAAAATTAGTTTAAAAATTTTTTTTTTCAAAATTTGAGTTTGGAAATTAATTTTTTTTAAAGTGTTCACTTGAACAACTTAATTTAAAAATTAAATAAAAGAGTAGTTTTTTGGCTTTCCAAAAAAATATAACAAGGCTCTGTATCATTCACCGTTGTTTTTAAATAATTTTTTTTCTGATTTAAGTCAATGTTTTAGAAAAATTGCCCCTCCCGCCTAAACGGGGGAAAATAACCCCCTTACTATACGATTTTTTTCTTGTCTTAAATCCACCTACACGCTCAAGCTTTTTGGTGCACCTTATACCAATCACCCTGTTTATGAACCAAAATCCATGTTGAAGAATATGTACGAGATTTGTAAACTGCAATTCACTTGATTAAGGTCATAATTATATGTCAAATGCATTTTCTTTACCCGCAGAAACACTTTAAAACTGAATAAAATAATTTATTTAACAGTGTAATAAACCGTAAGCACAAATTCATATAAGTTCTCAAAAAACTTTACCAAAACAATTGGTCTCAATCAAAAGATTTGCAGTGTACTTATAAATTAATTTTATGACAAGGACTGACATCCTTTTAATATGCAAAACATGACTCGGTGGTTACTGATGCTGCATTCAGAGATTCAGACATACAAATGATAAAAATAGAATTGAAATCAACTAAACTTGTATATGTTTTCTTATTGGTGTTGGTTGTCGAGTAGAACAGAAAAAGGCATTTCTCAAAGGTTTTATTTTTAGAATGTAGTTCCCGTGTAGAGTTAAGGAGGTGACTTGTAGTGAAAAATACATTTTTTTGCAGTATTTCATATTCCACGTAATTGAGAATGTTTACTTGAGAACTCCTGAGTATATGATTTAGATTTCTTGACATTATTTTTTTTTTTTAATAAAATGATAAAATATGTTTTTTAAAGTGATATGATTCAACACATCAGTATGAGCGTTTAGGAAAATCGTATTGAAGATAAGAGAAAAAAGTGATACAGAATGGTTCGGAATGTCTCAGCATCACTATGGGAAGGATAGATAATTCGGTGCAGGGAAATAACTGCACGGGCAAGTGCTCCACATGACCAGTGCTCCACATGACATCCACTTTAGTACACTATCAGAAGATTTATTTTTCATAAGGTGCTGTTTTTATAAATGCAAGAAAAAAAAAACAATGGTCCTACTTACCCGATAGTCCTACTTACCCAAATAAGTTAGAAACTTTGCATACCCAAACTTAAACCCACCTAAACTCGCACCCACCAAAAATCCTATAGTAGGCCAGGCTAGGCCGGTGGGGGGGGGTAGCAGGGAGGCATCATGCCTCCCTTACCTATCTCTATGTTTGGGGGAACAATTGGGCCACCAACCATAGGTTGGTTCCTAGAGTGTTTACAAAGCTGCGGTTTATTTAAAGTTCTTATTTTGTTGTTGAAAACACAAAGTTTATGACTTTTTTGCAAAAAGTGAAAAAAGTTCCAAAATTTGCGGTTTTTCGCTTGGTACAATATTCAGTTTTACTAAGTTTCAAATTTGGATTGGGACTACTATTACTTACTGACATACAACATACTATAAAACCAGAACAATATATCATGCTTTGCGATTTCAGCATTTTTCAATGCCATCAACCTGGTGCCCGGGGCGGACAAACCCCCACACCCCGCACCCCTTAGTCCGCCAGTGCACTCCTTACAAGAGGTTGTGTTACTGAAAAAAACATTTTCGTTTTTAGGTGAAAGAACACAGTATAAGATTCCACCATTCTAACAGAACACTGATACGTTCTATGAAGTCGTTTATTTAAAAAAATGTCTGGTGTTCTTTTTATGTCAATATTAAATTTTCAATATTTGCACCTGAAAAGTTAAAAAAACAAACAATTTGCTGTTTCTATTGTGTTCTTTTGGTAAATGTTAAAGGCAAACCCTTTTTATTTTTCTAGACTTTCACGTAGAATCCCACCACATCATTTCTCTTGATTGCTTACCTCTTATGCTTTTTCAGACATTATGCTTCAATTAATCACTGAAAACAATAATAAAACAAAACTTTTTAACAAAAGTTTCTTCTCCCGAACTGTGAATTTACCCTTTTCAATTATTGTAATGTGGGATTCTTCCAATAGCACGTGCTACTGTGTGTTAAACAAGCTACAACTGCTTGAGCAGAACAAATCACCAACAGCAAAACCAAAACTGTTAAAATTGGGATGGGACATGGGAGGGGAGTATGGGTTACCGTTTGGTGTTCCTACCTAAATTACATACGATATCATTTTCATCATTATCAGCAGATCATCGTTTTCAAAATTAACTTTCCGATTTTATTATAAAAGTTGTGAGGCGTTGCCGTTAAGATAAGAACAACTAAGTTTTTTTTTTATATGAGAATGCGACGAAATTGTTTTCTTACAAATTGTCAATTGCATTAATTTAAAATATTTTTCTTGCAAGGGCGAATTTATTAGTTATGAGGGTATTTTAAATAGACAAAATTAATAAAATTAAATGCACGACTGGGTCGCACGAACTTGCTCTTGTAGCAAACTATTGGATTGGAAAAATTTAATTTGCTGAATTCTGTTGAAAAGTGAAAAGTGGCCTAAATGTGAAGTGAAGTTGTATCATTAAATTACTGCTTATCAAAAAACTTTAAATGTCATCTTGTGTTGAATAGTTAGATTATATATCGTACCAAATTTAAATGAAATCGGGTTAGCCGTTGTCAATTTAAGGTCTAATATGCATCAACTCCTGCTGAAGATGTGCATAAGGAAAATGTACCTCTAAGACTAATCGTTAGTCAAATAAATTCACCCACGTACCTTTTAGCTAAAGAATTAACTTTGAAACTTAAACCACTGGTAACAAATTCCAATTATATGGTTAAAAACTCTCAACACTTTGTGTCCATGATCAAAGACCTTCGAATAAAAGAAGATGAAATTATGGTGAGCTTTGACGTCACTTCCTTGTTTACCAACGTTCAAATTGAAGAGGGCTTGAAAGTTATAAAGTCAAAACTGCCAAACTCGGATAATAATTCTAAATTACTGGAGTCAATCCACATTTGCCTTTTCTCTGGGTATTTTTTATACAATGGCAAATATTATTTGCAAATTGATGGTGTGGCAATGGGATCCCCTATTGCGCCCATATAGTTGCAGATATATGGATGCGGCATTTCGAAGATACATCACCAGTAAAAGCAACGGTATGGAAACGGTATGTGGATGATACTTTCTGTGTCCTTAAACAGGAACAGGTGGATAGTTTTATGATGCATCTCAATGCTATTCACGAGAAAGTAAACTTCACAATAGAAAAAGAAAACGAAAATACCTTGGTTTTCTTGGACGAGAAAGTCATAAAAATGAAAGATGTCTCAATTGGACATACCGTATTTAGAAAAGAAACCCATACTGATAGGTATCTTCATGCTACATCCCATCATCATCCAACAGCATATTTCACGTCAGTAGTTTCGGCTCTTGTGAAACGAGCTCTGTGACTCTGAACATCTTCAGCAGGAGTTGATGCATGTAGACATGACACTAAAGAAAAATGTTTATAGCTCCGATCAAAGATCTTGGAAGTCCAAACCAGATTCAGTGCGAGGTTCTACTAATCCAGAGGTAGAAGAAAAAAGAGCCTTTTTTGAGGCATTTCAGATGGAATTGGGCGAGTCTTAAGAAAATTTGGTATAAAACCTGTTTCAAACCACCAACTAAAGTCCGCCAACTCTTAAGGTCACCAAAAGAGAAAACACCACTACAAAACCATGGAGTGAGTGTACTCGGTTCTTTCAGCTGTGGGTCATCGTATATTGGAGAAATGAAGAGATGTATTAAAACCCGACTAAATGAACACATAAAAGCAGTTCAAAACAATGCAGTCACAAAATCAGCGATCTGTGAACATTTGGCTTACAACGAAGATCATTTTATTCATTCAACTGAGATTCAACTGAGATTCGAGCTTCAAACTCTCAACTACCTGGGATCCGCTTATCAATAAAATGAAAACACATCAAACCAACACTTGAAATCGTCAGCTTTGTGTGCACCCAACAATATACGCCGACTCTTTGTAACAACAACCATTAAATACAATAAAATCACCCACTAATGATGAAAGCACAACAACAACTACGTGCCGGTACAATTTGAGAACAAAAGCAAGTACCAATAACCAATAATAACTTCCATCAAAACATCAGTCTCCTCCCGTGACCACGAATGATGAAACTTATTCGAAACATCAGGAAAAAGAAATTGTAAATATTTCTTAAAATTAAAAGCGGCAAGTTCCGAAAATACCTTATTCTTTAAAATGTATAAAGTCCGCGATAAGAAAAACCTTAAATCTTATCACACTGGCTCCACTGGGCATGAACGCTGCTCTAATTTTGAACATGCCATGAGAACAACCAATGGAGTTTGAAAAATCCATGCCCAACCAGGCGACATGTCGTAGAAATCAATTTTTTCGACAAGACATGAGCGCTGTTGAAAATTTGGACATGAATTTTGACGTTTCGTATATGTGAGCTGCTTTTTGTAGAATTTTTGTTGTATATGTGCAATTTCTTCAGGTGTTTGTCATTCTCTTTCATTTTGAATGTACTTCTGTATGTTTTGATAATTAAGAAACGGCGGAAAGGGACGCATGTTTTTTTACTCGTTGCGTTGTTGAAGAATGAAATGAAACGACAAGACATAATTTGCATACAGACCGAATGAGAATTGGATTAGATTGCTGTTGAGTTGTTGGGCATCGGCATGGCCAGTGGAGCAAGAGTGTGTATAGATTAGATTAGATTGGATTTTTGATTTCTTATTTTTATTTCTTCAAATCAATGTATACAATGTTAAATTTTTCTTATACAATCAAAATGAAATAAAAGGCTGCCTGAATGACTTTTAATAAATATTTATAATCATTTTTCCCGTTTTTTTTTTTTAAATTTTTAAATTTAATATATTTCTTTAAAAGAAGTATAGTACAATTACAAAAATAGTTGCGGGCTTTTAGCTTAGCTAAAACAAAAACATTTTTAAATCACAAGGATCAATTAGAACAACATGGCATTCTATTGTAATATGGGTATGGTTTAAGTTCATCTGTATTCAGATGCATATTTGATACCTAAAATCTTATTAAAAAACTTTCCAGTTTATACAACTTTTCTCCCAGTGCTGTTAGCTTGATAGGCTCTTACTTGAGTACAAGAATGTAAGCAGTTGAACTTAACAAAGTCCTTTCTAGTTTCCTACCAATATCAAATGGTGTCCCTCAGGGATCTATTCTTGGCCCTCTGCTTTTTTCCCTCTATGTTAATGAGCTCCCTTCAATTATTAAAAATTGCTCAATACGTTTATACGCTGATGATGCTCAGTTGTATATCAGTTGTCCATTGGGGCTAATTGAACACACAGCTTCCTGCTTAAACGAAGACCTTGAAGAAATTGAGCGCTGGTCGTACAAAAATAGATTGATTCTTAATCCGAAAAAGTCTAAATGCATTGTGATATCAAAGAGCAAGATTGATGTATCTTATTTTCCTTCAATTATGTTAAACAACTCCGCCATCGAATACGTTGAATCAGCGAAAAACCTAGGTGTTATTTTTAATAGCAGCCTGACCTGGAAAAATCACATTAACTATATTGTTGGTGAAACAAACGGCGTTCTTCGCTCTCTTTGGTGTACACAATACTATACACCTTTAAAAATACGAGTTTTAATTGTTAAAACTCGGATTTTACCTTTAGTTACTTACGGCTGTGAAATTTTCTGTAACTTAGACTATGAAAGTAAAAGAAAAGTCATCGTAGCATTCAATAGTGCAACACGATATGCATATGGACTTCGACGCTTTGACAGTGTTTCACAGCATGTTTTACTACTCCTCGGAATTTCGTTTGAAATATCGGGCCCTAACTTTGTTTTCGGATATACTTCTAACCCTCCAACCTGCCGATCTGTACAAAGAAATCACATTTTTAAATTCAAATAGTTCATGTCTTCTACTGATCCCACGATTTACTTGTGTCACATCTGAACGACAGTTTTTTGTCAACTCCACACGTTTATGGAATTTATTGCCGCGACAAATAAGAAGCATAAATAGCACGACTCTCATTAAAAAGCAACTAAAGATTCATCTTAGTATTGTATAATTAATTCTAAAGTACAACATTTAATGTAATTTATTCAATTATAGTAGCTGTTTAATTTTTGTTTTTACCTTCATAAAGCTACACTATAAAAAAGATACTATATCTTACAGTGTAAGCTAAGCGTTAATAAAATAAAATACAAAATAAATACAAATACAAATTAGTGAATGAGATTGAATTATTCTGAACATTTCTTTTTCAAAGAAGAATTATTTTTTTTAATTTGTATTTTAAAATAATTATAAAGTAATTCTTTTATGTACTGTCATTCAATCACATGATAACCATTGCTTCAAAAAAACTTTCTATAACTTTTATTGGGAAAAAAAGTTCTTCGATATGTCCGTGAACATATATTTATGTGTGGGGTTTCATTTCTAAAAGAAAAAATCTACTTGCATGAATACTCAAAACGTCCAAAATCAATTTAGATAACATAATAATATTTATACCCGAAATGATGTTAAAATATATATGTATTTATATCAACAAAACATATGTTTGTGCTTGCTCAATGATTTTTTATATCGCATGTAAAAAATGAATTCTCTCATGTTAACTCCCTTGCTTCCTTTTAAGACAAAAGACGCCTGTAGCATTCTAATGAGCAAACCATCTGAACCAAACCGAACTAAAAAGGCTCCTCATTACCTCATTCAATTTAAACATTTCTTGGTATTTTGTGTGTTGCTATATAGTATAATTTAGTATGTTAGTTCCTCCCACGTCCCTTTATTCCGTATGCTTTCTATTTAAGCCACAATCTAACAACAATTGACACAAAACAGCGCCAACGTCACTTTGTTCGTGTTTATTTTTTATTTTCCCTTCGTGCTGTTGTTAATTTAATGGAAATTTATTTAAGGCGAATATTATTTTAATCTAAGAAACGAGAAAGATCTATTCAAAAATACTTCATCCGCCTCACCATGTCACATAAATTCAAAAGACGTTATAATATAACGGAAAACTATAGATAAACTAGTAGAAGGAGAACATCATCTGAGAAGGAGAAAGCTGAATCATAGAAACTATGGCGCCTCATAGTCAAACTGTCATCATCGACGACTACAACAACGACAAACGAGGATAGGTGCTTCTCTTTGGTATTGTAATACTGTGGGTGAATGTTTAGACACTCGAAATGATATACTCCTATTGCATGTGCTACAAGTTAAACACAAAAATACATGCTTCAATAGAAAATTCACATCTCACCAGAATTAAGTTATTAAGTACCTGACGATACTGAGCTGTGTGTGACTGCTGTGATAGAAGCTTTCGACCTATTCGAATTGATGTGTTTACATACATGGAATCTGTTAGAAAATAAAAACAATAACATTTTTAATGAGTTTGAGAAAAAAAAACAAACAATTACGTATTTATGTGGGTTAAGGGTGATGCGAATTGTGAGCTTTCACAATTTGGCCGCTTTTTGGTCATCGGTTCCATCTTCAATTGAATTTTCATTCATAAACTGTCACTTAAGGATTTATGTAGAATATAAATACTTAAGTAGATATCGTTTCAGCAAACAGGTCTATCCGACTTTTAGAGTCAAGGTTTGGTATATTTTCAGAACAGGAAACAGAACGTATCGTGAACTCAAATCTTATATTATCTTATCTACAACCCATAAACAAAATGGTAGCATTTTGTCAGATTAAATTCCATCTGCGTTTTATAAAAATGCAACTTCACAATTGCTGAAATATATTTTATCTAAAGAAAACTACATTGTAAAGGCTTTCTTTTTTTTAGTTAGTTAGCTTTGTTGACTTCAAAATTTAAATACAGTTCACAATTTTCCTTGTAAGTTTATCTTAAGTCTTTAAATGGTTTGGCCGATGGCATTAACATATTTTATATCATCATCATCATCATCGGCTCGACAACCGGGGTCCGGTCCTGGCCTCTTTAACAAGTTTCTCCACCTATCCCGGTCTCGAGCCGACGCCATCCAGTTTCGCACCCCAAGGCTCCGGGCGTCCTGGTCTACGCCATCTCTCCAGCGCAAGCATGGTCTACCACGCTGTCGTCTGCCATAGAATGTACCACAAAGAACTTTCCGAGCAGGTTCCTCTTCGCTCATGCGAGCTAGGTGCCCTACCCACCGGAGTGATAAGAGAAGATTTAGTGGGTCTATAATTGGCAAATGAAAGTACAATAAAGTATTTTTTTTTTCATCAAGGATATCTATACAATTCAGCGGATTCTACTTATAAAAATAAAGATGGACACTGTAATCTCAAGGTGGTAAGGAATTTTGTTTACCTTAGCTTTGATGGAAATTCGCAATTGGGTTAAGTGAGTTATCGAATACCAAAGGATTAGCCAAATTATTATTGAATAAAAACCCAATAATCCCAGTCCTTTTTCATGGTGCAGACGCAGAGACATGAACATTAATCATAATCGAATGCAGAAATGCTGCTTTGCTTTAAGCAAAATATCGTTCGATTGAATTTTGGTCCAGAAGCAGAAGAGGTTCTGAAAAAAAAAAGTTGTGTGCGTAACTTGAGTCATTTAACGCAAGTTAGAACTAGCTGGAGAGATATTATGGTAAATGCGATGGCTGGTCACATTACATGGCATTTTAAGAAAAAAAAAAAGTCTTAGATGAAGCTCTGTGGGATTTGTGAAAATCTGTGATAAAGTGATATAACCATTACCTTACATCACAGCAGTCATATTTTTAGGTAGCAAACATAAGTTCATATAAATTTGGCCAATGACCCAATCGCCGCGAACTCAAATGCTAACGGTCTTCTTATAACGATGTAGAACGCTCCATTAAAATCCACTATGTATGGGATTCAATTTGGTCTCTATGAAGCGGGTGCGTCGCATTTGGACAAAAATGTTTTACCAAATCCTTACTTTGCCATGCTCAGAATTAACTTTAATCATCTCGCTATTTTTATTTCCCGCAAAGTTATAAGTTCGCCGAACTTCTTTAGCGAGTTTTTATTTCGCTAATTTTTGACCAGCAATCTTGTTGTTTAGCTAATATTTATTTCGCAGAATGCTATTTTGCGTTATTTTTATTCACTAATCATTTAATTGACAAAATGAAACCTTTTGCTTATAATTTATATCGCAGACGTGGCATATGTTAAGTTAAAATTGCTACTGCAGAAAAATGATGGGTATGAGTAGTTCGGAATATTTGTTTTCTACATTTAAATTTATAAGAAATAAAGATTAAATTAGCGAAAGGTGTGTTTCTTTAACTGCAAAGCTCGCAGTCATTTACTAAACAAGAAAATGTAGTGCACTTGTTAAACTATTTTTCAGATAGGGATGCAAATATGAATCAACTTAGTTTAGTTTAATTATCGGTTTGGCTTATTGTTATTTCGCATTAAATTCTCTTAAGCCCCTATTACGGTTGTCAAATATCAAAACGATGATTGATGTTATTCAACAAAATTGATCCAACGGTATTATCGGTGTCAATTATCAAAATTTTTGATAAACTGTGAGTGCCACTCAGATTTCAGATCTATTGTGAATAGTTTTATTGACTAACAACGATAATAGTTGTCAAAAATATTGGTGTTAATCAAATTTTCAGTCAAACGCTAATTAGCTGTTGATAAATAATTTTGCTAGAACTAATAGTTTTTTTTTTTTTTTGTAAGAAAACGCAGTGTATTGTTCACTTTTATATTTATTTATACAATATACAATTAATACTGTTCGGTTAACATATTTTTATTAAAATTCACTTGCACAGACTGTTTATCTTTTTGTTGTTTGGTGTCCAAATAGGAGGTACATGTATGAACGTACATTGTACTTACATAATGCACATTTCCTTTGCCTGTTCCATTATTTCCACAAAATGTTTTATCACTTTTTTATTTCACTTTTTTACAACACAAATACTTATATTAATAAAAAAAGACCAATGATATTTACTTCATTTACTCGAAAATAAATTAAAACAATAAAAAAAACGCAATCCGATCACAAATAAAAAGAATAGAAAACTGAAACGTCAAACAAAATGCCCGTTCACAAGAAAATTTTGTTAATCATTCACAATAGATCAAAAATTTATCAAACGACAATCATAATACCTAAATTTTGTTTGATTGATAAATGTTATCGTCTATCAAACAATTGATCTTTGACAACCGTAATAAGGTTTTTAACGGTATAGAACGCTCCATTTAAATCCACTTTGTATGATGGGATTCTCTAAAAAAATTACGTACATTTTATGTTTAGAAAATTGCGCCTTCTAAACGTTATTTTCGTTATCAAATGAATGTAGCTCTTAGAATACATCATGGGATATTCAGGAGACTGATTACGCAATAACTAAATCAAGCAAGAGGCCTCGATTTTTGGAGGACATACAAATGCAATGCAAAGTTATATCTCTATAATGTATTCATTTAATAACTTCGCCCGGCTGGAGGTTGACCACCACCGTTGACCCGTTCCTACGTATTTAGTTTTTCTATAGATTTTGATTAACTATTCCATAACATCATAATTTCTAATGTCTAACTTTAATCAAAGTTCTTTAGAATAATATAATTCACAGGGAGTTTTCTCTGTAAATTTTATAAAGCAGTCGGTAATCATCGACAATTATTGCGTACTAGATTGGGTTTGATGTCATCTAGCTGATGAGCCCACCATTGTATATACATTTCTATAGTATTTTCATGCTGAATAATCACCGCCTGGCCATCTTGAGAAACGTGTGATAAACACATTTTTAGGTTCGTGCATTTAATAGTTGTCTATTCTGTAACCCTGACAACAGTCGTAAACATATATTATTTTTGTTTTGTTTACTACTCTTGTCAAGGAAATATGGATTTTAGAGCCATTAAAATACATTATATATTATTAATTTGTTTCGTAGACGACTATTGTTAGGGTAACAGAATAGACACTTAGTAAATGTAAGAACCTCCAAATGTGCAGTTAACAACTTTCTTTAGATGGCGCTGCTCCATGGTTGTACTATAGAAATTTATATACAATGAGCCCACCATCAAACTAGGGCGAAACGCAATGCTTGGAGTAAAGGCCACAAAACCTTTAAAATTGAATTTCATTCATCAATACTCCACTAAATAAAATTTCATTCGACTATTTTTAGTCTTTTTATTGTTTTTATTTTCTTATTCCATATTCCATTAATTAAACTTCAATTGAAAAAAAAAAAGAAAATACATATGTACATAATCATCATTCAAACATTAAACTATATTAAACTCAATCCAAAAACTTTTTATTAGACATGACCAGGTTTATCTTATCTTTGATTCTTAATTTTACATACCATTTATTCCACAACAACATATCGATTTTAACATCCATATATAATGTAACCCAAAAAGTCAACCCATCACCACAACTGATGATGCTTTTCCATTCTTTAATCAGATTAAAAACACCGTATGAACGCTTGGCGCTCTGATATAGTCTGTGACTAATTTTATCCAAACATTTATAGCATTGCTCCATCGTCTAAAAATAGACCCACAAATAATCGTCCTTTTTGTATGCTGTGGCTGTCGCTGTTTCTGGTAGTAGTCGACAATGACAAATTAATTAATTTGAATCTGCTTTCCATATATGTATGTTTGTATATCCACGCGAACGTGTGCCCCCTCTGGCCTTATTCAATGTACCTCTCCTTTCAAATGACCCATGGCCTGAAAGGTAAGCGAGCATCCGTTTCGACAGAGGATCCTTTTTGCATGGCAACTGGATGCCAACAACACCAAGATGATGACATCCTATGGTGTCCTTTTCATTTTGTATTTTATTTTTGTATTCCACCAATCTAATCGCCCACAGTTTTCACTCAAAAACAACACAGTAAAGCAATTCTCGCGTAGTAGATTTTTTGATGATGATAGTTTTATTTTTATCTGTGACTCCCACTATGTATTTCACAATAAAAGAACGAAAGGGCGGGAGTTTAAAAGCAATGGCTATGAATTTAAAACTCTTTCTACTTACCAACCGCACATCTTGGGATAGGACATAGAATCTTCATATATACAATCCAGTATATCGCATATCCTTTGCCTCAATGAATCAATGTGGTTCTATAAATTTCATACCCCCGAATGTCTGAACCAGTGCCAAAACTTCTCCAAAGAAACTAGATATTATACTTCTTTCCAACAACCCACACACATCAGCAGTAGCATCAGCAGCATAATTTTCAAGGAACTTGCCCACCTCCCTCTCCGTCCAATTGAAGCATCTTCCCGGCGAGAAGGTTCTCGTTGTGTATAGAAATGTTATCAGTCAAGGATTTTTTAATTCTCTTCTTTTTCCTATGGCTTGTGACTCATTTTGGGTTGGCAATAGTGGCGAAATGGGTTCTCCTACTCCATACTCTGTTGAAACAGAAACCAAAAAGACTACGTGTTTCATTGACGGAGAAAACTTACTCCTTTTTATTTTTTGAATTGATTTGGCATTCCAAATGCCCACCTCTAAATATATTTGCTCGGAGGAACTATGGAGCCTGGCAATCGATTTCTAGAACTTCCCATGAATGTATGTATCTACAAGTTGTAAAGTTGTATATGTGTGATATGTGTTCTTTGTGTGTTAACATCATGACGGAATCGGGAAAATTTGGTCATTCAATCTGTTGAAAGACCACAATAATGTGAATGAGAGCATCACTGGATTATTATTTTACCGAAAGAGAGAGAGAGAGAGATAAAAAGAGAGGGAGAGTTTTTGAGCAATTTTTGTGTGTAGTAGGGTAAGTGATTCATAAAAATGTTTTGATTTTATAAGTTGGACCCAGAGTCTACGTTGGTGGGTTAGTATAAGGTCAGGACAGTTTTCAATCATATAAGGACAAAAGTGTATTCATAATAATAGATCCCACTTGTCTTGTAGAAATAAGCATTACATGTTTAAAGTATATTGGAATTACTTTCATAACAAATATATAAGAAAATGCTTATATATTAATATCATAACGGGAACTTCCCTATACCTAAATTTTTTTATCAGAAACGATTTATAGAATTTGAAAATTATTTCCACAAACTTGGCTAAAGGCTTGTCTTGCTAAAATTATGGGTATAGTAATCATAGATATCAAATATAAAAGGAATATTTTTACTTCCGATTCATCAAAAAAAAAAGAGTATATAGAATTCAATTTGAAGCTATATTATTATCTTTTTTGATTTTAATAAAATCTTAATAAATGAATTAAAAAATTACTTAAACCTAGTTTAACTGAAATCAAAACAACGTACTTACTTATTTTTGGCTTTAAAAATCAATTGATTGATTTAAAATAAAAAAAAAAGTAAAAGGTTGGTAGATACTTAGGTACCTATAGGTATTTTTATTTTTTGCAAGGAAATGTGTATATTTTTTTCTCGCATTCCTACCATTTTCTGATAGATTTTTTGTCTGTAGTATTATAAATATGTAGAAGTAAAGAACCTATCACATAAAACACATGAACGTCAGTGGCGTATTGGGGGGGGGGGAGCAGGGGGCCCGGATCAATCTTAAAACAAAACATGGTCAAATAACCGGTCATTGAAAAATAAGAAAGACAACTTTTTTATTCTTACTTAAGTACCTATATTTTTTTGTTTTTTAAACCAAAACTAAAAAATTCGGAACTTGAAAAATAGCCAGTAAATAGGGACTATTTGTATTTTTGATTAATGGAGAATTTTTTCTTGAAATCGTATTTTTATTTATTCACATTATGCAATCAGTCATTGGTATTATGATTTGAACTTATTTTCATATATAACGGGTGATTTTTTAGCTGGTTTGGTTTTGGCAACACTGGTTTTGACAGCTGACGTGTGTTTAGTACCTTGCGTCACTGTCAAACAGCTTCAGTTTGGTTTGCAATTTAACCATGGATCGTCTTACAAATGAACAACGCTTGCAAATTATTGAATTTTACTATCAAAATTCGTGCTCGGTTCGAAATGTTCGAAATGCTTTTTTATCGAAAAATTGTGTTCAGCGATGAGGCTCATTTTTGGTTGAACGGGTACGTAAATAAGCAAAATTGCCGCATTTGGAGTGAAGATCAGCCAGAAGCATTGCAACAGCTACCAATGTATCCCGAAAAAGCCACTGTTTGGTGCGGTTTATGGGCCGGCTGCATTATTGGGCCATATTTCTTCAAAGATGATGCGAATCGCAGCGTTACTGTCAATGGTGAACGCTACCGAGCGATGATAACAAACTTTTTTTTGCCCGAAATGGAAGTTCTTGACTTGCATGATATGTGATTTCAACAAGACGGTGTCACATGCCACACAGCACGCGAAACAATGGCGCAATTGCGAGGCGAGTTTGGTGAACAGTTAATTTCACGTTTCGGGCCGGTCAATTGGCCGCCTAGATCGTGCGATTTGACACCATTAGACTATTTTTTGTGGGAGTATGTCAAGACTAATGTCTATAGGGACAAGCCCGCTTCGATTGACGCACTGGAAGCCAACATCCATGCCTTCATTCGTGAGATACCGGCCGATATGTGTGAAAGAGTATGCCAAAATTGGACTCAGCGGATGGGCTACCTGAGACGCAGCCGCGGTCAACATTTGCATGAAATTATCTTTAAACATTAAATTGCAAGGTTCAAACTATCGATTCAAATAAATATTTTATTCATTTTTTCGAATTTTTTGTGTTTTTTTAAAAAAAAAAGTTCTAAACCTCTTAAAAAATCACCCGTTAATATCGATTTTTTTTTCGGTTTGTACGTATGAGTAAAACCTTAACTGTTAAATCGTTTAATTTTGACTCCTTTTTGTCGTGTTACTTCAAATTATTGTCAATGTCTTCAATGTCTGGAAATCGATTCCAGATCTGTATAACTGCACTTTAATGATAAAGTAGTTCATTCTTCCGGTAACCAAAAAGTTCTGTTTTTCATTCTACTATTAGATATGGAAACAAACATGGGAGGAGAAAAATGGAGAAAATATCCCAGCAACAGCCTAAGCTTCTCTTCCCGTTTGAAAAGATATACAATTCCCAAATATAAGGAAGATACTAGAAGTACTGTGTGTACTTCCAGTTACGTCAGCAGAACCAGAGAGATCATTTTCCGTCTTGAGAAGGTTAAAGACTTGGCTGAGGGCAACAACTTCCGAAGCACGTCTAAATGGATTAGCATCCATGAATATTCACAGAGAAATCAATATAGATCCTGAGGAAGTTGTTGAGCAATTTGCCAACACGAAAAATAGGAGAATGGACTTGATTTTCCCAAAAAACAATAATTGAACATTAACGATTTCAACAATCAAATTAAAGTTTTCAAAATATGATGTTATATTAACATAATAAAATTCATTATTATTTATTGTCTTTATTATTAAAATAACAAATTAATAAAATGTTGTTCACAAAAAGTTTAATTTTATGGATTATGCAAGTTAAGGTTTCTTAGGGCAGGTTTTTCAGTTGTGAATTAAACTAGAGTTAGCTAACTCTGGGCATAAATTTATCTCCAATTGACCCTAGAACCTGAATGTTAGTAGGTAGAGGATTCATGCGGAAGGACCTAAGAAACTCTGAGAATACAAAATCCAAAGCATTTGTTTAGTTAATTCAAAGTTATCTCACCCGATTCGGTGAGTTACCTAACCCAGGTTTAATTTTAATCTCGCACTGAAAAACTGGGCCAAAGAGGAGAAAAAAAATGGATCCACTTATTTTACTAACTTAAAAGGACTACAAAAAAATAAAAAGTAAACAAAAAATTATTGAAAAATTATACAGGTGCCCCCCCCCCCAAAAAACTTTTTCTGGATACGCCCTGATGAACGTGCTGAAGGGATTTAAACTCTCTTTCTGTAGTCACTCCTCACTCAACTTCGGTGCTCCTCTTGATTATGTCCAGTCACCTGGCAGGCGCCTATGTCTTCTTATTCTGTAGTACCTGGATGGCCGGCTTCGCGCTTCGCGGATGTAGAGGATTTTAATTCACTTTCAAAATCTAAAAGAACAATTCTTGTTCAAAATGTTTACTAAATATTTTGGTACTAAAACCGTATATGTAGGTACAAACGTTATCAAACCTTACGCCATCAGAATTGGTAAAAATGTGCCTATAAAAATGAGAATCATCAAAGACGAGCTTTTCTATTACTCTAAACCAAGTTAAAACCGTTTTTGCATTTGGTAGGTATTTTGTAATTGAGGAATTTTCGATTCGGGACTTTTTGAATTTTTGTATTTGAGATTTTGTAATTCGGAATTTCTATAGCTTTAACCTATGTCTACAAGAAATAGGCCGGTTGGCAGAGAAAAAAACTTGGGTTTTATAATGCAACGGAATACCCAACCAATTGTATGATTGGATATCGTTCGCTTGTATTTTAGGAGCATCAAAAAAAAAAAACGGCGTGATAGTGGGGGCGGAGCAATTGCTCAAACATTTTTCTGCCTCCTCCAAAGTTTGTCTGATTTTTATAAAACATTCATTGAGACAAATGCTAATTTGAAAATTCTTTGAAGAAATCCAACATTTTTCAAAATAAATTCGTTTATAAATAAAATAAGATTCCAATTGCAAGAAAAAAGGCTAATAATATGTTTTTTTTTTCTGGGAAGAAAACATCGATTTTAATAGTCTGCGCATCTGTATGTCCCGTATACATATGAACCTTGCTCATGAATCTAAGCTTGTAAAGGATTTCGAAAACTATGATTACACGCATTGAACTATACATTATGTCCCACTTCCGGTTTAAGGTCATCCATCGTTACATTGTGTTGTAATATTCGTGTCCTTATATTATAACATCACATAAGAGACATTAATAAAACAACGGGACAGGATGGCATTTGTATTATTTAGGGACTGAATTCATTGTCATTTAAAGAGAAAAAGTCTGAAAATTGTGTGAGTGTTTGTGTGGGAGTATATATTAAGGGGTGATCAGAAACACTCATATGGCTTATGCATTTTTGACAGTTCTCGAATACACCAGCAAAACAAGGAAGTTAACTTGCATGGCCTTTGAAGAGGAAGGAAGAAAATCTTTTTCGTTTGCTAGTACTGCTCAACATGGGGTTATGATTTTGTAAAAGAATTTATTTTAGAAGGGCAACATAATGAGAGTGTGTGTGACCTTTTGGGTAAGTTGGTATTATCCAATGATAGTGTGTGTATAAGAGATTTGAAAAAAGATTGGATCAGTTTCATAATGAAAACTGTGTGGTGTACATATTCTTTAAATGTCGTAGTCGCCTTCAACTAATTGATGACTTCATGCGTTAAAATGCAACAAAGGCCAGACATTTAAATTCCCACGTGGCTTGCATTTACATTTTTTTTTTTTTGTGAGGACGATTCTTTATATAAAGTTTCTATTTACTTAGAAATTTATAACTAAGATTTTGATTATTAAGAATCGAGGATGGTTCAGTAGACGGAATAATGAGGAGAGAGGGTTCATAGTTCTAAGGTTCAAGCAGAATGAGGCAATGTTTGAATTTACATTACGTAGCATTTGGTGTATGGTATACCGGATCTTTGAAGCCATATGAAAGAATCGGAATATGGGTAAATAGAAAAGCATGATTTCAATTTTAGATAATAAATACGATAAATAAGAAAAAATTGCTTAACCAGAGTTGTATGGTAAAGGATGCGGTGTAAAATTAATCGTCTGATAAAGGAAAAGGAAATAGTCCATATTTCAGTTAAGGAAGGTTGAGTCAACCAAAAAGAAGAATTGTGTCATATTTTTCCAGATCGATTACTTCAAAATTCTGTTTTTTTGTTATAAAGGGTTATCCAATAAGAGGTGTTATTTTGAATAGCCCGCTATATCGGTAGCTGTCACTTTTGAAGCTGTCATTTTTTGACATTTGACAAGTAGAAACTACGCCAATAATAAAAATGGAACGATACACGCTTCAACAACGCATTGAAATTCACTATAAAAATGGTGAAAATTTGGCAGAGACGGTTCGTAAAACTAAAAATTTTTTGGTCGTCGTGAAGCACCTTGTCGGACCGCAATACAGAAATTGGTGGACAAATTCGAGCTGTTGGGACAAGTTAGTGATGTGAATAATAAAACCCGTGCACGTCGCTCAAGAACAACTGAGAATATTGCTGTTGTAGCCCAAAGTGTTGAAGAAAACCCAGGTTTGTCGTTCTTTGGAATTAGGCATTCCACAAACGTCATTACACCGTATTTTGCATAAAGACTTGGGTCTTAAGGCTTATAAAGTTCAGTTAACACAAGAACTCAAGCCAACTGATCATCAACAACGTCGTGTCTTTGCTGATTGGGTCCTTGAATATCAAAATAACACCTCTTATTGAAAAACCCTATAGAAAATACATATTCTAAACTTTTGAACATAATATAATAATTTATGTAGGATTATGAAATAGTTTAATTTTAGTAATTTTTGTAAAATGGGTGTAATTTTTCCAAATTGAATCTCTTTGTTGTAAAATACGACTTTGATATTCTTAAGCAAAATTTTGATGAAAAGAATTTTTGACAAGTAGAATTTTGCACAGACATACTTTTGAGCGTATAGAGACAGAAAGCAGAATTTTTCTTTCAAAGCAGCCTAAGCAGCATTTTCATCCACCTTTAGTAATGCCCATGATTCTGCACCATAACTAAGGACCGGGATTATAAGTGTTCTATAAAGGGACATTTTAGTGACTCAAGGGAGAGGGCTTTGAAATCGATGAAAAGATGGTAGGTATATCGATTTGAAATTCCTGTTTTTTTTTTCCAAGATCTGCCGTAGTGCGAATATTTGGTCGATGGTAGACTTTCCTGATGGCCTATAAAGCCGCACTAATATGAACCTATCAGGTTATTGACTCTGTTGGTGCAGTCCAGAGGATTGCCTTTCATCAGGATCGGGCAAACAATGGTGAGGTTTCATTCGTCGGGCATGCAGGATTAGTTAAGAGGTTGTAAGTCACTCGATCGGAAAAAGACTTAGCGATTTCTTGCGAGTGTAGCCCCCCGACATTGAACAAGAATTCCAACCTGCTTCCATTTGGAACGAAATATTCACGCTAAAAATTAGATTAAAATATATTATGTTCCCTAACTGAAGGTTAGGTTAGGTTTATGTGGCTGTCAGGAAGACTTCTGACACACTTAGACCACAGATAGGTCCGTTGTGATACCACGAATGAGCGAGGGAGTGTTTCTTTAATTAAACCAGTTGGAGCTTCTTATGAAGCGGTGTAAAGATAGAATATCAACGTTCGACATATCGCTTGGATCGTCGAAAAAGAGATTACCCAGGTGTAATTTACGTCGTTGGGAGAGAGCTGAGCATGAACAGAGAAGATGGGTGATAGTCTCCTCCTCCTCCCCGTCTTTGCAGCTTCTGCAAAAATCATTAGAGAATACGCCAAGTCTTATGGCGTGCAGTGCTGTCGTTTTGGAAAAGTCCAAAGCAGTACATTGCAAAAAATTTTGCATAATTTTTGGACAAAAGCAATACGCATACAATTTTTTTTTTTTAATTCATATTTATTTTTATTTTTCTTTACAACAAAAAATAAACTTAGATACATATCTCCTTTACATATCTGTAAGCCTTTTAGTTCAATTGCTTAGTCTTATTTTAACATTAATATTTTTATTAATTTCACTTTTAATAAAATAGGAACTTTTTTTATAATAAAACTAAATATATATTAAAGCTGTATAACTATTATACAAAAATAAATTAAAAAAAATAAAATGATAATATCGCAGTTAATTTCAATTAATATTTGTGAATTTTTAAACACATTTAATATGTAATTATAGCACGAGAATATTTTTTTATAAAGACTCAACACAAAATTATATTTTAAATTCAGGTAACAAGTAATAATTTTGGAAGGCAAACAATGTTTATTGAATTTTACATTATTTGTATTTTGATAAGATTTCTTTGGGTGAAACCCACTCTATAGCGCTGCTATGCCTTATTAATTCCTTTGCCATTAATATTGAATTGACTGCGGATGTCAGTAAAGAGTTTCTTTTTTTTATCTTTTATCAAAGCTTCTTGCGAAAATATGAGCTCTGCACTTGCACTGCTATGCGGAAAGCATAAAATGGACCCAACAAATGTTTTTAAAATTGGAAACATTGGGGCATTTAATACGTTTTTTAAATTAAAGATAGCGCTCCAATAGTCTTCGAATTTCAAATCTATACTTATCATACTTTGATGTAAAAGAGCCCTCCATTCATCATCAAGGTCTTCGACAAGTTCTTCTTGAATTAAATTTGGAAACAATTGTATAAGCGGGGTAAGGTTTGGGGATTAATTTTTTGGATCAATTATTTGGATTGCTTCTAAAACTTTATCTTGGAAATTAATTCTTTTTCTTATTTGCGTACATAATTCGATGTAGTAATCTCTACACTTTTTTTTATATTTTGTATAACTTCAACTGTTAAGCCCCCAGAGCAAACTAAAATGTTAGCTTGTGCGCTAAGGTAGATTTATTTTGAGTCTAAAAAGCAATCTTTATTGCAAAAATCTATTGAGTTCAGAGAGGCGTCATCGATAAATTCGTTTTTGACAAAGTTAGATAAAATAGTTTTAAAATACATTTTTACTGTTGAAAGCAGAACGTGAATAAGCGGTTCTTCGGACTGGTATTCAACATTAATTTTGTTTGTTAGTTTTAAAATGTATTGCAAGAAATATAAGTATAATTTTATTTCATCTGTCATATGTGCATAAATGCTATAGCTAAGTCTGCATTCTGTTCTAGCTGATATGTGATGAAATAATGTTTCAACGGAACCCACTGCTCTAAGATTCGCGATACAACATTTTCAAGCGATAGCCACCTGGTACATGATGTTTTTAATATTTTGTGGGCCTTTGTGTTGAAAAACTCTTGAAAATCACGAAAATCGGTTTGTCGCTTAGAGCTGTGGGAAAAACAAGTAAATATCTCTCGCTAATCTTTCAACATCCTGCGGTATCTTTTTCGAAGCTGCAATGGAACATAAATGAATGGAATGACATGTACATCCCATTACAAATAATTTTTTTTTTCATGTTTGGTTTTATGAACAACGAATTTGGAAAAGCAATAAAAATGGCAATACAAAAATGAAAATGCAGTACAAAAAAAAAGTGTGCAGTACGGCAGTACGGACAAAGCCAAAGCAATACAAATATAGCTTTTGCAGTACGTTCGACAGCATTGATGGCGTGTCTTCCTATGAGGCAGTGTCCGGTTATGACACCAATTACGGAGCTAAGATGTAATCTGCTCATAGATAGCAGACATTTAGTACGTTTCTGATCTAATTTTGGCCAGATTTGCTTTGACGCTACGCAGGTAGTAGTGTTTGTCCATTTTAAATTTGCTTTCTCTATGGCATTTAGTTTTAGCATGAGTTTGCTTGTAGCGATAGGTATACCAATATTCACCTTGTTAGGTAAAATCGGCAATAGGGTTCCATTTCTGGCGAGTTCATCGGCTTTGCAGTTTCCCTCAATGTCTCTGTGTCCCGGCACCCAGAAAAGGTGAATATTGAACTGTTCTGCCATCTCCATGAGAGATGATCGACAGTCGCGGGCAGTTATTGAGTTTGTGGAAACAGCACTGATTGATTTAAGGGCTGCCTGACTGTCTGAAAATATACGGATATCCGATACAGATATCACGTTTTCCCTTAACCAGGATAATACCTCTTTGATCGCCAGAATTTTCCGGAATGAGAGACTTAAATTTAGTCTGTCTGAGTACACGCCACCACCAACCCCATCTTTAGTTTTTGAGCCATCAGTGTAAAAATGGACTGATTCATCTTTCAAGAAACTCTCATTTTCCCAAGTGGATCTTGGTGGGATGGTGACTTGAAAATTCTTGTCAAAAACTAGCTGGGGTATAGAGTAGTCGGAGTGACTTAATTTTGGTCCGAATGCTTTCAGAATAATGAAGTGACCAGTTGAGTTATCGGTCCATTGAGAGATGGCTTTGAGACGAACGGCTGTGCTTGCGGCCGTTTGTTTGCTAAAAATATCGAGGGGTATGAGATTAAGTAGAATGTCAAGAGCAGCTGAAAGTGTCGAACGGAGAGCTCCGCTAATACACATACAGGCTGACCGTTGGACTTTACTTAACTTGTCACGATATGTAACTTTGTCAAGGGCAGTCCACCATACTGCTACCCCGTAAGTTAGTATCGGTCTGATGACCGCTGTGTAGAGCCAGTGGGTTATGTATGGGGATAAGCCCCATTTATTTCCGATGGCTTTTTTGCAAGAGAAGAGTGCTACTGTGGCTTTCCTAACTCTTTCCTGTATATTTGCTTTCCAATGTAGTTTTTTGTCCAGGATAAGACCTAGATATTTAGCTTCATCTGAAAATCTTAGTGGAGTTCCCATAATTGATGGGGGACTTATTTGGGGAATTTTATATTTTCTTGTGAAGAGGACAAGTTCAGTTTTGTTTGGGTTTACACCCAGTCCGCATTTTTCTGCCCATTTGAGCATAATATTTAGAGCATTTTGCATTAATTCAACGAGAATTTGAGCATGTTTTCCCGATATTGCAATGGCAACATCGTCGGCATACGCGATCACTTTGAAACCTTCCTTCCTGAATGAAATAGCGAAATTAAGAACATAAATACATTATCCCGAAATTATCTTCAAAATGGCACAATTTTCCGTAGCATTACGTAATTTCAATATAATCTAAAGCTATAAACACATCAATTTCTATGAAACTACGTTTTATAATAGTTTATACCAGTTTTTCGATAAATTGGACAGATTAGGGCTAACAAAACTATGTGCAAATATTTGGGGTCAATTTGTGTTAACGTTAAGTATTTGTATTCGTATTTTTATTCCGAAACGTGTTTACCAATTATTCAAATATTTTTTTGTGTTAGAGGCTTGAAATTGCAGGATTGCAAAAATTTTGCAGGATTGCAAAAATAAAATGTCTGGCTTGCATTGTTGGTACTTCCGGAAATTTTGAAATTTAGTTTTTAAAATTGTACAATTTCAGGGTCAAGAAATTTTTTTTTTCATTTTCTTCCTGACAGTGGCGTATCTAGAAAAAACCGGTGAAAATTTTCAATAATTTTGTTTCCTTTTAATTTTTTGGAGTCCTTTTAAATGTTAAATGCACTTTTAACAACAAATATTTCTAAAATACATTTTTTTTTGCGAAAGAGGTTGTTTGAGCTATACTCGCCATCTATTAATTTAACATCTCTTTTTCAAATTAAAACATAGGAAAATATCGATTTAAAAATGTTTCGTGATCCTTTTTCCCGATCGCTAATAAGTAAATCCAACATTTTGTTTGTCCTATAAGAAACCTTAAAATCCATAAATACGCCACTGCGTTCCTGGTTGCTTCCCTTATATAAGGGTTTTTATTAACAAAAATCAAAAGATATATTTTTATATGGCTATAGCCTTCCTGTACAATTTTACTATTACCTATAACCTCTTATGTTTCAAATCGAAACATTCAATGGTGAATTTATTTAGAGACAAAATTGTATATTTAAATTTTGTTATAATAACAACAAAGGATAGCGCATTTCTAACACCTCATTAAATTTCATCCAACTTGTAAATCTATGAAATGGTTAACTCAACCACATATACTAGTTATGCTTTTTATATGAGTGGGCAAAACTTTATGTTAAAACGTTACCATTAAAAAAGTCACGTACGCGACATCATTCAAAAATAAAAGTCTTCCTTCCGCACCGAGCTCAGGTTGGCTGTCCTGAACATACATACACCTATCGTACATTCTATTGCACATCTATTAATGAAACGTTCTTTTAAATAACCCACGTTTACCCGGTCACAGTACAAACGACTCATAATACAACTCGCGCCATCAATCACTTAGCCCACACATCATTTTAAGCTAGAAATGAAGATGAAGAAAAAAACGCTTAAGGCAATCCGCTTCTTATAATGCTGCTGATGTCGCTGCTGCGACGTTATTCGTTAGTTGGCTGACTAGCTAACTGGCTGGCTGGCTAGCTTACTCTCTGGCCTAACTCTTTGGCTTATCTAAAGCAATTTCCTGCCTCCATCCTGTAATTTTAGCAAAACAACGGAAAAGCAAAACAAAACTGCTGTTGTCAGTTTTTTTTTAGTTTTCTTTTTTTTTTTTTAAATTAAGTGACTTGACATTTTCCTTTTCCCATTTGTTTCGTGTGTGGGGGCACACAACTAACAGCGGCCAACAAGCACAATGCACATTGCCAACCACAACAAACATAAGAATCCTTGCAATATTGCAACTTCAGGATGCATGGGAGGGGGTGGCTGCAGCAGGGGTAGAAGCTAAGAATGAAGTGCGTACACACAAATCAAGTATAGTTGGCCACCGAGCATCATGTACAAACATTGATTCACTAAAGAGATAGAAAGAGAGGCCACTGTCGCCACCGAAGACGATTGAGAGGACGCCTTATGCCAGCCACCAACACCCCCACTAGCAGTCGCCACAGTCAAATAACGAAAATCTAAATGTGTAGCAAGTCTTATTGGGTGTCTTCAAGCCGTATTCTCCCACGCTTTCGATTTCGCAGGCTACACCAATCTGACTGTGAGAGTAGCAGATGATGTCTCCGCAGGGTCCTACTCGTGGGTGACGGGAAGAAAAATAGTTTATTTTTTACTTGTTTTTTTTTTTTTTGTACGATATTCGTCTTTCGCTGCCGTCAGTTGATTTCATTGAGAATTTGTTACCGAAAATTACTCGTTTCTTAGCTATATCTATTAGGATGGGCTATTTTATGGGTTTTATGACATTTTCTTTTCGCATAGACATATTTAGTATATCCATAGTGTGGTTTGTTCTTGCGCTTGAAATGTCGTCTCAGTGATTTTTAGATTTTTACTAGGGTATAAGAAAGAAAGTTTTCCCAGCTACCTTAACTATACAATCGCGTCCTGCGGTGTTGTTGCAGTGATCATTTTTTTTGTTGTTCTCTGCTCCTGTTTACCTAATTTTTAGTTCAATTTGCTCTTCAATTAACTGCAGTGAAGTTTTTGATTATGTCATTACGATTATGAAAGCAAAAGTGATTTTTCCAAATCCGCATTAACTTCTGCTTTGTTGACTGCTTTTTTTTTTTTTTTTTTTTTATTATAATGCACACGCGCTCAAGGAGTTTGTTATAGCCCTTTTAATGATAAGTCACAGCGCGAGCGATAGGAATTTAGGGAGGAAGGGAAAGGAGGTGTCGATGAACATTGATCTTGAATGTCTGCAAATCAAAATGGTAAGGAAAAATTGTGCCAGGCAATTCATTCCACATTCGTGTTGTACGGCTAAAGAAAGAATCCCTATATTTCACGGTACGACCGAAATTGGGCTCAAGTGTAAACTGATGAGCGTTCCTAGCAAGATGAGTGTTACGGGAGAAATGTTTAAGAGGTGAAACGCAGCTGGCTACCTCAAGTAAACAATTTTTATTAAAGAACCTGTAAAATAAAGAAAGACAAGAAACATTTCGACGATGTTCGAGTGATGGAAATGTTTCCTCAATATTTCTCTCTCCTCTATCAATTTTAACGCCTTTTTCTGAACTCTGTCGAGCAGATGAAGAAAAGTTTGAGAAGCACCTGCCCAGAGATGGGAGTTATACTCAAGTTTAGGGCGTATAAACGCCTTGTAAATTGTAGCCAGATCAGAAGGGGTGAAAAACTTCTTGCATCTATTAAGAAAGCCTAAGCATCTTGCAGCATTCTTAGCAATCTCAAGTATATGATCATTCAAACGAAGGTTGTCACTGATACACATACCGAGTACTGAAAGCTTTTCGGCCTCCTCGATGCAAGTACCATTCATGGATAATGGCATAGGGGGTATGTTTAGCTTTAACGACAAAGGACAGCATTGAGTTTTCGACGCATTAAACTCCACACGATTTCTGATACCCTAATTCACAATGCTGTTTAAATCGGAGTTTAATGAGCTTATCATACGGTGTCGTTGTAATAACACGTCCGAAGGCGAAGGCCGTGAATTATTAAACGTATATGAAAAGCTGAGGGTTGAGTCGTCAGCAAAACAATTTAATGGATTAGAAGTCACAGACAAGAGATCATTTATAAAAATGAGAAAGAGAGTCGGAGACAAAACGGAGCCTTGGGGCACATTAGCATTTATTTTGTGGAGATCAGACTTGAAACCGTTTAATACAACTTGTATTGAACGGTCCAGAAGATAGCACGTATTTTCGATAAAAGAGCTTCATGCCAAACTCTATCAAATGCCTTTGAAATATCAAGCGCAATAATCTTGCTTTCGCCAAAGCGATGCACAGTTTTTTCCACTGTTCGGTGAGATATGCCATCAGATCACCAGTGGAACGATTGCTGCGAAAGCCGTATTGCCGGTCATTTAAAAGATCCTGAGTTCTTGACGTTTTTTACAAATGACCAGAAGTTTTTACTGCCTTTGGGACATTGCAGAATTTTTTGCCGTAACTTCTGGTCATGTAAAAATTTCGTTTTGTGTATAACGGAGTTGCACGAGTTCCTAACTTGTTTATGTTTCTTCCGGATTTCCTCAGATGGGTTGGCTTTATAGGATCGGAAGCTTACTTCTTTCAACCTGATAGCTTCTTTACACTCTTCGGTAAACCAAGACTTTTCTTTTGGTTTGATACATTTTGTTCTGTGAGGGACAAAAGTTCTCATTCCAAGAAAAATCACTTCTGTAATCATTTCACCCCTGGCATCAATGTCATTATATCGAGGAAGCATAATGACCAGTTAAAGTTACGAAAGAAATTATTCAGACCGTCCCAGTTGGCTTTCTCGTATTGCCAAACGGTCCTAGTGGGAATTTTTTCTTTAACTGGATGGTTGCTTCTTTTCTTCTTTGGGAAAACCTCCGAACTTCATTACATACTTGCATAAGTACCTGTTCTTTTTTCATTTTTTAAAAGCTAATGAGTCTCTGTCTTTTTGTGTTTGTAGAACTTGCAGCTCGCATAAACAAAAGTCAATGATGCCTTTGTTTCTGCAGTGTTCGGTCAACAGTTCTTAGAGTTTTCGATGACTGGATAAAATAGATAATGAGCTGTTGGACGATAGGTATATGACTGTCAAGAAAAGGAAGGCTGAGAAACTGGTTCGAGGCAAAACAAATTACAACTTTCTATTCTTCATAGATTGGCGTTAAAATCACCTAAGAAAAATTTAATGTCATAGCTAGTGCATTGCTCATTATGTTTTAGCCAAGAGCTCGTACAACTCGTCCTTGGTGTCCTTATCTTTCTCCTTTGTGGGGACATGCGCCCCTTGATGCGAAGTGTCGTGAGGCGCTCGTTCACAGGATTGAAACTCAACATTTTTTGCCTAAGTTTTCCTGTAATGAAGAATCCATGACCAAAGAGACGGTAGCAGTCACCGAAATAGATAACGCAATCCTTTATCTTTCTTTTGCCCTGCCCATAAGGCACGTAAGGCACATTACCTTTTTTTAAAATAACAGGTGTTGCAGGTTATTAGTTAGAAGGTGTAGGAAAATAGAAAAGAATTATTTTGGTACGTACAATGGATAAAGAGCTAGTTAGTTTTAATTTTTTATTGCATACCTGCTGAAAAGTTTATATTATAAAGTTTACACATACGAGTGAATTAGATCTGTGATGTTCAACATACGTAAAAGTACAGATCTTCGCAGGTGGTATATGACCCCCAAGGGTAGTTGAAACCAATCGAGGAAAGACCTTTAAGAGCAAAACTATTAAAATTATGTTGGACTGATTCAATACGGCTCTTATGAACTTCATAAAATGTAGTCCATACTTGTGAGGAATACTCAAGATGAGGCCTAACATAGTTATACAAAGAAAGAGTATCGTTCGGATCGTTAAATTCCTTTGTCCACCGTTTTATAAATCCAAAATTCTAGATTTGCATTAAAATTACCTCCTGAATCCTTGAAACTAAACACGTGACTAAATTTATTTTGTGTTATCATCATCATCGGCTCGACAACCGGGGTCCGGTCCTGGCCTCCTTCAACAAGTCTCTCCACCTATCCCGGTCTCGAGCCGACGCCTTTCAGTTGCGCACCCCAAGGCTCCGGGCGTCCTGGTCTACGCCATCTCTCCAGCGCAAGCATCCCAAGTAACAATTTAATTTTTATAAAGGCCAATAGAAGCTATTTTCTTATTTCTATAACAACTGTAATCAATCTTTTAGAAACCTATTTGGCGCACATAAGCGAAGTTATAACTCTTCATAAACAGTTTGGATAAGGCCTGGTGAAGGCTTTGCAATGGAAACAATACTTTGCTACGAAAGGCTTTTTGTTTCGCTAAATAGTTGTCACAAGACTTCTTTAAGAAGACAATAGTTTCGTTTTAAGTGTTTCGCTAAGGACTAACAAAAGTCATTACGGAAATCTTACCGAAATAAAAAAATTCAAATAAAATTTAAATTAATTTTTTTAACGCCTTTTTTCTTAATTTTTTTTCTTTATCTTTTATTTCGATTAATTTTTTCTGAGACCATATTTTCTTCGTTCAAGTGCTCAGTTTCTTCAATGACTTTTCTGAAAACTAGATATTTAATTTGATTATTATTGAAAAAGCTTACTTGCCTCAACCAGGGATCGAACTTGCAACCCAACGCACCCCAGTCAAACATTCATCCACCAGACCAATGTTATGTATACCGAACGAAGATCTAATTTTAACCAGTTGATACCATGTAGGTACCTACTTTATACTACAGGAACAGATATGTAGCTATACAGTTCGATTTAAAATTCAGCATAAGCAGTTTTTTTAATTTATAATTATTATATTAACTACCTGTTGGTAAAATATAATAGAAAGCCTATTTGGCGCAAAATATCCCTTTAATAATATTTTTATTCGAGCAGTTGTGTTCATAAGGAAATTAGTTTTCTTTAGTTTGTCATCAACAACTAAGCGAAGAGATAATTTTTTTATGTGAGCTATAACAAACACACCAAGTGGCATATTTTCCAAGTGGTATTGCAATAGCTTTCTTAAGGGAACTATAGTTTTCTTTAGTTTGTTGTTAAATACTAAAAGAAGAGATACTTTTCTTATGTGAGCTATAGCTGTTATTAACAAAACAAACCACCTGTCATATTTTCCATGTGGTATAATTATGTACGCGAGCAATAGCTTTCTTAAGGGAACTATAGTTTTCTTTAGTTTGTTATTAATACTAAGAGATGAGATACTTTGTTTATGTGAGCAATAGCTTTTATTAAGAAACAAATCAATGTAGGCACATTTCAACGTATATCTATGTACTTTTTTGCGAACAATAGCTATCGTTAGGAAATTTTGTGCAAAATAAAGTGTTGTGTTATTGTGTTATTGTGTTATTGTGTTATTGTGTTATTGTGTATCTTTTAATATTAAAATTTAGTAAATGGTGAAAACTAAAAGTGTCTGTACACATGACATTTTGACGAAACCTAAAACCAATATAAAAAAAACTACTACCTGGCGCGGGGAATGTGACAACGACTGCATATAGCCGCATTAAATGTTTAGCAACCTTAAAGAAGTCTTGTGATAACTCTATAGAAGTTATATGTGTTATCGTAAATTTATATATAATACATTCGACGTATCAACATTATCTTACAATAAAACGTTTTAAAATTTATTATTGTATATAACTAATAGTTACACTTTATAAAACAATGATGGACTTGAATAAATAAAATTCTAAATCACACGTTTTTAATTTGGAAGAAATTATTTTGACTGTTCAAATTGCTTCGATTAACAAGCCTTTTCATTGATTTCGAGTATAAAGCTTTATACAAGCCTTTAAATTTAGATTTTGTCTGACTAACTTTGACAAACCTTACAGCGACCTTATGAAAAGCGATTGTATCGTCCCTCCGTATGGCTTGCGAGTATTTTCTGCCAAATGCTTTAAAAAAGCTATTATTTAAAAATTTAAACGAAAAACAGTTAACATCTTTAAATAAGCCTTATGACAACACTAAAGAAATAATAGCTTACTAATTTTTTGAAATTGTACCTTACACAAGTAAAATTGTTAGTTGGGATGGTCTACCACGCTGTCGTCTGCCATAGAATGTACCACAAAGAGCTTTCCGAGCAGGTTCCTCTTCGCTCATGCGAGCTAGGTGCCCTGCCCACCGGAGTCTACCGAGCCTAATTTTTGTCACGATATCTGCTTCAAGGTAGTTTGCGTACAATTCATGATTGTACCGTCTCCGGAATCGTCCTTCCTCACATATGGGGCCAACAATTCTCCTTAAGACTTTTCTCTCGAACGCGGCTAAGAGGTCAGAGTGCCAAGTCTCGGATCCATATGTGAGTACTGGCAGGACCCATGGTCCTGTACAGCAGCAGTTTTGAAGTTATGGTGAGATTTCTGGATTTGAAGAGCTTTGACAGACTGTAGTAGGCTCTGTTGGATTTGAGAAGCCGCCCGCGTATTTCTTCTTCTATATTGTTATCGGCTGCTACTATTGACCCAAGGTATTTAAAGGATTGCACCACTTCAAATTCGTGCTCCGCTACCTTGATTGTTTGACCAACTGTTCCTCTCGCATTCGACGCCACCATGTACTTTGTTTTACCTTCACTAATGTGCAGCCCCAGATTTTGTGCCGCCTGCTCGATCTGGATGAAGGAATCGTGTACAGCTTGCTCGGTTCTTCCGATGATGGACTTGTTGACGATGGTCCCTCTTGTTGCCGTGCCAGAGTCACGGATTGCTTTCTCCAACGCCAGGTTGAAGAGGAGGCAGGCCAAACCATCCCCTTGTCGGAGTCCATTAAAGATGTTGATTGGTCTGGATAGCAATCCGGCTATTTTTACTTGGCTTGTTACGTTGGTCATGGTCAACCTACATAGTCGTGTCAATTTATTTGGGATGCCGAATTCTCTCATGGCTTTGTAAAGTTCTTCCCTGGCTATGCTATCATAGGCGGCCTTAAAGTCTATAAACAGGTGGTATGTTGGGATGTTAAATTCTAGACATTTTTCCACCGCCTGCCTAAGGGTAAAGATCTGATCAGTTTTTGATTTGCCTGGAATGAAACCACACTGGTATTGTCCGATGATGGTTTTAGCGTGTGTTATACTATACTCAAAAGTACTTGCAACTCTTTTTTATTACACCAAATAGTGAAACTATCAACATCGGCCTATAAAGGAGTTTAATAATGGGTAGTTTTGATTGTTTTATAAAATTTCATATCACCTGCAAATATGAGAATATCACTAAAGCGTATGTAAGCAGAAACGTCATTTATAGCTAGAATAAATAAGAAATGGCCCAAATGGCTTCCCTGAGAGTTTCTAAATTTGTCCTAGTAAGATCTATTTTCAAGTTACGATTTGATCCCTATGAAAAGTGTTGTAAAACCGTACGGTTGCAGTTTAAAAACATATATGTTATGGCTGAGTTGGTGAAATGCTTTAGTTGGTGAAATGCTTTTACCATTTTCTAGTGCATTTGAACAATGATCCAAAATATTAAGAAGATTTGTAATCGTAGACCTTTTCTGCACGAACCCATGTTGTTGTTCACATATTATGTTTTTACAAAAAATTCCAGGCTTTCACAAACAACCTGTTTAAAAAGCTTTGGAATACAATACAATTTAGAAATGGGTTAACAGCCAACCACTCCATCCATTGTACCATTGCCGCCCACATTCCATCGCACTTCTTGGATGGCGGTAATATCTACTTTGTAAAATTCTAGGGCCTCCGCTATTAGCTCGGCTGCACATGTTCTGTAGAGTGATAGGACATTTCACATGGAGATCTGAAATTCTCTGTCCTTATTTCATTTGCTTGGTTGGTCAAAAGTAAATCCGTCCTTATCCAAGGCTTGTTGTTGCTTCGCAACTAAAAATTCTTTATGTGGCCGGGAATTCACACCAACTGCATGACCCCTAAATGTAGGACCAGACCATTAGTATAACTTCAAAGGCTTATTTCTTAATTTATCTTAAACAACGCAGTTATTTAAATTTGAATAGTGGAGTTCTCTTACTATTACACTTTTTTTTTCTCGCTACAATTAATTGTAACCAATCAATTTAAGCTATTTTATTTAATGCTTAATTTATTGTTTTCGTATGATCATGTTAAGCATAACTTGAGTATCAATCGCTCTCTTGTCAATCGAGAAGCAATTAACAACTGTAACAGTGGTATGATTTTTATTAAAGTTTAAAATTAAGTATTATGCACATTTTGTATTATGCTGAACTAGTCTCTTTGATTTTTTGTACTAACAATTATTAATCATGTCTTAACGACAATAAGACAGCCCAAGAACTATTCAAAATGTACTGCAAAATAAAAATTAAAAAAAACTTTCAGTGTTTCATGCTATTAAAGAAAAATAAAAAGATATTTTATTTGCTAGTTTTCAAAACAACAAAGTAGGTGTTCTTTTATAAGTCGATGTTGCGTTTTGTATTGATTTGTGCACCAAATTTCAAAACAAATATGAATTTGTAAAACGATCGTTTACCTGGAAGACTTTTGATAAACTTATCAAAATTTACTTTGCAAAACAGTTTTTGTTGAACGAAAAAGCATAATTATTTGAAAAATCTTTGCAAATTATACTTTTCAATATAAACTTTTCACTTTACACAAGAGAACGTACGTGGAACAGAAACAGAAATGAATATAAAAATTGAAAAGACTTTGCAAATTATACTTTTCATTTTCAACTTTTCACTTATCAAATTGTATAGTTCTGATATAGTTTTGCAAATCTTCTTCTTCTCTTCTTCTTCTTTTCCGACGATATTATGATCTCGAGTGGGATCACAAATTTCCCACTTCACCGCTTCTCTACTGATCTGCTTGTGGGGTTCGTCGGGTTGACCTCAGAAAGTGTCGGCAAGCTTCCCGGTTATGGATTGTTCCTTGTTTGAGGCCAACTGAATGCTGGTGTCGTTGTATTTGTTTTCTCCATAAGTTCTTGGGCCCGCCTCTCTTCCGCGATTGTACTGGAACGTTGTATGATAATGCTTTTTGGACGGGGTTCTCAGCGTTTCTCCTAAGTACATGACAGTACCAGCTGAGTTTGTCGTGCTGCATTTTTTGAACGATGGTTTCTTTGACGTGGAGGCTTTTCCGGATCTTTCTACTCCGTATTCGGTCAAGTTTTGACACTCCTGCTGTCATGCGAAGCATCTTCATCTCAGTTGCCGTCATTTTGCTTTCATACCACTGGTAAATATTCCAACATTGTGAACCGTATGTAAGCGCTGGACGGATCACTGCAGTGTAGAGCTTTTCTTTCAGCTTAGGGGGCATATTTCGGTCACAGAAGATGGCAGAGTTCTCACGCCACTTCATCCACCCTACGCTTACGCGATGGTTGACGTCGTCATCACAAGTTCCTTTCTTATTGATCATAGATCCAAGGAATTTGAACTTTTCGCACTTGGGAAGCACAGTTCCGTTCAAATAAATATCCGGAATAGGCTTGAGTGGATCAGAAAATGGGCAGCAAAGGTATTCGGTCTTTTTGGAGCTTATGCGATACCCATTTTCCCTCCAGAACGTCCACCCATACGCCCAGTGCTCGTTGCAAGGATGAAGGATCTTGACTTATGATGACTCCATCGTCAGCAAAGAATAACTGAGTCACTTTCGGGTCCCTCACCTTATCTTCAAGTAGATAATCAAGCACTGTTATAAAGAGCAATGGTACACCAACTTCGATTGGGAAATTTTCGGTGACTCCTGCAGTGCATCGAACCTTTGTTTTGACTTGCTCGTACATATCCATGATCATCTGTACGTAGATTTCTGGAACTCTTCATTGCTTTAGGGCCACCCATATCAGATCTCGTGGTTGTCGATCGAACGCCTTTTCAAAATCAGCGAACACAGCATGCAAATCGTTCGAGGAATCGCGATGTTTTTCCATTCTGATTCTTACACTCTGGATTGCATCTGTGATTGATTTGCCCGAGACAAACCCGCACTGGTCATCAGATAGCCGTATTATTTTTCGCAGGCGGCCATCCAACACCCGCTCAACGATCTTCATAGTATGTGACATCAGCTTGATTGATCGACAATTGTCGCAGTTCCTCGTATCACCCTTTCCCTTGTAAATTGGGAGAAGATAACTTTCCCTCCATTGATAAGGCATTTGGTCACCTCTGATAAATTTGGAGATGAGAGCCGTGAGCCATCTGAGCCCGATGTCTCCCATCTTTTTCCAGAACACAGAGGGTATTCCGTCTGGCCCAATCGCTTTTCCTTTTTTGGAGCTTTTCACCGCCGCATTAACTTCTTCGACTGTAATGTCGGGCACTTCTTCATAGTTTGGTGCGGCTGTTGGAAAGTATATTCTGGGGAACTGTTCATTTAAAAGTCCTTCGCAATACTGTCGCCATCTGTGAAGAATTTTTTCGTCATCCACAAGAAGTTGGCCTTGAGCATCGCTTATGAATTTCGGTGAACAGATCTCCAGCGCATTTCTCCTTCTTTGAGCGGCAATTTTAAAGATAGTTGCACCCTTGTTAATGTTGACGTGTCGCAGTTCCTGAAGGGCCTGGTTTGCATCAGCAGCCGGTGCACATATTTCTTCCAACTCCTGATACATGCTCTCCGTACTCTCTGCTTTAAGTTGGGCACACTTCTTTTTTGCTTCTTTCTTGGAGCATCTGTAGGCTACTTCAAGGCGTGCTTTTTCCTCTTTGTTATGAGAGGGACACATTGACCAAGCTTTGAAAGCTAATTTTTTCCTAGTCATCACTGCTTTGGCTTCATCGATATAGTTTTGCAAATATTGACCAAAATTTTGATAATTGCAAAGTGAAAAGTTGAAAAGTTGTTTTGTGGAATAGGGTCCTGATAAGTATAAGCACAACAAGTTTATTCAATATTTAGGAACTATTACGAAAGAAATACTGATGGGGTTAAGTTAATTTAAAACGAACTTCCTTAATTCATCCAGTCAATAAATTATATCAATATTATTTTGTTTGCAAATCAATTTGGGTTAAACAAAGCATTTCTCATAATGAAATGAATGAAATAAATGAATTCCCATAAATTTATTACTTTGAATGAACCACAATCAGAAATAATCTACAATCCCACACCATCAAGTTTTTATCTAATAAGAGATGGTCTGATCCCAGTTGAATCAAAGCATCCAGGAAATACCAACACCGTCCCGATAAGAATAAACTAATCAAATAATCTAAATCAGATTAGTTCCTGATGTCCACGCAAGTCCCATCACACCTATACCAAAGTTGCACTTGGAACTAATTTAGATTATAGCCCAAAGTTCACAATAGATTTTAGACCCTCAAGACTCCGTCTATCCCTGGTGGATAATCTCTGCACCCAGCACGCTCCATCAAGAACCAAACTAAATATCCTTCCTGAATAGAAAGTAGCATATTGCATTCCTATTATCACTTGGTTTCCTTTCAGAGGCGGTTGGTTGGTTTGGTATAGTTAGGAATATCCTTTTACTACCACTGTACCGTTGAAGGTAGAAGAATGCACTCTGTAATGTGTGTGGTACTTTTTCGAAAAACAAATACAAGAGATGTAATATTTTAGTTTGTGAAAATTCCCTCCTGGCCATACTAACAAAGCACGACACTCTGCAGTCAAGAGTCTACCTTATGTCGTGTGCGTCATCCTAGATCCCAGATTTCGCACTCAACTAGCACGGCAAGACGACACATGTATTTTATGTATTTTTTGCGTAGCTGATATTTTTTCCCGTCTCCTTCACTTATTTTTTACACATTTTTTTAAAATGATGTCAGAAACTTGGTACTATTGAATGTATCCATCTGAGAATCGAGAATGGCAAATCTCATTGACATTCGATGTTATGATGATGTATAAAGTCGTTCAAAAATGCAAGTGAGAGCATTTTGTTTCGAATGTGATGGTATTTGACAAATGTGTCCTCCGTGCATCATTCTGCATGGTAAGGATAGAAAATATGATTCAAAGTAAAGAGTTTGCATTACTTGATTTATTTGAAGGATATACATTATACGTACATTATATCTACATCATATATGTATGTAGAAATGCTTTGCAAGACATTTAAGTGCATTTGCTCTGGTTATTTACCTATAATACATTGAAGAGAGCTCGTTCGTACAGTTAATGGGTTTTCTGCGAATCAAAATGGGAATGTAAATCCATTTAGGATTTTAAGAAACTAGAAGGTGTGTTACAGTGGTACAAAAAATAAGTTGACATGTTACTTTATTTTATTAATTTTTCAGTGATCTATGAATTGAGAGTCGCGCTGTCATGCGAGTTCTTTAACATCATCCTTGAATGAATAGTGGAAAACTCTCACGTCAACGCCAGAGGCACAGTTTTTCAAAAGTCCGTCCAATTACTCGCTTAAGCTGACGATAATGACATAATGGGAAAAACCAAGCGTGATGTCAGAGGTGCTTTCGTGAGTATTGACAAGGAAGCCAAAAAGATGGGTTTAACGGTGAATCAAGACAAGGGCAAATATCGATTCTATTTCGAATCTAATTATTTTCAGGATTGATAATAATACAAGTAAAAATGTACTCGTTCGTATTCCGTATCGTAAAGTGTTCGTATCGTTAAGTGTCTTGCTGAATGTTAACCTCACCCCACAATCGGATATCCTGACTTTTGCTTCTTGCAACTCCTCCAGAACTTCATCTATCAAAACCATTGGAAAATTGTCTCTCAATATCTTTTCGTTAAGTTTTCTGAAATCGCAACAAAGCCTTTTACTCCCATCCTTCTTTGAAACAAGTGCTATCGGAGATGCGTATGGGGATGTACTTGGTTGTATTATACCTTTTTCAAGCCACTCATTGATTTGTTAACGTACTATTTCCTGGTCTGAAATCGACATACGTCTAGATGTTTGCCAAATAGGAACTTAATCTTGAAGTATTAACTTCATTTCCACTGGTGACTTTTTGTTCTTTTTGGGTGAATACTCTTCAATCATTCTTCTTATGAATCTTTGTTCGTTCGGCTTTAGGCGATCAAGATCGACTTTCGATTTATTCACAAATTCCCCTTCATTGGCTGACACACAAATCATCTGAAACAAGTCAAAAAGGTCACAACTTTCTTTTTCTTCACGTTTGTTTTCAACAATACTATTAATGCTTCTTTTAGTATCACTTTCTTCAAGTCTTTTTAATACCCCAGTCTTTTAAGCAATTACAACTATTTTATCTGAAACGACATCTACTGTACTTTCTCTTAAATCTTTTTTTTTTTTGTTTTTTTATTATTTTTTTATTTTTAAATTGACAACCACTTTTTAACCTTATACCCAGAGAGCGCTGTCGGAAAGCACATTTCAGCCCATAAAGGACTTCCTAATATTGAACATATGATGTAGGAAGGCCGTAGATTGTCTGCGAAATACGAGCGACAAGGATTTTGATAAAGGTAATTTATTTTTTAGAACGCGTTTTTATTTATCTCATAGAACGCGGGCACGCGAAGAAGAATATAAAGAGCTTAGAAGAATAGAAAAACGGCTTCACAGACAGAAAAAATCAGCCTGTGAGAAGAACTTAACCTGTGAAATAGAAAAAAGCCGAGAGCGAGATCCGCACCAGGCGCGGAAGTTCTACCAATCCGTCCGAAACATGACGCAGTACACACCACGCTGCACATACTGCAAGGACGGATAGGGAAATCTGATCACCGATCCACAAAGCATACTGGAGCGATGGGAAGTGTACTTTAATGAATTGCTAAATGGTCAACTCACTGCAGAAGTGGAGGCTCCACTGCTTCAAGACGAATACCCTATGTTGCCGTCACCAAGCATAGAAGAGGTTGAGAAGGCTATAGACCGGCTAAAGAAAAACAAAGCCCCGGGAGCTGATGGTATACCAGCCGAATTATTTCAACACGGTGGGCAAGCTCTACGTCAGGCAATTCATGATATTATAGTGCACGTGTGGGAGCATGAAGAAATGCCAGAAGACTGGCGAAAAGGTATAATATGCCCCATACATAAGAAAGGAGATGTCACAACGTGCAGCAACTATAGAGGTATCACGTTGTTGAGTACCGCCTATAAGATACTCTCCTCTATCCTACAAGACCGGATAACCCCATACGCTAAAACCATCATCGGACAATATCAGTGTGGTTTCATTCCAGGCAAATCAACAACTGATCAGATCTTTACCCTTAGGCAGGCGATGGAAAAATGTCTAGAATTTAACATCCCAACATACCACCTGTTTATAGACTTTAAGGCCGCCTATGATAGCATAGCCAGGGTAGAATGACATGCTATTACCTACCTGATTCGGCATCCCAAATAAATTGACACGACTATGTAGGTTGACCATGACCAACGTAACAAGCCAAGTAAAAATAGCCGGATTGCTATCCAGACCAATCAACATGTTTAATGGACTCCGACAAGGGGATGGTTTGGCCTGCCTCCTCTTCAACCTGGCGTTGGAGAAAGTAATCCGTGACTCTGGCACGGCAACAAGAGGGACCATCGTCAACAGGTCCAGCCAGATACTGGCTTACGCAGACGACATCGACATCATCGGAAGAACCGAGCAAGCTGTACACGATTCCTTCATCCAGATCGAGCAGGCGGCACAAAATCTGGGGCTGCACATAAGTGAAGGTAAAACAAAGTACATATGGTGGCGTCGAATGCGAGAGGAACAGTTGGTCAAACAATCAAGGTAGCGGAGCACGAATTTGAAGTGGTGTAATCCTTTAAATACCTTGGGTCAATAGTAGCAGCCGATAACAATATAGAAGAAGAAATACGCGGGCGGCTTCTCAAATCCAACAGAGCCTACTACAGTCTGTCAAAGCTCTTCAAATCCAGAAATCTCACCATAACTTCAACTACTGCTGTACAGGACCATGGTCCTGCCAGTACTCACATATGGATCCGAGACTTGGGTGCTTAGCAAAAGGCACTCTGACCTCTTAGCCGCGTTTGAGAGAAAAGTCTTAAGGAGAATTGTTGGCCCCATATGTGAGGAAGGACGATTCCGGAGACGGTACAATCATGAATTGTACGCAATCTACCTTGAAGCAGATATCGTGACAAAAATTAGGCTCGGTAGACTTCGGTGGGCAGCGCACCTAGCTCGCATGAGCGAAGAGGAACCTGCTCGGAAAGTTCTTTGTGGTACATTCTATGGCAGACGACAGCGTGGTAGACCATGCTTGCGCTGGAGAGATGGCGTAGACCAGGACGCCCGGAGCCTTGGGGTGCGCAACTGGATGGCGTCGGCTCGAGACCGGGATAGGTGGAGAGACTTGTTGAAGGAGGCCAGGACCGGACCCCGGTTATCGAGCCGATGATGATGATGAATTTATTTTATCACAGTATTGATGTACTTCATTTCTATGTTGATTGTATGTATATTTATGTACATAATTTTTGCAATTCCATTTTTAACTAATTTTTTCTTTCTGTTTATTTCAGATGAATCGGTGTTATGCATGCTGAAAAAAATGCATTTTTATTTTATATCCACAAAGAAAATCGCGTGGTGAAACCATCCAGCCCTTCATAAACTTAAAACAACAAACATACAAAGCGGTAGATTTTTGCTCAAAGCTTTTTTTTTTACTTAAAGAAAAAAAACTATTAAAAATGTTACACCAAAAATTAATTTCATTATTGATAATTCAAACAATAAGTTACAATGTAAATTTCAATAATAGTTTTATTTTTTTCTTTTAACTTAATTTTGAAAAGTAATAATAATAATTAATAAATATTATGAAGTCTTACTAAAAACCGATTTTTTCTTCAAAGAGTTTCTTAGATTTCAGAATGGAAATTTGGGATTGAGAAGGACTATAAGACATTGAATAGTAAGTACTGAATAGTTTTGAACTGGAATTACTAACAATAAAGTCTTATTTTTCAGTTGAAAACTACGGAAAGACACAAACATATCGAGTTGAAGATTGTAACTTTGAAAGTTTCAATTTTCAATTTGATAATTGGTCGATTTTATTAAGACCACGGTTCTTATGGTGATAACCACGGTTTTAAATATTTTAACCACGGTAGTCAATATGGATTATTGACCATCCTGGTTTTCAATGTGAAATCCGCAGTTATCAATATAAAAACCGTGGCTTTGAAATGTGACAACCATGGTTATCAATATGACAACCGTGGTTTTCAATCGGACAACCGTGGTTTTCAATAGGGCAACCGTGGTGCTCAATAGGGCAACCGTATGGTGCTAAATAGGACAACCGTGGTGTTCAATAGGACAACCATGGTTTTCAATAGAACAACCATTTTTTTCAATAGGACAACCATGGTTTTCAATAGGACAACAGTGGTTTCCAATAGGACAACTACGATTATCAATATGACAACCGCAAATTTCTGGTCATCATATTGGAAACTGCGGTTTTCAATATGACAAATGCAGTATTCAATATGACAACTACAGTTTTTGCAATATTCATATTGACAATTTCAGTATTATACATGACAACCAGAGTTTTTGCAGTATTCATATTGACATTTTCAGTATTCAGTATGACAATTGCTATTTTCACAGTAATCATATTGACATATTTCAGTAGTCAATATAAATATTGCGACAATTGCGATTTTCAATATGACAATCTCAGTATCATTTATTTATTTCCTGTTATCATATTGACTATTTCAGTATTCAATATGACGTATACAAAACCAAGTTTGGACTATTATTTTTTTTCTGTTGTCGTATTGAAAAACAAAGTTGGTCAATATGACAAAAGATTATAAAATACCAGTGTTTTTATTTATAAATGACTGAAAATTGACAATATGACAACAGAATAAGCAGATTTTCCCGCTTTGACAATCACTTTTTCAAAAGTTGTCACAATGAATATTAAAGTTGTTGGTTGAGTTTTGTTGTCATAATGAGTAAACAAAATTGTCAATATGACAGCGGAATTATTTTCAGTCCACTTATAGTAAAATATGCAAGAAAAAATGCACTAACGTTTCAATGCCATTTTTAAGCAAAAATTATGATTCGTAAAGATTATTTGTTACCTTACTTCTCAATTTTGTGCAAAAGAAAGGTAGTTGAAATCCGAGCCCTAATATTATTATTATATATATAAATCTATATGTATTGAAAACCATGGTTGGTTTAACATTCACTCCATTTAATTTTCAAGTACCATCAAACATTATAAATGGCACAGTTTTTTCATCTTTTATCATTTAAATCGAACAATGAACCCATTTAATGTGAATGACATGAATTTGAATTTAATTTAACATTTCATAGAACACAAGCGTACTATACAGCATCGCAATAAATTTTAACCAGATGCCGATAAGGATATCATCGACATTAAATGGCACACGAACGTTTAATGTTTATTGTTCATTTAAGAAGCTTTGGCTCTTTTCACCAGTGCAGACAAGGCCCACACACAAAAATGGTTATGCCTCCTCCACATTTGCAGTAGCAAGCAAATTGCTCCATAGCAATGCGATATAAATCTTAGAGGAGATTTCCTTTACAATTGAGATTACTGGCCTGGTCTGCATCCTAAAAACTATATACAACGGCTGTTTGATGGTTCTATTTTAAAAATTCCATGCACGCTGCAACACACTTAACTCCCAGGATACCTTTATTCTGGTTTCAGCTCCCACCACAACACAAAGTGCAACTGAACAAGGATGCACCACACTGAACAACAAATCATAAAATTACTAATGGTAATTTTTATGACTCGAAAAGTGAGCAGAGCATACGCTTAAAAGGACGCCGGGCTGGATTTCGGATGGGTAGCAATGGAAAGAACTCCACAAGCACTGCCCTGCGACCTTCCATAAATATACAATTTTCGAAATTGCTTTTTTTGCATCCTACCCGCTGCCTTCACTTCACCATCACCACTACCATTCGTGGCCATCAGAACATTCCGAATGGAGTGTAATTTACTCTGCTGCCACTGCCACTTTCATATGAACTCTGTTTCGGGAAAAGGGAGAAGTAGATAATAATAGCAAAGGATACACAGACGATGTATATTTACTTGCGGCCAGGACAAAAGGATAACGAACGGATGGATATTGTTTCTACACCATAACTTTTAATTTATAACTGCACGAATGTACAAATGTGCATTTATGCTGTGTATATACAAGTTGTCTATGTATACGTATAGTTAAACCAGTATACGTCTTCCTTTCCATGTTGCAACTAGTTGCCCCAGCAGCACCAACCTTGTGCATGGCGACATGGCCAAGGATGCTATCTGATGTTTTACTCTTCTGTGAATATGGACGGTTTCCACAAATAATGTAATCCGATCTAGAGCGGAACACTTGTGGGCATCTCTACTCTCCACTATTGTACCGCACTGTCTAGAACACTATTGGGTTTCAGCGTTTATGGACAATATTCCTAATTGACCGTTTATATAACGAGCATTGTGACTGTTTATATAGATAAATAAAATTCGTATTGCCCTGGATTTGTTCTTGAAACTTGAAACACCATGTGGTGAGCAAGAGAGAGAGAGAGAAATGTGAAAAAGAGTTAAAAACAGATAAATTAAAAAAAAAAAACTGCATTCTCGAAATTAGATTTAAATAAAGTTTTAAATGATCTTAAGCAACCTTTAAGTGCTTTGGAAAAAATTGTTTAAATTTGCACTTTTACTTTTGATAATTTAATAAAACAATCGAGCCAAGAGTCTAACGCAGCATTACCATGTATAATTCGAATTACTTGTTAATAAAGTATTATAATAATAACAATTAATTTTGGATCGAACAATACTTGTATGGTTGCCAAATTCTTTAAAATTGTAAAATGATAAATAATCGTATTTATTCAATTTTTGTTAAGATTTTGCAAATGTTTTTTTTATGAAAATTTAAAATGTTGCCTTTTTATTTTTTCAGCCAATGCTAATGCTAATGCCTAACTTTAATCAAAGTTCTTTAAGAAAATATAATTTGCAGTGAGTTTAAATGTACATAAGAGTTTAACCAAAATCGTTGGACCTGTTTTTTTTATTATACTTAAAATTTTCCAAATTAAGCTTGTGGTATTCCCTATATTCAAATATTTAGTTTTGTCAAAATCGGTGTGACCAGTAACGATAAAGGCCGAATAAATAAATAAACAATTATGAATTTTGTGATTTTTGACTCGATCGGAACAACCGTGTTCCGGGGGACAGGGGCTGAACTCCGCAAGTGTGATTTGTTCTTTAAAACACACATTCATAGTCCGTATATATTTATGCAATTTTCCATTGCCAGTAGTCCAGTGAAAAAATAGACGCCCCATCACAAAATTAAAACAAATCAGAGCAAATATCAAATTCGAAACTCTGGCGATACAGAAAAGGTACATATATTATGAACCACACAAGAGCGGTGCCATAGGAATTTATTCCGTCTGGATAACTGTAGTTCAGATCCAAAAATACCAACCATTCACAGCGTAATCGAAGAGAAACAATTTTTCTTCCACCACCAGGGGGTCGCTTCCCGATCTTTGAAAATGTGAAATGATAAATTTTATCACGTTAAATTCGATTTTCGATCTATGAAAAAATGAAAACAAACATCAAAAAACTTCTTATAATGTTAAATATCTTATCACAGACCTCACATTGAGAGAAAAAAAGGCAACTTAAAATTTTATTGATCGTGATTTGATTTTTGATTTATAATGGTGTATTAGCTCGGGTATATTTTATTTAACGATGCTTCGTTCTCTCTTTTTGTTTCTCAAACTTTTATATTTAAGCTTTCGTATTTGAAGCTAAATAATTTTGAAATCTACTTAAATCAATTATGATTGTACGTTGTTTTTTTTTATCTGGGTGTATTACTTTTTAGTACACACGTTGACAGCCATTTATCATAACATGTTCGAGAATCGCATTATGCGAGTTCATGAAGTGATAAATTGAAAAGTCTCTGTGAAAAGTGAAATGAGTAACGACGATGAAAAATAAATTTCATGTTTGTGAGTGGTGATCTTATAATTTTTGTTTGTATTGGTATTATACGGGCTTACGGAATGCAAAGAAAACTATTTCATTATGTTCCCTACGTTTCGTTGGGGTTTTTCCAACTTCTTCAGGAGAGATTAGTTTTTATTAAATTTAACATTAGTTTTATTATTATTATTTGTTGAATATTTCTTAATTTTGAATTTTTTATTAATTTACGTTGCATTTATTATTACATTTAACACCAAAGCTTGCAAAAGAAAACTAAAGATTATTACATTTAAGAACGATAAAAATAACAGACAACCTTAATGTCCATATCACCGACTTATCATAAGTCTGTATTATTAACATTAACTTATCATATGTCTGTGATATTAAGATTAAGGTTGTCTGTTATTTCTAGTGTTTTTAAATATATGTATGTAATGATCTTTGTTTTTCTTTTGCAATTTTTGGTGTTAAATGTAATAATAAATGTAACAAAAATTGATAAAAAAAAAATCAAAATTCAGAAATATTTAGCAAAAAGTAATGATAAAACTAATGTAAAATTTAATAAAAACTAATCTTCCCTGAAGAAATTGGAAAAACCCCAACAAAACGTTGGGAAAAGAATGAAATATTTATATTTGCATTCGGAAAATACTGATTTTTTTAAAATAAAAAAAAAAATAATTTGCAACTACGGTCGCGCACAGTGGAAAATATGGACCTGCTTTGGATCAAAAATCGATATCTTCTTTGTTATTTAAGATAGAGTGTTGCAATTTTGCACAAAGGAATAAGAATAAAAACAATCAAATGTTTTTTTATTGAATTTTTTGTGATAGAAAAATAAAAAAAAAAATAGATATAGTTACAGGCTGATTCCGAATAAATAAAAAAAAGTTAACTAACGAGTAGGTTAGATCAAGGCAAGAAAAAAAAATATAACAAAGGGGGTCTATCGCCCCCCGTTAAGACAGAAGGTAAATTAAAAAAAATGCCTTTAAATGGAAAATAAAACTTTTAAAATCAAGGAAAGCACGTACGATGTTTTAAACATCTTCTTAAAGCTGAAACTTTAATCTTCAATAAAATGTCTGACAAAAGTGGTTTTATTTCATAGTTTTTTAGATAGCAAATTCAAAGTCAAATTTTTACAAAATGTTCCATCAGAAAGTGCTGGTTTCTTACAAATATTAAACGCTTTTAACAATTTTTAGTCAAATACTGAAAACTAGTTTATAAAAGTTAAAAGTAAAAAGTAGGGTCACTTTCGAATAAAGATGCCTAATAATAAATAAGTTTTGATTTTGATTTTTCCAGCCAAAATGCATGATCTAATTATTAAAAGAACGACTATAATCTAACTTTAATCAACAAAAACTAATTCTATAAAAACAACTTTTCAGACTTACCGCGTTTATTTAAAAATCTTATTGAAATTAATCAATAAGATTATTAAATATACGCGGTAAGTCCGAAAAGTTGTTTTTATAAAATGTTTACCAATCGCGTAAAAAATTTACCAAACGCAAAAAATTAATACCATTATTTCTTTTTTTTTTTAACTTTTTGTTTGCTACTTTTATCAGTATTTTCTCGATAATTTAGAAAAACGGACATTACCGCACCTAATTTTTTGAAGACTTTTTTAGAAAAACTTGTGCTACAAATCAAAATTTAATGTAACGCGTTAGGAAGCGTGGGTAATTGCGAAAAGTTTTGGTTAACTTACAGAATTATTTTATGTTCTCTTATTTCATTAAAATTAATTAAAACTCGTGAACTAAATTCAATAATTAAAAAATATTAAATCTTTCTAAGTCAGCGATAAAATGAGCTTTTCAGAAATTTATAATCAGCCTTATTAGGGAATCCGACGAATGAGTTGCGGAGGGAGTCTTACTCACTTTCGGTAGATTTGCTATTAGCGAATCCGCAAGCCATTCGCGGGAATAAATGTCGGTAACGTTGTTCGTAAGATTGGTATTACTGAAAACGAAAGCACCACATCCGCACTCCATACAAATGTTGCAAAAGCAAATCCGAGTAAAATTGGTGCGGATGAAAGTGATTTTTATAAAAAAAAAAGCAGATAGTAAACAAATCTGAATTTTTTGAACCAGAAATAAAAATTTTTGGATCGCCGAAATGCATAGTTTTTTTTGCAGTATATCGAGTAATTTATTGACAATGGCCGTTTTCGAAAACGTCATCTGCGTTTTTTAGGAAGTGCAACTTTGGTGTCGTTTTTTTCCTAAAAATATAGTCTCTACGACCTAGTTTGACATTTCCTCTATCTAACAGCAAATGAACCTTGAAAATCGGTTCAATGATTGCTGAAACACAGACGGATTAAGATTGGTCGTTAAAATCAATAAAAATGGCATATTTTGCGGTACAAAATTTATTTTAGTCAAAATAATTATTTTTTGTCCTATTATTTAGAGTTCCGGAAGTACAACTTTGGTGTTGTTTTTGGCCAAACCGTGGAAATCTGTCCAAAAATATAGTCCCCATGACCAAGTTTGACATTTCCTCTATTCAACAGCATATTTACCTTGTAAATCGGTCCAGTGATTGCTAAAACACTTACGGATTAAGATCGGTCGTTAAAATCATTAAAAAAGGTTTAATATTCGATATTTGATATTTTACAGTACTAAAGTATCTTAGATTGTTTTTCTCGTGTGTACTTGAACGCTCCCAATGTCAACTTTTGACATCCACGATAATGCAGTTTGCAGTAGTTCGCGGATCGATAATGCAGCTCATTCATCAGATTCAATAATAGAATTTTATGCGAATGCGGATCCACTGCGGATCCAACCGACTCCCGGGGAGTGAAATTTTGCGGATTCAGTAATAGGCATGAATACTTTATAACTTTTCCTACAAAGTTTAAGAGAATTTTAACTTTTACGGTGATGAACCGAAAGGGTTTGAATTAAAATAGCACACATATAATGAAAAGAAGGGCATCCATTTAGTATTATATTAAATTCTTGCATTATAGTACTTTGCTCCAACTATAGAGGCATAAGCCTTTTAAACATCGCTTATAAGATCCTGTCCAGCGTTTTGTGTGAACGTCTGAAGCCGTTTGCTGATGATCTAATAGGTCCTTACCAATGCGGTTTCAGACCTGGAAAATCTACGACCGACCAAATCTTCACTCTACGCCAGATCCTGGAGAAAACCCAAGAATTTAACATCGATACTCACCACCTGTTTGTCGATTTTAAGGCAGCCTACGACAGCGTTGACAGAACTGAACTTTATCGTGCCATGTTCAACTTTAGAATTCCTGCCAAATTGATACGACTAATCAGGATGACGTTAGAAAATGCTCGCTGCTCCGTCAAAATTGGTAGGGACTCTACTGAAACCTTCGACACCACCAGAGGGTTAAGACTGAAATGATTGGGACTGAAAATAAACGAGGATAAGACGAAGTATATGCTCTCATCAACGAAAGTCCAATCCCACCACCGACTTGGTCAAAATGTAACCATTGATAGGTATAACTTCGAGGTAGTTATAGTGAATTTGTCTACCTGTGCACTGCTGTAAACTCAGGCAATAACATCAGCTCTGAAATCAAACGTAGAATAACTCTGTTTTTTTGTCCTGAAATAAGCAATTGAGGAATAAAGCCATATCGAGAAAAACCAAGGAGACACTCTACAGAACACTCATCATCCCGGTTCTGTTGTATGGTGCAGAAGCATGGACCCTCTCCCAATCGAATGAAAAGTCACTTGGAGTTTTCGAGAGAAAAGTTCTGCGTACGATTTATGGTCCTATCTGCGTAACCAGAGAAAGCAACGTTTGGCGAAGAAGATACAACGACGAACTATACGGGCTGTACAGCGACATAAGCCTAGCCAGAAAGATTCGTCAACAACGACTAAGATGGCTTGGCCATGTAGAGCGAATAGACATCAACGCTCCAGCACGAAAATTCTTCAACGCCAAACCAGAGGGAGTCAGAAGCCAAGGTAGACCTCATCTTCGATGGAGCGACCAGGTAGAGGGAGATCTCCGACTACTTGGAGTGCAAAATTGGAGACGGCATGCAAGGTATCGAGCCGGCTGGAGGGGCATATTAAAAGAGGCCTAGGAGGACATCACTCTAGTTGACCCAGCATAAGGAAGCATTATAGTAAATGTTGACTATTAAACTCTTTAATAAAAAAGAAATAAATGTCAATAGCAACATTAGTAAAAAGCATTTATGATGTGCTGTTGTTCTACCATTTTCCACCGTGCACCGCGCCCAATAAGAATATACATACATGCGAGAAGCCGAGAAGGTAAGCAAAAACAACTCTTCATCCTCAGCAGCAGCAAATAAAACTCAACGCCTGAGTAACGGGGTTGTGAACGAAAAATAGCAACTACACCAGAGCCCAAGCACGACTTATTTTTCTGTCCCTAAAATGAGACAACAATGTGCAGGACATTGACAAGAGCATACTTCTCGGTCCGGAAAACACAACAACAAATGCATTCGTGGAATGACTAAATCTCTAATTCAAAATCTCGAATGACAATATCTCAAATTCAAACTACTATTGTACTAAGAAAGTAGTGTCAGTTTATGTAGTACAAACAAAGAAGTAGATATGGGGAGGCATATTAAGATGTACTCAGTTTCGGCTGATTAAGGAAAAGAAACAGAATATTGAGCTTAACATTTTCCATGTGTGAACTTAACCACAAACCACAATGCTCTCTGTGGATCTTTATGGATTCATGATTTCATTAAACTTCTGACATTTTAGTATTATAACCATAGATGCCCGTACCACCACAGACAATATTTAGTCTTCTATAACATTTTGTTGAATTGTGTAGAATATTAAATTGTTACCACAGTAAATGTACAAAACGAATTCTGCGTGCACCATTATTTTATTCACAATAAACTGTTCATAATTCACAATTAATATGATTATTATAATATGAGATTTAGAGTCTAAAGCTCGAAATTATGCTAACATGAAGACATTCTGCTCTATTCTATACTAACTAAAATCTTTATTAGGAGTGTTTTATTGGTAAGTGTTTAGTCACTTTAGAAAAATTTTGTATGGGATACGAAAAGTGGCGATAAATTGGTGAGTAATTAAAGTGAACATAAAATTGAAGATAAAATCTTGGAATGACTGGTAATTTTTGGCGCGAAATATAATGTCAATATATTTTTTGCTTAAAGGTTGGTCGCACCTACGACAGCTTAAGACATGGACTCCTTATACAAAGATTATTAATGGTTGTGTTCATTGTGTTTTCCTTTAGGGGGGCGTGTTGCGGAAGAAGTAAGAAGCTTTCAACCTACGAAAGTTGCAAAAAAGGTTTGATGATTTTGAACTTTTCGCTTAAAAATAAATAAAAATTGGTTAAAGCAGATTTTTAAAATAAAATTAAATAATTTGGAATTAAATTTGGTAATATTCAAGCTAAATAATGATTATTTATCCGGTTTTTATTTGTTTGTAGTGCAAGGTGGGGTACAAGACGACCAACTCGGCATATACAAACAGCCATACTTTGCAGACACATCCATAAAATTATTTGAAACTTCGACTTGGCATATAGTCAAGAATACCAACTTTGAAATAAAATAAAAAAGAGGATACAAAAGTGAATATATCGTTTTATTATTTCTTTCCAGTGCTGACTAACTAAAAATTACCAACAAAACTCGACTATTATCACCAGCTGACTTAACAAAATACAACAACTTTAAGGTTACTTATTTATTACACACGTGAAATAATGCTTCATTGATTATTTTTAAACAAGTACGTACCCATAGTGAAAAGGGAAAATCATAAAGTTAAGGTACTATTTAATACTCAACACCCAACAAGGTCCAAATGAAAGGAAAACTCTTAACGAAGGTTAAAACACAAACATCAAAGAAAATTCTTTTCACAAACAAGGCTTCCCATTTTCCCTTTGAAATTATTTTAATATTCATTCTATGTACGTGACTTCCAAGACCGTTATCAATCAATTTAAAGTTCATCATGCACACTCAGGCGTTGACTATATTTTGTGTCCTCCCAATCATAAGTCAAAGCATTTGTCTCTTTGACATTCAACCACATACCTGTATTCGTATTTCAACAACACAAAACCCATCTACCGCACCATCAGACAGATCGACAATAGAAATCCTGAAATTGTTTGCATGGGAAAATAATAGAAAATTATTTAGAAAAACAGGCCACACACCCATAAAGCAACCCACGTATGCCATATAGACGGGCTTACGCTTAATGATCGTTATTCACGTCATTGTCGTTGTGAGAGGAAGCGTCTCCCAGTCACCGTTCCTGCCCGTTGCTTGCCAAGGACATGTTATCAATTATTATTATTGTTGTGCTGTATGTTGTTGACAAGTTGCGTCGACCTAACGGTATTAAGTGAGTTAGTTCTATGTTCACATTAAGGTGGAACAAGTGCACTTCATTTTTCAACGCAAAATAACTCCTGACTGTTGAAGTGTTTTCCTGTTGGTTTTTTCCTTGGGTTTTTTTTTGCCTATTCATTCCTCTTAGCTCTTCTTTATGGTTTCTGTTATTTTTATTTTGTCCTAGAAAAACAATAAAATGTATAAACAAGGAATTTCCAGAATTCTTTCGAAATGAACAATTTTCTTTATAACTATGTACGTGTTTCTATTTTCTTTTTATTGTTTTGACTTTGCAGTTAGCAGACATTTTGGTAAACACCTAGTCTGATTCAGTTTAAACATTATTAATGTGAACGTGTTGTTGATGGCGTCTTATAATGAATTGCATGGGAGCTCTTAATAATAGAAGGTGGTCTCCATTAAGAAGATTTAATTTGTTATAAAGTCTTATTTGTGACGTCAATATGGGAATTTGTTTTAATTGTTAAATTAATTACTTTTTATTTATTTATTGTTGTTTTATGTTTTATGTGACTTTGAAAATTACCTAAAAGGTATAGTAATATGTAGTAATGACAGAAGACTAAGTACTTAGTTGGTGCTACGGAGGGAGGGAAGTTTCTCCAGACCAAGGATTTTCATCGGCTTAACAGTTTTCGAAATGTCTCTGTGAACCAGCACTCAAAAAAGTTGAATGTTAACAGTTCTGCCATCTATATCAGAGAGTACGGAGAGCATGTATCAGGAGTTAAAAGAAATATCTGCACCGGCTGCTGATGCAAACCAGGCCAGGCCCTTCAGGAACTGCGACATGTCAACACTAACAAGGGCGCAACTATCTTTAAAATTGCCGCTCAAAGAAGGAGAAATGCGCTAGAGATCTGTTCACCGAAATTCATAAGCGATGCTCAAGGCCAACTTCTCGTGGATGACGAAAAAATTCTTCACAGATGGCGACAGTATTGCGAAGGACTTTTAAATGTTCCCCAGAATATACTTTCCAACAGCCGCACCAAACTATGAAGAAGTGCCCGACAAGCGATTGGGCCAGACGGGATACCCTCTGAGTTCTGGAAAAAGATGGGAGACATCGGGCTCAGATGGCTCATGGCTCTCATCTCCAAATTTATCAGAGGTGATCAAAGCCTTATCAATGGAGGGAAAGTTATCTTCTCCCAATTTACAAGGGAAAGGGTGATACGAGGAACTGCGACAATTATCGATCAATCAAGCTGATGTCACATACTATGAAGATCGTTGAGCGGGTGTTGGATGGCCGCCTGCGAAAAATAATACGGCTATCTGATGACCAGTGCGGGTTTGTCTCGGGCAAATCAATCACAGATGCAATCCAGAGTGTAAGAATCAGAATGGAAAAACATCGCGATTCCTCAAACGATTTGCATGCTGTGTTCGTTGATTTTGAAAAGACGTTCGATCGACAACCACGAGATCTGATATGGGTGGCCCTAAGGCAATGAAGAGTTCCAGAAATCTACGTACAGATGATCATGGATATGTACGAGAAAGTCAAAACAAAGGTTCGATGCACTGCAGGAGTCACCGAAAATTTCCCAATCGAAGTTGGTGTACACCAAGGAAACGTCTTGAGCCCATTGCTCTTTATAACAGTGCTTGATTATCTACTTGAAGATAAGGTGAGGGACTCGAAAGTGACTCAGTTATTCTTTGCTGACGATGGAGTCATCATAAGTCAAGATCCTTCATCCTTGCAACGAGCACTGGACGGGTGGACGTTCTGGAGGGAAATGGGTATCGCATAAGCGCCAAAAAGACCGAATACCTTTGCTGCCCATTTTCTGATCCACTCAGCCCTATTCCTGATATTTATTTGAACGGAACTGTGCTTCCTAAGTGTGAAAAGTTCAAATACCTTGGATCTATGATCAATAAGAAAGGAACTTGTGATGACGACGTCAACCATCGCGTAAGCGTAGGGTGGATGAAGTGGCGTGAGAACTCTGCCATCTTCTGTGACACTGCAGTGGTCCGTCCAGCGCTTACATACGGCTCACAATGTTGGACTATGTACCAGTGGTATGAAAGCAAAATGACGGCAACTGAGATGAAGATGCTTCGCATGACAGCAGGAGTGACAAAGCTTGACCGAATATGGAGTAGAAAGATCCGAAAAAGCCTCCACGTCAAAGAAACCATCGTTCAAAAAATGTAGCACGACAAACTCAGCTGGTACTGTCATGTACTTAGGAGACACGCTGAGAACCCCGTCCAAAAAGCATTATCATACAACGTTCCAGTACAATCGCGGAAGAGAGGCAGGCCCAAGAACTCTTGGAGGAAACAAATGCAACGACACCAGCATTCAGTTGGCCTCAGACATGGAACAATCCATAACCGGGAAGCTTGCCGACACTTTCTGAGGTCAACCCGACGAACCCCACAAGCAGATCAGTAGAGAAGCGGTGAAGTGGGAAAGTTGTGATCCCACTCGAGATCATAAATATCGTCGGAAAAGAAGAAGAAGAAGAAGAAGAAGAAGAAGAAGAAGAAGAAGAAGAAGAAGATATTAGAAATAAGCTACAGTTTGTTGCTGGAATCAGTTACTGAATTTGTGGAAACAGCATGGAGTGATTGTCCATCTTTCCAAGTGGATCTTGTTGGAAATGTTGGAAATTCTTATCGGTTTTTGTAGGTTTATAGTGCCAGGGTTGCGAGTTTATGAATTAAAAAAACACTTAGCCATATGCTAACTTTTGACTTATGATTTGGAAAAAATTCAATTCATAAGCTAGTTGGTGAATAATGAATTTGAAAAAAAAAAAATTATTTATAAGCTAGTGAAAATCCCGACGTAAAAAAAGAAACGTTTCGGCGGTGTTCTAAGGAAACAAAAGTTTCTGTAACTGATCTTTCTCCCAAAAGCTTTGGGCGAATGTATGCCTTATAAATTGAAGCCATTTCAGAAGGAGGAAAAAATTGCTTGCATCCTTTTAAAAACCCTAAGCATTTTGTTGCGGGTTTCGCGACTTCAAATATGTTCTAGAGGAGATGTTTGGTAATACACATACCGAGCAGACAGAGTTTTTCGGTTTCTTTCTCTTCGATGCAAGTGCCATTCATGGAAAGTGGCAAGGGTGGTATATTTCGCTTGGCCGACAGAAGACATCATTTTGTTTTAAAAGCATTAAATTCGACACTGGTTTTTAAGCCCCATTCTATAATGCCGTCAAGATCGGAATTAAATGATCTTAACATACCTGGGAACGAATATAAAAAACTGATGGTGCTATCGTCCTCATCAGTGAAACAATTTAATGGATTAGACGTTTCAGACAAGACGTCATTGATGAATATCAGAAAGTGAGTCGGAGACAAACCGGAGCCTTGGGACACCAGCATTTATTTTTTATAGATCAGATTTATAACCTTCCAAAAAAACTTGATTTGAACGGTCTGAAGGGTAATTTCTAATCCATCGAAGAAGAGTCTCGTCGATGCCATATGCACGCATTTTCGATAAAAGAGCTTCATGTCAAACTCTATCAAACGCTTTTAAAATATTAATTACAATAACCTTGGTTTCACCAAACTGGTGCAAGGATAGGTTCCACTTTTCGGTGAAATATGCCATCAGATCACCAGTGGACCTATAGCTACGAAAGCTGTACTGCCGGTCATTAAGAAACTTTCGTTTTTCAAGATATTTCTTCAGCTGTTTGTTTCCATGACCTTAGAAAGAAGGGACGTCAGTGCAATTGGTCGGTAATTTGAGGGAGAGGACGACTCGCCTTTTTTAGGGACTGGCTGGACGAATGCTGTTTTCTATCCATTCGCAAAATTTCCAGAAGAATAGGAGATTGAAAAGCTTACGCAGTGGTTTTGCCAGCGGAAAAGAACACGCGTCTTCAGAATAATCGGGGTGAACCATGTGCAACAATGGATTTGTGTATTTCTGAAAAGGAAATAAGGCAAGATCTTTTTTGTGTAGAATTTTTTAGATGTTTGTGTATAAATGTTTAGATTGATCCGTGACGTGTGGGCTGTATTGGTTGAAGATTTTGCATTTCGTCTCGAATTTTTTTCAAAATATCATGATATAAGGGAAACAAAATTCAAGGCCTCTAACTACTTCATGGACAAACCGCTGAAATGTTTGAGAAGCGTAACATAAGCCAAAAAAAACATCACCATGAACTCAAATAGTCCAAAAGGCGTAATTATAGCTGTCTTCGGAATGTCTGCTGGATCGACAGGAATTTGATGGTATGCACGAATGAAAATCTTCTTGTCCTTCAGATGGTGAGAGAAGTCTCCAATGGGAGGCATGGGGTAACGATCAGAGATGGTGTTTGCGTTGAGTCTTCTGTAGTCTCCGCACGGTCGGTAGTCAACATTTTTCTTCTTTACCATGTGAAGGGGACTAGCCCAACTACTTTTTGATGGTCGACAGATTCCTTGGCTGAGCATATATTCAAACTCCAGCTTTGCTTTCTTCAGTTGCTTTGGTGATAACCGTCTAGCCTTTAAATAAACAGGAGGCCCTTTAGTTTGAATGTGGTGTGTGATGTTGTGCTTCGTTTTTGTCAGGAGGTTTGTTTTTGTGATGTCTTCATATTCTTTGAGCAATTTATACATAAAGGATGACGGATTTATAGTTCCAATATTTGCAGCACTTGATAATGAAGCTGCACCAAAACCATACGTTTGAAGTGTCGAGTTTTGATCGATTACTTTTCTATTTTTGACGTCAACTTATAGATCAAAAAAAGGTAGGAAATCAGATCCAATTATGGGTTCGGTGACTTGACCAATGACAGATGGTCAGGAAAAGCTTCTGCGAAGGCCGAGATTTAACGTCATTGATTGAGATTTCAGTTCCATTCGCTGAATAGAGAATGCGCTTTGCTTGAATATGTGTTTTTCTTCTGATGAAGGTGGTATAACTGAAATGGAGGCCCCAGTGTCTATTAAAAAACTTTGTTTTGCTGATTTCTCTTGAACATAAAGGCGAATTATCGAGTTTGTGGACTGTTTTGTCTGTTTGTCGCTGGTTTCTGTCCACATGTTAGTTTTTAGTGTGAAATTTACATGGCTCCTGACACTTCCGTGCATCTGATAGAAATAAAGATCATGTTGGTCTCTGTTCCTAGAAATGGATCTGCACCTCCTCTGTGAAGAATTTCGGTGACTGCTTCTAATGTTCAGTTGTTTCAACTGATCGTTTAAAGCTAAAATCTGCTCTTGCAGCTCGGAGTTAACAAAATCTGTGGGGGGTGCTGAGACAGAAGCAACCACAGAATTTTCATAGACGTCAGAAATTTTGTCTGCCATGTCTGGCAAAGTTTTGATTGGGACTGCATGACAGAATCGACTTGGTGGTGTCTGGTAGTTGCTGCATCCACAGTGTCCTAAGGGCGTCTTCTAATATGCCGGCGTACGAAAGCTCCCTCATCTTGCTTAGCAGCTGTGTTGGTCGTCTTCGTCTTGCATCTAGGGTAATCCCACTCAGCAGCGTAGTAGTCAAAGAAATAAAGATAAAACTAAATTAACATAAAAAGAACAGAGTTGAATTAAAACAAGTGAATAATAATAATGTAATCGCAACAGAATCTTGCTACTGTACGAGTACGAAAGAATATTTGTCCCATAGAGCCATTTACGATCTCAAGAACAGAAGAAGTCATGCCACTCGGTGGCAGCGTGGAATTTGCAGCAAACTGACCTGCAAACAAATTTGACTTAGCCTGTGAGCTTACCACAGGAGTGTCATTACAAACGAGCGTTGGAACCAAGGAGGCAGTTGAGTTTTGTATGTTTCTTACAAATGACCAAACATTTTTACTACCTTTGGGATACTGGTATTTTATGCCTAAAATTTAGGTCATGTAAAAATTTAGTTCGTCGAATATGAGGGTTGCAGGCATTCCAATCTTGCTTGTACCTTTTCCGGTTTACATCAGTGGGGTTGGCTCTATAACATCGGAAGTTCGACTCTGATCCTGATAACCTCTTAACAGCCTTGATCGTACCAGGAATTTTCTTTAGTTTTAATTCTTATAGTCCTGTTAAGGATGCAAGTCCTCATACCACTGAGTATTAGATATGCCTGTAATCATATCAGCAGAGGAGTCACCGTCACTATCGAGGAAGCATAGCGTAGGGACCAGTTAAAGTTCCGGAAGAAATGATTGAGATGCGAACTGCCTAGAGGTGCTAAAACACTGATAGTGTGTTTATCAGGATCAGAGGTAAGGAACAAGTCAAGCGTATTCGGAGAATGATCTTCAACATCTGCAGGTATTCGAGTTGGCTTGTTTACCAGCTGAATTAAATGATTTAACTCAGCAAAGATCTCAACATATCTTCCTTTGGGTGTTGTCTGGCCAGAATGTCGAAGCCAAGAAAAATTGTGGACATTGAACTCACCCGTATATGTGAGGGTAATGGGAAACAATCTTGTAATGGAGTCCGACAGCGCATCAAATTCATTGTAGTAGTTGACTTACTGTCTCAATTTGGACTTCTGTAAAAAAAAAACATGTGCGAATGATGTGCTTACACACAGTGAATTTAAACCACATGAAATTTAAGTTCGTAGTGGAACAGTGGACATAGTGCGGCTGAAGCTGATAAGCAACATCATTCCTTATATATAAATAGCGAGCCCGTAATAAGAAATGAATAAAGGCACTTAGTTATAACCCACAAGTGGAAATTCTGAAATATCATTATTTTCACCCACTTGGGTCTCACTTAATGCCAATACAGCTGGCATGTACTTAACAGTATGGATGTTTACTGAAAGAAAATTCTTTCTTTATCCACGAATGTTATCTACTGTATAGGCCACACGAAACTTACCCATTACTTCAATACTAGAATAGGTACACAAAACACAATTTTAACGATACCGGTAACAATTTACTAAGCTCAGAAATAGATAAAAGCTAATGTTAATAATCTCAAACAAACTAACAAAAGTGTTATGCCTATTCATTAGTTTGAATGAAAATAATTAACATTGCACCTCTACCACTAACCTATGCGCCAAATGCTACATGAGTACCGTTAAAACTGTTTTTTTTACGAATAACCATCTTAAGTTTAAATCTGTTTAGGCTACACGTACTAATGACTAACTGACAGACTGGCAGACAAACACACGGACAGAATTTCCAGACCCACTTTTTTCGACCTCGCTATCATCATGTAATGTCAAGTTTGATTGTTGTCTCAATTTTTTCTTTTTTTTTGCACGAATACATAATTTGCCTTATAGTACTCACTTATAATCTGAATATTCTCATCAAAAGTGACACCAACGTTTGCCCTGATACGTATACCAAAGGTTACCGTTAAACATTTTTTTTTTTTTTTCAACCACTCCCAATCCCAATTCAAATCATCAGAAAACACTGTCAAAAGTTTTCAAGAGCATAAAGATGCCTTCTGTCTGAATGACAACAACTGCGTATATTTTTCATTCCTGGAAGTCAATTTCATAATATTCATATAAATGATGCCTCTTAAGAAAAGGATGTTTGAAGTGGTGAGAAAAGAAGCAACACTGACAAGCGAATAGGCAATTTATTTGCAGTAATAGTAGCTGTATCTCATGCAAATTATTTCGAGGAGTCAGGGTAAACGTCAAATGACGAACATAAGATAAAATTGGCTTCTTTTATTGGAAAAAATTGAAAGTACTCCGGTGCGAATTGGATGTTACTGCGTAGGATTTATCTTCATTTGTGTTTATATATTGTATGTATTTGTATGGTTGGATATGAGAAAGAAGTCCTTAAAAAACATACCTATTTCATATTTTTTTTTGTCATATCCATATGTACATATTATGTACATACGCTCTTTACAGATGTGACTTTTGATTCACGTTTGGATTTTGTATCCCATGGACAGAATGAATAGCGAATTGAAATTGTATTTTACAATTCATTGTGCTATAAATTTATAAATTTTCATATTTTTAAGGTTTGTGCTTCAAAGACGTTTCTGTCGAGAGTGAAGAATTTATGTTTTTTGCGGAAATTTTGTATGAGAGAACAATATTCAACAATGGATACCTAGTCTACGAATTTGTAAAGTTTTAAAAGTTAATGAATTAGGTGCGGAGGTATCTTCGAAACATTAAAAATCCATGGATATAGATGACTGTGATGGGAAAGTAACACCTTTAACTTTTTTTACTATTTTTATTAATGCAGTATAAGAAAATATATTACATTTATTGTTTATTAAATTAAATCGAGAAACTAAATCAAGAAAATAAATTATTTAAAAATGTATGCATATACATGGTAATTCACCACAGATGCAAACAAAAATAAAAGGCACGACTGGGTCACACAAACTTGCTCTTGCGGCAATTTACCTAAAGCTAAACAGAAAAAAATCTGAATGCGTTTTTCATAATAAAATTGGATTAATATCTCCAGCCAAAGATGGAAAAACGAATAATAAAAATTCGTTTAAAAATTGGTGGTAGCGCCTTTAAGTTGTTGTTGTTGTTGTTAAAAAACATTCAATGAAAATTAACAATATGGTCAGTAATAAAAAAAAAACTGACATTCTATAGTACGAATAGTACAATATAAAAACAATAAACAGAAAAAAGTCATAAGTAAAAAAATAAAAATAAAATACACGACTTGCTTTTGTAGCAAACTACAGGATTTAAAAAAAAATTAATTTTAAAAAATTATTTTCAAAGGGAAAATGGCCTAAAACGTGAGATCAAGTTGTATGGTAGGTACTCTAACTTCTCAGCTGATCTATTAGGTTTAAATGCACTGGTGGATTTATTTTGTGGTCTGTCTATCCATTTTGTTAAAGTCATTTGTATAGCCGGAAAAATTCGTCAGAATACGAGCAAAATAGCCATGTGGGCACGAGTACGATAACTTTGGCGCTAAGAATTGATAATGGTTTTTTGTAGAACAGTTCAATACAAGCATTTTTTACTATTGGTGGGGGGGGGGTCTATCTCCCTCCATTTGGGCGGTAGGGGCAATTTTATAAAAACAGTGCTAAAAATTTTAAAACAAATATTAAAAAATAACGGTAATACTTACAACTAAGTTTTATATCTTTTTTAAAGCCAATACTTTTTTCTATTAGATGTTTTTTAAATCAAGTGAAACCTATTCATAGTCTTTGAAAAAACGGACTTTAAACTCCCCCCTGCAACCCCCCTGCTTGGACACACTATAGGATTTGAGGTGGGTGCGAGGTAAGGTGGGTGCTAGGTTGGGTGTATGCAAAGTTTCTGTTGCATTTAAAGATGCCCAAGCATCATTACAAAAACGAACCTACGTACAACATTCACCGTTTACCAAAAAAAAAAGAAAACTCTTATAAGAAAGTAGTTTTAGTAATTTTCCATTTTCTCAAAAACCAGAAAACATAAAATCATTTTGTTTTCAGTTTATGATTTAAAATTAATATGAGCAACGAATTTTATAAAAAAAAGTAGTATTTTATTTTACAGTTTTGGAAAACCACACTTCAAAGTTTTTGTTTACCTTTTTTTTTTTTGCAATTTTTGAGTTTAAAGTCCGTTTTTTCAAAGACTATGCATAGGTTTCACTTGATTTAAAACCAATGAACATCAGCATGACGAGGAGCACTTTTGATAAAAAAATGGGACGTTGTCAGATTTATTCAGCTGGCTTTTCTGTTGTTCCATTTCGACAGAGAACAAGTAGTTCCAAATCGTATAAAAGATTGTAATTTTGCTTCAGTAGAGGGTAGTTGACGGGTAGCAGAAGGCGAAGATGAAGCATTAGAAGGAGATTGGTGAACAGCAGGAGGAAGTGGTGCAGAAGAAATAGCAGGTAAGGGAATACGAGTATGTGTCGGTGAGTCGAATAATTCTTCCAGTAGAGAAGTCTCGAACATAATGGGTGTATGTTGCAGTTTGTCTTGGTATCCCATCAGTTTAACTTGATGCATATTTAATTTCTTCGGTTAGTTGGCCAATGCTTATTTGAGTTTCAAGCATTTCACTGCTCATTAAATTAATAACACTCGCGGCGGCGTCTTCCAGAAGGGCAAGGGGTTGATGGAGACCAGCAGGTGTAGTTATTTTAGAGGTTGATTGAAGATGACAATCAAGGTAGTTGTTACTGATACAAGAGCTAAACGATGATTTCAAATCATTTTTAAAAACGTCCAAACGTTCAATTATATCGTCATTGTTATTAATTGTAACTAATTCCGTTAACGCGGCGAGTTTTCTTTCGATGGAATTCCGTTAAGCACCGATTGTTCACTCAATCAATTGTATTATTAAGTTCTTCGAACGCTTTTGAAAAGTCATCAATTTTCACCAACTGACTTATGACACTTTTATGAAATTGATTGTTGTTAACTAAAATAGAGTTAGTAAGATCGCTATGGCATTTGATGGCAAGTAAAACATGTGAAAGAGAAATTTCTATACATTCATCACAGTAAAATGAAAAATAGATAATCCTTCAAACAAGCAGTTGACCTTCTACTTAGACCAATACAGAGTGGGTGAAAAGATTTACCACAGGTAAATCCTACAGGTGTGACGTATTCGAGGTGGTGACCATGGTAATTGGGTTAAGAAGCACTCAGCAAGTTCACGACAGAGAAGCGAAAGTAGGCAGAATTAAACAATTAAATGTATTAAAAAAAAAAAACAATATAATTTATAGCAAAAAGGGCAATGGGGAGCGATTAAAAACGCGTCTGCCCTCGATGGATGACAGTTGAAACATCTTGTGTTAATTAACTAAATTTAGTGCTATACCAAATTTAAATAAAATCTGTTCAGTCGTTATCAAGTTATAGCCAAATTTGTAAAAACCTTTAACAAAAAAACTCCGTTATGTGAATTTTTACCAAAAAAACTGAAATGCATTTATATTAACCGCTCTCCAGATATAAAGAACAAAAAGTTTTATCAAAATAGTAAGAGCCGTTTTCGACAAAATTTTGAAAAACTAAATCCGTTATATGGGAGGTATTAGTTATAGCCGGTCGAAAACGAAAATTAAAATTTTTCCTCTAGTGAACCGCCAAAAAGTGCTAATGTGAAGTTTGAAGTAAATCCGTCAAACCGTTTGGGCTGTATGTCGGTGCAAGGACAACCGCACATCTGCACATCCGTACATTTGCACATACGCACAGACAGACAGACGGACGTCATGACGAAACCTACTTTGTTGGGCTTCTCTATCATCGTAATGCCAGTTTTGATCAAAACCTCGATTTTTTTTAAACGAAACCAATACTTGCCCTATTGAGCAAGTAAAAAAACAAGTAATAGATAATAAGTAAAACATAGCTTTAAAAATTTTAAAGTTATGAGAAAGAAGAAAATCGTAGTAGGTAGCCATTATTTTTTTTTTTTTTTTAATCAAGAGTCAAAATTAATTATGCCTTTATATTTCAGTTATCTAAGACTTCTTTGATATTAAATTTTGTTAAGATCCGTTTGGTCGTTGACGAGGATAAGACAAATTAAAACAAAAACGTTATATGGTATATGTACAGGTAAAACTATTTTCTATGAAATATCTATGTGTGACTTACTTTTTTCAGAAACTCATTGAGTAGGTTAAACTAATTGTAAGGCTAAAATATATAACAAAGCACACCCTACAATTAAAAAAAAACTTTCACGTGACTTCCGCCCTTCCGAAGCAACTTGTACATTCATAACCCTGAGAGCTTTATACTAACTATCCGACTATGGTAATAATTTCTCGTGAATTCCATCCTTTTTGCGTAACACCATCGTCCCTTTGAGGATATATGACGTTTTTCGTAATGCTTCTTGTTTGTTGTCACCTTTGCTATCCATATCGCTATGCACTGTGTGTATGTTATTTCTGCTCTAAATCCGCACACGTTTAACTGGCGTCTCTTTGCCTTTGGCCTAATGAGTAAATATCTTCCATTATCCTTGGAATCCTGATGGTTTCTCTTCTGTGTTCATCTGTGGCTCTGGATCTAACATTTCCGCGTGTTTATCTTTAAAAAATAAAAACTTGTAACATTATCTTCGTACCTTAAGCTCTTCTGCTACATGATGATGCACCACATCCTTATCTGCTCAGGAAAAAATTAATTAATAAGAAAGATACCTATACCATGGAAAAAAAACAAGAAACTTTCAGATAGATAGCGTTCATTAATGAATGCAACATCAATATAGGGTATGATTTGATATGTTTGATGCGTTTGATAATTTTCAACATTGAAATAAGTGTGTTTTTTGCTTTATAACTTCAACATTTAAAACCTCCCTTAAGCTTAAGATGAAAACACAATCTTTTAGTAATTCATATATGATTTGCGGGTTTTTCATAAGACTATGGTATTGATCTCCTTTTATTATACCCACAGTTCCAACTGCAGATTTAACACTCTCCTTAACACATGTTCTCTACAATATTTTCTCCTGGTATTGTGTGATCACCCAAAGCCATTCGTTAACAAATCAATAGGTTAGTTTCAGTTTGGGTTAAGGCCAGGAAATTAAACGACCGATTAAATATTCATATACTACGGCAGATCTTGAAAAAAAATCAGATCGATACCCACCTCCTTCTTAACATTTTTCAAGTCCGCGTCTACGTATCACAGCATCTATAGAGACGACAGACGGGCTTCATCTAAATGTCTAAGACCTGTTTGCTGAAACGATACTTAAATATTTATGTAGAACATGTGTAGATGCCTTAGTATCGTTTGACCAAATGTCTCCCAAACTCTCCCGATATTACTAATTAATAACTAATTAAATCAAATCTAATCAAATCACACCATGAAGGTCAGTAAAGATCTCATAAGCTTTTATTCAAGACTGCAACACGTTTTCCAACGACTTGTTTCTCGAAAGAATAACATTAAGTTTAGAACTTCTGCACAAACTCTAGATGCAAGTTCTTTCGAACGGCTGCCGTATATGTATAATAATAATTACTTGTATATGCAGATGCCGGCGATATTAAGATAATCGAAAGAACACAGAGTGATTATAATAGTACTTAGCGATACCTTTATTCGCCAAATCAGGTAACTCCATTTATTTCGAAACCAATTTTTCGTTATTATTTAGTTTTTTATATTGTCTTTTGTAAGAAAATTACAAAGGAAATGAAAATACAATTAATCTAATAAATTTATTTCCTACGTTTTTATGCAGTTTTCTGTTTTTAAAAGTTATATAAATAAATTCGAAGGTTTTAAATGCCTTATAGTAAGCTGGTTTGAGAATTAAGGTATCGTTATGTTTACTTTAGGTATACTTATGAATGTCCAATCCGGCACCGATGGGCTTACGGTAAAATCTGCAATACTGTGAAAGTGAAGCTAATGTGGTCTATTAAAATTCCAAGAAAAAAATCGTAGGCTTTAGCCACTTCAGTTTAATTCATGAAACTTTCCCAATTTTTTAAGAGTAATCTGCTAGTTAAACTTTGATAGTTGACTTTCGTAATGCGAGGAGATGGATCATAAGAAATTCTTGTACTACTAAATAGAATCCTGTCATACAGTAATCAGTTATATTTAAATCAAGATTAATTACAGCAAGTTGATTAGAAGGAATCTTTTCAGAACGTATATACGCATTGTCAAGGCAGGTACCAGAACATGGTCTTGTAACTTCATTTACAAATGATGTAAGTCCGTTTTCAGCAATGAGAGCTTTATAAGAATCTAATGAAGAATTGTTTACTAAGATATCTATTTTAAAATCACCTAAAATGACAAAATCTCTTTAAGCCCAAAATGTTATTATAACTAATGAATTACCATATATTGGTCATCTCTAACTAAGTAAAACTTATATCCGTCTTATAATTGTACTAAAATAATACTTATACTGGGCGATTCCATTATTGCGGGTGCAACTTTTAGACACTTTGAGGTTTTCTTTTTAATATAATTAAAAACTTTTTTGGTGAAGTTAGTATTTGAAGGGCTACATTTTATGCAGTTCTTTTTCAATTTTTTTATAAAAGTTAAAATAATACGTACAAAAGCAATGAGAAATGTTTAAAGCACTATCGCGGGTGCAACAAAAATATCCCATGTTTTCAGACCCTTGTACAAAAAGCACTAAATTTGTTAATTCCGTGAAGCATTTTTGTACACACTTCGTTCTTATTTTGAAAACTGATAAACGAATAAACCACTTGGTAATGAAATATTTTAGAAAATAGCAATAAACAATAATTTATTCATTTCTGAATTCACTTGCTTAATCGCGGGTGCAACATCATATTATCGCGGATGCAACGCGTCCAAATTAGGTAACTTTAAAAGTCATTATGGGTACTGAAACGAACGATATAAATGATAAAACAATTTTTTGTACTAAGCTAGTACATTTATTTTTCACTTAGTGTTCAAAGTTTGGGTCTAAATATGTCAATATATTATGATTAAATTAATAATTTGAAAATTTATGTTTTGAGCAAATTTTTTAAAATATTGATTTTCAGTTTTCACCAAATCATCGAATATTTGGAATATTTATTTTTCTAATCGCGTAAGAAATATAAATTTTGGCTGATGTGAAAAACGGGCATTTTTTATGGAGTTAAGAAGTTTTTCTTTGTAGTGGCATCAGAATAAAGTAGGAAAAAAAAATTATTTTGAAATTGATGTCGAAAATCGTCCCCAGCGGAATCGCCCTACTACGCTTAACTTTTATGAAATAAAACATCCGCACTTCCGTGTTGGCCACCATTCGAGTTGTTGTCAAATCTTTTACCATCTCAATAAGTTATGGGCCCAGTCCCAAGAAATTATTATTAAATAAAAAGTAAAATTGTAATAATTAGGAAAAATGACCACGTTCTCTGGTAAAATTCCATTATTTAATGAAGAAAATTATTTAACTTGGAAAGCACAAATTGAAGCTCTGCTTCATAAGAACAGGCTCCTGCAAATAACAAAGGGATTCCAAGAGCAACCAACGGAGCCAGAAAAGTTGGAGGACTTCAACAACAGGGATATGGATGCGCGATTTGACTGGACTATTAAGGAATCGGATTGTTGGTAATTTTTTTATTTCATACTTTGTGGTTGATTTACCCGACAAAAATTTGTAAGACTTAAGAATGAGAATTTTGTACCATTATAATAAGATAGGGTACTACATAATCCTTAACACTGTTGGCTTATATATTTTACTGATGATCGTAAACAAAAAAACAAACAAAGCCACTTTACTACTATCCTACGTCAAGTTTCCGCCCTAATTAAACCTGATGTGTTGCATCAGCTAGAAGCAAGTTAGGTGGAGCTAACAAAAAAAATATATATATATATATATAAAGTAAACGATTTACTTTCATTTCTACATACCTACATTGATGTATAAACTAAAAATAAAGTATACCTCAACATCGCCCACGGCCGCACATGCAGCAACACCTCCAGCAATAAATTAATCATTTTCACCCCCGCATTGACCCAGGTATAATAGGTTTGTGGTCTTAGGTAAAGGATGAAGAGTTGAAGGTGGAGATGGTTCATTCGAAAAGGTGTGGCACAGGATGGTAAAGTTTGGTTATGATGTTGTGTCAAAATGTTTAGTTTATACTTGTTCAGAAAAAATAATACCCTTGAAAATTTTCGATTTACCTTTCTAGGAATTCGTGCTTAGTTAGACTATATCGTCAACCCAAAATGCACATCTTTTATGAGATTCTTTTTAATGCCTTGAATTTATATGATTATTGTATGTATGTATGTGCAAGTCCAGCAAGAGGTACCCAGCAAATTGAACAAACCTATACAGACATTGTGTCGCGGGGATGCAATGCATGTTTCCATTTAAAGGATGATTTTCCAAATGCCAAAGGACTTTTGTAATTACATAACACAAAACGAATAGTATATCCATAAGAGTGTGTTGAGAACTACTGTACAGGAAACAAGAACGTTTGAATTGAAAATGGGGTCAACTGTCCATGAGTAAGTTTTTGCCGCAAGTGGTTGGAAATGTGCAATGACATTTTATGCATTTTGCACAGAATGAAACTTCTAATGAAGTTTGGCACATCCAACAGATGCACAAGCGTGTGATATGTTGAGAAGTTCTGTTGAAGGGAAATTACTTTACCTATACATGAAAAGAATATATTATATTAGTATGTGAATGAGCTACGGCACTTTAAGTAAAGGTAATGATGGAAGTTTAATAATTGTAGGTACTGTAGACTTTCTGATTTACAATTTATCTCTGTTTTTTGAGTTTTATCCTTTAAAGGACTTTTTCGTCCGGTAACTCAAATTCATCACATATCGCGGCTTTTGGAAAAATTGACTCTTATGAATAGGGATAGCCCTAACATTTGCAAAAGTGATGGTCGTACAAGCCTTTTTACGTATAGATACATTTTATCAGAACATTGACATTTCCTTTTTGTTTTTTTTTTCGTTTTTATGAGTTTTATTTCTTTTCAAGTCATAAAAAACACTTGTTACCATTTTTTTGTTTAAAAAACAGTTTTTAGTTTCACACAAAAAAGTGAAATTATTTTGCAGCACAGATGAAACAATTTCCCGTTTATCTTCCTGCACTTACACGTCTTTACACCAACCCGCACAAAGTAGTTAGAGCCGTTTTCGAGAAAATTTGGAAAACCTCAATTTAAGAACCTATATGTGAGATACCCGTTTTAGCCAGGGTAAAACAAACATTCAAATTTGTCCTCTAGGGAATTACCAAAAGTACTACACGTGAAGTTTGAAGAAAATCCGTCAAAAGGTTTAGGCTGTAGCTCGGTGAACAGCCAACCGCACATACACACACCCGCACATCCGCACAGACAGACCGACTACTGATGGCCTGACGACAACTACTTTTTTAGGTGTCTCTAATATCGTAATGTCAGGTTTGATTAAAACCTTAATTACGTAAAATTTTTAAAAAAATAGTTCAAATATTGTTTTTTTATTTTTTTCCCAAAATTTTGACTTTGAAAATTAATTTTTCAAAAAACCATTCACTTTATTTGGAAAATAAGTAACCTTTATACAAAATGAGATTTCTGGCTTTTCAAAAAGGTATAACAAGATACGTATAACCTACCGTAATTTTTTAATATTTTTTTTTTCAGTTTTATTCAATTTTTAGAAAATTTTCTCTCCCGGCTAAACGGGGGGATAGACAACCCCTCCAATAAAGTGTGTTGACCCAACCTATTCGCCCCAGCTGTTTTTTTTTTTTTTGAATTTTTTGTGAATCACCTTGCATAAGTAATATAGATACTGTGACCATTTGTCCCGGGACAGTCCTGTATTTGAGTAGCCTGTCCCGGGTTTTTATTTAGGAAATACATTACCTACAAATGTCAATACTCAATCCCGTATTTGTCCCGTATTTGAATATTTATTTTTAATGTATATTATTCAAAGATTGTATTATTTGGAAGAACTCAAAGTTTCTTGTAAATATACAATAGCGTAAAGTGAAAGAAGACTAACTATGTTTTTAAATGAATGTATACAGGGTGATTGGTGTAAGATGCACCAAAAAGCTTGAGCGTGTAGGTGGGGTTAAGACAAGAAAAAAATCGTATAGGATGGGGGGTCTATTCCCCCCCCCCCCGTTTAGGCGGGAGGGGCAATTTTCTAAAAAATTGACTTAAATCAGAAAAAAAATATTTAAAAACAACGGTGAATGATACAAAACCTTGTTATATCTTTTTAGAAAGCCAAAAACTACTCTTTTATTTTATTTTTAAATTAAGTTGTTTAAGTGAACAGTTTTAAAAAAATTAATTTTCAAACTCAAAATTTTGAAAAAAAAAATTAAAAAAAAAAATTAATCTAATTTTTTCAAAATTTTATGTGACTAACTGTTATTTTTATTTTCAAAATTCAATGCTCTTATTAATTTTTAGTCAAAAACAGAAAACCGAATGCCAAAATGTATCTTAGTTTTTGAGAAATTAAGAAAATACTAAAAGCACTTTTTAATAAAAAGGTAAAATCTGGTTAATCCAGTTAATTGTTTTTAACCAGATTAACCAGATTTCACATTTTTTTGAAAAAGTGCTTTTAGTATTTTCTTAATTTCTCAAAAACTAAGATATATTTTTTTAAAACTGTTCACTTAAACAACTCAATTTAAAAATAAAATAAAAGAGTAGTTTTCTGGCAACGCGTTTTTTAAAATGGCTACGTTAGCTACCCACCATTCCATTATTTCTGACACTCGTGAAAGACTAGCGATCCTTATCCAAATCAAATCCTTATTTGGATGGATATTCTGTTGCATTATGGAACCCAAATTTTCTCTCTGCCGACTGGCATACAATTATTATTTATCTCATAGCAACTATCTATATCTACAGTAATATCTCTTTTTTTTTTAATTTTAAATCTTATTTTAAAATTAACTATACGAACGTCAAAAGTCTAATGTGATAAATAAATAATAAGTCCTGATTTCCGTATCAAAGTATACATTTTAGGAGGAAACTTTTCAGTTTAACTTCATTTTGTTGATTTATTAAGTCTTATTCTGTCCATTTTCATACAAATAAAAACACCCTAACTCATTTTTATAAGACATATCTGTCATGAAAAATGTTGAAAAAGTCAAGAGCTTGATATGGGTAAGCAAAAATCTCTTGTTCAAATTGCTTTCCTTTAACAAACAAAATTATTCTTTCAACGAAAATTTATAAATTTATGTTTAAATAAAGATAAAAAAAAAACAATATAGGTACATAATTGAGTTTCTTGTCTTAAATAATAATAATAATCTTTTTTCAACAGAATAGCAATAGAATGTATTTCTTTAAGTATCTACAGTAATGATTTGTCTTATAAAATTTGTTCAGTGTTCCAAAGTTGTTTTATTAGGTATCCTCTTTATACGCATTGTACTTATATACGTAATATGTGCTTCCTTGTCCTTCCAATCGCATCTGCAAAATAATCAATAAAGTTATTAAAAAAATAACCCGCAACTTTTCGTGGTTCCAGATGTCATAAATATTTTATTATACAAATAAAAGAAAAGAAATGTTTGTATTTTAAAGAATTTTTTGTATCCATATCCATCATAAATTCATAATCATCATTCATCATTACATTCAAAAAGGAGACATTAAAATAAAATAAAATAAACGGCTATATATACGAATCTATTGGTCATACATTCTTGCTGATGTGTGCGATACGTTCAAGTAAAATCCATTTATGACGACTTCTTTTACATCTTTTTGTCATATTAGACGACAATATAGCGATTCTTATAAAATATGAATTAATTATAGAGGAAAGTGTACAAATTATGTAATACATCATCATCATCATCGGCTCGACAACCGGGGTCCGGTGTCCTGGCCTCCTTCAACAAGTATCTCCACCTATCCCGGTCTAGAGCCGACGCCGTCCAGTTGCGCACCCCAAGGCTCCGGGCGTCCTGGTATACGCCATCTCTCCAGCGCAAGCATGGTCTACCACGCTGTCGTCTGCCATAGAATGTACCACAAAGAACTTTCCGAGCAGGTTCCTCTTCGCTCATGCAAGCTAGGTGCCCTGCCCACCAGAGTCTATAGAGCCTAATTTTTGTCACGATATCTGCTTCAAGGTAGTTTGCGTACAATTCATGATTGTACCGTCTCCGGAATCGTCCTTCCTCACATATGGGGCCAACAATTATTCTCCTTAAGACTTTTCTCTCGAACGCGGCTAATAGGTCAGAGTGCCTTTTGCTAAGCACCCAAGTCTCGGATCGATATGTGAGTACTGGCAGGACCTGTGTGAGTACTGGCTGTCCTGTACAGCAGTAGTTTTGAAGTTATGGTGAGATTTCTGGATTTAAAGAGCTTTGACAGACTTTAGTAGGCTCTGTTGGATTTGAGAAGCCGCCCGCGTATTTCTTCTTCTATATTGTTATCGGCTGCTACTATTGATCCAAGGTATTTAAAGGATTGCACCACTTCAAATTCGTGCTCCGCTACCTTGATTGTTTGACCAACTGTTCTTCTCGCATTCGACGCCACCATGTACTTTGTTTTACCTTCACTAATGTGCAGCCCCAGATTTTGTGCCGCCTGCTCGATCTGGATGAAGGAATCGTATACAGCTTTCTCGGTTCTTCCGATGATGTCGATGTCCTCTGCGTAAGCCAGTATCTGGCTGGACCTGTTGACGATGGTCCCTCTTGTTGCCGTGCCAGAGTCACGGATTGCTTTCTCCAACGCCAGGTTGAAGAGGAGGCAGGCCAAACCCTCCCCTTGTCGGAGTCCATTAAAGATGTTGATTGTTCTGTATAGCAATCCGGCTATTTTTACTTGGCTTGTTACGTTGGTCATGGTCAACCTACATAGTCGTGTCTATTTATTTGGGATGCCGAATTCTCTCATGGCTTTGTAAAGTTCTACCCTGGCTATGCTATCATAGGCGGCCTTAAAATCTATAAACAGGTGGTATGTTGGGATGTTAAATTCTAGACATTTTTCCATCGCCTGCCTAAGGAAATTATAAAAACCACGTTATGTACGGATTTGTTAATAACAGTTAAATCTTCTTTTTCATGTACATATTCACTGTTGATATTCCTGTGGTTGGCAACGGTTGTAGACGTGCACAGTTATTAAAAGTAGTTTTTTGGTAAAGTGCATCATATATTATTGTTAGTTTATTTTACTTATATTTTGTAATTGAGTTAACTTAAAACAAAGCTTTGGTGCCGTGAAATAAGGCCAAGTGTAATAAGGCCAACTTTCAAAAGTTGGCCTTATTTCACTTTTGAAAAGGAAAATAAAGCCAATTTCCAACTGTTGGTCTTACTTCACGTTAGCAAAGTGCAATAAGGCCAATTTATTTTGGGAAAAAAGGCCAACTTTAATAGTTCATACTATTCCAGTAGGTCAAACAATAAGGTTTCATTTAAAGTGAGGATTGCTTCAAAAACCATGTGTCTTACAAGAAGATAAAATACAGTTATCTGTTCAATTTAACAAAATAAGAGATAAACTATGCTTTTGTTGAATTGATGGCAATATTGTTTGTAAGATTCAACATTGCATAAGAATGTGAAATTTTATCACAGGCGTTTTAAACAAGTCGTGTCGCGTTCGGCGCTTAAATATGAGAAACATAAACTGTAGTTTAATGCTCGCTTTTCATTTATCAAGCAAGTTATTGCTTATTGGTGGGCAGGAAAAAGGATCAAGAGCGAAGCGAAACAAATTTTAACCAAAAAAGGATCGATTTGTGGTGTGGAAAGTAAAAATTCGCCATTTTTCATGAGTCACTAGTAATGAGCCCAATCTTTAGGATAATATGAAGTAATTAATTAATCCAAACTAAAAAAATCAGTGAGTTATTAATTATACAGCGAATATTTTCCTAATATCGAATACCAGCGTGTTCCTAATATGGAATACCATGTTCCTAATATGGAATAGTATTTCACATAAGTATCGTAGTATTCCATATTGGGAAGGAGAAAATTCTCTTAACTATGTCGAAATAAAAAAAAATAATAAAAAAATTTAAAAACATATAAAATACAAATAAAAAACGTGAAAATCAGATTGAAATTCCACTTAATATGTTATCGGGATTTAAATACAAGATCCTGAGTGGTCCATATCAGGGTCACTTTCTTAAACGTGTTCATTTTGTGTTCTTTTAACTTTTTGTTCATTTAAAAAAGTGTAAGATTTTTTTGAAATTTGTGGTTTTGTTTTGCTACTAGTTAATAGTATTTTCATCAATATCTAATTAAAAAACTAAAAAAAAAGTAATTTATTTTTAGTTTTAAAAATTATTTTGGTATTGCATAATCGGTACATTTCTCCCTGTCTTATTCCGATGCTGAACATTCGGTAGAAGTTTTTTCGTTTAAAGTGATTTCTGGTAAGATTTCGTAAGAAACTGCGATTATTTCGCCTTTCTTTAGTAATTGTTTACAAGACAACTTTGAGTTTGAAGTCTTAGTTTTGTTCTTTTAAATGCAATTCTTAAGGGAACATAATATTGTCCATCAGTCGACCTATTGTTTCACTATTTATGAGCAAGTTTAACTTGAAACTTGCTCAGAGATAAGACAGTAAAATATGTGCCCACAAGTGTAAGAGATGGCCAAGACCGTAGCCAAGGGGGGGGGGGGGTCACAGGGGTTCAACCCCCCCCCCCCCCCCCCCGATTTTTTTTAGAAATGCATCTGTAAATCAACCTTTTCGGCAAAAGTATGAAATTTGTGCTCAAATAATTAGTGATTATGTTCAAAACTTTCTGATTTTAGTTTTAAGCCTTTGTAGTTAGGTACCAACATAATTTTCAATGAATTTAGTAAGGTAGCTCTAACAGTTTTTAAATACAACCTCAAACAACACAGCCCAGGTTACTTTTGCTTCGATTGCACATGATGAATAACTAAACGCCTCAAGGAAATTTAGTATACCTAGATAGGTATGTGTATGCATCTACATGAAACAATATGTATAGTAAAATCGTATATTCTTATTTCCCTTCCAAATAAATTAATGGTGTCTTTGTGTGCATTAGTTTTCAACTTCGTTATTCCACTTATATAATTGTAACTTGCAACATTTTAGCCGGTTCATTCCATGCGTTTCTATTCTCTTGCCAGCAATAGGCAAAAAGGAATGAGCAACCCATCGTTGACTTTTTTTTAATTTTTACTTCTACATACACATTTCTAATGCAAAATAAAAAGTCATTCACAAGCATAAGCAGAATGAAACTAGTACCGCTACCGCTACGGCTACTGTGCTGTATAGAATGAGAAAATCACGAGAAAAACCGTGACAAAATAGTAAGTAAGTAAGTAAGTATAAGTATACACTAGACACAGTAAAACAAACAAAACAAAAAAAAAAATGGTGCGTTATTATACTTTTGTTACACTACCACATTGTGATTATGTATTACGTTTCGAAAAAGAAACACATCTTTTTCAGTTTGTTAATATCTTTTGAAAGCTTTTGAACATTTAAAGGAATGAATGCAAATCGGTCGGTCGTATATGCATCGATAACATTTTAACAAAATAATTTTCAAGGTCAAAAATTAAGTTTTCTTTCAGACAAGTAGCTAGGTAGGTAGATATTTAAATCTGAAAAAATTCGATATTCGAGTTTCCAACATATTCAAAAAATCTAAAAAGTTATGTATATGAATTTGGTCATAAAAACCTTCCTAAATTTAATTGAAATCGGTTTTGTTGTTAGCGAAAAATTCTGATTTTAAAAAATCGGTTCTATGGGAGGTACTGTTTTAAGATAAATCTCAACTGTTTTATCAAAATCTTTAAGGTCATTTTTAGAAAAATTAAGTTTTAACAAACTGTTATATGACATTTACCATTGTTTTAGAGCTAAAATTCCAATTTCAACAACGCCTAGTGCGAGACTACTAAATAAACACTCTGAACCAAGTTTGCAAATCAGCCTATCCATTTAGGCTGCAGATCTGCAAACAGGCAGTCAGACGAACAGAATTTTCCAACACACTTTTGTCTACTTCCCTATCATCGCAATATCATGTTTATTTGTTATCTCAATTTTTTTTTTTTGACGAATCCATAACTTGCCTTATAAATAGAATAGTATCATTATCGCAATTAAAAGTCGTGTTTGGTGGATTTTGGGTTAATGGGCTGTACTAATTTTATTTATTACATCTACAGAAAGGTACAGATTGATTGGTGTATGGAATAAGTATAACCCCCCCCCCCCCCGAAATAATTGTCTGGCTACGGCCTTGGAGATGGCAACGTCAATTTACGATACTGCGTGAGCACTGCGTGAGCATAGGTATCTGAAAAAGATTGGAATAATAATTTCGTAAAACTCGACCGGAATAAATACTGGTGTGGTGACTGGTGGCTTAATTGGGCTGTGGCGAGCTTTTTGGTTTTCACATATTTTTCTTAAATCAAACAAAAACAAAAAAAAAAAAATGTATTACAAAAATAAAAATGTAGAAAAAGCACATGCGATTTGTATACAAATATAACAATAAAACACGTATTGATGGCACTCAAAAAAGAGAAAGACCATAAACTATAAATAAGGTATGTGGCGTTGTAACTGTTTAAATAATTTAGACCAAAACGTCAAAAACTCAAAAACTGAATTTTGTTTTCTGAACCAATTTGTGTGACCATTAGCCTTATTGTGAAGTTCGCCCGAAAGACATTTCACCCGGAAAAATTGAAATTTCCCTTTCCGCCTATTGTGAATTTCACCCGAAAAATGTTTAATGTTTGAAAAATTCCCCCTTTTTCCGGGCGAAGTGTCAATTCAGCTTAAATGCTGATAGGCGTGTTTTATTGGTAAGTGTTTAATCACTTTAGCAAAATTTTGTATGGGATACGAAAAGTGGCGATAAAGTGGTCAGTAATTAAAGTGAACATAAAGTGAAGATAAAATCTTGGAATGCCTGGAAATTTTTGGCGTGAAATAAAATGTCAATACATTTTGTGCTTAAAGGTTGGTGGCACCTATGATAGCTTAAGACATTTACTCCATTTTCAATGATTATTAATGGTTGTGTTCATTGTGTTTTTCTTTAGGGCCGCGTTTTGCGGAAGAAGTAAGAAGCTTTCAACCTACGAAAGTTGATGATTTTGAACTTTTCGCTTAAAACAAATAAAAATTGGTTAAAGCAGATTTTTAAAATAAAATAATATAATTTGGAATTAAATTTGGTAATATTCAAGCTAAATAATGATTATTTATCCGGTTTTTATATGTTTGTAGTGGAAGGTGGGGTACAAGATGACCAACTCGGCATATACAAATAGCCCTACTTTGCAGACACATCCATACAATTATTTGAAACTTCGGCTTGGCATATAGTCAAGAATACCAACTTTGAAAAAAGTGGATACACAAGTGAATATAGCGATTTATTGGTTCTTTCCAGTGCTGAATAACAAAAAATCACCAACAAAACACGACTAATGAGTGAAAAAGTTGTGAATTGCAAGATATTTGTTTATTTTTTGCACGCACAAAAGATTGTTTTAAACAATTTGATTTTGCAAATCCTACACGACAGAATTATTATTTTGCAATTCTGTTGAAAAAAGAACACGACGAAGAAAACGCGAATCTTTAAATCTGTCAAAATATAAGAAACTAGGTGTGTTCATTATTTTTTCAACCTCTTTTATTCGAAATGTCACTGTTGATTCAAAGTGAAAATTCGTTCGGGCAAAATCCCCAATAGCTTTTTAAATTCCGGGGGAACAGATTTTCGCCAAACAAAATGTATTCTGGGTGAACTTCACAATAAGGCTGTATGTATATGTAATTATTGATAGTTTAACCTTTTGCATCTGTTGGGATCTGACCATTAGTAATCAGTTCCGCAAACTTTTAAAGATTATTTTGAGGAGAGCTTTCCTGACGGATGCCTATTTCTATTTATGAAGCGCATCATAATAGAATAGATATTATTTTGTAATGAACAATGTCATGTATTGTAATTTTAAAATTAAAATTAAAACTGCAGTAAAATCTCCAAGAATTTTTTGTTTGTATCCATAACTTACCCTTATCTCATTTGTAGCTTTTATCGCTTCTTTCACTAGTGAAAAGAACAAATTCATAAAATTAAGCAATAAAACTCATATTTGGATCAGAGACATTAAGGAGATGAAATAAAATTCACATTATCTAACATATAATTCGAATCTATAAAGGTGGTTGCCCTTGGAAAAGTATAGGGATGTCATACCTATAGGTGGAGCGAGGTATTGACGAAAAGTGTAGGTACATATATATAATGTATATATTTATATAAGAAACATTGACTAATTTTATTTTTATTTTCTTTTATTTCAGAATTGACGATGGCTGGGAGAAATGTTGCCACCACCATCACCAGTCAAGTCAAGTTATTTCACAACGTAAAAAGGATCAAGAAGGAATTCATTTGTATATGCTCGACATGTGTAGACAATCTCAGCAGCCAGAAAAGAATGATATGAATGTGCAATCAGATTTTGAAGGCCAGCAATGTGTTCAAGAGGTCGTCGCAATAAGGTAAGTCTCTAAATCCGTGTGTCTTTTGCACATATTCCATGAATTTTACTTTCACATTTTTACCCCTTATATTTTCCTCTCTACAACTGAAATTATTATGAGTCGGTTAAAGTGCATCTGGTCATTAAATTCTTATATGACTGAAAAACGCCTTCGCTTATGTATACTCGCATATATCTATACGCTATACTACACTCAAAGAGTTACGAGGCAACTTAATCGGATGCTTTAACTGATGATGCTCCAGTAATTCCATCTTTTGGATGGAATGAAACTAAGAGAAACGTGCATGCACATTGCATGCACATCACCTGAAACCATCAGGATTAAATTTAGTATGAACCACTTTACCGTATGGCTGATTTGTCTCTAGCAATGTCCTTGCTCTTGTTGACGTGTTTAATGAATTGGATGAAAAAAAAAAAACATCCAAACAGATTGAAGCGACATACAAGTTAGTAAATGAAAGTTCAAAAATAAAAGTCCAGTTTGCGTTTTTACTTATGTGTCCGTTAAGATCACGAAATAGAGAAACTGTAGGAGCAAAGCTATGTGGGTACACAAAACTGGTTGGAATTGTGGATTTTACTGTCGTCTGATGTTAAAGGTCAAAACAGACAAACTAGTGGATCGATACATTAGTAATTCTTTAAAAACGAAATGAAGAAATAAAGTAATGGAATATGGGCGATAGTGTACTGAACATTGCAAAAGCTGACGTGAGTTTGAATCCCAGTCAGAGAAATCAGAAAGCTAGACCAATTATTAAATTTTATTGATGATCAGATTGTAATAGCTATAAAAAGGTTCAGCTTAAACTCTAAGCCATATGCATAAACACTATAATAAATGCTTTTACTGGTAAATTTTCATATTATTTCCATTGCCGTATTGCGGCGTCAAGTGATTAGCTCAGTAAAATTTTACATGTTAATCCCAACAAAAAACAAAAGTGTATATGAATGATTTAACTGTTGAAGTGAAGATGGCGCTGCAAGTGGAATGGAGACAAATTTGCATTACTTAATTTTTGATCGCACTGCTATGGGCAGTGTTGGAGGATGAATTTAAGTTCTTTGCAGTGTATCTGTCACCCAATATTTAAAATAAATATTTGTATGCCCATTTTTTTTTAGTTCGGGAAGTAAAATTTTGGTGTCGTTTTTTAGCCAAACCGTGAACATCTGTTTAGAAATAAAGTGCTGACTAGTTTGACATTTCCTCTGACCAACAGCATGTAAAGCGTGTGAATCGGTTCAGTGATTGCTGAAATACAGACGGATAAAGATTGGTCTTTTGAAAGGCTTAACTTACGGTAAAATTTTAAATTTTATATTTAACCTTTCCGGTTCGGATTTCCGGTAAATCTAATTTGTTTCGGTGCTTGTCTGTGATAAGCATATTTTCTCCAAACCATTAGCAACGCCATATGTACGCGTCATCATTTCCGAAACTAAAAATGAGTTAAAAGTGAACATAGCCACCCGTTTTATTGTTTTCTGCGTAAGCACTACAAGCCGAAACACGGCTACTAATTGTCATAGATACGCATACAACCATAGTAAATACTGAAAAATAAGTTTATACTGTGGAACATAGTACTGCTTTCGGATGAATTTAACCAGTAAAAACTTTAATCGGTATGCATAAAAATTATTTTCTTCTAGTATACAGGGTGTCCCGCAACTCAACGTCAAGTGGGTACCGGGTGATAGGGTAGGTTATACCCGTACTGCAAATAGTAAGAAAACAAAATTATCTCGATGGGTTACGTAATAATAGCAATATTTAGAAAAATTATGAAAATCGATACCCAGGGCCACATTTGTATGTACTGTGGTCACAAGTTTTGATATTTTTCAGTGATTTTTTTTTCTACGTTATCCTTAATAACCATGCTACTGAATGCAATCTCGAAATCCAAAATAAATCTTGTAAGTTTCGCAAGAAATATGAAGTTTGACTGAGTCATTTTTCAAACAAATTTTGGAAGCAAACTTTAACACATCATATTTTTAAAAAAATGTAGTACACTACTCACGGCAAGTTATTTAAAAAATTGGCCTATTTTATCAAGCTATCAAAATAGTTCAACACTTGCCATTTGCTGCTTCCATATTTATGTTACCAACATTTAAACCATTTTCGAGCAAGTAAAATTTAAATTTTTTAAATAGGAACGTATTATATCTTATTGATGTAGCACTCCAGTAAGCCATTCCCTTAAAATATTGTTCAAGCTGCTCAAGTGGTTTACATACTAAAAGTCCTGATCCTTGGGAGGTTATCCGGAGGAGGGCGAGGAGTATAAAGCCCCCAAAAGGGGGCTTTTGGAGACTTACGCTTATACCACGGAAATAGGGCTTCGTAGCGATTTTTTTTTAAGAACAAACAAAAACCCATCGAATGTTGTACAATTTTTGTTAAATTTTTGTTTTGTTTTGTAAAAAACATGCAATCATGGAAAACAAAAGAAAAAGAAGCCTACGAAACATTTCAAAAATTGAAATGGGTTTTGCTTATTTGACGATTTTTATCATTTCGTTTGATTTAAATTGAAACTGCAATATAGATCGATGACAAGAACCATAAAACAATAGATATTTCTTGAGAAAAAAATTAAATTCAACATTTTCATAATAGGTATCCAATACCTATTAATTTTTTACGGAAAATACAAAATATATGTTTTTCTCTGACAACATTATTATTTGAGCTGAAATTTTCTTTCAAAAAATACGTACCTATTTAATACTTTTCGTCATCGATTGTATTTTTGTTTTGAATCAAATGGAAACAATATGTTAAACAAATCGAATTGGAAATATTTCATGGTCGCTAATAAATGTCGACTTGTACCTTGTAGTTTGCATTGGTGTGATGACGTGCAAGGCCGTAACCAGGGGGGGGGGGGTTCACAGGGGTTCAAAACCCCCCCCCCCCCCGAAATTTTTTAGAAATGCATCTGTAAATCAACCTTTTCCGCATAAGTATGACATTTGTGCTCAAATAATTAGTGATTATGTTCAAAACATTCCGATTTTAGTTTAAAGCCTACGTAGTTAGGTACCAACATAATTTTCGATGAATTTAGTAAGGTAGCTCTAACAGTTTTTAAAAACAACCTCAAACAACACAGCCTCAGGATGCCAGGTTACTTTTGCTTCGATTGCACATGATGAATAACTAAACGCCTCAAGGAAATTTAGTATACCTAGATAGGTATGTGTATGCATCTACATGAAACAATATGTATAGTATAAACGTATATTCTTATTTCCCTTCCAAATAAACTAATGGTGTCTTTGTGCGCATTAGTTTTCAACTTCGTTATTCCACTTATATAGTTGCAATTGTAACTTGCAACATTTTAGCCGGTTCATTCCATGCGTTTCTATTCTCTTGCAAGCAATAGGAAAAAGGAATGAGCAACAACGTAATATGTGTTGTGGATGAAAAACTCCAAATTCCACGAATTGTGTCAAAGCAACAGCACAGACAAAACTTGAGCACAACGGATCCTGAAACCTATTTTAGGATAAGTATAATGATTCCTCTTTTAGATGATTTTTTAAGTCAGCTTAAAATAAGATTTGAAAATCAAAAGTCCATACTTTCCTCTTTGTGCATTTTAATTTCATCGATCCTTGGCAAATATAAACAAAATTACAACGAAGAAAACTTCAAATTTTATAGATCTTTTTTGGATTGGGACACTTTAGAAGCTGAGTTTACGTTAGGAAGACAAAATGCCACAGACAAAAAGATACAGAGCATTCAAAGAGTGCAATAACAGCTCTTGGGGAATGCAATAAGGATCTGTTTCCTAACATCCACAAGCTTCTCAAAATTTTGGCGATACTACCGGTTTCAACGTGTACAGTACACCGGAAAGCACATTTTCGACAATGAAACGTCTAAAAACTTACCTTAGAAATTCTACCGGCGAAGAAAGACTAACAGGATTGGCATCAATGTCAATTCATCGACAAATTGAGATTGACACTAAGGAAGTTTTAGACATATTTGCAGCACAGAAGGCCAGAAGATTAAATTTAATTTTATAAAAATTATATACTTACATGTTACTTAATACTTTTTTTTATAATAAAATCTAAAGAGTGATGATAAATGTACCTACCTAATAAATAATAACTTAAAATTATTTTAAAAACATATTGGAAAAATCTTTTAGTTTTTCAAATTTGTTTGAGAGTTTTCTTAAAAAACTAAGTATGCAATTGTATTTTATTAGCAGTACTCTACCTAGGAAAAATATTGAAAATCGTTAAAGCAGTTTTTTTTTAAACCGTTTTCTTTTTTAATTTTTGAAAAATATTTTGCATTTTTTTGTGTATTTCAATACATCGAAATCTGTATAGTTAATCTGGAAAAAAATCTGAAAAAAATCGATATTCGCGTTTCCAACATATTCAAAATCTAAAAAGTTATGTATATGAATTTAATCATAAAAACCTTTCTAAATTTGAAATTTAATTGAAATCGGTTTTGTTGTTAGCGAGAAATTCTGATTTTAAAAAATCGGTTCTGTGGGAGGTACTGTTTTAAGATAAATCTCGACTGTTTTATCAAAATCGTTAAGGCCATTTTTAGAAAAATTATAAGTTTTAACAAACTGTTATATGACATTTACCATTGTTTTAGAGCTAAAATTCCGATTTCAACAACGCCTAGTGCGAGACTACTAAATAAACACTCTGAACCAAGTTTGCAAATCAGCCTATCCATTTAGGCTGCAGATCTGCAAACAGGCAGTCGGACGAACAGAATTTTCCAACACACTTTTGTCTACTTCTCTATCATCGCAATATCATGTTTATTTGTTATCTCAATTTTTTTTTTTTGACGAATCCATAACTTGCCTTATATAAAGAATAGTATCATTATCGCAACTAAAAGTCGTGTTTGGTGGATTTTGGGTGAATGGGTTGTACTAATTTTATTTATTACATCTACAGAAAGGTACAGATTGATTGGTGTATGGAATAAGTATAAACCCCCCCCCCGAAATAATTGTCTGGCTACGGCCTTGATGACGTGTGAGTATTGCCGAAAAATAGAAAAACTTAATATTTTGTAGGTGCGGTTCTATTAATTTGAACCATATTGTGCCTGGCCTGTACATTATGGACTTGTATTATCATCGCACATTTAACATAACAAATCTAATTTGTGTAGGGTTGATGAAATAAAAGACTTAGAAGTTATTTTTGATAATAAACTTACCTTTGAGCCCCATGTCACTCATATTGTATCCAAATCAAACTCTATGCTTGGATTTCTCAAAAGAAATTCTACAGATTTTAAGGATCCGTATACATTAAAAGCTTTGTTTTGTTCTATTGTTCGTCCATTACTCGAGTATAATTGTATTATTTGGAACCCAAATTCAAAAAAGTTATATGACAGAATCGAGAGAGTTCAAAAAAACTTTCTTAGATTTGCATTGAAAGAATTTCCTTTATCTGGTAGTACTGATGAAAATTATCATAGCAGATGTCTTTTGCTCGGAATGCAAACTCTTGAGTCGAGGCGTAGAATGTATAGTGTTTTGTTTATTCGTGATATTCTCTGTAATGATATTGATTGCTCTGATTTAGTATCTTACATAAATATATATACTCCAAGTCGGCCACTTAGGATGAGACAGTTTATTTTTGAGGTTCCTCATACTACTAATTATGGGCCGCGTGAACCAATTTCCCATTGTTGTAAATTATTTAATATATATTATGAAAGCCTAGATGTTTTTTTGCCTAGATGTCAATTCAAAACTCTAGTTTTAAGTTTGCTTCAAAATTCTTAAAATTATTTATTTGTAACTTGTTTTAAATTTAGTCTCAATTTTAAAAAAATTGATTAATTATCTTAGCGAAATCTGTGGATTGATTATCGTAGATTTGAATAAATAATAATAATAAAAAAAAACATGCAATATAAAATGTTTTTTTCTTAAACTAACTATTAGCAAACGTAATTGGGTTCTATCTATCAACAAGTTCTCTAACAAAAAAATCTTGTTTATTATTTGCAGACATCTACTTGGTATTTCTTTTTTAAAATTGGGTTATATTTCCAAACAAAGTTGGTTATTTTACATACATTCACAGACGCTTACTGCCGAACAGGGGTTTTCTCACATACACATACATATTTTTCTTCTTCTTTTCCATTCGTTTTAGCCATACTTTGCAGACACATCCATAAAATTATTTGAAACTTCGGCTTGGCATATAGTCAAGAATACCAACTTTAAAATAAAATAAAAAAGTGGATACAAAAGTGCATATAGCGTTTTATTGGTTCTTTCCAGTGCTGACTAACTAAAAATTACCAACAAAACACGACTATTCTTTTACAACCTTGCCATAGATACATAATTGTTGCTGTATTGAACCAAATGTTAAATTCTTAATTCTGTTTTTATTTTTTTTTTTTTTATTTAATAGGTACCTCGATAATTTAAAAAAGTAAATTCGTCACACTTTAAATGAAAACTAATTTCCAAGAACTCAACTCAATCAATCATCAATTAACCAGCTAACTTAAGATTCTGGGCCAGCGATTTAAACAAATTTCCCCACCCCACGTTCTTGCCCTATTCAAAAGCAATCACTTCGTGAAATTAATATTAAATTTTTTTTTTACTGATATTAATTATATCGACAACCACCAATCACTACGACGACATTTTGAATTATCTGGAAATACTTGTTGCTCTAACAATATGGGCTTCCTTTACTGAGTTGCTGTATTTATTTAGCAGCTACAAGGGCGCCCACAGTTATTCATTTTGCTTGAAACTCTAGAAGAAATCCAGGCACAATGGAGTTGGACACGCTTTTCGTAATCAACAACTATACAACAACAGAAACAACAATGAAAACAACTTTTTTAATGATAGTAAATTGGTTCTCAACAACCATACCTGCAATTGGCAGCCTTGTTTTGATGTCGTCTCGTCCTGCTGCCTTCCAATGTTCCAAGCGAATACATAGTCCTTTCCTGCATTTGTATTTTTTTTTTCTACTCTCCCTCTTTAAAAGGTCCCATCTGTGCTTCGGTTCAGCAGATCCTTCGGGCGATTGTTTGTTATAACGGTATACAAGCAGGAGAAAGAAACAAACAACAGTAACAATATTGTATGCAAAGGTTATAGCACGCAATCGATAAACCAACTACACGAGGCCAGCATCAAAAGACGTATACCATACCAATACACACGCCTCTCGTTCCTATTGTGAACTATACGGTAGTGCTGCACTGGAAACAGAAAGTTGATTGTCTTATTCAGGTGGATTTAATCAGGGAAATATTTTTACTAGATATTAAATTAGAAAGGAGAACTTGAAGAACTTTAAATTCAATTAAAAGGTAGCACTTTAAGATAATTTAAGTGAGAAATGTTTTTTACCATTTATTAAAGAATACGCTTACCCTTACCTCAACAAATATCAAAATAAAAATTAAACGAAAATCTGTAGTTTTAAAAGTGAACTGTGTTTGAGGGATGAGTTCAAAACTTTAAGATCCCCGTTGTTCGATTAGAAAAACCTTTAGTTATTATTATATCGCTATAGGCTGACGTTTATAATAGTCACCTCTTACCAGAAGCATCTCTTACTATAAGTCTAGTCATGCATACGTACAAAAAAAGTTTTGAGATAACAACTTACCAGACAGGCATCACATCTTCTCACCAAGACGGTGCCGAAGGAGCTTCTGGGATTTCCAATACATAGTTCAAATAAGTCTGATATGAAACTGGTCAGGTCCTTAGGACAGGGTTACACACGTGAGTTTAACTTACAGTTTACCGTAAGCTACTTACAGAGTTGATTATACTATGGACATTTTTACAGATGCCCAGATGCATAAAATTGCAATTTCTTATTACTTCCATGCTTGTAAGGAAGATCAAGTAATGGTGAAAGTGAGTCGTTGATTTGCATTTAATTGCAAATATGGCCGTAATTCACGGTTTCCCAAATTTCCAAGATTAGACCTAACTGGACCGATCGTAACGAACCAAAACTTCAATAAAAATGTTTAAAATTATAGAGCTCCTGAAGCTAATTGCATGACACCTGAGCTTTTGAAATGAAACCCGCTGGAGTAGAGCTGCCAGACGTTTCTATTTCGGCGGGACAATCTCGATATTTCAACCCTGTCCCGATATTATCCCGATTAAAAAAATGTAGCGACTTTTCCTTATGTTCAGTTACGTCTCAGACGTCACCCAAGCCAACAAACCCGTTTTCCACCACACCCCACTTTGCCTAGCGGCACATTTACAAATTCCATAATGGTTTTCCACCATTTTGCATACATAGCAAATTTTATCCACAACGGATACATTCCTTTTTCCCCACACCTTAATGAATATACAGACTTTATCAAATACTCATATTTCGTCTAAAGCAAATGAAATATGAATATTTTAATAACAACTAGCTACATTCTTTCCCACGAGAAGAACGTTTGGTCTACACAGCTTTACCTGCAAGTATAGTATAAATTATTTATTAAGCAGTCAAAAATAAACCTTCAACTTGAGAAGTGCAGCTTTAAGCCATGGACAGCGGCTTCTCTTGTTGAAATTAATAAAAATATATAGTATAATAAAATTGTACAAAAACTAATAAAAGAATTCAAAAATAAAAGAAAAAAAAAGATAGAGGAAAAAACAACTACGTTTTTTTAATTAAAACCGTGAAGATCTAGACTTAACTGGCGCAGTCGGCAGTTCGAAGAAGAACGTAAAGAACGAAAAACAAAAAAAAAAACTGCGCGTTAAAGTGCGTACGATTAAGTACAACAAAAGTGCAAGTGATTTTAAGTTCGATTAAGAACCAACGCATACAAAAGTTCGAGTGATCTTAAGTTCGATTAAGAACCAACGCATACAAAAAAAATAGTTCGAGTGAGTTTAAGTTCGACTAAGAACGAATGCATAAAAAAAAAAGTGCGAGTGATTGAAAGTTCGATTAAGAACTAACGCACTAAGAACTAGTGTTACTCAACAAATCAGTGCAAGTAACTAAAACCTAAAAGTTCATGGACATAGAAGAATTATCAAAATTTCTGGAAGATATAAAAATACAAGCCAAAATGATGGAAACAGGAGCAACATCAGCAGGGACGGCGAACGCAGTAGCAGCGGCAAAAATGCAGGAGTAAGCCTTACATTAAACTTAGATCCTATTAAATACTTAAATGGGTTACCCACTTATAACGGGAACTTTTATAGCTTAAACAGTTTTATAGAGTTATTGGATAGGGTTAAACCTTCATTAGACAAATATAGTAATGAGAGTCAGTTTATTTGTCTCGATATAATTAAAAGCAAACTCATTGGGAAAGCACGAGAAGCAATAGAAATAAACGGCACAGCCCAAAGTTGGGAAGAAATCAGAACCATCCTATTCCAATATTTTGGGGACAAGAAACTATAGAAGAATTATATGATGACCTCTGAGGTATTCAGTTCCATGATAATTGTCACAATTATTATGAAAAAATCAAAGACTCCCTGAGGAGACTAAATAACAAAACAGAACAAGAAAAAAGTGGTTTATTTTCAATAGAAATTAAGAAAAATTGTGATATGGCTCTTTGGCTTTTTAAAATCCCTGAACCGATGAAGGGAATCCTGTCTTGTAGAGTACCAAAAACTTTAGAGCAAGCTATGGATATTCTCCACGAATCCTGATATGATTACACTAAAGTAAAAAACTATTTTTATTTAAGTACACACAAAATCAATTTTGGTACACCTAGAAATCAAAATATTCCAAGTTCATCTTCAAATAGAAATAATGACATCCAAATTAATAATCCAGTACAACACAGAATTAATTCTAATAATATTTCAGGGCAATATAGACCTTATACTTACAATAATTCAGGACAATATAGTAGAAATGCAAATAATAATTCAGGACAGACACATCATAGAACTCAAGAAATTTTAGGAATATGAACTCCCTAAGTGAAGTAGAACCTATGGACACTCTTTCCGCCTCCTACCAGAGGCAAGTCAATTTGCAGTGTTCGAATTGCAAAATCCAATACTAGAGACCATAAAATTCTTATCGATCCAGGCTCGGAAACGAGCATAATAAATCCGGGAATTTGTCACCCTAAATGGGCAACAAATTTCGAAACCCCTATCAAAATAAAAACTTCAAGTACATCATATTTTATAAGTTAGAAAGTTAAAATTCCGTTGCGCCCTACAACACCCAACCAACAAGTTAATCGATTTTAACAATTTTTTTTATATCTAAATTACCTGATCAAATTTCAAAATGACAACATTTTGCAAAAGTGCTTAATTTTAATTTTTATTAATTTTTTAATTTTTTTATTTTTAAAATTTGATATTTGGAAAAAAAAAATTTTACATTTAACGCCAACTGTTTACCACTTAAAACATGGTGTCCGCGAAACTAGAAAGTCAGGGAAAGTCAAGAAACACAATTTTATTAATCATGGGAAAGTCAGGAAATTTGGAAAGCAGTCAGGGTTTTTTTCTGTGTCATTTTTTAAAAATTCGCTTAACTCTTTTTTCCTGACCGAACATTTCGTTAAGATGACTTGATGACATCACTGTTCAAAATTATTAATTTCATACCTTTTGCCATACCTGCAAATATTAAAAAAAAAATTGAGTGAAACGCATATAACTTCACTTTATAGTCTTGACTCTTGAGTTGTTGACTTGTTAGTTATTTCGTACAACTTATAGTATTAGAGACAAAAAATCTTACTGTTAAATTCGACTATCTGTGAAATTCAATGTCAATCAACGTGGCCGAGTTGATATTTCGTGTTAATCATAAAAGACACGCCTGTAGGGAGAAGCTTGTTTAGGTACATCCAAAACGGGATGTACCTATACAAAATTTCCTTTAAAATTTTGCGGGGTTTGATGGTTGGAGAATAAAAAGTATTTGGAGAAATGCCTCAACATATTTGATGAGCTCAAAAATGTCTTCACTTTGCAATAAGATCTTCCAAAAACGCAGCCTGTTGAAAACCTCAAACATTTTTATAAAGACGAGTAGTTCAAGTCCAAGCTTTCATTTTTTTATACTTTAATCGGAATTTGAACCTTTTTCAACAAAATATCAAAGCGAAAAACGTTTGTACACATTTGTAAGAGGCAGTGAAATAAAGATTCAAGAGAAAGTTGATGTTTCGCTGGGCTTATGCTTTTCCGTTCTATTACTTTTATTTTAATGTACCTAAAGGTTTTCTGGCGTGTAGAGACTAACTTAATGGTCTTTAGGAATAGGAGTTTCCATTTTGCTAGCAAGCTATTTCTTTATGTAAAAAAAATATTTAAAAAATGCATTTGACTCTTTTTTGTTTGTTTTAATAGTGACGTTATAAACAAAAAGTTGACAAAAAAAAAATAACAGCGCAAATGACCAGACAAAGTTATAGGTATATGTTAGGGTTGATTTTTCCCACTTTTGAATGGAAATGGCCATAAGGCACGTAACGTTCAAAAAGAACAAGAAGCAGTAAATGTCATGTAAATGGGTTTTTCAAAGTTGAAACACAAAGTTTTTCTCCTTTCCTGTTGTTCTGTTTTTTTTTTTTTAATGTCCCTTGGCGTTAAATTGAATTGAATTGGATAAGTTTTAGTTTGCATTCGATTTAATGATGAAGGATTTAAACTATTTTTTCAACACAACACCAGAATAGTTTTGACTAGACGTCATTCACGATTAAGTTTAATGCTTTACATTGCTTGCTGTTATAGAAATTAAAAAAAAATTATGAGTTGAAGCCTATAAGTGGGAATATTTCCTTTTATTGTTGTTTGTGACTTACGAATAAGTACATACTATTAACTTCTGTTGTTAATCAGTTAGACCAGCGCATGTGAGGCCATTTCATTTAAAAGAAACTTATGGATATACCTCGGTATATACCTATTACCTAAAATAGGTATGTTCATTAAAAATACCTACCTTTTGTTATACTTTTTTACTTGCTCTATAGGTAGATCTATACTGAAGCAAGTCTTGGATTCGTTTTCTCGAAAACGATTTCAACCAAATTGCACATGTGTGATAAGGTGTAAAAGTTCTATAAAATAGTGAAAACCAAACTGTCAACAAAATTCGTTTAACGGTACCTGCCATATAAAAGTATTATCTCGATAACGGCTTAAGCGATTTGAACGAAACTCAATACTAAAATTTTCCTAGCTATTTAAAATAAAAAATACAACGAGTTGTTCTACTTAAGGCTCAACCATAATAGTCGGAGCAGTGCGTACGAAAACATCCGAACACAAGCAAATTATATAGTGCGCCCATAATTTCGGATTGCTTAGGTTCGTTCAATTTTCGTTCATTTTCGCCTCCCTACGTAAAGAGCGATCCATAGCGCAGTTTACGTTCGTAAATTTGACAGCCAGGCTAATACATTTGAAATTTGCTTGCGTTTGCATCCGACCATTATGGTCGACTTAATGAATTGACGGCACTTAAGAAAACTTGACGTAGAATTATGACATTAGTTTCCTTTTGCTCTCGACTATTATGGTTGGGCCTTTACCATTGAGATTCCTGTCCATTTGAGAGTACTTTCGCTAGTAAACTCTCGAGAGTAAAGGCCCAACCATAATAGTCGAAAGCAAAAAAAGCTAATGTCGTAATTCTACGTCAAGTTTCCTTAAGTGCCGTCAATTCCTTGAGCCGACCATAATAGTGAGATGCAAACGCAAGCAAATTTCACATGTACATATTTGACTGGTTGTTAAATTTACGTACGTAAACTGCGATATGGAACGCTCTTCAAGTACGGAGGCGAAATGAACGAAAATTGAACGAAACTGAGCAATCCGACAATATGGGCGCATACTATATAATTTGCTTGTGTTCGCATATTTTCGTACGATCCCGTACACAATGTTTCGACTATTTATGTTTGACCCTTAACTCTCGGGTGGATATCTATTTGAGAGTATTATTTTTCAGATTTTAATAAATTTAGAATTTCAAGAGCTTTTTTTCTGAAAGCACTTTTGTAACCGTGTCCGCTTGATATTGATTTTCTTCTGCCAGTTATCAGTTGGAAGTAAAGAGAGTTAAAAATGTTTACTAGTGAAAGGTTGCAGCTGGGTAGAATATTGGCAATGTTGCTGCTTGCAGCATTTTTACTCTCAAATGGACCCCCAAATGAGTTGAGTTTTCTCCGACGAATTATTATTCCATGTTGACTCTCGGACAGCTACTCGCAAAATACGAACCGTGTTGGAATTCTGCGAGCTGATCATAGTGATCAAGACATGTGTCGACTTGTGACTTGTGAGTGACTCAAAAAATACGAATTTCAAGAGCAAAAGACAACTCTCCGCGTGGTACTCTAGGGATTGCGTCCACTTGCGAATTTGCTCTGAGCCCGTATTACGATTATCGTTGAAAAACCCTCGTTTTCGTTCAAATGCGACTAGGTATTTAAGACGATTACCGTTTTGGTTTCAACGATACTCGTTTCTTCTTACGAGTGCTTCGTTCAAGTTGTTGTCAATTTTTTTTTTGTGTTGTGTTTATATGTATGTATGTCTGCCGGTTATGTACCATTTGGGAACAAAACGTGAATCCGAACAAACAAAAATAATAAAAGAACATTTTATTAACAATGTTAAAAAAACAACCATAATAAACGCACTTGCAATTATACATACATAACCAAATTCCGGAATTGCAAAAAAAAAAATATTTGGTTTTTACATACACATTCTCCATGCTCTTCTCGTTAAAAAATTTGCTAAGAATTCTCCGTCCTCGCCCCTTGGAACAATGTTTTCTATCCGAAAAGTAGTAATTAATAAACATTTTAATATTTTTTAAAATAATATACCGCAATTCTTTAATTTCATACTCAAGTCTTTATTTACTTTGATCAAGTTTTGACATCTATTCACCGACGTGAAGTTATATGTACTTTAAAAAAAATAGTATTTCTTCTTTTTATCTGGCAACATTTTTGTGGATCCATTTTCGTTTTATGCAATCGCTTTTGTTGCAAATATCGTTATTTTTGCCGTTCGTTTCTTAATACGTAATACGGGCCCTGGAGACCTGCTCTCAGCTCTCCTACTCTCAAATGAACAGACACCTTAAGACAAAAACAATCTCCTGAATCTCGATAACAGATGTTGAACTGTATACAGCAATTATCGACCATTTTAAGTAAAACGTTTACGGTTAGTTTGGTCCAGAATTCATAAAAAGGTAAATAGGTGTTAAAAATAATCAGCCTACATATGTACATGTATTAGTTATTGAATATTACTCTTTATTTGACATTTGATTTCTCTTAAGCTTTCAGTTGTCTTTAATTTTTCCGGAACATTTTTTAACAAAAAGCTATAGAACACACGTGTTTATTTCAAGACATATTTAGGCAGCAGTTTTATTCACGCCTTATACACCATAATATTTTTAATTTTATTTTAATTTTTTAATTTATTATTATTAATTTTATTTTTATTTTAATTTTTATCATTTTTAAAACTAGTGTCAAAAACTCTGACTTGTGACGTGCATTTTAAAACAAGATAAAGTGTAATTTGATTGTGAATAAAGTAGTTAAGAGTTAAATAAATCTTAAAAGTGCAAATATTTTTTATAAACAGGGCAATTGGCATAATATGCTACAAAGTAGTTTCGATCTTCAAGAAAACGGCTCGAACGATATTCTTAAAAAAATAAATCAAGAGCAATTTCGTGCAAACAGAAGTGTAAATACTTTATTTACATAACTTTATTTACATACATTTGTGAAAAATAAAATGAACGACTGGGTCGCACAAACCTGCTCATGTAGCAAAACTATGTGATTGAAAAAAAATAATATAAAGATATTATGTTCAATTCAAAGAAGATAATATCTTCAAAAGAAGCAAATATCAGAAAATGGCCTTAACGTACGAGATCAAGCTTCGATCAAGTTTCGTCAACCAAAAACCCTCAATTCCATTTTTAGTTAAATAACTCACTTAAAGGCCATACCAAACTACCTCTAAATATTTTTTCCACACGAAACCAATGCTTGCCCTATTGAGCAAGTAAAAATTCACTGTTGAAATTTGAAAACAAAAAAATTATTTTTTGTTTTGTCTTCAAATTGACCTCTTCTTCATTCTGGAAGGCATCTTAACCTTTGGTAAAATTGGCAGGTAATTGGCATAATAATATAAGATATGATAATTAATGATAAGGTGCAGGTGCACGTTGTGTCAAATTTGATGTTTTTCCAAATTTTTTTATGGAGCAATTTAGAAAAAATGTATGTGTTTTTGATGATCATTGAAATCACAAAAGTGACAATATAACGCAAATCAAAATAAAATTGAGTATCTTTTTTTTAATAGAAAAATTCTATAATTCACTACCTTCATTTTAATACCAATTCACATCAGCATGGATGGACAATTTGAATTTAAATTGAAAAAAAAAAATTCAATTATGCTTTTCAATGATAGCTTTAACTGGCCCCTAACATAATGGACATTTGGATGAAAAACTTATGACACTATGGTACCGCAAAGATAAAATACTTCTACAATGGTTCACTTATTTGCTACACAAAATTTTTATTTGATGCGCACCACAATAACTAGCGTGTTAAAATTTTAAAGCTCCGCAAAATTAGGCCCCAGGAAATAAGACCCCAAAAGAAAAAATTAAATAAGGACCCAAAGTGCGGCATTATTTCATAATGAACTTATGACCCAATGAAATAAGGCCCCAAAAAAATGAAAAAATGTCCCAAAAATAAATGAAACAAGGCCCTAACTTGTTTTGATTTTTTTTGTAAAAATGAAATAAGACCCCAATTTATCTTTTTTCAGAATTAATTTTATTTAAAAAAATGAAATATCACCCCAAACAATTTCCCTGCAACAAGGACATTTATAGTTATCCTGTCCCTCAGCAATAGAGTTCGCTTGAATTTTTAGGTTGCATTCACTACAAATTTTAAGATGCCTACAAGGCAGCAGAACAATATTTGCCCGCAAATCCTTACAAATGACGCAAATATTCTCATCAATGTTTGGACCGATAACAACAGGGCTTTCACTTTCATCTTCTTCAAAAATTTATTCCCCACAGGAAAATTGCTGCTTATACTCCCTGATGGTTTGCAAAATCGTGCGATTTTTTTAGCTATTGTGTTACTTACTAATGCTTTTCAATGTAAAGATCGTGCTGCAAACCATCAGGGAGTAACAGAATAGCTGCAAAAAAATTAATTTTACCTCGTCAAAATATTCTATATAGATAACCAACAGCTGCGTGAAACATCCTTGAGGAACAATTTTAAAAGTTCCGTCCATAAAGATGGTTCTGTTGGTCGGTGGAATGTTCTCTTCAATCAGTTTAGTTGTTTTATGGGATGAAAATAAACAATTGGTAAATTGTCCTTCTTCCATAATACACGATGTGTAAAATGGCAAAGGATCTGACTCATCTTATGAAAAATGAAAAATAAGGCCCCAAATTGTTTTTAAAATAAAATGAAATTAAGCCCCAAAACTAGTGTTGGGGTTTTATTTCATTGGGGCCTTATTTCATAATAAAATTATGCCCAAAAAAAAATGAAATAAGGCCCCAAAAAATGAAATAACACTCCAAAATTTGAGAAATTTCGTTGTTGTTGTTTTGTGATCTTTTTTTTGGGGCCTTATTTCCTGGGACCTAAATTCGCGGAGCCAATTTTAATAGAGAATATTCAGAAAGCAATACTTCGCAACCGATTCATTCAATTGCTGCAAACAATTACATTTTATAGTAAACACCACTGGAATTGAACTACCTATCGCAAAATTTTCGTTTGTGTCAATCGAGTTATGAAAGTAACGTTCAACATTAAAAGGGATCGAAATAACTGTTTTTCAATTGTAGCAAAAGTTTTTCGTTCCTCCCAAATGCAAATCCCTCATGAAACAATAATCTCTTGCATCTACGACAAATGTATACGTATTGTTAGTCAGTCGAACCCTTCTTTTAAGGAATCCCAAAATTCCTTGCAAAACCTACACTTTAAAGTTATGTACATTGCTGACGGCCAAAGCATAGCAAAAGCCACACAAATGAATCGCATATGAATGTCATTGCAGAAAACAAAATACAGGTGCATACAATATGCTATACTGCTATTGTTCATTACCATCCTTGTCGTGGTCTTCTTTGGATATTGTACAACAAGTAAAAAAAAGCATACGTTCTATTGTAACTCAAAACTTCATTGGTTATTGTAGCTTCAGGGATATATGTTTTCCATTTCCGTCCATCCATAGAATACAGTCCTTGTTCTGGAATGTACTTTATTAACATTGGATGATATTGTTGTCCCTTGTAACAACAACAACAACAACAATGTAATCTTAGATGACACTTCTTTCAAAGGTAAAAGATGCCTTATCTCAAGTGAATTTTGGTTTCCTCTGCAATGTCAAGTTAGACACAAGAATCCATGTGAAATGGACACAGGAAGTTTTGGAAACTATTAAGAGATGTCAAATGATATCCTGGCAATGGTAAGCAGATGCAAATTTTGAAACAAAGGTGGTTTATTTTTAGATACCTGTATACTTAGGAATATTATGTAGGTAATGTTTAGTTTTAAAATTTTCTTTTGATGTTTTGAGGGTTAGAAGAGGAAAGTTGAATGCCTTAAACCTTGATAGGAATTTTAATGTAACTTAAAGTTCATCAATTAAGGCACTGTAATCTTTAATGTTGGATGTTGGAATATCAACAAACTTACAAAAAAATGACCTTACTGTAAGGGTTCAGTGGAAGCATTTAAATAATCTTACTAATATTATAAATGTGAATGTTTTGGATGTGTGTTTGTTGTATAGATTGTATGTAGTATAGGCTACTTTTTATCCCGAAAAAAATTACGTTTCCCGTAGTATAGATTTTTTTTTAACAAAGCAAAGGCTCGACATGTTATTATTCATAAAAAGAGTTTATTTGTCTAAAAATGAAATAGGTAATGAAATGAAATAAAAGGCTTTGTAAGTTTTCCCAGTCATTTTGGTATCTTGGACTACCAAAAGTCTATAGCGCCATAAAATGAAATTGAGCCCCAGACCATAACGCCTCCTTCTCTGCTATGGTGACGGTTTAAAAACCATTTCTCTGTCCTCAGGTCATGGAAATAATAATTATAACCATCCGGCCCATCTAGGTTAAATTTTTTTTTTCGTCAGAAAAAATAATCTTCCGCCAATCATTTGTGGTCATTCCATTTTGCACATCCCAGCTCATGTGATCTTTGGCGAAACACAAGCGTTGCGTCTTCCTTACGTCATTAAGTGGTGGTTTTTTCTTCAGCTTCAGACGCTCTAAGGGTTTAGCATGGCGGATCGTGCGTTTAACAGTGGATAAGCTGGCCTTAACATTAGCTTTCTCCCTAATTTTAGCTGCCGATAAAGCTGAATTTGATGCTATTCTAAGGATACTTCGCGTTTCGCGAAGTGTTAAGGCAGAGGAAGTGTTTCCTTTATAACTTGTCGAGTAAGACGATGGAGTTTTTAAATAATTGCTGACACAATGATCACTTCGATTTATTTTTCGGGCTATAGCACGACATGAAAGACCTTCAGAGCAATAAACATCTATTCTGGCCCTTTCCTCCACTGTCAAACATTTTTTCTTGCCCATTTTTATTAACACTCAATTAAAAACAATTAATTTATAAAATGTACCGTTTAAACAAAAAAAAAACTATTCACTTCACAAAACAACGTTGATTTGTTCACTGCTTCTAATCTAATGACCCGATTTATTTTCGCATATTCTTGACTCAATTTACAATTTGTCATAAAAGTTCCGTTAGCTTAATCTCTCCTATACCCAAATTTTATATTTTGTTGTTAACAAAATAGTCTCTCATTTACCATAGTTGTTTTTTTTTCTAATTCATCATGTAACGGGAGAAATATCGATTTTACTTCTCAAAAATGCCTGCTTCTAACCTTATGACCGGCAGTGTATGTAACTAGTATAGGCTACTTTTTATCCCGAAAAAAAACCCGTGGTATAGATTTTTTCTTTTTTCACAAAGCAAAGGCTCGACATGTTTTTATTCATAACGAGAGTTTATGGGTCTAAAAATGAAATAGGTTAAATTTTATAGCTAAAGAATGCGTGGTTTCTATGAGGTAGTATACTAATTGCATCAGAGATAGATTATAGTCTCGAATAACACATAGGTTACTTTTTTTCCCGAAAAAGTAACGGTTTCCGTGAGAAAGATCGTAGGAGTATGGAGAAGAAGCGTATATTGACCTGGTCAAGAAGCTGAAAATACAGCGGCTGAGATGGCTGGGTCACGTGGAGCGTATAAACACCATAACGCACCAGCCCGACGAGTCTTCGAGTCCATTCCTGATGGTGTACGCAGCGTTGGAAGACCCCCCAATATAGATGGCGCACACAAGTGGAAAACGACCTCAGCCATTTTGCGGTGCAAAATTGGAAGCGGCTAGCTAGGAACAGAGCTGGCTGGAGAGACATGTTGGTTGACCCACAAATTTTTTTTTTCAATTTTTTTTTTTAGAATTCAGGTTAAGCAGATTAAGTTTGTCAAAATAGGTGAACTTGTTCAAAACGGTTCTATGATAATACCTATACCTACCGTTAATAAGCTGATTCTTAAAAAAACATCATAATTGGCAATAAAATATTCATATCAAATTTTAACAAAATTGATAGCATTTTTTCTAGAAAAATAAAATTATCGGTTTAAAAAAAAAAAAAAAAACTAACAAGTCCAGGTTGAAATCAAAGAATTACATGATCGTTAGTTGGTATTTTGTTTATGGAATGAAAAAAAAGACACAAGAAAAATCTTACCCAACTAATAGTTGATGGCTTTTTTTAAGGTAGGGCATTGTAAGAGCCATTTCTTTAAGATCAGGTTGAAATAAGTTGAGAACTTGAACGAGGGTATTTTTTGTAAAATTATTAAAATACAATATCGGAAAATCGTGCCGATAGTTAAAGGTGTCTTTTAAGGTCATCATCATCATCATCGGCTCGACAACCGGGGTCCGGTCCTGACCTCCTTCAACAAGTCTCTCCCGGTCTCGAGCCGACGCCTTCCAGTTGCGCACCCCAAAGCTCCGGGCGTCCTGGTCTACGCCATCTCTACAGCGCAAGCATGGTCTACCACGCTGTCTTCTGCCATAGAATGTACTTTCCGAGCAGGTTCCTCTTCGCTCATGCGAGCTAGGTGCCCTGCCCACCGGAGTCTACCAAGCCTAATTTTTGTCACGATATCTGCTTCAAGGTAGATTGCGTACAATTCATGATTGTACCGTCTCCGGAATCGTCCTTCCTCACATATGGGGCCAACAATTCTCCTTAAGACTTTTCTCTCGAACGCGGCTAAGAGGTCAGAGTGCCTTTTGCTAAGCACCCAAGTCTCGGATCCATATGTGAGTACTGGCAGGACCATGGTCCTGTACAGCAGTAGTTTTGAAGTTATGGTGAGATTTCTGGATTTGAAGAGCTTTGACAGACTGTAGTAGGCTCTGTTGGATTTGAGAAGCCGCCCGCGTATTTCTTCTTCTATATTGTTATCGGCTGCTACTATTGACCCAAGGTATTTAAAGGATTGCACCACTTCAAATTCGTGCTCCGCTACCTTGATTGTTTGACCAACTGTTCCTCTCGCATTCGACGCCACCATGTACTTTGTTTTACCTTCACTAATGTGCAGCCCCAGATTTTGTGCCGCCTGCTCGATCTGGATGAAGGAATCGTGTACAGCTTGCTCGGTTCTTCCGATTATGTCGATGTCGTCTGCGTAAGCCAGTATCTGGCTGGACCTGTTGACGATGGTCCCTCTTGTTGCCGTGCCAGAGTCACGGATTGCTTTCTCCAACGCCAGGTTGAAGAGGAGGCAGGCCAAACCATCCCCTTGTCGGAGTCCATTAAAGATGTTGATTGGTCTGGATAGCAATCCGGCTATTTTTACTTGGCTTGTTACGTTGGTCATGGTCAACCTACATATAGTCGTGTCAATTTATTTGGGATGCTGAATTCTCTCATGGCTTTGTAAAGTTCTACCCTGGCTATGCTATCATAGGCGGCCTTAAAGTCTATAAACAGGTGGTATGTTGGGATGTTAAATTCTAGACATTTTTCCATCGCCTGCCTAAGGGTAAAGATCTGATCAGTTGTTGATTTGCCTGGAATGAAACCACACTGATATTGTCCGATGATGGTTTTAGCGTATGGGGTTATCCAGTATTGTAGGATAGAGGAGAGTATCTTATAGGCGGTACTCAACAACGTGATGACATCTCCTTTCTTATGTATGGGGCATATTATACTTTTTCGCCAGTCTTCTGGCTCTCTGACGTAGAGCTGGCCCACCGTGTTGAAATAATTCGGCTGGTATACCATCAGCTCCCGGGGCTTTGTTTTTCTTTAGCCGGCCTATAGCCTTCTCAACCTCTTATATGCTTGGTGACGGCAACATAAGGTATTCGTCTTGAAGCAGTGGAGCCTCCACTTCAGCAGTGAGTTGACAATTTAGCAATTCATTAAAGTACACTTCCCATCGCTCCAGTATGCTTTGTGGATCGGTGATCAGATTTCCCTCTCCGTCCTTGCAGTATGTCTTTAAAGGTAGGGCATTTGAATTTTAAGGTAGGGCATTGTGAACGGATGCCATACCGTAGCTACGGCTATGACAGGTAGGCAATAAAAGTAAATTCTATAAATGTGTATTTCAAAATCAAACCCGGAATAAGAAAAAAAATGAACCCAAAACAGCGTTCCAAATAGCAAATACAATAATTGTTCTGTTCGTAGCAACATAGACAAAAGGGTATATAGGACTATTCTGAAATATTATAACAAATGACGAAAACGCGACGAATTGAAAGTAATGAATACACTGAAATTGTCTTCCCCCGGAAGAAGGCAAATGATAAATGAACTTGTGGCTCTTAGAAGGCAACTTTGAAAGAATAAAAGTGCTTCGTAAATGTTAAATTCTGATGCTAATGAGAGAACAATATGCTGCGTACGCCAGGCGCTTAAATATATTTCCAACAATTACACGCGCCATGGTTGTCTTTGTTTACTGTTCGGCAAAAAATACAAATTGTTAAAACCCCATATATTTTTTCAAGGCTCATGCTGCCAACATCATGTCTAAACTTTATTCGCCATGTCTGCAGGCTTTCAATGTTTTTGTTACGCGTTTCTTAACATGATTTCGTTCTTGGTGGGGGAAGCTTTCTTCTAAGTGAGTTATATTTTTCTTCACATTTTGTCATAATTTATTGTGAAAGGAATATGAATTGAAAGTGAATAGACCTCAGTTAACTGATACTTAGACAGGCATGGCGTATGTACAGAAAAATGATTTAATCTTAAGAAAGCCACCCACGCATTTTGTGGGGCAAATTTCGTTCTTCGTCGCTGCTGGTAGCGGGTATAATGAATGGTGGCAATAGAATTATGTGATTTAAATTGGGACAAGGATTATTTTTTGTTCGTGATTTTACCAGTTTTTTCTTTTAAAGAAAAACACTGTAGGATGTTGTTTAGGCATATTTTGAAAGCAGCTGTATGGGTAAGTGGGATGCTAATTACACATCTAATATGGCATGTACATCACAAATAATGTTATGAGTAGGAAAACTTGGATGATGGAAATCACAAGACTTTAATGAAAAAAAAAATTAAAAAAAAACTACATGTAAAAGAGATTTGTGTTTACATATAGGCCTGTGTTCCAAGTGCTATTTACAAAGTTAGCGGAGCTCTTCAGGCTCTATAACTGTCAATGTCCTCATTGTACCTAACAGGTGACTTTCAAAATTGTATGAGCAGGTGACGGGAGATTTGCCTGATAAAAAACTGACATCATCACGTCATATAACTATTAAAAAAATCACCTGATTTCTGTTTCCGATCATATTGCTTTCTTAGCGGAAAGGATAATCATATATTGCTGAGGACATTGAGAAAGTAATAAGTCAATTAGGATTTTTCCCGTTAAAATAAAGAGAAGTTAAGTGAAGAAGGATTTTCTTCGGTTGGTTGTTTTTTATGGTAAACACCAACAGGCCCGTGCGTAGGAATTGCTCATCGGGGGGTTGCATTTTATTTATGGTTAAAAAGTTCATTAAACACGACAAGAAATTTTTAATTTTTCATATATAAAAGTTTAATTTTAGATGAATCACGCATTTATAAGTAAAGATAGGCGTACAGTATCCCAAAAAATACTTTGATCGATTTTAACATAACAATTAACACCGCTTTACACCCTATAACTATTTACCCAGTCAAACAAAAAGTCGACGTAAGTGTTGATAAAAGAAATAGAAATTAGTGTCAGCATGTAGGCCTGTTCAATACCTATTATTGCTGTTGAACGTCATTCATTTTAGATAGCCATTTTAACGATTAAATTCCATTTAAAAAAAAAGTAATGCAAATACACCCTGTAACTGTTTTCCCAGTCAAGGACATAAATCGATTTTAGTATCAGCCTGGTAGGACTTTGGCTATAATCGTTAATATGGTTCTCTAAAATAGGGTGATGTCCGGCGATTTGGCTGATATAAGTTTCAGCGAATAGGCCTTCAATATAGGCCTACATTCTGACTCTAACCCTGATTTTATTGATTGACTGGAAAAAAAAATTAACCTGATTTCGGTGTGCATCTCTTTTTCTCACATTGGCTTTAATCGTTCGAATGGCTCTCAAAAATCAGGGTGATGACCTTCGGATGGGTCCTAAATAGGTATGCCTATACACTGGCAATTACTTCTATTTCTTTTATTGACACCTACTTTGCACTAACTCGGAGTTACAGGTAGTTAGTATGTGCATTAATTTTTGCAAATTCCTCAAGTTGACCTTCAGTTAGTTAGAAATTATTTTTAATAAGGAACACAAAGAATAAGTAAAAATTACAGGTATTATAATAAATTAAATAAATAAAAAAATTTAATTTTTAAAATTTTAATTTTTATTTTATTTTTCAATAATTTTCACAATTTTAAATTCGTAGTTTAAATTTTATTTTAAATTTAAATTGTGACGCGTTTCGGAGTGTACTTACTCCATCATCGGGCGAATTACACTCCGAAACGCGTCGCAATATAAATTTAAAATAAAATTTAAACTACAAATTTAAAATTGTGAAAATTATTGAAAAATTAAATAAAAATTAAAATTTTAAAAATTAAATTTTTTTTATTTATTTAATTTATTATAATACCTATAAATTCACATTTGGAGACATAAAACACAAAATGTAAAAATTACAGACTATTATAACACGCTTAGAACCTTCAATCCGCCATTTTTTATTGGATTTTTTGAGGTGCTCCCATGGTCGAACTTTGTCTGCTTTTGTAAAAGTTGTTTAGGAATGAATAAATTTCAATTTAAAAACATTCTCTGTCCATTTTGCCCACATTCTTTGAAACATCGCCTGGTTTCTACACGAACATGTATTAAAAAAGGCCGTACGTTTTTTTCTGTTTTTCACAGGCAAAATTGACAGAACGTTAAGTATTTGATTGAAATTTGAAAAATGGAAACCCATCTTTGTTACAAATGTCGAGTGCTCAGAGTGCATTTTTAGGCATCGACGTTAAAGTTGAACTTCGTTTATCCAGAAGTCACGAGAATCATCATGCATAATTGAAGAGCAAGATGGTGCAAATAGTTCACTTTTCATTGAAATTTTCACTCTGTTGAGGAAAGGTATACAGGGTGATTGGTATAAGATGCACCAAAAAGCTTGAGCGTGTAGGTGGTTAAGGTTAAATGTAGATACATTTAACCTTAACCACCTACACGCTCAAGCTTTTTGGTGCACCTTATACCAATCACCCTGTATACCTTTCCTCAACAGAGTGAAAATTTTCAATGAAAAGTGAACTATTTGCACCATCTTGCTCTTCAATTATGTTTTTGAGAAATTAAAAAAAACAATAAAAGTAAAACTAGTAAGTAAACTAAAAAGTTAATTTTTTTTTTTTTTATTATTTGATTTAAATCGGATGGTATGTAATAAAAAATAAAAAAGGGATAATTCCCTAATTAATAATTGACCTGAGCAGGTCAAATTTGGGAAAACCAAAAAAAACAGTGTTTTTCTTGGAAAAAAATACTTCTAGTTTTTCTTAATTTCTCAAAAACTAAGATACATTTTGGCATCCGGTTTTCTGTTTTTGACTAAAAATTAATAAAAGCATTGAATTTTGAAAATAAAAATAATAGTTAACTACATAAAATTTTGAAAAAAATTAGTTTAAAATTTTTTTTTTTATATTTTTTTTCAAAATTTTGAGTTTGAAAATTAATTTTTTTAAAACTGTTCACTCAAACAACTTAATTTAAAAATAAAATAAAATAATAGTTTTCTGGGTTTTCAAAAAGATATAACAAGTCTTTGTATCATTCACCGTTTGTTTTTAAATAATTTTTTTTCTGATTTAAGTCAATTTTTTAAAAAAATGCCCCTTCCGCCTAAACGGGGGAAATAGACCCCCTCTCCCGTACGATTTTTTTCTTGTCTTAACCCCACCTACACGCTTAAGCTTTTATATAGTTGTTCGCTTGCTACACTGGTAAGAGGAGCAGATAAATATTTCGTTGGTACTTTTTTCAAGTATGGTTGAATATTTCAATATATTAATATTCTGTAGACCATCAATTTTCATTAAGAAATATTCATAATTTTTAAAACAATGTTAGGTATGAAGGTTTACTAAAAAAGGTTTTACTTCTTACAGCTCAGAAAAATATATCTTTATATATAAAATTCCGATGTACGTGTGTTCGTAATTCTCCTACTCCTAAACGATTCCACCGATTTTGATGAAATTTGTTTCATATATCTATGTAGTTATCTGAATGGTTCTAAGCTATAGTTGGACTAAATAGGTGGCGGTGTTGTAGAGATCCAGAGCTGTTTTGTTTTCCTTAGATACAAAAGTAGAGTATGTGTGTGTTTGAAATTCTTTTTCTCCTAAACGGTTCTGCCAATTTTGATTAACTTTGTTTTTCATACTCATGACGTTATCAGCATGGTTTTTATCTAAAATTGACCTCAATAGGTGGTGGTGTTCTCGCGATGCATAGTATTTTTGTATATCTTTACATACAAAAGTACAGTATGCGTCTATGTTTGTATTTTTTTCTTGCTAAACGGTTCCACCAATTTTGATAAAATTTGTTGTCTATAATCGTGGGATTATCTGCATAATTCTTAGCTAAAGTTAAACCCGGGAGATGGCGTTGTTATTGCAATGCAGTTTTTTTTTTTTTTTATTAAAAAAAATGTGTTTTCTGTTAAATTTCTCACATAATAAAACATAAAACCAAATAATTTTTAAACTCACAGCACTATTTGGCACCATTTTATTTCAAACAAATAATGAAATTTCTGTGTGCGCGTGTACTTCATTCTTCTCCTTCTAAACGACTTGAACGATTGTGAATTTCTTATATTTTCTAAGTTACGGCTATGTGGATGGTTGGTAACGAAAATTGAATGCGGAAGGTACCGGTATTGTAAAAAGAGTTTTTTTCTTTTATTTTCAAACGAACTGTTTATGTATTAGGTAGGTAGGTAGGTAGTTAGCGTTTTTTCTGAAATTTTTAAATTTATATTCCGTGAGTGAGGGTATAATGAAACAAGCCACGAATAGCAACCACCAATATTGGGCAATGGTACGTAGAATATAGACCAACACTCTGGGCACGAACCAGACGAAATTTTTGTATCCAAGAAGAGAAGAGAAAGAAACAACGTCCGCAGGGACTGTTTACTGTGTTTTTTTGAAGTGAAACTTCTTCAATAGAGCTAAAAAATAAAAATAAATTAAGGACATTTGTCGGTCGCCCTTCTTTAGCAGATAGTTAGTAATATCCAGTGCAAAGCTGGGGCGGTTCACTAACTACATATATATTATAATTGAAAATAAAGTGTTGACAAGATTTTGATCCAATAGGTAGAGATGTGGTGGAGATATTTACGAAAATAATAATTCCTGTATATAATTTTTATATACCAATAACATTTTCTTTATCTAAATCAGGACCTACTGTGTGTACTAAATAAAAATGGAAAAATACAGAACAACGTCTGCCGGGTCAGCTAGTTTTATTATAAAATATAACCGAATTTTTTTTTATCGTCGTTTTTAAGTAAAAACAAATAAATAAAAAGTACTTTTGTCATAGACATGTGACACCTATTATCAGTCACATAATGATTTTCACCGAGGGAAAAACCGAGTTTTTAGATGAGGGAAACGAAGAACGAGATATGAAACGTATGGAAGTATATGATATGGCATAACACCGGTTCGGAATAATTCATCTCGTGTACCTATGTATAGAGAGAGGGCCTATTATTTGAAGAAATCGAAAGGTGCAGATAACTAACTTCACGGTAACTATCTTCACATGAAAAATAACTTCACGACTAGTGACACCCATCCAAAATCTTAAAGTGAGCCAGGCTGAGGGGTTTTAGGGGGCAGCTTGCCCCTTACGAATCTCAACTGTTGAGGGAACTGGGAACAAAAGTTGCCATATATTTTCAGCTGTATCTCCGGTAAGGTGCAGGGAACTAACTTCACCACTAGTGGGAATTAATTTAATTTTTATTTTGGTGAAGTAAAGTCCATAACTTCACACAATCTCCAGATGAAATTAGTTCTCACCTTTAGTGGGAATTTACTCCACCAAAAAAAAGTTAAATCAGTTCCAACTAGTGGTGAAGTAAGTTCCCATGTAAAGTTAGTTCCCGTTTAGTTAGTGCCCTGCACCCACCTGTAATATAAAAATGGTAAAAGGAAACTAATTTCACACAATCTTCAGATGAAATTAATTACTTCACAAAAAAAAGTGAAAGTAGTTCCCACTAGTGGTTAAGTAAGTTCCCATGTGAAGTTAGTTCCCTGCACCAAATTAAAATACAAACTTTGGCTTTGTCTCAAATCTTTAAAAACATGTACATATACATTCAAATAGTCTTAATTCATAATCAATATCAATATGTATGTATAGTTTTTTATGACAATTATTTCAATCCGATTTTTTATTTTAGTTTTTTTTTCAAACACACACTCAAATAAAATTATTTTGTATGCAGATGATAGAACAACTAGAGGTAGAAACCTCATTCACCGGATAGGTGCTTCATTGGTGATTTATTTGGGCATAAATTCTTTGCTTATAACATCCAGTGCCGTTTAGACGAAAAAAAAGGCAATTTTATACTCCACATGATAAATTATCTGAATGCGTCAGTTTAAGATAAAAATGATGACGAACGTTTGTATAGAGACGATAAAAGTGGTTTTTCGGTTTGGTTGTATCAGGATACAATTGAATTCTGGGACGTTTAGTATACCAGGTGTAGACATTAATAGGATATAATATATTAAACAGATGTTCAATTTTACCAGAAGGTTTAGACATACTTTTTGTGTAGACAACAGAGTTGATTGAAAGGTACAATAATAAACCTATTTACCTGAAATGTGGGGGAAAATATTGTATTGACGTAATAATATGTTGGTAGTCAATTTTCTGGTGAAAGGCGATGTGTTATACTGAGAAAAAAAATCTACCTTCTTCGCTTTTCTGTGAAATTCGAAATGACATTCAAATAAGGACCTTTATATTATCTATATATGAATACACTAAAAAAAATTTTGCACCAACAAGTTATACCTATCTAGATCGCTATATATTCACAATGTGCAAAGAGGCAGAAAAAGTAAATTACTTAATCAGTACACACAAAATATCAAAAAGTAAACACAAAAAAATCACCTATTATTTACTATATAATTTTTTTTTTTTTTGGTTATTGGTTTCTATGGAAATTTGATGTTATCTGTTCACAATAATTTTTTTTTTAGCAGTAGAAGAGCTGGATGTTAACGTGTCTATGATAGAGGAGCAATCGGCACATAGCGTAGAACAGGCATAGGTTAAAGTTAAGTTATTCTGTAAGCAAGTTTCTAAGGTTTTTGTCTAGCATTTAAGTAGTTATAAGTTAAATTGAAAATAAAAATTGAATTTACAAAAAAAAAAAGCAATGGTTAAAGAAGTATGTACCGGGAATAAAGTTTTGTACTTTTTTTTGTTCAGACAGTGAATATGATAAAGATAACTGTCTAACTTAATCGCGTCACCACCTTTGAGTTTTCCTGGTTGACCTCAAAAGAAATCGGCGTCGGTCGGGAAGGATCTAACTCTTTTGAAGAAACCTCTCGCTGCAGCCATATGCGAATCATTTGAACTCAGCTGTCGTCAATCAATTTGTATACTTATTTTACAATTCGCGTGTAAGTATATATTGTAATTTATAGTTGTATGAGCCGACCAAACAACTGCAGTGTTAAGCTTTCTTCTCAGTTTAGAGGCCATTTATTGGTCACACAGAAGATGGAAATGTTCTCCCTTAACTGTGGCAACTATTTCCTTTTTGGGCTAGACACCTTATCTTCAAGTATCTATTGGAGAACTGAATTAAATAGCAAAGAGCTCAAGGCACTCAACAGAAGAGAACTGCACCAACTAGCTCACTTCATGAGCAGGGCTGTCGAAGTACTGCAATTGCAGTATTTGTACTGCTTTTTAAGACTCCGTACTGCCGTACTGCTACCACACCCAAAGTAGGTACTGTCTTTTTGTAAAAAACAATTAAGTGCATAAAACATCTTTGAATCGAATTAAAGTGTATTTTTTCAAAACTTTGAGATTTTATATTACATTTTTTTTTTCTAAAAAATCCTTACGCATATTAGTTTTTAATCAGATACCGAAAACAAAATTATTTTACGTCTTCTAGTTTTCGAGAAAATTAAAAATTACCTAAACTACTATTTTAATTTAAATAATTTTTACGTGGTCTTATGTATTTTACGTGGTCTTAATTTGATAGTAAAAATAGGAAATGGATTAGTTCTTACACAAATTTACTCTATATTATCATACTTTTCCAACACCCAGCCTGACGGAGTATCAACAGTGAGGTATGTTTTGCAACCACCCTGCCATTTTTTCAATGTTTTGAAAAATTACACTTTTTTCAAAAACTTTGGATAAATTTCACTTGATTTAAAAACGGGCTAATAAAACAGAGTATTGGCTTAAAAAAAAGATATTATACTTAATTGTAGGTTACCGTTATTTTTTAATGATTTTTTTTTTTAATTTTTAATACTTTTTCCATTAAATTGCCCCTCCCGCCCAAACGGAGGGTACAGACCCCAAATCCTATAGTTAAAAATGCTTGTATTTAACTTTTCTATTTTTACTATCAAAATAAGACCACGTAAAATACTCAAGCAAAAAAAATTAATTGAATAGTAGTTTTGGTAATTTTTAACTTTCTCGAAATCTAGGAAAAAAAATGATTTTCTTTTCGGTTTCTGATTAAAAATTAAAATGAGCAACGATTTCTAAAAAAAAAATATGATATTAAATCTGAAAGTTTTGAAAATTACACTTTAAACATTTTTTTGTATGTTTTTTTTCACCAATTTTGAGTTTGAAAGTAGTTTTTTTTCAAAAACTATGGATAGATTTCACTTGATTTAAAAACTCTTTACTAAAACAGAGCATTGGCTTAAAAAATAGATATAAAACTTAATTCTAGATATTACCGTAATTTTAGTACTTTTTTTAGTACTTTTTTTCATTAAACTGCCCCTCTCGCCCAAACGGGGGGAGATAGATCCCCCTCCCATAGTAAAAAATGCTTGTATTTGTCCCTTCTACAAAAATCCGTTATCAATTTTTTGCGCCAAAGTTATTTGCTTATACTCTTATGTGCAAGACTTTCGTTTTCGAACAAGAAATAATATTAATTATAGTATTATCGGATCTATTCGGACTATCTCGGTGTTCTGTTCATGTTGCCTCTGCGTGAGATTGGTTATATATATATATATATATAACTATTCTCACAATCGATTGCAGTGTCAATTTTTGAAATTTGTCTTCATCAATATCATCGAAGTTGGACCAGCAATGGTTGGTCAACTTTGATTAATAGCGCTCTTTGTTGATGATGATGGCAATCCCATAGACATTTTCGATCCATCCAATAATAGACCTTGAAAATTGCGGTCGTTATCCCAAGTTACAGAAGTATTATGACATAAAAAACAAACCGATTGACCTTAAGATTGAATCTAAATTTCGGCATTAATAATTATAATGATATATCAATGTTATCGGCACACGCTAGCGCTTGTATTGAACTTTGAACGATGTTTGCTTAGTATAAACACACCTGAATTTTGAACCATACATTCTTATTTAATGTAAAAAAGATCTTTTAAAATCTGCTAATTTCCTTGCCTGGAATTCTTTATTAGGAATTGATTGAAACGTATTTGGGATGTTTTCAATTATTTTTTCAGTGTATCATAAATCGTAAAGGAAATTCAATAAAATAAAATAAAAATTCAGTTTAATGAAATTATCGAGAAAGAATAGATGTCACTGAAATCGTATTTCTTGGAAACGATAACTGAAAAATAAGCAGTAAAATTATTAAGAATTTTGCGATATTTATGGAATTATTCAATCATTGTAGGTAGGTATATAAAAGCTGATTAGACCTCATTTCGAAATAATATGTCGTATACCTATGACGTGTTAAAAATGTTTTCGCCTTCTATTCAATATTTATAAAAAGGAGTTTAAAAAAATCAAAAAATAAACACAAATTCCGCATAGAGAAAAATATTTTTATTAAAAATAACTTTCGAGATTTCAAATGGCCATAGACGGCTCAAAACTTCGGGTGGTCAAAACCTTGCAAGGTTACAACGATTTATTCGGAGCTCAGGTTTTCAAGAAGCGGATAAAACCATAACTGGGGGTTGATTTTTTATAGGTAAAGCTGTGAAGTGATAAAATAATTCACAGCTTAAAACTCAAATTCTCGTTCAAATGCCAAAAAGAATACAAAATAATAAACAAAATGAGAAATTAGAAAAAAATTGTTGTGAAAACTAAAAGTATGTACTTTTTAACACTTTAAAGATACAGAATCCACCCCATGAATGCCGAAAGACTAATCAAACCGTCTAGTGTGTATAGAGAGAGAGAGGGCAGTGGGTTCTAACTCTTCCATTTGGATACTTAGGCCGTGTGCGAACAGCGTTAAAATTTTATTCTCTGGCTAATTTTTGACGTTTGAGTTGAGGTGAATAAATGTTTAGCTTTTTGGTGTGCGAACTGGATTAAACGGAATTTTTAACACTAATATATTTTTTAAATTTCCCTACAAGAATTGAAAAATTTCCCCTTCTATTTCTTGGTACGGAGAAGTGTAAAAATTTGTTTTGGAAAAAAAGGAAAAAAAGGACGCAGCATATAGGAAAGTTCTTGGCTGATTCTGGAATGGTAGCAACCATCCGATTCGGTTCAGTAGTTTAGAAGGTATGGCCCCATTTATCATTTTCAACGTATACCTACATTTTGTAAATCCTATGAATTATTTTTGATTTTGAACCAAATAAAAACTGACTATGTACAAAGTAGCTTGGTCCAAATATGTGTCTGAAATGGTATCAATCATCCAGATCAGTTCAGTGATTTAGAAAATATGGTCCCATTTAGTATTTTCAACGTCTTCGTACCTACATTATTCAAGCTTTATGACCATTTTTTGTTCTGATATAAAACATTTATTATGTGTTTACTAGCTGTTACCCGGCGCGTTGCTGCCGCAGAAATAATAAGGGATAAAACATTGTTTTTGAAAGAGTTATTATAAACCTATTGGTTCAACACTTTGCCAAAAGTTGTCGCAAAAGTGATCCCAGCCCCATCTTTTCGGTTATTTGAAATATCCTTAGTCATTTCGGACAAACAAAGCCCCTTCAAAATCAGTACATCCATTTCCCGTCGTCGCGTTTGTCAGTTTAGAAATAAAATTTTACCATAGCGCCACCTAGGGGATAATTTTTATCATGAAATACTTCCTATATTATCAGCCATCTGGCACTGAAGGTCCCGTCAAAATTGGCCCTTTAGATTCTAATCGGTTTATATATACGAAAATGAAAAAAATCGACATTATCTATCGGTCTCGTCAAAATCGGTCTAGCCGTTCTCGAGATTAGCCAGGACAAACAGACAGACAAAAATTTTAAAAATGTGTGTTTTGTTATAAGTAATGTAAAATACGTGTAGTAAAATACTGTTATTTTGACATTACAAACAGACACTCCATTTTTATTTATGTGTATAGATTTATTTTATTTTGTTAAAGAAAAAAAAATAGAACTACTTTGTAAGATAATAAAAATTATGGGAAGTTTTAACGCGGTATAGAACACTGGTTTGGCAGCTGAACTTTTAAAAAAAAAAATTGTTACGCAATGAATTTTAATGTACAAAAAAGTATATCGGTTAATTTTAGTAATTCTTCGTACGTAGTGAAGTAAAATTAAACGGAATTTACAAAAACACAAACGGAAAATTCGACATTAATGATTAAAAAAATAAATGCAAATGAAAAGAATCCAACAACTAAAACAAACACAATACACTGGTTGTTTGTCAGCTGAACTTCCAAAATAAAAACAACCAATTTGTTTCACAATAAAAAGGAATGTAAGAAATTTGTAATCGGTTAATATCAGAGTTAAATATAAAGCACAATTCACAAAAAAACAAACGAGAAATTCAATATAAATGAAATAACAAACAAAAATAAATGCAAATAAAAACAAACACACTACTTCGACTGTCTCTCTCACTCCTTCATAAGCATAGAAAATTATCCACTGGCTAAAATTTTAGCCTGGTCCAGAGCAGGCTAAATTTTTGAAGTTTATATTCACCACACTAGTGTCATAATTTAGCCAATGGATAAAATTTAAACGCTGTTCGCAGAAGGCCTAAGTAGGTATAATGAGGATCAAAAATCAAATAATAAATTTCGCCTATCTTTTCCTCAACAAAAGAAAAATTTTCCATAACAAGTTAGGTACACAGATGCACACCGATAAAAAGCCAGTAGCTTTTTCCCAGTCAACCAAAAAAATTTTTGGTGTCAGCGTAGGCCTATTGAAGGCTTATCCGCTAATTTCAGACGAAACGGGTATCATATGATTATGGAAATTAGCGTCAAACAATTTACAACCTATTATAACCTATTTGGTTTATGTGATTATTGTGCTGTTCGTTAAGTGTTAAGTTACTAAAGTGCCTATAACGTTTTGATGCGTGCCTTTCTGTCTATAAAATCTTAACATCTTCAAATTCAGGAGAATGGCCGCTTTCAGTTATGTGATTAGCAAACGCAGTTTTTCCCGTTTTTTTCGATTTAATATCCGATTTAAAATTTAATAAATTTTGACTTACAAATTGCTGTTTCAATAAATCATGGATCATTAAGTTTGCCTTTGCACATTATTTTATTTTATAAACTGCAAAGTTAACTCATTAATAATTTGCATAGTCTTAGGAGTTAGTTCATTATGAAATAATGCCTAGCCCAAAATAATGAAAATAAACCTAACATATAGGAGTTTCTTCGTACGTATGAACTTTTTTTCGCTTATTTTATTAGGACTTAATACGTTAGGAGCTATTGCATGAAGCCATTACATATAGCCCATCTGTGAGACCAGATGGGTTGAAAGCAATTCAAACCAGAAATTGAAAAGAGTTTCACTCATGTTCTTTCTGTTATTTTATTCATATATTTTAACAACTCTTATAAATTGATTTGCTTTTAAGTCTGTAGAGTGATGGAATCTAAACAGTACTCAAAAATAGGGGGGGCACGTGCTTCTCTTCCTTGCACGATTACAGGTCACCGCTTCGTCACCTCTATTTTAGGCTAACCTATGTATCTCATAACAATATTCTCATTCACCCTTATTACGGTTGTCAAAGATCAGTTGTTTGATAGACGATAACATTTATCAATCAAACAAAATGTCGGTATTATGATTGTCGTTTGATAAATTTTTGATCTATTGTGAATGATTAACAAAATTCTCTTGTGAACGGACATTTTGTTTGACGTTTCAGTTTTCTATTCTTTTCATTTGTGATTGGATTGCGTTTTTTTATTGTTTTAATTTATTTTCGAGTAAATAAAGTAAATATCACCGGTCTTTTTTATTATAGGTATTTGTGTTGTAAAAAAGTTAAATAAAAAACTGATAAAACATTTTGTGGAAATAATGGAACAGGCAAAGCAAATGTATAATGCACATGGTACAATGTACGTACATACATGTACCTCCTATTTGCACACCAAACAACAACAAAAATAAAAATAAAAAAAAAATATGTTAACCGAACAGTTATAATTGTATATTGTATAAATAAATATAAAAGTAAACAATACACTGCGTTTTCTTACAAAAAAAAAACGAATTAGTTCTAGCAAAATAATTTATCAACAGCGTTTGACTGAAAATTTGATAAACACCAATATTTTTGACAACGATAATACCAATTTAGTCAGTAAAACTAATCACAATAGATCTGAAATCTGAGTGGCACTCACAGTTTATCAAAAATTTTGATAATTGACAACGATAATACCGATGGATCAATTTTGTTGAATAACATCAATTATCGTTTTGATATTTGACAACCGTAATAGGGGCCATTATTTCCACAAAGCGGATCTGTCGGATCCGACTTGATTTTATAGGTCATGATGATCAAAACATATTATGAAAGCCCATACCAAATGTGTGAAGAAAATATTCAGCAAAAAATTTTGAAAAAAAAAAATTATTTGAGCCAAATTTCTTGCACGGCACTGTTCAGATATTGTTTGATTTCTGTGAATTGGAAAGTTTTTTTTATAATAAACTTCTTTTCCCCCGAGTCGTGTTATTACTAATAATCAACAATGGGTTTGACTGTTTATTCTCTACTTGACTTTACTCATTCAGCTAATTAAATATCAAGTCTAACATAACGAAATTATATTAAATTGAATTCGGAGAATTTAATACAATGCGTATACGCGATGGATAAATCACTTTTGACAGACGAGCCAGTAACGCTATTTTCCTATGTGCTTATTGTGCGTGTATCGTCCATTAAATCTTTTCTTCTATACCCAAGTAGCATTTTGTACCTTTTATGTTACAAATTTATTGTATGTCGTTTACAATTCATATACAGTTGCTAAAAAAATGTTTTGTATGTTTACATTTACTAATTGGATGATTGGTAAACAAATTGTAACACACAGAATGTTGTTGAAACAACACATCTTCAAACGTAAACGTACTGTAAACTAAATTTCGTGAATGTAAAACCAATATCACAAAACATTTACATTTGTAGCACTTTTGTAAAGCTATTATTAAAACTTAACTGTTACAAAACGTTTACAGTAAATAGTCACAGTACATCTTCAAACGAAAACGTACTGTAAATCAAATATCGTTAATGTTAAATCAATATCTCGAAACGTTTACATTTGTAGCAGTTTTGTAAAGCCATTATCATAACTTTACTCTTACAAAACCTTTACAGTGAATAGTCACATCACATTTTCAAACGTAAACGAACTGTAAATCAAATATCGTTATTGTAAAATCAATATCACGAAACGTTTACATTTGTAGCAGTTCTGTAAAGCCATTATCATAAATTTACTCTTACAAAACGTTTACAGTGAAAAGTCACATCACATCTTCAAACGTAAACGAACTGTAAATCAAATATTGTTAATGTTAAATCAATATAACGAAACGTTTACATTTATAGCAGTTTTGTAAAGCCATTATCAAAACTTTACTCTTACAAAACGTTTACAGTGAATTATCACATCACATCTTCAAACGTAAGCATACTGTAAAACATTTCATGTACAGATAATGTATCACGTATAGCATTGATCGGCCATTATAATGTTTCCATTTTTTATCAAATTAGAAAACCAAAAACATTTAAAATCTTTTTTTGTTGATATTTAGTAAAAAAAAAAACATGTTAAGTTTTGATTGAAATAAGACTTTGAATTTTGTCTTACAAAACATTGAAAAATATGGTTTTTGTGGAAAAAAAAAATGTCTCAAATATTTTTATAAGAAATTATTTCTAAAATAAGAAAGTTTTTCAAGGCCCCTTATTTTTATCGACCTGTTTTAGAAAACTGGTAGAAAATATTTCTCGCGTTCGATATTTTGCCTTTACTTGCACAAAAAATATAATTATTGATTATTTTTATACCTCCCATATTATAATAATAATGTCAAGAACAAGATGGAAATTGTTTAAGTTTTGGTTTGTATACATATAGTAATATGATCCCAAATGGCATTACGTATTTACCTATACAGTTTAATATTTTTCTGTAAACGATTTGTACCTAAGTTAGTTTTTATGTTATTTATTTCGAAGTGTATTTGAACGTTTACATTTGTAAATGTTCATATACATAGTCCAGGAATAGTATCTGTAAACGATTTGTTAATAAAAAGTAGTTTGTCTTGTATGTGTTTTGAAGAGTTTTTGAACGTTCACATTTGTAAATGTACAAATCAGGTACATCAAATAGAATTTGTTCATATACTGTCAACGCGACATTTCATTCCCCAAACCCGTTTACATTTTGGGTACAGTGAGTAAACATTTCATATACGCCTGAAACATTACAGCTACGATGTTAACGTTCAGTAAATGTTCTGAAGCTCTGAAATGCTCCTTGGGTATACACACCCAGCCAAATCGGGGTTCTTAAAAATACCAACAGCACCCTTTAGCACGTACATAAATACAGGGTGATTGGTATAAGATGCACCAAAAAGCTTGAGCGTGTAGGTGGAGTTAAGACAAAAAAAAAATCTTATGGGAGGGGGGTCTATTTCCCCCAGTTTAGGCAGGAGGGGCAATTTTCTAAAAAATTGTTTTAAATTATTAAAAACAACGGTGAAAACAGAAAACTACTCTCTTATTTTTTTTTTAAATTAAGTTGTTTAAGTGAACAGTTTTAAAAAAATTAATTTTCAAACTTAAAATTTTGATAAAAATTTAAATTTAAATTAAAAAAAAAAATTTTAAACTAATTTTTTTCAAAATTTTATGTATTTAACTATTATTTTTATTTTCAAAATTCATTCAACCGGATGCCAAAATGTATCTTAGTTTTTGAGAAATTAAGAAAATACTAAAAGCACTTTTTTAAAAAAAAGGTGAAATCTGGTTAATCCAGTTAATTGTTTTTAACCAGATCAACCAGATTTTACCTTTTTTAAAAAGGTGCTTTTAGTATTTTCTTAATTTCTCCGGTTTTCTGTTTTTGACTAAAAAAATTAATAAGAGCATTGAATTTTGAAAATAAAAATAATAGTTAATTACATAAAATTTGGAAAAAAATTAGTTTAAAAATTTCTTTTTAAATTTTTTTTTTTTAATTTTGAGTTTGAAAATTAATTTTTTTAAAACTGTTCAGTTAAACAACTTAATTTAAAAATAAAATAAAAGAGTAGTTTTCTGGCTTTCCAAAAAGATATAACAAAGCTTTGTGTCATTCACCGTTGTTTTTAAATAATTTTTTTTCTGAATTAAGTCATTTTTTTTTAGAAAATTGCCCCTCCCGCCTAAACGTGGGGAAATAGACCCCCCCCTCCCATACGATTTTTTTCTTGTCTTCACCCCATTTACACTCTCAAGTTTTTTGGTACACCTTAAACCAATCACCCTGTATAATATGTAAATATTAAATTAATTAGTTTGATGTGTGACCAAACAAAAATTAATATAATGGAGCGGAATAATGTGCGAGTGATTTTCATTAAAGGACATACGAATATAAATATCAACACAAACCTTAATTCAGAAAAGGGAATGTATTCATTCATGTGTCTAAATGTGTAATCTTGGTTGATTTTCTTTCTTTCTTTTTTTCTGAACGAAAAATAAAAAGGTATTTCCATTATACAAATAACCTCAACAGGTAAGTTAATTGATAGTATTATTTCTAACTCAAAACTAATGAACACAATCACTTAGACTTGAGAGTTAGAGAAAAGAAAATTCACAAATTGCAGAACCTATGTACCTACATATAGGTATATAAGAAAAAATGTTCGCCGTAGAGATTTATTTCCATTATTCTTAGCCAAATTGGTCACTTAAGAAGCCATAAATTGTAGGAAGTTATCTTTGGAACACGTCTGCATAAATAAATAAGGGGCTTGCATATCTATGTAGCTTTTCTGATGGTGTTAAAGCTGTTAATTGTTGTAACAAAAAAATTATGTTACCTTGATATTAATGTAGGTATATTAAAGTAAAATTGGTTACAAAAAATATAGATCTATGGGTACCTATAGATCAAAATGAATCAACCAATCGGAGATGCTGTACCTATAACTTTTGCAAAATGGCAGCAACTGTGTTTTTGTTTAAAATCCACTTTGATATTCCTTAAGATTGGGGAATATTTGTGACTGTTTTATGGGAATAATTCGTCAGTGGTTTTTGAGCAACGTGAATTTTGGTGCAGGTTTACAAAATTTGATTGATAATAGTAAGGTCCATTGAATTTATATTTATACAAACATAGGAATCAAGATTGTTTCAAATACACCGCAGTAGATGTCGCTATATGAGCATATCAAATAATTATTATTTCCCTAATTCCCTGTAACGAAAAACACATACCTATACATTTGTATTCGTCTTTTTTTATCAAACCTTTTAACTCAAGAATAATTGCTACAAGTATAAAAAAAACAAGTCGATAGTAACGACATCCTGCGAAGAGTTATTTGAAACTGACTTGATTTTTCTATCTATGTGATGTATAAACTCAATGTTTAAAACCAATTAAATGAGTTTTTATTCCTAACAGGATGGTGCAACCACAGTGCGGTGTATAATTGACAGTTCAAATGGTGAGTTTCCGGTTCACCAAATGTTTCGTTTTTGGTGATTTCCACTTGCCGATAATATCAACCGATTTGAATTTGTCAGACTTTCTTACTTGCGATTATAGGTACCTACCATTGGCGTGGGGTGTACTTTTTTCGAAAAACAAACCAATTGCAGATGTCCATAGTGTAAGTATAGCTACTTTAATCAGCTGTACCATTTAAACATCTCGTTGTATTTTTTGTAAAAACTAAAACAGATTTGAGTCAATTTTCTTGAATTTCTAATAAAACATTAAATTGAAATTTTGAAATTCTAACAGCACCTAATCGATCAATAAAGCTATTTCTTATATATATATATGTACATTGAACATATCTATGTATTTTTAATAAATAAAAAGAAAAGATGATATAATATGAACACATGCTTTCCAAATAAAATCAATCGGAAACAAAAGCACCAAATATAGAAAATATCCATTATATGTTCTGTTCATAGTAAAAAAAAAAATACCCCTTGCTGCGTAGCTAAACTTTCTATCCCAAACAAACCTGTGTCACTTATCTTGTCAGCAAAATTTTTATTCAGATACATTTTTGTTTGTTCCTTGTATATGAACTAACCTTTAAAAAAGACTTTTTGGTTGTTGAGCAACATAAATCTCTCCAGCAATTGTCATAATCAGGATGTTTATGTCATCCCACCATTCATATATATTATGTTACGTGTCCTTGTTATGTTTATTAATCCAAAATTCAAAACACACAATATAAAAAGTTCTTTGGAAAAAATTAAATCTTCCATAATAAAGTTCCATAATAAAACTTTGGGTAAGCATAAGAAAAATTTCATAATATATTCAATGTTTACTAACCAAATATTACATAATGTATCTCGTAATGTATGTATGTAAATAACGACTAAACTGTATTAAGTTATATCCTCTTGAATAACAATCATTACCAAGAATGAATCAGATGTGTACTCCCATACTGCTTTAAACAGGCCAGCTGTATTGGCACTAAGTGAAACCCAAGTAGGTGAGGATTCCGATCCTACTGAATTCTTTATTCATGGGTATAACTTGTTGCCATTATTCTTTTCCCACCATGGTATCGCCATATACATTAGGAATGATGTTGCTTATCAGTTTTTGCCACAATATGGTCTCTGCACCAATTCTTTTTTCAATTTTATGTGGTTTAAATTTTCCGTGAATAAGCAAATCATTCACTATTGCTTCCTTTATCGAAGCCCCAATCTAGACAGAGTGTCAACTTCTCGTGAATTTGATGCTTTGTCTGATTCCATCCAAAGAATTGTTTCGTCCTATCCTCGCACTGAAATCGTTGTTACGGGCGATTTCAATGTACACAATTCTTCATGGCTTCAACATTCGGGCCAGACAACACCAGAAGGAGTGTGTGCTGAGATCTTCGCTGAGTTAAACCACCTAACTCAGTTGGTCAAGGAGCCCACTCGAATATCGGACGTGGTAGGTCGAGCAGAAAACACTCTTGACTTGTTTCTTACCTCTGACCCTGGTAAGTACACTATTAGTGTTCTATCTCCTCTAGGCACATCTGACCATTGTGTCATATCAGCAAATTTCTCGTGTAAAAACTCTCCAGTTAAAGAAAGAGCTTCTAAGAGAACCGTTTGGCAATACGAGAAAGCCAACTGGGACGGTCTCAATAATTATTTTAGGATCTTTAACTGGCCACTATGCTTCCTCGATAGTGACGTTGACGCCAGCGCTGATATGATCACAAGTTTGATTCTCATGGGAATGAGAACTTTTATCCCGAATAGGGTTAAAAGCATCAGACCTAAGGAAAACGCATGGTTCGTTGCGAGCTGTAAAGAGGTTATTAGGGTCAAGAAGGTAAATTTCCGTTGTCTTAAAGCCAATCCAACTGAGGAAAACCGGAATAAGTTCAAGCAAGCCAGGAAGGCCTGCAACGCCTATATTCGACGGACCAAATTTCTACATGACCAAAAATTACGGCAAAAAATACTGCAATGTCCCAAAGGCAGTAAAAATTTTTGGTCATTTGTAAAAAATATGAGGAATTCTTCCTCTTCCTCGGTTCCTACGCTCGTTGTGAATGACACTCCATTTGTAAGCTCTCTAGAGAAAGCTAATCTCTTTGCTAGGCAGTTCGCCGCCAATTCAACGCTGCCAGTGAGTGTTATGACTCCGCCTGTACTTGAGCGAGTTAGTGATTCTATGGGGCAAATCTTTTTTCGCACTCGTATTGTAGCGAGAGTCCTAAAAGATCTTAACACACATAAATCCGCTGGTCCGGATGGTATCCCCGCTATTGTTCTAAAGAGGTGTTCTTCAACGCTGGCAAAACCACTGCGTAAGTTTTTTCATCTGTCCTACTCCGAGCGGATGGAAAACTGCATTTGTCCAGCCTATTCCTCGCCGTCTAATTACCGACCGATTGAACTTACGTCCCTTCTTTCCAAGGTCATGGAAACGCTGTTTAATTATCAGCTCAAGAAATATCTCGAAGATCGAAAGCTTCTTAATGACCGACAATACGGCTTTCGTAGCAATAGGTCCACTGGTGATCTCATGGTTCATCTCATCGAACAGTGGAACAAATCTTTACATCGTTTTAGAGAAAGTAAGATTATTGCACTTGATATTTCAAAAGCATTTGATAGGGTTTGGCATCAGGCTCTCTTATCGAAAATGCGTGCTTTCGGGTTTCATGAATCCCTCCTTCATTGGATTAGTAATTACCTTCCGAATCGTTCAATACAAGTTGTATTAGATGGATTCAAGTCTGAAAACCACAAAATAAATGCTGGTGTGCCCCAGGGCTCTGTTCTATCTCCAACACTCTTTCTCATTTTTATTAATGATCTCCTATCTGCAACTTCTAATCCAATACATTGTTTTGCTGACGATAGTACTCTTAGCTTCTCATATTCGTTTTCAGATTCACATCCCTCTTCTTCGGATGTGGAACTGCAACGAGAAAATATGATAAGTTCATTAAATTCCGACATAAACAGCATTGTACAATTGGGATTAAAAAACCGCGTGGAATTTAATGCTTCGAAAACCCAATGCTGTCTTGTATCGTTAAAGCGAGATATACCCCCCTTGCCATTATCCATAGATGGCACTTGCATCGAGGAGACTGAACATCTCGATATTCTCGGTATGTGTATCACCAACCACCTTTTGTGGAACGATCACATACGCGATGTCGCCAAAAATGCCGCAAGATGTTTGGGTTTTCTGAGGCGATGCAAGAAGTTTTTCTCCCCCTCTGATCTGGCTTTTATCTACAAGTATAACTCCCATATCTGGGCTGGTGCTCCTGCAACTTACTTAAGCCTCTTGGACAGTATTGAACGAAGAGCATTTAGATTGATTGGTGATATTACCATCATAAGATCATTTACGTCGCTTGAACATCGTCGAAATGTTTCTTGTCTCACCCTCTTTTACCGTTATTTTTATGGTGTTTGCTCTAGTGAAATAGCCAGTTGCATTCCTCCCCTTAAACAGTTCAACGGTAATACTCGCGCTTCTAGGAATGCTCATCAATATACCCTCGAGCGCAACTTCGGTCGTACTGTCAAGTACAGAGATTCGTTCTTTAGCCGTACTATGCGAATGTGGAATGCCTTGCCACACTCTGTCTTTCCCAGCCATTGCAATATTCAGGAATTCAAAACTAATGTGCACCGACACCTCCTTTCAACCCCTCTCTCCCTTTCCTAGTGCTCACACTGTGTCTACATAATAAGGGTAGTATTATCCCTTTGAGTGTGCGCTTATTATAAAAAAAAAAAAAAAAAAAGATGTCAAATGAATTCAAATCGACGCACTTTTCATGCAGATTTATAAACATAAGTTTAAATATTTTAGTTTATTTTATGAGCAATTATTGTATTTAAATACATAATGTCACTTCACTGGGCATTACAATTAGGTACTGTCATAACTCAAAATTTGAAAAATTTGAGGTCACATCAAATTTCTTTATTTTTATTAATTCAATAACTTAAATATAAAGTATTAATTTTTTTAATCTAATACAAGAAGTAAATAAATTATATTCTTGTTTGTTAAATTAAAATTTTGGCTTAAAATAGATTTTTTTTTTAATATTAAAATTTTAATCGTTGAAAGTATTGAGATTTAAAATGTTTTTTACTAGCTGACCCGGCGAACTTTGTTCCGCTTAAAATTGATTAAATGTCCCTTTCAAAAGTCTAGCATGTTTTTTGAAAGAATGAAAGAATGAAAATACTTTAGAATGAAATTGATTACAAAGTATTTCATTAGCTTGGATAATAATATTTGACTGTAGTTTGTTTTATTGTCTGCTGCGTAAACAAACGATTCAAATGGCTTTAAGATATGCAAACACGCCACGTATAGTTGTTCATGAGAAAATGAAGGAAATTCTAGATTAAATCCACATATTTTTAATGGCATTGTTATTTGCTTGTTTTCATGTCGAAAGAAAGACTTAATGCGCTTAATCTTGAACGGCAAGCTTGTCGGTAGCATCGGTAAAATCCATTAGCACTTTCTTGCCTTTGAACTAAGCATTGATTATGATTCCTTTGATGATGTTGTTCATTATTTCTCCAACTTCAGCTGGGTCCCTTTTCACAATTTTGGTTGGTTTAGATAGCGCAACATTATAATGACAGAGCTGACTTTAATTACAATTTGAAAATTATGAGGTGGTAGACATATGCAAAAAATTCAAAAATTACCACATTCATCCTCTTTAAATAAAAAATATTTCAAATCACTTTAAGTTTTTTTGCATTCATGCAATCAAAAATGCCATAATGAAATCACGAATTGAAATCACAATGAAATTACTTGAATTAATTTGCAATCATTTGAAATCAGTAAATTTATTTGAAATCAATGCAATCACAAAATTTTTAAATCAATTTAAATACTGCTTGAAATCACCTGAAATCATATTAAGTCATTTTGAAATATTGCAATCATTGAACCACTTAACTGGCTACTGACAAACCCCTCGAAAATTATTGATAAAATATGTACCTAGGTATAACATAATAGGAATAATAATAAAAGATAAATATCCACATACGCCCTAGTTTACCAAAAATACTGCTCTTGAACACAAAATAAAGAAATAAATTCGCTTGACCTTCGTAAAATGACAAACAACAAGCCACTCATTGCAGAAATACGAAAAAAAAACTCGTTCAAAGCGAAACCTAAAAAAAGAGCATCGTCAGCTATTTATATGCAAAGCAATAAGTTGTTGTTTTTTTTTAAATAACAAAAATAAATTCATTAAAAAAAATATAAATAACAAAACACCCAAATGAGACAGTCGTGCGTTTGGACAACAACTGCAATAAATAACAACACATACTTACATACATATGCATTTACACTCCTTTTACCTACATCCCGTTTTAGTGAAAGAACCCTAGCAAAACAAACAAAAAATATAATTAAACCAAAAAATTAAATTAAAATAATATATTTCAGTTTGTGAACATAATAAAATCCACACTATCTACTGTACTGTGGTAGGTATGTAAGTTGATGTAGCATGGGGCGACATTAAAGTGTTTTTTTTTCTGTTTTTTTGTGTGGGAGTTGTTTCATTCCAAAAATGTACTTTTAAATACTCTCATGAGGATTTTGTGAGTTGAATTTATCGTTGCCGTAATTTTGTTTTGTTTTTATGCAGGAAAACGAACTTGCAGTCGTAGTGAATTTCTATACCTATGCGAACCACAATTCAATTGCGGCGTAAAAAATGAATACATATTAAGCGAGTTCAACGGCACAGGTACGCCTGTCCTATTTCCAACACACACACACCTTAAATATAATGGATTGAGGTGACATTTGACTACCACCTTGACAATCATCTTTTTACTTGCTCTATAGGTACAAGGCAAGTCTTGGATTCGTGCAAAAAAAAAAGTTTTGAGATAACAATCAAACATGACAATGCAATGAGAAGACGAAAAAAGTTTGTCCGGCAATTCTTTATGTCTGTCTGTCTGTTTCGGCACATACAGCCTAAACGAGTGGGCCGATTTACTTCAAATTTGGTAGGTATGGTTTTTAGGGTAATACGCCCTGAGTTTGTTTTGTAGGGCACTGTAAGTCTTAAAGTAACGGTACCTGCCATATACTTATATTTTTCTCGAAAACTGCTTCAACGATTTTGAATTTTTTTTTTCGTAAACTCATATTTAATAAAGAAAATTTTTTGCATACTTCGATTTTGGTTTGAATCTTTGTAAGACATGGATTTAGAACTTTTAATAAAATTTTTTAGTATAAGTATTCCGATTGTACTTAAAACCCTTAGATACCTTGATACAAGAGCAAGTTTGTTCGACCCAGTCGTGCCCTTTATTTTGTTTTTTTTTTGGTTTTGCTTGATTGTATACTTTTATATGACAAGACAACTACCGATGACATTTGTCTATTCTTAACTCGAAGGAATATCTTTTTATGGAACTAACCATTTGGTTGGTTCACATGAAAGTAAGGTAGAGTCAGCTCAGCAGCTTTTGGTCGTGGCGTACTATAATGGTTATTGCATAAAGTTTATTTCCAACATTCAGGAACATAATATATTTTCATTATAACCGGCAATTCTGTCTGTCTGTATCGTCACTTATAGCCTAAACGAGTGCGTGCGTCGTTTGATTTAAAATTGGTAGGTATAGTATTTACATTTAAAATTTTTTTGAATGATAATAATAATAAATAAAAAGAATAATATTTTGTTTTTTAAAGTAAGAACTAAATTTGTTAAATCTTAAAACTGAGTTTCATAAAAAAAAGTTTTTGGAAAATGGAAAATTCAAACATAAGAAACATGTTTAAGAAAAAAATATGTATGCTTTTTTATTATAGAATTAAATAAGGCAGTTTAAAAAAAAAAAATTGTTAAGATCGCCTGAGGCGTTATCGATAAAGTCTAAACTTAAAAATACTGTTAGTTTGTACCGTTAAACGAATTTTCTTGAAAGTTCGGTTTCTGATTTCCGTTAGACAATTAATATCTTATTAAACGTGTGAAATCCGGTGAAATTGTTTAAATCGAAAAATAAGTTCGTATGCAGGGTAATTGGTATAAGATGCACCGAAAAGCTTGAGCGTGTAGGTGGGGTTAAGACAAGAAAAAGATCGTATGGGAGGGGGGGTCTATTTCCCCCCGTTTAGGCGGGAGGGGCAATTTTAAAAAAAATTGACTTAAATCAGAAAAAAAATTATTTAAAAACAACGGTGAATGATACAAAGCCTTGTTATACAGGGTGAGTCATGAGCAATGCGACAAAATGCTAGGACGTGTAGGTTGCGTTGAGACAAGAAAAAAATCGTATGGGAGGGGGGTCTATTCCCCTCCGTTTAGCCAGGAGGGGCAATTTTCGAAAAAACTGACTTAAAATGGGAAAAAAATTATTTAAAATCAACGGCTTCATTCACAATGCTGTGTGATACGTTTTTGAAAAGCCAATAACTTTTTCTTTCATTCTGTGTTTAAATAAATCTATTCTAAGAAATAGTTTTTGAAATATTAATTTTCAGTCAAAATTTTGAAAAAAAAAATTGAAAAAAAAATTTCAAATTCATTTTTTTCAAAATTTTACGTAATTAAGTGCTAATGTTATTAATTTTAAGTCTAAATAAGAAAACCGGATGCAAAAATTTTATGTCGTTCTCAAGAAATTAAAAAAAAAACCAAAACCACCTTTTTCTAAGAAAAACATTTATTTTTATTGTAACGAAGCAATTTAAGAAGCATTAATCTTAGTTTTTTTAGTTTTTTTTATTCCTTTTATTTTTACTATGTTTTTTATTGGAAGTACTTATAAAAAATTCTCGATATGATCTCCATTGTTTAGAAGGCATAGATTATATCTCCTTGTAATGGCTTCACATAAGTTTATGCTTGACAAATTTTCCTGCAATTTGACTCCAGCGACTTCAATTCGTTCCTTCAGTTGTTCCAATGATACTATTTCCACTTCGTAAACATAATTCTTCATAAATCCCCATGCATAGAAATCTAGGGGAGTTAAATCTGGTGACCTAGGCGGCCATTCCGTGGGGCCCCTTCTTCCGATCCAACGGTCACTTAAATGATCATCCAGCCAGTTTCTCACCTGTAAGCTGTAGTGTGCTGGAGCACCATCTTGTTGGTAGATTAAAGTATCTGCTATAACCAATGGAACGCTGTCTAATAAATCGGGTAAAAGGTCTCGTAGGAATTGCAGGTATGATTCTCCATTAATAATGGAATTCAAAAACCGGGGCCCGATCACAGTGTGTCCAACAATACCAAGCCAAACATTACAACTAAAGCGGTGTTGTGATTTGTTTTGTTTTTTTTTTGTGTGGATTGGCGCTACTCCAATAATGTAAATTGTGGAAGTTAGTAACCCCATCCCTAGTAAACTGTGCTTCATCCGTCCAGAATATTCTTCTAAAATAGTTTTGTTCGGTTTCATTTCAGTAGTAATGTTCTACAAAATTCGGTTCTCAATAACTTGTCGTTTGAGGTGAGTTCCTGAACAGGCGTAAAGTGGTACGGGTGTAAATTTTCCGCCCGAAGTACTCGACATGCTCTAGATTGGGACACTCCAAGCATAGTGGATATCCTTCTTGTACTGACAGAGGGATAATTTCGGACTAAATCCAGAATTCTTTCATCTAAGATTCTTGACTCATCAGAAAGTGGCCTTTCGCTTCTTCGATGCTCCAGCACTCCATGATCTCTTAGACGTCGGTGGATTCTTGGAAACGTGCTATGATGGGGACACCTCCTATCGGGATATCTTTCAGCGTACAGTCTTTCGGCTTCACGACTTCGACCATTAGCTAAACCGTAGCAGAAATGCATGTCCGTTAATTCTTCTCGGGTGTATGAGCTTGACATCGTTACGTGTTAATGAGTTAATATTCAAATTGGAAATAATTACTAAGCAAAACTGCAATGCCTTTTATTTATCTTGCGTTGCAATTTTCTTTTTTTTTCATTAAAAAAAATGCGGTTTTATTGTCCCTATTGTCCCCATAACAGGTAGAACCCATGGGCTGCGGGCAGGCCAAGGCAAAAATATTGACAGGTCAGTTTTCAGAAGTTATCAATGAAAATAATATTAATCCAGGGTTATTCCAATACTATTTAATTTTATTACGTTCTCATAAAACTCCAATTAAAAAAAAAGTAAAAAAAACTAAGATTAATGCTAAATAAATAAATAAATTGCTTCGTTACAATAAAAATAAATGTTTTTCTTAGAAAAATGTGGTTTTGGTTTTTTTTTAATTTCTTGAGAACGACATAAAATTTTTGCATCCGGTTTTCTTATTTAGACTTAAAATTAATAACAGCATTGAATTTTGAAAATAAAATTAGCACTTAATTACGTAAAATTTTGAAAAAAATGAATTTCAAATTTTTTTTTCAATTTTTTTTCAATTTTGACTTTGAAAATTAATATTTCAAAAACTATTTCTTAGAATAGATTTATTTAAACACAGAATGAAAGAAAAAGTTATTGGCTTTTCAAAAACGTATCGCACAGCATTGTGAATGAAGCCGTTGATTTTAAATAATTTTTTTCCCATTTTAAGTCAGTTTTTTCGAAAATTGCCCCTCCTGGCTAAACGGAGGGGAATAGACCCCCCCTCCCATACGATTTTTTTCTTGTCTCAACGCAACCTACACGCCCTAGCATTTTGTCGCATTGCTCATGACTCACCCTGTATATTCAAATTTTTGAAAAAAAAACTAAAAAAAAAAATTTAAACTAATTTTTTTCAAAATTTTATGTAGTTAACTATTATTTTTATTTTCAAAATTCAATGCTCTTATTAATTTTTAGTCAAAAACAGAAAACCGGATGCCAAAATGTATCTTAGTTTTTGAGAAATTAAAAAAAAAAAATAAAAGTAAAACTAGTAAGTAAAGTAAAAAGTTAATTGGTTTTTTTTTTTATTATTTGATTAAAATCGGATGCTATGTGATAAAAAATAAAAAAGGGATACTTCCCCAATTAATAATTGACCTGATAAGGTCAAATTTGGGAAAACCAAAAAAAAAATTGTTTTTCTTGGAAAAAAATACTTCTAGTTTTTCTTAATTTCTCAAAAACTTAGATACATTTTGGCATTCGGTTTTCTGTTTTTGACTAAAAATTAATAAGAGCATTGAATTTTGAAAATAAAAATAATAGTTAATTACATAAAATTTTGAAAAAAATTAGTTTACAAAATTTTTTTTAAATTTTGAGTGAAAATTAATTTTTTTAAAAATGTTCACTCAAACAACTTAATTTAAAAATAAAATAAAAGAGTAGTTTTCTGGCTTTTCAAAAAGATATAACAAGTCTTTGTGTAATTCACCGTTGTTTTTAAATATTTTTTTTTCTGATTTAAGTCAATTTTTTAGAAAATTGCCCCTCCCGCCTAAATGGGGGGAAATAGACCCCCCTCCCATACGATTTTTTTCTTGTCTTAATCCCAGCTACACGCTCAAGCTTTTTGGTGCATCTTATACCAATCACCCTGTATATGTCACCCTAACAACACTATACGTACCAAATTTGAAATAAATCGGCCCATCCGACTGTAAGTGCTGATACAGACAGACAGACAGACAGAACTGCCGGACTTACTTTTTTTCGTTTGTCATGTTTGATTGTTATCTCTTAACTTTTTTTGCACGAATCCAAGACTTGCCTTATAGTACCTATATATGAGCAAGTAAAAACAGTGGCCCTACTTTCCTTCCCTGTAGCATACCCAAGCAAATTAGAAACTTTGCATACAAAACCCCAAATCCTATAGTTGGCCAGGCAGGGGGGTTGCAGGGGGCAGCTTGGTGCAGGGAAATAACTCCACGGGCAAGTGCTCCACATAGGTATTTATTCCACTTTTTAGTGGGAGTCTGCTCCACTTTTCAATGTGGATCAATTTCCCACTTAAGATGGGAATTTATTGTACTTTTAAGTGAGAAAGCAGTACACTTTCTTAAGTGGAGTTTAAGTGAAAGTTAAATTATTTCTTACAGTCAGTGAGTAACAACACCACTTTAGAAAGTGAACTACTTTCTCACTTAAAAATGCAAAATATTTTCACTTTCAGTGGGAATTTAACCCACATTGAAAAGTGGAATAGATTCCCACTAAAAGTGGACAAAAATTAATACGTGGAGCATTTGCCCGTGGAGTACTTTCCCTGCACCGTGTAGGGATCTTTATTGCCAAATAAGTTTAGTTTTTTTTTAGTTTTAATTGACCTTTATTTTTCATAAATAATACACAAAGATTGAATAATCTTAGCCTAATTGGTTTGGCTTAGAGCCGTCTACCAGGTTGCCAAATAATCCAAATAACTCTTGGGTTTTCCGAGCCCCAGATGCGACAGTTTTGCTTGTTGACGTAGCCTCCGAGGTGGAAATGGGCCGGAAATGGGCCTCATCAGTCAAGATGCTTTTTCGATGAAATTCCGGATCATTTTCATGCATTTCAAGGACCCAATCAGCAAAGACACGACGTTGTTGATGATCAGCCGGCTTGAGTTCTTGTGTTAACTGAACTTTATAAGCCTTAAGACCCAAGTCTTTATGAAAAATACGGTGTAATGACGTTTGTGGAATGCTTAATTGCAAAGAACGACGAGGAATGGACAAACCTGGGTTTTCTTCAACACTTTAGGCTACAACAGCCATATTCTCAGTTGTTCTTGAGCGACGTGCACGGGTTTTATTCTTCACATCACTAACTTTGTGATGTGCTTTTTGGTCGAGGCTGAGGTAGCTCGTCGGGTCCAGGGTCTGTCCGAAGAAAGCACAGTAAAACTTCGGTATTTCGGGATCAAAAACTCCGATGTCTTAAGTTTATAAATAAATATACCTTTTATTAAGTCATATAAAAATCTAACACGGTATTTCATATAACTCTTTTTCTGTCTTACTCTTAACACGGTATTTCATATAACTTAACCTAACAATAATTCATACTTCTTATACTAACCCTTTACACCTTTAGGGTATCGGCCTAACATAAATAGGGGACCATTCGATGGAACCCTGTCCAAGCTAGTTCAGACGGAATCTGCGAGGACGAATCACGGAAGCAAATGGAACCACCGTTGGAACCTTGTCCAAGGCAAACCTGAAGGATTTACCGAGGAAATAGGACGGAAACACTTTTGGAACCACCGCTGGAACCCAGTCCAAAGTAGTTCTTATGGATCTACCGAGGAAATTTAGACGGAAGCAAGTGGAACCACCGTTGGAACCTTGTCCAAGGCAAACCTGAAGGATTCACCGAGGAAATAGGACGGAAGCACTTTTGGAACCACCGCTGGAACCCAGTCCAAGGTAGTTCTTATGGATCTACCGAGGAAGTTTAGACGGAAGCAAGTGGAACCACCGTTGGAACCTTGTCCAAGGCAAACCTGAAGGATTTACCGAGGAAATAAGACGGAAGCACTTTTGGAACCACCGCTGGAACCCAGTCCAAGGTAGTTCTTATGGATCTACCGAGGAAGTTTAGACGGAAGCAAGTGGAACCACCGTTGGAACCTTGTCCAAGGCAAACCTGAAGGATTTACCGAGGAAATAAGACGGAAGCTAATAATACCTAAAAATACTTTGAGAAAAAAGAGGAAGGCCGCTATAGCTTGAAAAGCCCGAAGCTGCACCAACCTGTTCACTGTTAGGGTACTACTAAGTTCCCAATCAGCTCGATCTTTTACTGCTCCAAATACACTGGATTGGTATCTCAACACGGGATGCAGAAGACAAATTTCTCATACAACTTCCACCTCTACTTGTAATATTTCCTGGAGTAAGAGAGTGTGAATTGTATGAGAAACAAACAAAAAGTACCTTTTGCTACAAAAGAAGTGAATATAGTATTAATTTGTACTAGTGAAGTGAATATAGTATTAATTAGTACTATTCGGCGATCGGACGGTCTGCAAGAAGGTACTTTGATACGAATGCAGAAAATCGTATCAGAAATGCTGTTTTCTGTCTATGATAATAGGTACCGGGGGCGGACGAAATGATATTTAATAAGGGAAAATTGTAACGCTTCGTTACAGTCCCCCCTTTCTTTACAAAAAAAAAATTTAATTAATTAATAATAATTTTTTTTTCTCAGCGGTTAGCTTTAATTCATATATATATTTTTTTAAAATAATTTAAAATTTGGTTTTGATTAATAATAATTTTTTTTTTTTTTTTTTTTTCCAGCGGTTAGCTTTAATTCATAAATATATTTTTTTTCAAAATAACTTAAAGTTTAGTTTTAACATATATTCTTTTCTCTTCTTCTTATTATTATTATTTTTTTGTAATTCAAAAATTTTCCAATTTAATTCAATTTATTCTTTAAAATAATAAGTAAATAAAAAATAATATTCTTCTTCAATTTTTCTTAGACATAATCGTAATTTTTAATTTAATTCAATATATATCGGCGGCTCGGATTTAGTCGTGATGGACATCTGATATCTTCTTCAGTCCCTTGTACCTCAGTGTTGCTTGGGTGCCCTTTTTGTTCAAAAATACTGCTACCCGGCCCCATGGCTTATATATGAAGGAGACTCGGTTTAGGGGGCCTTTTAATATGATCCCCTCGAACGGATCTACAGGTTTTTTGTCGGCTGGGCAAGCAGGATCTAGGGTAGCGACCTCTTTTATCGACCCCTGGGTTGTGTCGCTTGTGATGGCGGCTGGAGCGACCGATAACCTTGGCAGCACCAGAACTTCGGTCACCACCGCTCGTTCAGGAAACTTTATGTTGGGCACCGCCGTCTCGTCAAAACGTATATGCGCGTCGATAGTGGACCAATCGTAGTTCTCCAGATTTTTGGGCGGAGCTGAAACTTGACGGTCGAAACTGGACCAATCAACATCTTCCAGCTTTGGGGCTGGAACCGGATCAGGAACTGGAAGCGTAACTAAACGAGCACATACAGCGGGGGCGGATGCTGGGAACGGTGGCTGAGGGACTGGCGGATCAACTTTTAGTACCTCCCAATTATCATTTGCTTCCTTGCGTTCCTTGATCATTTTGAGAAGACGCTGGTCGACTGATCGATGGGGTGCGCTGGCTCTTGCGGGAGCTTGGATGGCAAACGCACATGTGGCGGGTGGTGGTGCGACGAGTGAAGGTTGTGGCACTGGTAACTTTGCCTTAGTTGCCTCCCACTTCTCGTCTGCTTCCTTTCGCTGCTGGCGAACCAAGGCGAGACGTGCTTCGGCTGGTGGAGGCGGCTCGATCGCTTTAGCTGCGCTCCGGTCGTGTGTGATGGAGGGCAAGCGACTGGTCCTCTTCTTGGCTCGTACCTCGAAAATCAATGGTTGCGGATCCCGCGGTGGAGGAGCAACCTTGCGGGGTACTGTTCGTTGCCTCAAGAACTGCTTCTCCTCTTTCGCTGGTAGCTGGCGGGGTTTTGGTTTCGGTGGTGCACGCTGCGTCCGAGAAAGTTGCAGTCGATTTGGTGCGATAAGAATCGGCGAGCGGGATCGACTTGGTCGTTGACGGCTAGACGTCGGTTTCTGATCTTCCTCGACACTACTCTTCTTCCTATTATCCATTTTTTGTAGCTGGGGGCGGAGTTAATCTTTTATTTATAAATATCATACCTCTCGGCTCGGAGGACAACTGATGACTGATGAGGTGCCCTGGTGCGGTCGATGCTCTTATACAATTTTGTGGTGAAGACGGAGAGGAATTATAAGAATCTGAATAAAATCCTTTTAGGTCTCGTACGTGCGCTCGGATGTTCCCTTCTTTTGACTTGTCCTTTCCTCCGCTTTTCCTTTTTAGCAACACTATAACGGGGGAAATGAATTTCACCACTTCATATGGTCCTTCAAAACGAGGTGCTAATTTTTCAGCGAAATAATTGGCGGCAGATGATAGAACTCGTGTCTTCCTGTATACCTGTTCTCCAATGCCAGGTCGCCACGGCCTTCGTCGTAGGTTATAGTGTTTGGCCTGATTCTGACTGGCCTTTTGCAGATTTAGCCTCACAAGTTCGAACAGAGCTCGCATGCGTTCTTGATGAGCCTGAACGCTTTCCTCTGCTGCTGACGGTTGAAGCGTAGCGGAATTGTCCTGGGCGGTTTTTAATTCTCTTCCAAAGTTTAACAGAGCTGGGGAAAACCCAGTGGAGTCGTGACGGCTGGTATTGATAGCAAACGTAAACTCTGGGATATGTTCGTCCCAATTCCGTTGATTTCCCTGCACGTATTGAGCGACCATTGTCTTTAATACCCTATTGACTCTTTCTGTGGGATTTTCCTGGGGGGTGTACGGTGCGGTTAACCTTTGTTCGATTCCTAAATCACTTAAGAACTCCTTGAATCGGTGGCTGGTAAACTGTGCTCCATTGTCAGATAAGAGTACCTTTGGTACCCCAAAACGAGTAGTGACTCTCTCTCGCACAGCTTGAACTAATCCCTGAGTCGTGGCTGCCCTCATGGGTACGGCTTCTACCCATTTAGAAAACTTGTCCACTAGTACGAGCAGGACTGTATTGCCCTTCATGGATTTCGGGAGAGGGCCAATGTAGTCGGCGCACACTATTTCCCATGGTTCTTCGATGGGGGTAGTGTACATTAAGCCACTCCTTTTTTGTTGGGAAACTTTATGCTCGTTGCAAACCTTGCATTGACGTACGTATTTGCTGATGTCGCGGAACATACCAGGCCAATAGAACCGTTTGAACATTCGAGATGTGGTTTTGGCCATGCCTAAATGGCCAGCGGTTATGGCGTCGTGGTTATCGGCTAAAACTCGGTGTCGGTCGGTTAAAGGTACGCACAGCTTCCACATATCTGCTTGGGGGTTTGCTAGCAACTGGGGGTTCTGGAACTGTCGGTACAGGTTGTCATCAATAATTTTATATTCCGGGTACTTCCCAGGATCCCTCTTTACTTGTTCTTTCTTTAAGTCAACCCAGTCTGCCTTCGTGTCTCGGGAGGCTGATACTTGGTCGGTGGCGGTAATGGGTAGCGGATCTCGGGACAGGGCGTCGGCTACTACGTTCATCGCACCTTTTCTATAATGGACGGTAAAGTCAAACTGCTGAAGCTCTAATGCCCATCTAGCCAATCGTCCGGAAGGGTTTTCGAGCGTGTGTAACCACTTAAGCGAATGATGGTCCGTGATTACACTAAAATGATAACCTTCCAAGTACGGTCGCATCTTGCGGATGCCCCAAAGTATCGCTAGGCATTCCTTTTCCGTCGCTGCGTACTTAGATTCTAAGTCGGTGAGGGTGCGGCTGGCGTAAGCGATTACTTTCTCATGTTCATCTATCGTCTGGGTGAGTACCACCCCTAACCCATGTTGGCTGGCATCGGTGTGGAGAGTGAAAGGCTGACTAAAGTCGGGACAAGCTAAGACGGGAGCTTCAGTAAGCTTGGTTTTTAATAAATCGAATGCGGATTGCTGTTGAGGTCCCCAATTCCAGGATACTTTCTTTTTTAGCAGGAATGTTAACGGTGCGGCTACGGCGGAGAAGTCCTGGATAAATCGACGGTACCAGGAACAGATGCCGAGGACACGCCGTAGCTCTTTGACACAAGAAGGTGCTTTCAGCTCTTTGACGGCGGCTATTTTATCGGGGTCTGTATGAATCCCGTCTTTGCTCACAACGTGTCCCAAGTATCGGAGACTTTCCTGGCAAAAATGGCACTTCTCGACGTTGATCTTAAATTTGCCGCTCGGAGTTTGGCAAATACTTCTTTTAAGTGATCCAGGTGTTCGGTAAAGGTGCTGCTAACTACGATGATATCATCCAAATAGACCAAGACATGATTAGCAGTGCTAGGACCAAAAATTTCGTCCATAGCTCGTTGAAACGTGGCACCAGCTGAGTGTAGACCACATGGCATTACGTTCCATTCAAACAAACCTCGTCCAAGAACAGTGAACGCAGTATATTGCCTGCAACGCGCGTCCAACGCAATCTGCCAATATCCTTGTTTGAGGTCGATCGTGGATATGAACTTTGCTCCTCGTAGTTTGTCCAATATAGAATTGATGAAAGGCAACGGATAGGCGTCCTTTATTGATAATTCGTTCAGTTGCCTAAAATCCACAAATACTCTCCATGATCCCCCTTTCTTTCGCACCAGTACGATGGGGGAGCTGTAGGGGCTTTGAGACGGTTGTATCTTCCCTGTCTTTAGTAAATCATCGATTTCTTCGTCTATTACCTGCTGCATTGCGGGGTTTCGGGGGTAATACCGTTGTTTAAACGGCTGATCGGTCTTGAGTCGGATTTTATGCGGGGAGACATGCGCTACCCCTTGAATCTCATCGAACAACGGTAACTCGGTAGCCAAAAACTCGTCCAGGTGTTGTTTTTGGGATTCACGTGGGGCTTCTAACACGACACACGTCGAATCAGGCTTTGCTGTTTGGTGCGTTTTCCTCCCCGTTACTAGGCGTCCTCCCACAAACGATTTAAAGTGCGCCTTATTTAGCACATCCATCCCTATGATGGCCTCTTCATCTAGGCCCGGCAGGTAAGTTATTTCAGCAGATATAGTTTCGCTCCCCAAATGCAACGTCAGGTCGAAATGTTCCGTTGTCATTACAGGATTGCCATTCGCTAGGTGAATAGCCTTGGAATATTCTGTCATTGGGATTTCCAATTGCCTGAGTTCATTGCGCAAAGCTGGCCCGGCGAAGGTTTTCGTAGAGCCCGTATCGAGCAAGGCATCGAAGGTTTTTTCTCCAACTTGAATAGGAATGAAGAGCCTCGGATCGCCTCCTGGGGGCGCGTTGACCACAGCAACTGGATTTCTTCGGCAAGGACAATCCCTGGTTAATCTGCCATCTTCTCCGCAGAATGAGCAAAAGAGGGTAAATGGCCTTCTGCAATTTTCCTTTCGGTGGCCCCGCTGTTTACAATTCCAACAATGTGTCTGTCGGTCGTATGGAACACTACATTGTTGGGCGTTCGGTCGGTCGTGTGTCTGGACAGGCGAGGCTCGCGGTACAGGGGTGGCGTTGGGCAACGGGCGGATAGGACGTTCTTCCTGCCTAATGTTTTCATATTCCTCTGCTAATTCTAGCAACTCATCGATGTTGGAAAACTCCCTCCGCTTGATGTAAAGCTTGTATTCTGGTCGTAACTTATCGTACAAGCGATCAGTATTGTCATCTCTGGATAGTTGGGGGTGCTGGCGAATCATGTATTGCATTGACCTGATAAAATCCTTTGCCTTTTCACGTGGTCCTTGCCTCTTTCGCATAATTTCGTCTTCTAGGCGATGGCGATATCGGGCAGGTAAGAACTGCTGCAGGAATGCTCGACGAAAATCTTCCCAGTTCGATATGTCGTCTTTCTTGATTCGCCACCATTCCAGCGCTGTTCCGCGAAAGATCTCCGGTATGGTTCGCAAGACGTCGCTTAAAGGGATGTCGTAACATTGAGTTAATTCCTCAATGCGCTCCATAAATTCCAATGCATTGCCAGACGAATCAAATCGAAGGCCCCATTTCCTAACAGTGTTCATAACGTCGGCTTGGTAACTGAGCGTTAATCGGTTAGGAGGCGAGGGTGGATAACATGGGCGTTCCGATGGATCAACGTGGTTGTGGTAAACAGGTGTGACGGAGGTTGCTGGTACTGGAATCGGTACTGGAGTTGAAGCAGGAACTGGTAGAGTTACTGATGTCACGGTAGTTGCTGGTTGCGTAGTGACTGGAATGGTAAAGGACTGAGGTAAAGCCAACTTGGTGTCCTTCTCAAATGCAATTGGTGCGGGAACGGTTAAACCTCCGGTGTCGCCACTCTCATCGTCAGCCGTTTCTCTTTCTTCCACCATGTCTTCCAGCTCGGCGCAGAGATTTTGCGTAGATTTATGCATCCGCAGCTCCTTTAAGTGCAGGCTTAGGCGCTTCCTTAAGGCTTGGACGTTTCCGCTGGTGTCCAAGTTTCGGCTGAGTAATATTTCGGTCAGCTCCGGCTTTTTCAAAAAATAGATGAACCCTAGGTTTTTATAGGGGTTAATCCCTTCCATGTCGCTGAGTTCTTCGCTGTCTGCAGTTGAGCTGAACGTTGCGGAGTTAGATCTGGACGGCGGTGTTTCTTCTGGAGAACGGAATCTGGTGGTGCCTTCTAAAGGTTCGTGGAGGATCGTCGAAGTGCTGGTGGAATCGTCTACAGGACCTGCCGGGGATAAACGGTCAATCAGGTCGGTACGGTCGATGCGGTCGGTGGTGCCTGTAGAAGATGCCAGTTCGGTCGGTGATCGGGTCAAGGTTGAACCCTCAAAAGGTCCCTGCTCGGGCGCCAATTTGTGATGTGCTTTTTGGTCGAGGCTGAGGTAGCTCGTCGGGTCCAGGGTCTGTCCGAAGAAAGCACAGTAAAACTTCGGTATTTCGGGATCAAAAACTCCGATGTCTTAAGTTTATAAATAAATATACCTTTTATTAAGTCATATAAAAATCTAACACGGTATTTCATATAACTCTTTTTCTGTCTTACTCTTAACACGGTATTTCATATAACTTAACCTAACAATAATTCATACTTCTTATACTAACCCTTTACACCTTTAGGGTATCGGCCTAACATAAATAGGGGACCGTTCGATGGAACCCTGTCCAAGCTAGTTCAGACGGAATCTGCGAGGACGAATCACGGAAGCAAATGGAACCACCGTTGGAACCTTGTCCAAGGCAAACCTGAAGGATTTACCGAGGAAATAGGACGGAAACACTTTTGGAACCACCGCTGGAACCCAGTCCAAAGTAGTTCTTATGGATCTACCGAGGAAATTTAGACGGAAGCAAGTGGAACCACCGTTGGAACCTTGTCCAAGGCAAACCTGAAGGATTCACCGAGGAAATAGGACGGAAGCACTTTTGGAACCACCGCTGGAACCCAGTCCAAGGTAGTTCTTATGGACCTACCGAGGAAGTTTAGACGGAAGCAAGTGGAACCACCGTTGGAACCTTGTCCAAGGCAAACCTGAAGGATTTACCGAGGAAATAAGACGGAAGCACTTTTGGAACCACCGCTGGAACCCAGTCCAAGGTAGTTCTTATGGATCTACCGAGGAAGTTTAGACGGAAGCAAGTGGAACCACCGTTGGAACCTTGTCCAAGGCAAACCTGAAGGATTTACCGAGGAAATAAGACGGAAGCTAATAATACCTAAAAATACTTTGAGAAAAAAGAGGAAGGCCGCTATAGCTTGAAAAGCCCGAAGCTGCACCAACCTGTTCACTGTTAGGGTACTACTAAGTTCCCAATCAGCTCGATCTTTTACTGCTCCAAATACACTGGATTGGTATCTCAACACGGGATGCAGAAGACAAATTTCTCATACAACTTCCACCTCTACTTGTAATATTTCCTGGAGTAAGAGAGTGTGAATTGTATGAGAAACAAACAAAAAGTACCTTTTGCTACAAAAGAAGTGAATATAGTATTAATTTGTACTAGTGAAGTGAATATAGTATTAATTAGTACTATTCGGCGATCGGACGGTCTGCAAGAAGGTACTTTGATACGAATGCAGAAAATCGTATCAGAAATGCTGTTTTCTGTCTATGATAATAGGTACCGGGGGCGGACGAAATGATATTTAATAAGGGAAAATTGTAACGCTTCGTTACAACTTGTCCCAACAGCTCGAATTTGTCCACCAATTTCTGTATTGCGGTCCGACAAGGTGCTTCACGACGACCCAAAAATGTTTTAGTTTTACGAACCGTCTCTGCCAAATTTTCACCATTTTTATAGTGAATTTTAATAATTTCAATGCGTTGTTGAAGCGTGTATCGTTCCATTTATATTAATGGCGTAGTTTCTACTTGTCAAATGTCAAAAAATGATAGCTTCAAAAGTGACAACTACCGATATAGCTGGCTATTCAAAATAACACCTCTTTTTGGAAAACCCTTATATGTAATCTATGTGAGAGAGAAATGAAAGTTTGGTATAAATGCATATTTTTGTTTAAAAACAACGCTGATGTTTTTCTACTTCTAAATGTCATGGTTTGTATCGAAATGTCATTTTATTTCTGCTGATGCAGAAAAACTTATAGTTAAAATTCTCGAATTCTTTTCGTTTAAAATAGTCTCAAAATATGTATGATATGAAACTCTGCCGGTTGAATCCACTGTCTCCCTATTATTTCTATTTCTAGGTAGTTGTTTAGCTATTTTAAAATCAATTTCTCTTGTTCTCCTGAAAACATTCCTTGTTGAATATGACACTTGATTTAACAACACATAATATTTGGGAATATAACATTTGTTTGTAAATATTTAATTCAATCGAAGTATTTCACACCTATGTATACAATATATGTATACTTATATATGTATGTATATGAAAGTGTTAAACAAAATGAAGGCAAACATTTTATGTTTTTGGCTGTTCATAAATATATAATTTGACTCAAAGGACTACTTTGGTTGTCAATTAAAAATCTTTAAGATTGTCGTTTAATGTGCGCTAGGAGAAAGAAGTTATTTATGTTTTTTGAAAACTTAAATGTCAGATTTACTGCTGATAGGTTTGTAATATGCCCTTTCATACTATACCTATATGTAAGAAAGTTTGCCTCGAAATCGCTAACTGACCATGTAGTAGAAAATCATAAATGAAGTGTGAATAACTAAAACCAAAGAGTACGGAGATAATGCATTGGCCCGACATCACATTCGAAAAGCTGGTGCGAATGGTGAAAACTCCAAAAAAGAAAACGAGATTAGGCCTGACGAAATAAGCTCTTAGTTCTGGGAAAAGAAGATGTTAGACATTTTTTGTTGAATCCGGTGCTCATACATAATATAGTGATGTAAAAGGTTTTGTCATAGGTTATGTTAAGAAAAATTTTTTTTAGAGCAAAATGAGCATATACTGGTTTGTTTCTGTTCTCGACCTATGAACATCAAAGAATGAATGAAGAAGGCAGTTCTAAAAAGAAAATGTTATATAAAGATATTGAAATTCCATTGACGTCATTGTTTTACATTTCATACTGGATTAAGATTTAAACCGTTCTTTCTGCATTAAGTAGAAAAACAGCTAAAAGAGTTAATCAGCCTTATTGTGAAGTTCACCCGGAATACATTTCGCCTGGCGAAAATCTGTTCCCCCGGAATTTTAAAAGCTATTGGCAATTCCACCCCAACGATTTTTCACTTCGAATCAACAGTGACATTTCGGATAAGCGAGGCGTGTTTATGCACTTCTTAAAAGTAACATTAATTTACTCCGGAACAAATTGTGACAGTTTTGTTTTTCATTTCTAACATAAAAACATCATTAATCTTGATTTTGAAATATTTTCGGTTTGAATTTTACAATATCTTTCTAAGATATCTTCTATTATTTTTTTTTGTAATAAATGCATTCTCTGAGAGAATATTTTTTACTCCTTCAAGTTCAAGAATTTACTTGAAAAAATAAATGAACACACCTAGTTTCTGATTTGACAGATCTAAAGAAGAGGGATAATTGTGTTTTGTTGTTTTTTAAAAGGGATTGCAAAATTAAATTGTTTAAACAATCTTTTGGATGTGTATTTGTTGTGAATATTGCAACTTGTGAATAAAGTAAATCAAAGTAAATTGTTAAAAGTTAAATAATCACATCCTTGTAGGTACCTACAATAAACCACAAAAAGAGCTACTCCGTTGATCCATGAAATGAAAAAGGTAAACTCTTCCGATCAATCCTGACAAAATCAAAGGAATACCTACGATATTTAAAAATAAATTCATATGTGTTTAGTTGCAAATTATATTTATTTAAAAGACATATTGTTTTGTATTCAAAAGTGCAGTCAAAACGAAGAGTTTTAAAAGGTAACAGTTCGGAGACAATTTTGAGGGATGATTTGGTGTTAAATGTTTTGAAACATTTCATGTGTTTGTGAAAATATTTCAACACATTTATGTTTTACAGATTTAGACAATAATACAAAATAGCGTTTTGTTATACTTGAGCTGACGAAAAATAAACAAATGTCTTGCAATGCACAACTTTTTCACTCGTTCGCCTTCAAAAAATAAGTAAACATTTTACCTGTCGATCGCATCGCATTTCGCCCGGAATAATTGATGACAATTAGGGGAATTTTTCGAACATTACTTGATTTCGCCCGGAAATTCACAATTTTCGCCCGAACATTCACAATAGGCGAAAAGTGAAATGTCAATTATTTCGGGGGTAATGTAGTTCGGGCGAACTTCACAATAAGGCTGAATATATTTAAAATTATTCATCAGCAAAAATCAGAACTTGAAGATTTCGAATACAATTAAGCTTTACATCATTAATAGCAAGAATAAAAAGAATGTTACCCAGATGACTTTTCTGCGGCACTCCAGAATATTACTTTAAAATTTTTACTTAGAATTTCGAAGATATGAATAAATGAACGAATATTGTCCGGTGCCCTCGGCCTCAATATATGTATAATGTGTCCTTTTATCTATGTATGTAAGGTGGGTGAGTTACCCATTCTAGTGAATTTTTTATATTTTTAGTATCTATGTATTTATTTATTTGCATTATGCTTACATTTTAAAATACATATAACACAAGCCTAAATTTATTAAATTTATAAATTTCAAAATAAAAAAAAATATTATTTTTTTTATAAAACAATTAAAATTAAAGTTTGTAATATTTTGACACGAGTCTTGACACAACAAAATTAAAATTAATAAAAATATCAAAATTTACAAAAAAATGTCAATCAAATAATTTTCAGTTTTTGAATAATTTCACAAGTGTTAGTCATCAAAACCAAAATTGTCATTAACGGCTTTATTATGCAGCTTATTGATGAATATGGCTTGTAAATCTATGGGACTTCTTCTAAAACACCATGTTCCATTTGATTTCTCCTTTGTCTTCCTAAAGCATTATTTTGTGTTTAGCTAAATCCGAACATTATTTGTATTAACTTGGTAACTCAGGTAATAGTGTTCAAAGAATTCAAAACTTACGCTGAAAAATATAGGGTATAGATGGCTCATGAGTTCGCATTCCAAAGCAAAGGTAAAAATGGCTAAAAGAAACAGTCACCAAAGAATTTTCAGAATCAATGTACGAGAGTCGTGAGTTTTTTAGTCCTCGTTATATTTTTCGTTGACTCTCTATTTGAAAAAAAAAGTATAGGCACTTGAAGTGAGACGAAATTTTCCTTCTCCAAAATAACAGACGATATGTAAATGAAATGGTACCGAAGAGATTTCTATGTAGAGTATCACCATTTGCAAAAAAAAAACAATTTAAATACACGAATCAAAATACAAAAAGTGTCTATTTTATAATTATACAGGGTGATTGGTATAAGATGCATCAAAAAGCTTGAGCTTGTAAATGGGGTTAAGACAAGAAAAAAATCGTATGGGAGGGGGGTCTATTTCCCCCCGTTTAGGCGGGAGGGGCAATTTTCTAAAAAATTGACTTAAATCAGAAAAAATATTATTTAAAAACAACAGTGAATGATACAAAGACTTGTTATATTTTTTTGGAAAGCCAGAAAACTGTTCTTTTATTTAATTTTTAAATTAAGTTGTTTAAGTGAACAGTTTTAAAAAAATTAATTTTCAAACTCAAAATTTTGAAAAAAAAATTTAAAAAAAATCTTTAAACTAATTTTTTTCAAAATTTTATGTAATTAACTATTATTTTTATTTTCAAAAACTAAGATACATTTTGGCATCCGATTTTCTGTTTTTGACTAAAAATTAATAATAGCATTGAATTTTGAACATAAAAATAATAGTTAATTACATAAAGTTTTGAAAAAAATTAGTTTAAAAATTGTTTTTTATTTTTTTTTTTTTCAAAATTTTTAGTTTGAAAATTAATTTTTTTAAAACTGTTCACTCAAACAACTTAATTTAAAAATAAAATAAAAGAGTAGTTTTCTGGCTTTTCAAGAAAATATAACAAGTCCTTGTATCATTCACCGTTGTTTTTAGATAATTTAAGTCATTTCTTTAGAAAATTGCCCTTCCCGCCTAAACGGGGGGAAATAGACCCCCCCTCCTATACGATTTTTCCTTGTCTTAACCTCACCTACACGCTCAAGCTTTTTGGTGCATCTTATACCGATCACCCTGTATAACAGATAGGTAATATGAAAAAAAAAACTTAATTGAAATGATTCCAGTCTCAACATGGTCTCTACTCAATTTTCTTTTCTGAAAATGCAAATGCAAATTGTGAAAATCTACGTACATAAATACAAATTTCCCCGTACCGTTGCGTCGTGGAGCAGCAAATGGAAAGTATAGGGGAAGGTTTCTTTTATTAATTCGTTATATTATTTTTGTGTGGGGTTTTTCATCACACACTAGCAGCTTACTATAGGCTTTAATCTTTATTTTATAGTTTTTGAATTTTTATCTTTCTGCTTTGCCAGCAAAACATATTAATAATCATTATGGTGTGCTCCTTTAAAAAAAAATGTTTTCCCGCAATCAATTCAATTTAACGCTGGATTCATCTCATTCGCTGCTATGTAGAAATGGCGGCCAGGTAGAAATGGCGGTTATTCGTTTGGAACCTTAGTACAATTAGTATGTGAAGTTATTGTAGAGCAGCAGACAACAAGAAAATATATTTAAATTTTAAACTGATTTAACAATCCATTTTATTTAAAACAACTTTTGTGTCATCAAATTTCTAAGAATTTATATTTTCCTGGAATCAAATAAATTCCAGGAACTCATCTTACGCATCAACACAATGGCATTTTGATTGCCAACACATTTCTGCTCAAATGTTTGATCACTTTCAAACAAATTTGTTACCACTATTTATATATTTTAAACGTATTCCATTACAGCCATTTCGTTACAATTTAAATGTCAATCATCGTCATCATCATGGTTGAAACCGTTTCTGATTTTTATAGCAAACACCAAATAACCTTTAACATTTCATTGACATTTGAGTAATATCTGCCATCATAGCCCTTTTTATGCAAGAAAAACAGAATACCAAAAGGTAGCTATAAAATATATATACTCTTACTATGTATTTCGATGGTGTAACATACAAAATAGCATTAACCTATCAGATAAAATAAAATTTTAAAATCTTTTCGAATCAAGTAGGTATGCTTTTAAAAGTATCCGCACTGAGTATTCTGCGTTGCTGCGTAATATTCCCGTCTCCACGTCTTTATGACAATGTTAATGGATTTTTTTAGTTTTAACGTTACTATAATAAAACGGTTCTCCAAAATGCTACGTATATATATTTGTTATATTAACATCATTGTAGATATTTATACATTATCTGGGAGGTGATCCAGTGGATGAGGTGGGGGCAAGAAGTTTCCCTTCTTGTGAAATGCATTCATATTCCATTGGTACCTCGAGTAGCCTTTCGTTGTCTTGTCAGTAATCGTGAATGTTACATATGTGTTGATTTTATTTGTTTTCACTTCATGTTCTTAACATTTTTAATGCAATAGTTTTCATTGCTTTGTATTATACCTACAACGAATATAATATACAATTAAGTGTTTTGTGTGTCACATATTGCCACTAACTTGTTCTTCTCTTCCGACGATGTTATTTTTATCTCGAATGGAATCGCAACTTTTGATCTACTAGCTTAGTAACGCGGACTAGCGCTCACTCTCTTATTGTATCTATTGTTGTTAATGTTTTTGATTTTCCATACATTAGATTTACTAGGGTACTAGCGCGAAACAGCGCCCTCGTTTACTAGCGTCAGCCGTTACATATTGTATATGTGTATATTTTAATAGTAATCGCATAAAACCATTTCCTTTCCAATACCTGCCCTATTAAAATCAATATATTTCTCAAAATTTACACCATTTGCAATCTTTTCACTAGTGTACACCAAAATTATAAAATAAGTACGATACCCAAAGAGATAAATTAAACTAAAATAAGTACTCTCTATGTCTTCTCTCTTAGGGGTTAATATTTGAAGCTTGAAGTATTACATTTTAATATTGTCCATTCAATTTTTGTAGGTAGTGTTATTTAAAATTAAGGTAGTGTAACATTTTTATATTAAATATGCATTACATATTCGGATGGGGGTTATGCGTTGGGGTAGCTTCCATACCATGAAAAAAATTATGAGTTCCAAAACACCAACAAGCTTCGGATACGGATGATCTTAATGTTGAAGATGGTGCAAGGAAATAACACCACGGCACTTGTCCGTGGAGTTATTTCCTTGCACCATCGTCAACATTCCATATGGGAATAAATTCCCATGTGGGAATCTGCTCCACTTTTCAATATGGAGTTGGTTTCCACTCGTAGTGAGATTGTATTCCACTTTAAAAAGTGTGGTATTCTTTTCCACCTCAATGCAGAAAAATGATGAAGCAAAAAAAAAAACAATAGTCCTACTTTACTTCCCGGTAGTATACCCAAATAAGTTAGACACTTTGCAACCAGGCAGGGGGGTTGCAGGGGGCAGGATGAAGACAGCCAAAATTACGCTGCAAGGCGACTAATTCCATCTCATATATGGACGATGACGGACAGCATTTTCGTCCACTAGACCCGATTGCCAAACTTAAATCAAATAAAGCTGCTGGTGCAGACGGCTTACTAGCTGAATTGTTTAAAGCAGCAGGAGAAGTGTTGGTAGAGAGCATGCACTATCTCATCTTTAAAATTTGGTCGGAAAAAAGTATGTCCGATGAATGGAATTTATTAATGATAAAAGTTATCCAAGGGAAAAATAATGATTATACCCCCCCTATAAATGTGAGAACATTCTCACAATGCGCTCTCTTTTCGCATCAATTTCAAGTTATAAAAACCTCGAATTTATAAGGCATTTTAGTACGACAACGACACGTGGCAAATAAAGAGAGAGATAAGAAAATAAAGGGCGGGAAATTATTATTTGTTTATTAATGAGAAAAGTTATTCAACGGAGAAATACTGATTCAGTGTGTCACTGTGTTAAGGACCTCATGAGTTAAGGAACGAATAGTGCTTTTTTATTAACACATGTAGTTAGATAACCCATGACATGAGTAAAAGAGCGGATTAACGTTTTATATTAATAGGGCTCTAAGTACCTACGGTCAAGGCCGTAGCCAGACAATTATTTCGGGGGGGGGGGGTTATACTTATCAATCTGTACCTTTCTGTAGATGTAATAAATAAAATTAGTACAGCCCATTAACCCAAAATCCACCAAACACGACTTTTAATTGCGATAATGATACTATTCTATTTATAAGGCAAGTTATGGATTCGTCAAAAAAATTGAAATAACAAATAAACATGATATTGCGATGATAGGGAAGTAGACAAAAGTGTGTTGGAAAATTCTGTTCGTCCGACTTCCTGTTTGTAGATCTGCAGCCTAAATGGATAGGCTGATTTGCAAACTTGGTTCAGAGTGTTTATTTAGTAGTCTCGCACTAGGCGTTGTTGAAATTGGAATTTTAGCTCTAAAACAATGGTAAATGTCATATAACAGTTTGTTAAAACTTAATTTTTCTAAAAATGGCCTTAAAGATTTTGATAAAACAGTCGAGATTTATCTTAAAACAGTACCTCCCATAGAACCAATTTTTTAAAATCAGAATTTCTCGCTAACAACAAAACCGATTTCAATTAAATTTAAAATTTAGGAAGGTTTTTATGATCAAATTCATATACATAACTTTTTAGATTTTTTGAATATGTTGGAAACGCTAATATCGATTTTTTTCAGATTTTTTTCCAGATGAACTACAGATTTCGATGTATTGAAATACTCAAAATATTGCAAAATATTTTTCAAAAATTAAAAAAGAAAACGGTTTAAAAAAAAACTGCTTTAACGATTTTCAATATTTTTTCCTAGATAGAGTACTGCTAATAAAATACAATTGCATACTTAAATTTTCAAGAAAACTCTCAAACAAATTTGAAAAACTAAAAGATTTTTCCAATATTTTTTTAAAAATAATTTTAAGTTATTATTTATTAGGTAGGTACATTTATCATCACTCTTTAAGATTTTATTATAAAAAAAATATTAAATAACATGTAAGTATATCATTTTTATAAAATTAAATTTAATCTTCTGGCCTTCTGTACTGCAAATATGTCTAAAACTTCCTCAGTGTCAATCTTAATTTGTCGATGAATTGACATTAATGTCAATCCTGTTAGTCTTTCTTCGCCGGTAGAATTTCTAAGGTAAGTTTTTAGACGTTTCATTGTCGAAAATGTTCTTTCCGGTGTACACGTTGAAACCGGTAGTTTCGCCAAATTTTGAGAAGATTGTGGATGTTAGGAAACAGATCCTTATTGCATTCCCCAAGAGCTGTTATTGCACTCTTTGAACGCTCTGTATCTTTTTGTATATGGCATTTTGTCTTCCATAAGGTAAACTCAGCTTCTAAAGTGTCCCAATCCAAAAAAGATCTATAAAATTTGAAGTTATCTTCGTTGTAATTTTGTTCATATTTGCCAAGGATCGATGGAATTAAAATGCACAAAGCGGAAAGTATGGACTTATGATTTTCAAATCTTATTTTAAGCTGACTTAAAAAGTCATCTAAAAGAGGAATCATTATACTTATCCTAAAATAGGTTTCAGGATCCGTTGTGCTCACGTTTTGTCTGTGCTGTTGCCTTGAGACAATTGCTCATTCCTTTTTGCCTATTGCTGGCAAGAGAATAGAAACGCATGGAATGAACCGGCTAAAATGTTGCAAGTTACAATTGCAACTACATAAGTGGAATAACGAAGTTGAAAACTAATGCACACAAGGACACCATTAGTTTATTTGGTAGGGAAATAAGAATATACGTTTTTACTATACCTACATATTGTTTCATGTAGATGCATACACATACCTATCTAGGTATACTAAATTTCCTTGAGGAGGCGTTTAGTTATTCATCATGTGCAATCGAAGCAAAAGTAACCTGGCATCCTGAGGCTGTGTTGTTTGAGGTTGTATTTAAAAACTGTTAGAGCTACCTTACTAAATTCATCGAAAATTATGTTGGTACCTACGTAGGCTTTAAACTAAAATCGGAAAGTTTTGAACATAATCACTAATTATTTGAGCACAAATTTCATACTTATGTGGAAAAGGTTGATTTACAGATGCATTTCTAAAAAAAATCGGGGGGGGGGGGGGGAATTCGAACCCCTGTGACCCCCCCCCCCCTTGGTTACGGCCTTGCCTACGGTTAAAATCTGTATTAAACAGTATATAAATAAAATACCAAATTATTATATGAAATCTAATACCAACTTTGAAAATTATTAATCTAGATCTAATATTGACGCTTCTATTGGGTTTCAGTTGAATTTGGAGAAGTCATGTAAGTACACCGAACCTAGATTCATTACAAAATAATCAAATATTTTTAACTGTTTTTTTTTTTTTTTAATTGCTACGCCTCGATGCCGTTTTTTGTCCACCGATACCGTAGCTGGAGAGAAGGATGAAAAGTTTGGAGAATGCACAAGGGCCTATGCTATTCAAATTCTATTAAAATCAATTGCAAAATATAAATTTCTGATAAATGCATTAATTAGTTTAATTGGATTAAGCTTATCTTAATAGCTATGTTATATATTCAAAACATCTAAAATATCTCTTATGCAGCATATTAAATCTATGATATATGACGTATATATTTTATTTGAGTATTAATTATTGCAAATCATTCATCGTTCAATAAAAGCTCTGCTGTACTGTATATTTCAAAATTATAAGCATTAAACAGTTTCAAAGTAAAATTTTACTGGTTTCATCTCAACAACAAATCATTTCGTGCCTAATTGCTAAAACGAAAATATTTTATCTCATATTATACGTGACATTTTACTGAAAACCCCAAATTTCACAACAACATAAAATTAAGAGCATTCATAAATAGATTCACATTAACCGCTAATTATTTAAATATCCCCCGACATTCATTGATTGATCTTTAAAAATTTGTAGAAAAACTTATTATTCAGGACAAGATCATGCCGCAGTTTGTAATAAGCTTCAACTAATTTATTTGGGACTGCTGATCGAAAAATATAAATTAAAAGTAGATACCTACCTTTATGTATATTTAGATAAAAAAAAATCGCAGTCAACAAAAAACTTGATGATCCATTTCGCTTGTACTTCTTGCAGTAATTTATTTTTAGAACCACCCAAAAATATTCGAAGATAGGAAGCTACATTCAAATATCGAAGAAATATCTTTAACCATTCAATTATGCTTTTTAGATGATCTCACAAAACCAAAACATCATCATCACTCATTCAGCTCTCAATTACCCACATTATTAGCTATGCGGTCAGCAGCATCAATGCCATTGTCCTGGAAATGCAAACAACACCCCTTACAAATATTGTATTGCATTCATTACACAGAACAACCCGGTCAATGATGGGATTCAAAAAAATATCTTTCATGCAGCAACAGCAGCTGTCGTCCGCTTGCTATCTGCCTCACATCACATCACAACACAAATGCAGCTAAAAGTAAAGCATCTCTACTTATTGAATTTTAAAATAAATCCGAGGAGGATGACTATTCGGTGTTTGACATGAGTAAAAGAGAAACAATCATAGATAGCCGTGTCGTCGTCGGCTAATGGCGTTTTTTTCCGCCCCAGTGGCAGACTAAAGCATCGAGCGCCACCGGACAGTTGTTGGGATGACATTATAATTTTTGTGTGTTCTTGAGATTTCCAGTTGAAGTGTGACCGTCCCGCCGCCGCCGCCGTGCAAGAATTTAAAAAAAAACGAACTGTAACTAAAATTTGTTATTTTAACAAAATTGACTGAAAGTGTTTGATATACAAAATATAGTTTAAACTGGAAGTGAATTTTGTGAATAAGTGATTTTCAAAAAAAATTAATAATCCCTCATCACTACTATGCAGGACGTAACGGTAAGTCTTTTAAAATAATCCACATTCCTAGAAATCCCTTAAATGAATTAAAGATACTTAACCTAATTACGAAAATTCAGTAAAACATGGCAATAAGCCAAATTGAACAGGGAAATTAGTACAACCCAACGTTGCCAGTGACCGGCGGCAAAGTCAAAATGTTAAGAAATTGACTTAGCGACACATGTGATGAAGTTTACAATAAGTTTTTCTTTTAAGATAATCAAATCAATTAATTTGTTGAATTTAAAAAAGAAAAAAAAAACATACAATTTATCTACAAAATACTTTAGTATTATGTATAGATACAACAGGTGGGATTGCCAGTTTCAGAATTCTTACATTCGAATGTGTTGTTATGTTATTATCTATTCCTATTTTCCTAATCTATTTTTGTCTTATGTCTTTCTTTTAAATTGGAATATTATTAAAAAAAGGCAATTCTATTATTGTTTTCGTTTGCATAATTATTATGATTTAGGGAGTGGGTTTAGATTTGGGTTTGGGTTAGGTATAATAGAAAAGAATTTATTATAAGGAAGGTTGCATATTATTCAATGGAATGGTTGGGAAAATTTTAGTTATTCCATCATAAATTATGATTAGCATCAAAAAATCCTTGGACAAACGTTTTGAATTTTTTTTTTTAAATTCAAGTAGTAGGTATTATTAAATTTAGTAAGTTATTTAAATATAGTAGGTAATTTATACAAATTGTATACAGGGTGATTGGTATAAGATGCACCAAAAAGCTTGAGCGTGTAGGTGGAGTGAAGACAAGAAAAAAATCGTATGGGGGGTCTATTTCCCCCCGTTTAGGCGGGATTGGCAATTTTCTAAAAAATTGACTTGAATCAGAAAAAAAATTATTTAAAAACAACGGTGAATGATACAAAGCCTTGTTATATCTATTTGGAAAGCCAGAAAACTACTCTTTTATTTTAATTTTAAATTAAGTTGTTTAAGTCAACAGTTTTAAAAAAATTAAGTTTTAAAATCAAAATTTTGAAAAAAAAAAATTAAAAAAAAAATTTAATCTAATTTTTTTCAAAATTTTATGTAATTAACTATTATTTTTATTTTCAAAATTCAATGCTCTTATTAATTTTTAGTCAAAAACAGAAAACCGAATGCCAAAATGTATCTTAGTTTTTGAGAAATTAAGAAAAACTAGAAGTATTTTTTTCCAAGAAAAACATTTTTTTTGGTTTTCCCAAATTTGACCTGCTCAGGTCAATTATTAATTAAGGGATTATCCTTTTTTTATTTTTTATTACATACCATCCGATTTTAATCAAATAATAAAAAAAACGAATTAACTTTTTACTTTACTTACTAGTTTTACTTTTAATTTTTTTTAATTTCTCAAAAACTAAGATACATTTTGGCATCCAGTTTTCTGTTTTTGACTAAAAATTAATAAGAGGATTGAATTTTGAAAATAAAAATAATAGTTAATTACATAAAATTTTGAAAAAAATTAGTTTAAAAATTTTTTTTTTAGTTTTTTTTCAAAATTTTGAGTTTGAAAATTAATTTTTTTTAAACTGTTCACCTAAACAACTTAATTTAAAAATTAAATAAAAGAGTAGTTTTCTGGCTTTCAAAAAAAATATAACAAGACTTTGTTTCGTTGTTTTTAAATATTTTTTTTCTGATTTAAGTCAATGTTTTAGAAAATTGCCCCTCCCGCCTAAACGGTGGGAAATAGACCTCCTACCATACGATTTTTTTCTTGTCTTAACTCCACCTACACGCTCAAGCTTTTTGGTGCATCTTATACCAATCATCCTGTATACAGGGTTTCAAAGCACAAGGAGATTCACATTAGAACTTGAAAAATCGAATGAAATTCCAGATCCGTCATTCTTATTTATTTTATGGCTATGGGAATAGAACAAGACAATGTCTGTGGAATGTGCTTTGAGGATGAAGAAACAGCAGAACATCTTGTGTGACTGCAACTATCTCATCAAAATACGACAACAGTATTTAGGTAAATTTTACCTTAAAACAGCTGATATTGCTGATATAGCTGCGTTCCTTACAAAATGCAGCATCATGAATGAGCTCTAAATAAGAGGACATCACAATAAGCCCAATGTGGCCGCAGTGATTTGGGATAATTTATACCACCTCTAATCTTAAATCTGAATCTAAATAGTCAGCTTAGCGCTATGATCATTATTTTAAAGTGAAGACACTCATGACTCATGTTTAACTTTGTGGTTTAGTGTAAAACTCGCGTTTGTAATGTCGTTGTGACAATTTGAATCAAAAGAAAGAAAAACACAATTCTTCCATTTTAGTCTGTGTGTTAACGTGACGTGAAATAGCTCCAAACGAAATAACGCAAAATTGGCGCTTTCAATAACGTATAATAATACCAAATTTGGAGTTTGACTTCATTTCACTTAAGATATTGAAATAAAGCCAATTTGGTGCAGCAAGTCCCACATACATACCTCATTTTTATTATAAAATGATTTGGCTCTATTTCCAAACTTAAAAAACAAATTGGCGTAATTTCGTTTACCACAACGAAATAAAGCCAAATTGGCGTTATTTTGTTTGGTCTTATTTCGTTTGGCGTTATTTCACGTTACCTGTTGAGGATTTGTGATGGGTAATTAAAATTAGTTAATAAAATAATAATAATGTGTGATTCGTAACGGTAATAAACCCAAATAGTGATGTATATGGTGTTATAGCAAGAATAACAACATAATAATATGTTCATTGCTCAAGTGCAATGTTACTTCGAAATAGTATGTGTAATAGTCCACTGGCGCAACGCAACTTTAACAAAAGTTCTGTGAGCGTTATGTAGGAGTGTGGGAGTAACTTTATAGGACCCTTATGTTATTGCGAATCCCTCGTCAACCAGCAGTACAGCAACGCAACTTTCGGTAGACTCAAGGACGACCAATACAAATTATTCACAAACGGCTGGCATGTGGTTAATCGTATCCAACACAAAGATAATAATTGAAATAAATAATTTATTGTTTTTAATAAACCTCAGCTTTCGTCCAACGTTTATTTTACTCCAGGTAACTTCAAATCTTCAAAGTTGCATGGCATAACTGACTGATTTTCTTCAAACTTGGTACAATTATTCTTCGAGTAATATTGTCGAGATTTTTTTTTCATCTAGGCTTTAAAATAACGGTACCTACCTTCATTCCTAAGCGTTACCGAATTTTGGTATTTTAAAAGTTCTGATGCTAAGTTTGATTAATTCCGATTGCAATAAAAATTTTTGAAAAACAATATTTTCAGACAGCTTTTTTCTTTAAATTCTATCTTAATCACCGATTTTGACGAAATCTTTTGGAATGCAATCATTAAAAATCATTCATTGAATTCAATTTAAGTATTGCAATCATTGACTTCATATGAGAATTCAACGTTAAAATTCCCAGTTCACCAATCATTTGAAATCAAAATTATTGCAATCATTTTGTTTCCCATTCATTTTGAAGCAATCAATTGAATGCAATCATTTGAGACTTCATGCATTTCGGGCATTCCCTTGCATTCCAAGCATTACTTTGCAGTCCTACAGTAACATTAGCTTGGAATGCAGAGGAATGCTGGACTTCAAATGAATGCTGGACTGCAAATGAATGCTTGGAATACAAAAGGAATGCCAGGACTGCAAAGGAATGCCCGGAATGCATGAAGTCTCAAACGATTGCATTCAATTAATTGCTGCAAAATTAATGGGGGAAAAAATTATTGCAATCATTTTGATTTCAAATGAATGATTAGCTATTGCTTGTTTCGAAGTTGAAGTCTCAAAGAAAGATTAGTGAATGCAATATTTTTATTGAATTCATTGCATTCATAAAAGATTGCATTCTTTTACAAGGTATGTGTGGTACAGAAAACATTTGTTGCAGGGAAACTGGGTCGAACGAATTTTCTCACTTCGCAATGTACACGAAATTATTATGGATCGTAAACTATTCAGCCTAACTGCAATTTTATTTACCTAATCATACAATGAATTCCTTACATTCGTTACCACGAAAGTAACTTGCCAAAAGAAAAAGTTTTTCTTCACTGGGAAGAAAAACTTTTTATATAAATATTGAATGCGATTTAAAAATTGAAAAAAATATAACAAACTTAGCTTTTGGCCGCGGCTTCGTTGTCGTTAATGTCTTTAAATAACTGCTTGAAATTAATAAAAAAAAAAAATATTTAAGATTGGTTTAGTGGTTTAGGCGTGCAAAAGCGTAACAAACAAGCAAACTCACTTTCACATTTATAATTATTAGAAGATAGGATATACTCAAATTAAACTTACGTGGTTTCGCAATTGACCTGCTATATGGTTTGTCTAAGTATTTGACTGACAGTCACTTTAAGCCTTAAACATACCCTCACTTGTCCAGGAACGCGAAGGAAATCCTTTCCCGAAAATTAAATGATTGCAATGTTGACTTTGGAACCATTTCACTTTCTGGTAAAGATTCAATTAGCATTAACATTAAAACAAATGCTGAATCTTTGAGTATACCTACTCTACCCACTATACCTAATTATAGGTATGTATAGTATACATCATTGACCTTCAAACAAATTCAACGAATTTGTTATTAATTTTTGAGATTCCGCGATATTTCGCTTTGGATAACTCCTAGACAGGACTTGATTTTTTAATTATTATCTATACACATAAATAAAAATAAAGTGTCTGTTTGTAATGTCAAAATAACAGTATTTTACTACATGCATATGAAAGCATACACAGCCCTTATAACAAAACACACATTTTTAAAAAAAATTCTGTCTGTCTGTCTGTCTGTTTGTTCCAGCTAATCTCGAGAACGGCCGGAACGATTTTGACGGAACTTTCACTGACGGATAGCTATTTCATTTACTCCCTAGATGAAGCTCGGGTAGCTTTTTCGCATATTCGTATACATATATGAACCGATCAGAAACTACTGATGGACCGATTTTAACGATACTACATCACTGTTAAATAGCTGATGTTGTAGGAAGTAGCTTATGAAGTAAATTATCCCAAAAATGGCGCTGCGGTAGCTTTTTCGAAAACTCTTATATATGAGCTTAAAAGCTTTTGGAAAAATGTTGGACCAATAGGATTATAATTACTATTTCAAAATTAATGTATTCTCCCTTATTTTTTCTGCGGCAGCAACGCGCCAGGTAACAGATAGTATTTAATATTTTAGAAAACTTTAAATCTGTTGGTGCTGAAGAAAAAAATATTGAAGTTCAATGCGTCAATGAATTAACGTTAACAATGACCTTTTTCCAAACAATTGAAAAATAAGCAAGAGATATTTGTGTTCGCAACAAATTTCCATAATGTCGAAAAGTTAATCATATTCAAATTCACAACAAAGAAAGTTATTTGTCATCGTTTGTTCATTATTCTTTTCAAATACAAAATAAAAGTACTCCGACTATAAAGTATTGAACCTTTTTTATTAGGTGTCATCTAAAAAAAAATAAAAATATTCCCAACTGAAGAAAAGAACAATAACGTTCAATAAAAGAAAAAGAAAATAAGCGGAGGCGTTTATTGACACTTTGCAATCGAACGCAATAAAGAAACATACTAAACACAAATATATTTTAAATGTCAATAGAAATCACAAGAGGGCAACAAAAAATGCATCTTTGCAATGTGCTTTTTGCAAAGTACCCGTCACACCTTCAAGTTTCATCCGAAAAGACAATCCAGTAGGGACGAAATAATATAAAGTAGTTTCCAAACATTTCTGATGCTTTCGTTTTTGATACAATGAATAAAACTATTTGCCAGTTTAGTTTTGAAATTTTCTGGCGCGCGTGGTGAGTCCCACACAGCATAACAAATGCGTCAGAAACTCGCTGTCCTACTGAGGATAGGCTGTGGAATGAATAACGTTGTCAAATAATTCAGTTCGTTATTTTAAAAAAAAATTGAGATACATTTTTGTTAAAAAAACCCAAAATATTTTTTAAAATGAACGATTCTATTTTGGTGTATCATAAATCGATTCGAATAATTACCGAAATAAATCAAAATTAAAAACTGAGAAAAAAAAACCATTATGGAAAACTTGTGCGCGAACATTTAAAAAGAACGTTTGACCATTATATTCCATTATATTCTGTAATTAATCTCAATATTCTTAATTAAATTGCTGCAGCTAAGAATATATTAAAAATTATGGTATAAGACAGAAACATTGATGAAACTGTTGTCAAAACTAATCTTTTAGCTAAAACTGACAGCATTCATAGTAAAATTAATATAGAGTAACCTACCATTGGTTAGAGTGACAGAACCTTCCTCTTCTGAAATTGAACCCACAAATTCATTTTCCCCGAGAAAAGCGAAAAGTGGTGTCATTTTCAAATCCAGTAACAGCGTGAAGAAAAATTTCAAACTTACTGGGTACTTCAACTTACCATCGATCGGTTGAAACATTATAAACAATGGAAAAAAACGTTTCTCTTTTCGCTCTTTTAAGTTAAATCATTTCGGAGCGAAAAATTTCTCAATTCCATTGCTTAGCATTATGGCGTTTCTTATTGGTAATCCGGGAGAGTTCTCCGGGATACCAGAAAAACGGTCAGCGCTACTTTTTTTTTCAGTTTGAATTTTCGCATTTTTGTATGTGTAAACTTCATAAGAGCATCAAATAATCTGTGTTTAACGAGGCTCCTTAGAACTGTTCGGAAGTGAAGAAAGATCTCAACCAACGTTATTTTTTACTACAAATAAATCACAATTAGGATGAGAAAAAGCGAAGCCGGCTAATTCACTGTGCACAATTCCCTGTGCACAATTCACTATAGGGACAATTCACTGATGTGGATCACAATTCACTGTGGAACACAATTCACTGTGGTCTATTCTTTCGAGCACAGATAATTTAATTCGCGTTTTACAAAATTTGCATTTATGTAAATTTACATCTCAAATAGATGATATTTTTTTTATTTCTTACATCTCAAATAGATATATGAAACTTTGAGAAACTAATAAAAGATTTGATCAAAATTAATATCTTTTCTAACACTTGACCATGTTTAAATTATATCAATACAATCGGAACCGAAATCACTATGAAGGTAATGATTCAAGAAACAATATAGATTAATGTCCAATTAAATAATCTAAAAGAATGGCAAGGAGGCCAGTTCATTGTGATGGACAATTCACTGTGTGCATTTCACTGTGGTGAACTATTTGCGCGCGCGAATAGTGCACCACAGTGAATTGTGCACAGTGAATTATTGTCCCCTCATTGAATTATGTTCCACAGTGAATTGTGCACAGTGAATTAGCCTAGACCCAAGAAAAAGCGATGCTTCTGAAATAATTAGTTTCTTGGATAATTTGTTTGCCGCCAGGAATCGAAATTTCGTTGTTTATATCATAATTACTCGAGTCCAAACAATTCAGAACAGAATTGTCTCTTCGTTTCTGTGCCGTTCCAAATGCGTTTTTTCTTTAAACACGGCTTATTTATGACCAACATTTATTTTTATCAACAAACAAATAACGCGGAAAATTCAAAACAATACGATCAATATTATTTCAATTCATTTCGTCGAGTTTTTAAACAATATTTTCCGATTAAACTATATTGCAAAATGATAACACAAAAATTACATTTACCGAATTTGACATTTGTAGCCAACTATGGTAAGTCATTTTGGCACGAATTTTTTTTGCACTAAAATGTAGTTTGAAACGTTTAAAATAATAATGTATTACCAAACTGCCATCACATTACCAAACCGGAATAGGATTGCCAGAGCAACTCAAAAAACAGTACAAAAACACTCAAAAAAGAAATTTATTGAATTTTTTGAGTTGCTTTGACAACTCTTTTCTGGCTTGATAATGTGTAGCAGTTATACATTTTTATTTTAAACGTTTCAAACTACATTTTAGTAAAAAAAAAACCTTGACAAAATTATAAGCATAGCAATAGTTGGTTAACTTTTTCTGCACTTCGAAGGGCTGTATCTTTGGTTGCCCGGCCATATCCGCTTTTTCGCATATTCGTATATATGAACCGATCAGAAACTACTGGGCCGATTTTAACGGTAGTTTCACTGACACATAACAGATGATGTAGCGGGTAGCATAGGTTATTTTTATTACTCCCTATATTAGCTTAAAAGCTTTTGGAAAAATGTTGGACCAATATGATTATATGTAACGCACCAGACCAATACAGTTCTCACCTCATTTTATAAGATACGATGAAAATGCTTTTCAAAATATGCAAAATATGTTTTCAAATTTCACTATAGGTGACTAATAATTACCATTTTCAAAATCATAAACTATCATCCTCTTTATTTCTTCTCATAGTAGTTCCCCCTTTTATTTGTGTCACTTATATACCTCTCCTTGATGTTGATTGACGTTTTAAAATACATAATGTGAAACTCAACACTCTTATAATATGCAACAAGTTGATCAATTAGCCAGTTCAGTTTTTCAAAAGCTTCTCTTCCTTTTTTTTTTTTTAATATAGGTACTCTCCGACATCAACGCTATCTGTTTACGGTAACCCCTTTAATGCCGGTTTGTTTACCAAAAAAGGGGTAGAAGTACAACAACAAATAGAAGAACGTTCTCTATTTAAGGTTATGCATATGTTTGGATAAAAGTTTTATCCTTAATAACGCACACTTCATTCTCAAGCTGAGTGGTTGCTTGTTCAACTATTTAGAACAAGTTCTAGGATCCCCTGTACCTATACATAATATCCCATCAGTATATTTCTACTATTTTCATCTATTTGTGCCCTTCCAATTTAGGGTTGATTTTAACTGGAATTCAGCCAACAATCAACCCTAAATCAACTTTAAGGTAAAACACCTCGTCAAGAGCAATTAGGCGTAATCGAGAGGGAATTCGCTTAGCAAATATAAAACAAAACTTTGTTAACCATTTTGTTGTGGCTTAAGTCAATATTGACCCTAAGTTTGAACTTTAACATTAATATTTTGCTATACAAAATTTTACCGTAGGTTGGTTGGTAAAATAAAGTACATGGTTAGGGAATACGTGCCCCAATTGCAATTTATTGCATAATTAGTCGTTTAATTATGAGCACACATATCCACACAGTCAGTCGGTCGATGCTGTTGATTTTAACAATTACCAATTAAAATAAAAGCCTGCAATAAAAGCTAAAAATGGTTCTTGTCCATTGTGCTTGTCCATGTCTACATTTTGGTTTTATTACTAACCATTTTATAGAGGGTAAGCAAATGAAGTGGTAAAGATAACCACAGAGTTTTTAGTGGTTTGCCTTCGGTAGTTTGCGTTTTCATAATGGAAAGTTACGGTTTATAGAAAAAAAGATCGTAGATGCCTACTGTTATCTGTTGCTTATACCTTTTTTTGTAAGTTACTGCAGTCTGATAAGTTTTATAAGCTTGATGTGAAGAAGGTGTACATATAACGAGTATTCTTTGAACGTCGCATAATAGTTTTCAACGCACTATTATAATAGGGGTATGTTGTTTTTCGCCAAAAATGTTCGGCAAAATAAAGTTTGGAGGTCGTTTATTTTTCGATGTTTTCTTTTCGCAATTTCCTTATTTAGCATTTTGTTGTTTGGCATTCCACGTTTTGCGATTAAGGTTTCGTTTTTTAAATGTTTTGACAAATAATCGTTTCGTGTTTTTCATTTCGCCGTTTTCATTTTGTGTTAAGATCAATTAGCTATTTGAAGTTTAGCAATTTTTTATTTTGCATTTTTTTATTTACTATTTTTGTGCTTGGATTCTTATAAATATTAGTTCTCGAAATATGCATACCTATTTACAGGGTGATTGGTATAAGATGCACCGAAAAAGCTTGAGCGTGTAGGTGGAGTTAAGACAAGAAAAAATCGTATGGGAGGGGAGGGGTCTATTTCCCCCCGTTTAGGCGGGAGGGACAATTTTCTAAAACATTGACTTAAATCAGAAAAAAAATTTTTTTAAAACAACGGTAAAGGATACCAAGCCTTGTTATATCTTTTTGAAAAGCCAGAAAATTACTCTTTTATTTAATTTTTAAATTGAGTTGTTTAAGTGAACAGTTTTAAAAAAATTAATTTTCAAACTCAAAATTTAAAAAAAAAACACTAAAAAAAATTTGTAAACTAATTTTTTTCAAAATTTTATGTAATTAACTATTATTTTTATTTTCAAAATTCAATGCCAAAATGTATCTTAGTTTTTGAGAAATTAAAAAAAATTAAAAGTAAAACTTGTAAGTAAAGTAAAAAGTTAATTCGTTTTTTTTTTATTATTTGATTAAAATCGGATGGTATGTAATAAAAAATAAAAATGGGATAATCTCCTAATTTATAATTGACCTGAGCAGGTCAAATTTGGGAAAACCAAAAAAAAGTGTTTTTCTTGGAAAAAAAATTAAATAATAGTTAATTACATACAATTTTGAAAAAAATTTTTTTTATTTTTTTTTCAAAATTTTGAGTTTGAAAATTAATTTTTTTAAAGCTGTTCATTCAAACAACTTAATTTAAATATAAAATAAAAGAGTAGTTTTCTGGCTTTTCAAAAAGATATAACAAGGCTTTGTATCATTCACCGTTGTTTTAAATAATTTTTTTTTTATTGAAGTCAATGTTCTAGAAAATTGCCCCTCCCGCCTAAAGGGTATGAAATAGACCCTCCCCCCTCCCATACGATTTTTTTCTTGTCTTAACTCCACCTACACGCTCAAGCTTTTTGGTGCATCTTATACCAGTCCACCCTGTATAAGCATTTTTGTCTTATTCTGTCACAAAATAAAAACAAGTTCATGCGACCAAGTGTTCATTTTATTTCTAAATGGAATTATGTTTTTGTATTCCTTCCATTCCAACATAGTAAATATAATTAATTTGTGTGTATGTATGTATCTATGAAAAAAAAATTACTTAAAATAAACCAGAATTGAGATGAATTCATTTGAAAGATATATTGCTGTGGAAAATTATTTATATTGAAATCAATTTTATTTTATTTCTTTTTTTAGAATGAATATTGTTGTTTATATATGCAGCAAAATTGTTTATAAATTAAATGCTCAATAATTTAAAAATAGATAAATATATTTAGACATAATAAAATCAATTAAAGTCATTCGGGGCAAGTGTGCGCACATTTGAGTTTGAAGTAGTATTCCATGTAAATTACCGAATGTACACAAAAGAATTTTATTGAATATGGAAAGTACATATTTAAACACAAAACAACATTTATTTTTCCGGTTAATAAGTTTTTGTAAGAAAACCAAAGCAAGTCAAACTGCGCACACTTGCCCCGTAGTCGTGGCAAGTGTGCGCTGTATGTAGAGTAAGTGTGCATGCGCACACTTGCCCCATATGAATTTTTTTCGCACACTTGCCCCAAATTCTTGCGCACACTTACCCCGAATGCAGTCTTATATTGTTTTTTATAAAATTTACCATGAAGTTCACATAGTAAACTCTCTAAAAAAAATACAAAGCACAACAATACAACACAACTACAGATCACTATGACACGTTTTGAAAATTGCTGAAAATTTTAGTAAATTTTACCTTTTTTTCTTTTGCATTTTCTAGAGCTACTTAACATTAAAGCAGGCTAAACACAAAAGATTTCAAACATAATTAAATAGCTTATGAATTCTGCATCGATAAAAATTCGAATTTCAAATTACTTTTCGAGAAAATCACTATGCGCACACTTTTCGAGTGCGCACACTCACCCCGAACGACTCTGTTTTTCTAAGTCTTGATTTCAAAGAATTTGTCGACCCCAATCAATCATACATTATTATAATATGACTTAGTCATAGCTTTTGCTTGACTTAGACTTGTTTCACAATATCTGATGTTTCAGTTAAGCAGCTTAGCAGTTAATTTCAATGTGTGTGTTATTTATTTTTGTTGTTGTTTTCCGTTTAATGATGTTTTGAACAGCTTAATTGAAACTTACTTAGAAATTGTGAAAAAAGCCCTTATTAGTTTTATTATTTTTAATTAATTTGGAACTGAAAACAGTGTTTCTTATCAAAACAAAATCAAATAAGTGTGCAAAATCGGCAATTACTTTGCATAAGCCACTGGGATCCATATAGATCTGACCCAATCATTTCTGCTCAGTCCCAACTAATAAATTATATACATATTGTCCGGCTGCGGTACTGCAGCCCTTCAACTCCTCCTGAAGCATAGAGCTGCAACATGATCCATCTATCCCGATCCGCCGCAACTGGCGTTGGCTGTGGCCATGATTGGATTCCTTGAGATTGAGCTTGATGATGATGACCTCCACTCCTCTCCAAGTTGTTTTTATCGTTTTTTAAATTTTATCGTTTGACAAACGTTACCATAAATATAAAATAATTGTTTTGAAAGCTATATACAGAGCACGTTCCAATATCGACACAGTCTTGCATTTTATTCAAATATTATTTGATTCGTATATGGTTATGTAAACACGAGCATTAGAGCAATAACTTTATATTTAACTATACGTAAATCTACAACAGTGGTTAATTGCATCTTCATATCTATTAAGTACCTATGCAATAGAACAGTAGTGTATTTTTTTTTTGTTTTCAAATAAAATTCGAATTGTTAATCGCTCCCATATTTACGCTTGGAAAATATTATTTCTATATTTTCAATTTACAAAAATACAAAATAAAAAAAAATGTAGTCAACGAGGCATGGAATGTCCTTGACCGCTTATATAAGTCGTATATGATATGACTAATTTAGTCAAGTAAATACGATTTTCAAATTGAAAACAAAATCATAAGTGAAATTAAAAGTGTGAACATTTCATCAGGTAAATATTATTGTCAGTCTCTTGTGCAGTCAGTGAAAGTGAATTACCATTACGGCATGCTGGTGTTTTAATTCAGTTAAAAAAAAAAAAAATATTTATCAATAAAAATATATTTTTCTAAGCAAAGAAATATTTTCGTTGAAACAAACATAGATAAACTTCAAAAAAGCGATTGATGACGAAAAACCCACATCCGTTAATCACAAAAGAATAATAAACTTGTAAGCAAAACATTGATTGAACTAATAATACGTTTTTGAACTTCATGAGTTTATTTATAATTATATTGTGAATGTGTTCCAAACAGATAAGATACTACTTGACGTCATGTTGTGAAAAATATCAAAAATAGATAGAAATTAAATAGCAGAGATACCTTATGTTTGCCAATTCTTTAATGATTTGCAAAACATGTTTGATATTTTAATATATCAAAAATACGGGTTTTGAAACCGAAAGCATTTTCAAGATTTATGACTCAAAAATTTTAAATAATAATTTATTGTAAACGATGATGCTCGAAAGTAATTAGAACAGTTTTATTGTTTTTATGTCAAATTAAATCTAAGTTAATTCAAAAGTTTTCTTTTAAACACATGCCTAAATTCATAGCAACTTTTTTTATTATTTCGCTGATATTATTTTTTTAGTACACACATATGTATATGTATGTATGTACTTATAAGTAATTATAAATAAAGGCCACAACTGGCTGGCACAAACTTTGTATTGTGGCAAGTTAGGTACCTGATGAGGGCGTGATAATATTGTGTCAGATGAAATTGATCTTGAAAATTTTAAATAAATTAAAATACAAACAAGATAATATGAAAATAGTACCTACCAATGAAATGTTATAAAAATTTCAAAATCAAAATTATTAAAAATTCAAGCATATACACAGCTCAAAGTTTCGTCAAGCATGTCAGAGTGTATTAGTGAAAATAGCACACGTTTACGTTGTGTGTTTGCTTGAAGCAAAATCAAAACTTTTTGATTTTTGCTCAAGCACGAAAAAATTGAATTTGAAGTTTTTAATAAAAATTCTTTAACTCCTACTCTTACATGCATGACGACTGACGAGAATGATTGAACTGTGTAGGTATATGCCGCTTAAAATACATATAAGTTTACTCTACCTAAATGTGCTGCTAAACGAATTTTCTTGAAAGTTTGGATACCTTTTTCGGATGGACTTTTGACAGTTCATAATATGTACATGTTAAATTTTATTGAAATCGTTGGAGCCGTTTTCGAGAAAAATAAATTTTTCCATAAAAGTTGTACGGCAGGTACCGTTATTTTTTCACCTGCAGTATCCTACATCGCAAGTAAAAATAGAACTTTTAAATAATTGTCTGGTATCAATTAGTCATTTATGTATTAATCCAAGTCGGCAGGGTAAAATACAGGGTGATTGGTATAAGATGCACCAAAAAGCTTGAGCGTGTAGGTGGGGTTAAGACAAGAAAAAAATCGTATGTGAGGGGATACATTTTGGCATCCGGTTTTCTGTTTTTGACTAAAAATTAATAATAGCATTGAATTTTGAAAATAAAAATAATAGTTAATTACATAAAATTTTGAAAAAAATTAGTTAACATTTTTTTTTTTAATTTTTTTTCAAAATTTTGAGTTTGAAAATTAATTTTTTTAAAACTGTTCACTTAAACAACTTAATTTAAAAATTAAATAAAAGAGTAGTTTTCTGGCTTTCCAAAAAGATATAACAAGGCTTTGGATCACTCATCGTTGTTTTTAAATAATTTTTTTTCTAATTTAAGTCAATTTTTTAGAAAATTGCCCCTCCCGCCTAACCGGGGGGAAATAGACCCCCTCCCATACGTTTTTTTTTTGTCTTAACATCACCTACACGCTCAAGCTTTTTGGTGCATCTTATACCAATCACCCTGTATACATACAAAAATTTTATAGTATTAAATAGTTTTCTAATGCGAACACAAAAGCGGAGAACTTCAAAGTCAAACCACTCATTTGAAAATATCATACGACGATATTCCAATGCCTAACTTTTTATTATTATTGCAAATAAAATAAAGCTCCGAAGAATTACATTCTAGTGACTTACAACTCTTAGCCAATGCTTTTGTGTGCGTTGTTAGTTCTACAGGATTGTAGGGGACCAACAATTTTATACCGAATCCGAACGACTAAGGTGAGATGCACTTTTGATGACAACGATACTCTTGGAAAACTTGTCACTTTTTCGCAAGATTCAGTGACCCTGAAAAGAACATTAAGTGTTCTCGAAGTTGGAACCGAAGCTAGAACCGAGACCTCCGGCACGGCGTGATAGACCGACACACTAACCACTACGCCACGGGGCACTACAACTTTTGATTGCAGTATCATATAAATTATTTAATAGTAACAAAAGTTATGGGTTAGAGACAAAATCCCGACTATCAAAATCCCGGCTGGACGAAATCCCGACTGTTTTAAGTAGAAAATCGATTTTTTTTTTCAAATTAAACCAAAAATCTTTTATAGAAAATTACCCCTTTTTTCGGTGGAGATTTTTTCAGCCGTAATTTGGTCAGTGTCTGGATTTTGGCAATCGGGATTTCGTTCGTCGGGATTTTTGAGTTGTTGTTTTGGAAGTCGTGATTTTGGAAGTCCGTAATTTTTATCAGTTGGGATTCGGTACCCAACCCAAAAGCTCGTGGCTCTTGATTACTAACCAACTTATATTAATAAAGTTTAATTCAAATATTTTTAGTCTTTTTATTGTTTTTATTTTTTGATTCTTATTATTAACTTATAGAGCGCTATACGTTATTTGCTTTGCCAGCCTGCTCGATCCCTATAGCTTATTGTTTGCAATTTCTTACGAGTTATCCTTCAGCCTGGTCACTCAATGATCATTCCCTTGTAGAACAACCTGCCTCTGTTTCTTCTATACTCTGGGCTAGATAACTCTACGCCATCTCAAACATTGAACACGTTACTTTTTGGATAGTTGAGCCTTTTTATACGGCACGTCATATCTTCGCCAGATTTTGCTTTGCCTATATTTACACTGACAACACTAGCATTAATCGTATGCGAACCTATAGTACTTTTCTCTCGAATACTTCAAGAGGGATCTATAATCCGATTGGGAAAGAGTTCATGTTTCTGCAACATGCTGCATACAGCAAGACCGAGATGATGAGTGTTTTGTAAAGTGGCTCTTCTTGATAAGGCTTTACTTCTCAATATCGCTTTTTTTACTCTTATAACAATCTTCTGCATTTACTTAACTGACTGATTGCACTTACTTCCCTTCTCTCCAATATGATGTTGGGAAACTATCAGCCTAAAAATGGTTTTAAAAAAATGCGACTCCAGTTCCGATCTTTTCAGGATTTTCCAATTAGTGGAAGCAAAGTTCTAGTAGTAGATGCTAATGCTGGTAACTGTCTGTTGAAATCTCTTCCGCCTTTTCTTCTCGTTAACTGCTCTCGTCACTCTTGACTCCATTATCCACCATCATAATAATTTATTCGGTGTTCATCTGGCAGGACTACTGTTTCCTCAATCTTCCCCTTAATATTGTTTACCGAATTTCCACAAACATTTTATAGTCCAGGAGGTGACCGTAGGCTTACCTATATTACCTAGAATTAGTCCTACAGTAAAACCCGCTTATCTGCAACCCGCTTAGTTGAAAAACTCGCTTATCTGAAATTTTTTATCTATCCCCGTGTATTTCTTGTAAAATTTCATACAAATTACTCCGCTTAACTGAAATCCGCTTATGTGAAAAAATCGGATATCTGAACAGTAATTTCGGTCAGAAATTACTACATTTCATAGAATGAACTCCGCTTAAATGCAACAAAAAACAGGTTCACCTTTTCTTTTACGTTGAAATTCGTCATGAAAGCATAAAAACTTCTTGATTGCGGTAAATCGTTTCAACGACATACATTTTTGAATCGATGGAAATGCATTTTTGCCCCAGTAGCTATCCATATTAGGATAACGATAAAGTGACATCAGAATCAATATTCCAATATAATTTCTTACTTCTATGGCAGAAGTTTTAAAACCGGAGTAAATATCAACGGTCAAAGCACAACGATTTGTCTCTTCAGTAATAAGCCCAATTATTTCATCAGTAAGAAACCAAATAAAGATTTCCATTGGCGTTTCTAGGTTTTTGACACTCAATGGAAGTGACGCATCACCACAAAATGCAACTTCATTTACGTGTAGGACCATTGAGCGCTTACACCAGACGAATTTGGAAAGCTTTTTTGAGTCCTTTGTAACAGAACTGAGCACACTATTGAATCCCCCAGAAGAAGACTGAATTATTGGCTCAGTAGCCTCACATGATGGCAAGGGCATGGCCTTTTAAGAGATTTAAACCAGGAATTTGGAGTGTCAGTTGGGGATCGGTTCTGCCCCAGTTCTGAAGCATCAACAATAAAAGTTGTGGAAGCGATTTCGCTTGAATTTAGGTACATAGCTCTTACAAATGCATCGGTAGTATCAGCTTCGTTCATTTGATGGATGCATTCTTCAAATATTTCTGCATCATTTAAACCTCAGCTAAATATTCCTGCTCAATGTTGTCAACAAAGTAATCAGGATCAAAGATGGGGTCATCGATGCTGCAAGCATCATCGTCGCTTTCCACTGAATCGAAGAATTCAGCTTACTGATCATTTGTCAACTCTTCTAAATTAATTTTTTTTTTTGCACTGACGTTTTCGAAGATCCATCTAACGCATTAGAATACAATTTAAATCATGAAAAACTCATATATTGGTTTAAAAATTACTGAACATTAACAGAATTTTTTTACAAGTAAACCGACAAGAGTCTAGAGACGGTCTTTGGTTTTTTTGTTTTCAAAAGACACATAACACTGTTTTATCACTTTAATGTAATTATAAAACGTAAATAAATTATATAATCTACTTGCCGTAAAATTTTGAGTTCAATTTTTTGATTCTGTAAGATATTTTTTTAAGCCATTGAATCTTTACAATAAAAAAATTTAATTTCAGATGAAAATTTCATGAATTTTTAATTTTAATTGATAACTGCACTGAAAGGCGTGGTCGAAATGAAATATTAAAATGTGCAGAAAAGTAAACAAAAACATGTTCCCGTTGTTTTAAGCAAAAACAAATATTAAGTTTGACAGTAGAGGCAAAAAACTGCAGGCAGTCTTGAGCCGGTCTTACCCGTTAGAGGGTTTTAAGTGAAAATTTGTTTCAGTTATCCGAGGTCCGCTTAAGTGAAAACCCCGGTTAACTGAAACTTAAAATTCAGTTTTTTTGTCGTTTCGCTAAAGAGGGTTTGACTGTACCATATGCAAAACTGAAGATCGGACAAACTTTTTCAAAAAAATGACCATTTCCGGTGTTTTTTTGCGACGATTTTTCGTGTTTCTTTTTTTCAAAGCCATAGAAATCACGCGTAACCATTGTATCATTAAAAAACAGTTTTCAAATAAATTGTACTTATTAAAAAGATAAGTTATTCTCCACAAAAAAGTTAAACTATTCTTCAACTTGCGGGAAAAAAATTTCAACCAAAAAAAAATTGAATCTATTTCTCACAACAGGGTACATTATTTCCCGTAAAGTTATTTTCCTGAACCTATAAGATAAAATTCTTGGTCAAAAAAAGGGTCTCAACATATTATGTCCACACGAAAGAAAAAAAATATTTTCTGTTGTTCGATTTTTGGTATATCGATGGTTTTTTATTTAACTTTTAACATTGTATCAAAAACATAGCATACTTTTAGGAGTTTATTAAATGAAAATAATTAATTTGTGTTGGGATTCAAAAACTTTAAATGCTCATAACTTATTTCATTTCTATTTTAGCAGCAAATAAGTGGTATTTTCGTGTTTTGCAGCCCAATGCCCTTCTAAAATATATCGGAAGTGGCCATTTTCGAACGAAAAAGTTTGTCTGACCATCGGTTTTGCAAATGTTAGGACTAAACCTATCGGTTAGTGTTCAATTTTCCGAGGGACGCGATGAGATAGGTAAACCTACGGTCGCCTCCCTTACTCTAAGCACTTTGTTTTAGTAAAAAAATAGTAAATTATTCGTACACTTGACATTCGAGTAAACTGAATTCAAACAAACTTCATTCGATCAAACGGCGTTAGAGTTATCTACATACATTCAAATAAATGTTGTTCCAGATTAAATCCGGTAAAGTATGTTGTCTGTTCATTCCCCGCGCGAGGTATTACCAAACATATTTGCACTAAACAATATGTTTGCACTACAACGTATATTGGTTATGCTTTTAACAGCTTATACATAGATGTTCTGCACCTTAATAGTACAGTCAATAGAGAAATATTTGGGAAAAGTTTTAAAGGTCTCCAAGTTTGAATGCAGTTTTGTAGGGGGGTTGGTTCTGAGTATAAAACTGAGTTTGTAAGTAATTTGTTCTTGTGCAGCAGCCACCATCTTGAATTCAAGATTTTTTTTGTGATTTTGCGTTTTTCTATGTTTGTGTGCGTTCTTATGAAAAATCTATTGAATACTTTCTGTATTTTTAGTGCTAGTTATCTTAGAAGTTTTAAGGAAAAAACGAATAAAAAAATAAACTTTATCACCTTAATTTTCGAATTGCTCCCAAACTTTTAGATTTTCGAGAAAAAGTATTAAATACTTTTTTAAAGATAATCTTTTTAGAAATTTTTTTTTTTGTTAATATCGGCTGATGTTTGACTTCATTACGACGGCCGGAACAGTACGAAATGCATATATTTATGTTGCTTTTTACTAACAATTATTCAGGGTGATTTGCATAAGATAAAACTTAAGCCTAAAACGTATAGCTTAAGCCAAGGTAAGAAAAAAAATCTATGGGAGGGGGGCCTTTGTCTCTCCGTTTTGGGCGCAGGGGCAATTTTCTGAAAAATTGACTCAAAAGCAAAAAAAAATATAAAAAAATCTACAAAAGCTTATTCGATAATGTTCGATATTTTTGTTTTATAGATAAGATGCCTATCTTTGATTTTATGTTTCATTTAAGTGATTTAAGTTTATGATTTTTAAGAATTAGAATTTCAAAATAAAAATAAATAAAAAAAAATTTATTTAAAATTTAATTTCTCAAAAATCGTAAACTTAAATCACTTAAATGAAACATAAAATCAAAGATAGGCATCTTATCTATAAAACAAAAATATAGAACATTATCGAATAAGATTTTGTAGATTTTTTAATTTTTTTTTTTTGCTTTTAAGTAAATTTTTCAGAAAATTACCCTCCCGCCGAAACAGGGGGACATAGGCTTCACTCACACAGATTTTGTTCTTATCCTGACTTAAGCTATATGTTTTAGCCTTAAGTTGCATCTTATGCAAATCACCCTGAATAATTGCTAGTAAAAAGCAACATAAATATATGCATTTCCGGCCGTCGTAATGAGGTCAAAAATCAACCGATATTAACGAAAAATCAATTTTGTTGTAAAAAGATTATCTTTATAAAAATATTTAATTCTTTTTCTCGAAAATCTAAAAGTTAGGGAGCAATTCGAAAATTAAGGTAATCAAGTCTATTTATTTATTCGTTTTTTTTTTTTTCTTTATAAATTCTAAGATACTACCACCATAAAAATAATTTTTACACAGTTTTGTAGATATTATAAATTGCAATAAGAAAATATTTAATTTTTTTTCATAAAAACGCTCACAAACATAGAAAAACGCAAAACAATAATAAAATAATAAAAAAAAAAAATAAATAAAAAAATAAAAAAAAAAAATAAAAAAAAAAATATAAAAAAAAAAATTAAAAAAAAAAAAATACAAAATAAAAATAAAAAAATAAAAAATAAAAAATAAAAAAAAAAATAAAAAAATAAAAAAAAAATAAAAAAAAAAAATAAAAAAAAAAATAAAAAAAATAAATAAATAAATATAAAAAAAAAAATGATAGATTTAATGAGTTTTTTCCTAATTTTCTTATTTTTAAGTAATAAATGAATTTTGATAATATTTAAGCTAGGTACGCCGAAAGGCAATAATTTTAAGTTGGTTATGGTATAATTTAGAGCGCTCGCATAGGGCCAGTAAGTTAGTTAAGTTAATATGTAAGCTAGTTTTTAAAGTTTTTGTCTAGCAAGTAAGTAGTTATAAGAAAATTGAAATATAAAAACTGAATATACAAAAAAAAAAAAAAACGCAAAACCACGAAAAAATCTTAAATTCAAGATGGCGGCTGCTGCACAAGACCAAATTTCTCGCAAACTCAGTTTTATACTCTGAATCAATCCCCCTATGAAAATGCATTCAAACTTGGAGACCTTTAAAGCTTTTCTCAAATGGGCCATATTTCACTCTATTTTTGACATTATCAGCAAGATAATGAAGTACACATGTATTTCATCTACCCTATACAAACTCTAAGGAGAAGATGGTTTGCACTTTTTACCAAAAATGATCAACAAAATGGAATAAGAGCAAATAGTTCGAAATACGCTGAGGAGACCAGAGAATATTAAAATAAGTTTAGTTTAAGTTTGAATTTCAAACAATAAAGACTAAAGACCAAAAATTGAATTAAATGTTTTGTCTTATATTTTGAATGGTAAGATCAAGCTGATAACTCGCTCGTGACGTTTCGTCCATATTTTTTTCGTCAAGAAATTTAGTTTAAGTTTAAGAAGAAAGTTTATGAAATGAGGCGTTCAGACCAATAATAATCTAATCCACCTTTTTGAAAAAAATCGACATGTATCCTTAAAACACATTGTTATGATGTGTTTCTTGTCAAAAGACGGTATATATGCACCACAAAAACATACTGTTACTAGTCGAGATGACTAACATTTCTCCTTGAAGTCTTTTTATTTAACTCCAAATTCCTCGCCAAAAGTCAAGGTGCACTTATTCCACTAATATTCTGAGTGCCTTAAGTTTAGTAACATTTAGTAACTGTGTATTGTTATTTTTGTATTTTTTAATTGCAGCGTCGTGCTTCCCGCGTTGGTTCTCTTCGTCGTGGATCCATCTCCCAGTTGCCACAAAAAACACACGAAATCCCATGGGACATACTTGAAAGATTGCTGATGCCATCGCTTTTCTGTCATGCAGCTGCCATCATTATTTCGACATTCTTACACGCATTTGACATATCACATGTATCGACATTTGCAATTTTTGTCTGGTTTGCCCTATCAACAGTTGGAGCTGTGTTGTTCTATCATTTTGTTAAGGTGAGTAAAAAGTTTTTTTGACAAAAAATAATATGTATCTTAAGGTCGTCTTAAAAATTCTCTCTTCATTCGTTCACGGTCACAAGTTACAGAATATGCTCTCCTCTCTACGCCTTGTGTAATAAAAAAAACTTTCCACTTCCACTGACTACCTATATACCATATTTTAATATTGCAAGTCCTGTGAACTTCACAAAAACCATCATAACTTTTATGAAGTCTATGATTTCATAACTTTGTTAAAGAAAAACCCACACCAATGTTGCCAGCAAAAGTATTTAGTGGTTACCAGAGCCTAGTTATGATACAGGAAAATTGTAAGTAGGAGTGGAAACTTGAACATCCTTTCTATATACTATATACTTACCTTGCTTCTCCAATGCCACATTAAGTAGTTATGAAGAACTTATAATAAGCCACAAACTATTTCCAGCACCTGCGGCCTTAAAATTGAAATTTTATATATTATATAGCAGCTTTCTCTTCCTCACATTGAGTTGCAACACAAATATATATACACATAAATACTGAAGTTTCACAAATGTCCTTTGTATATATTACGTTCTTGAACGTCATCATGTGTGCATAGGAATTCTATAAAGAAGAGAAAACTTGCACGAAAATAAACAAAATTTATGCAGCTCTTAGTCCTGTTCCTGATTGATCCTGGATGTCGTGGGCACGTTCACCTTCACATTTACCACCTTTAACGTGACAGCTATACAACACTAAAATGCATGCTTCGAATGCGTGACGATCATAATTTTAACTCACAACACAAGCGAGCTGATTTGCCCATCAATTCTTGAAAGGAGACAGCATCCAGATTCCAGGCACAAGATGCATCCTTATTTTGCATGTCGAGCATGCAAAGTACCGGCAGAAAATAGTTCAAGAGATAATTTTCTTATGTCTGCAGTTAGTCGTGGTTTCGTCCTTTTTTCGAAGAAACCTACTCAAAGTGACGTAAGGAAATCACTCTGTAGCTACTTAAGGTTTGCTTACGGCGTTGTGGCTGATATAAATAAGGACAACGAGAACGACGACTATGATATCGAATAGATGTCAAATGGAAAGGAAAGGGTGTGGGCGGAGAAGAAAGGACATGAAAAAATGCTAAACTATAATGTAGCTTTATTTAGTTTCACTCTCTTTCTATCGTCGTTTTCTCCATCTTCTTATGGAGTCAGGGGATGTTCCAAGACATACGCCTTGAATACAAAACTCGGATCATGCTGATGAAACTTGATGTTGTTTGGATTTAACTTTCAAGTGATACACTTACTTTTTTTTTTTGCTCCTCGGGGATGGAAAGTTCTTAAGACTTGCAGAGTCAATCGCTTTAAGGCGCTGGCTGGCTGGCTGGTTGGCTATAGAAAGAAGAAGAGGATGACGACTATTATGCTCGGTAGGTTGCGCGTGGACAGAAATGATAAAGTCAGGAAGTTACTTCAACAGAATGACACAAAAGGCGGCACGTTTAGTAAGGAAGTAAACTTTTAAATCATAGAGAATAGGGAGGGAGGCATGTCACACAGTAAGCATCATTATTAGTTTTTTTGTGAGTTGATTAATCTGAGTAAATTTAGGTTAAGTTGTTGCCGAGAATATATTTTATCGTTGTTGTGAAAAGTTGAGAGTTTTTATGTTAGTCTAGTCAAGTCAGCGACTGTGATTTGAAATCGTTAGATTTTTAAAAAAAGATAGCAGAAATAGGTATATACACTACAAAAGTCTTCGGAATGTCTTCGCATGGAGTTGGGTTTTAGAATTAAGTGGGATCTTGACCCGTGGAATATAATGCTTATAATGATGTACAGATACTTCCGTTTTCTTTTAACTAAAGCTGCAGCTTTGAATGTTTTATCTGCAGTTCCAAAGAGAGAATTGTGTAGAAATAATGTTGTCAGTTCGTATATCATTTGAAAATATCTGCATGTCATGGCTTGGTCATAAGTAATTAGTGTTTAAACTTAGGGAAATCTAAAATAGTGCATGGCTAAATTACTACGTTTGTCTGATCACTATATAGAATCGTCGAAGAAATATTCATCTAGAAGTAAATATTTCCGTTGGGAGAGATCAGGGCATGAGCAGAGAAGATGGGAAATGGGATCCATATACGAAGGAACGACACAAACTAGCAGCAGACAAACAATACTTTTTAATTTTTCTCGAGGGGTTTGTCACTAGCCAGTTTAGTGGTTCAATGATTGCAATATTTCAAATGACTTCAAATGATTTCAGGTGATTTCAAGCAATATTTAAATTGATTTAAAAATTTTGTGATTGCATTGATTTCAAATAAATTTGCTGATTTCAAATGATTGCAAATGAATTCAAGTGATTTCAAGATTTCAACGTGATTTCAAATGATTGCAAGTATAAGTGGTCAGATGATTTCACTAGTGACAAACCCCTCGATTTTTCTTCATTAAACATTTTTTAGTAAAGGTGATGCCATCATGTGGTAATAAAAATAAACTACTGTGATAAATTTTTAGTTGTTTTGAGATAACAATCAAATATAACATTAAAATGACAGAGAAGTCGTAAAAAGTGGTTCCTGCAATTATGTATCGTCACTTGCAGTCTAAAGGGCTGAACGACTGGATCGATTTTATTCGAATTCGGTAGGTAGTGTTTTAAGGGGATATGATGTACAGACAATTTTTTGTCTCTGTATATTATAGCAATAACGATTACAACCAAAGAAAACCAATATTTCGAGAAAATTTGCTTACAAGGTATAAAACGTTATTTTTTTAGTTTCAACTTTCTCGATAACGGCAATAATGATTACAACCAAAAAAAAACAATATTTCGAGAAAATTTGCTTACAAGGTATAAAACGTTAGTTTTTTAGTTTCAACTTTTTCGATAACGGCTCAAGCGATCTTAACAAAAAAAATACAGAAAATCTCACAGTTACTTTAAATAAGACGGCATGCTATTTTTTTTACGTAATGTTTTATGTAGATACAATTTAATAGTTTTGTTAAGTTTTATTTAATTTTTTTTAAAACTTGATAAATCAATATCTTTGACAACCTTTATATAATTTTTTTATGAAATCAAGTCTCAATTTTTTTCCGAAAAAAATATTCATTTTAAAAACTTTTTTTACTTAGAAATAAAATGCACGACTGGGTCGCACGAACTTGCTCTTGTAGCAAACTATGGGACTGCAATATTTAAGATTTATTAAATTCTGAAGAAAGTTCGAAAAATATCAAAAAATGGCCTAAACGTGAGATCAAGTTGTATGGCAGCTATCATTAAACGGTTGTTTTGCCAAAAACTTTGAATGCCATCTTGTGCTTAATGTCAGGTTTAAAATCGGCTCAGCCCTTATCAAGTTATGGTCAAATTTGTAAAAACCGTTAACACCAAATATCCCTTATGTGCATTTTAAGCCAAAAACCTGAAATGCAGTTATATAACGTACAGCAAGTTAGAGCCGTTTTTGGGAATATTGGAGAAAACTAAAACCGTTATATGACAGGTTCCCGTTATAGCCGGGCTAAAACAAAAATTTGAATTTCTCCTCTAAGGAATCACCAAAAAGTATAGCACTTTTACGAAATTTGAACTAAATCGTTTAGGCTGTTGGCCAGTGCACAGAAACCGCACATGCGCACGTACGCACATCCGCACAGAGAGACTGACGGACGGCATAACGAAACCTACTTTTTTAGACTTCTCTAATATCGTAATATCGGGTAAAACCTCAAATTATTTTTTTATACGAAACCAATACATGCCTAATTGAACAAGTTAAAATATTTAAAGAAGACATAAAAATATTTTTATTTTTGTAACTTAAGTACCTGCCTGATTCTGTGATAACTTAGTTGTTTAATTTATTATTTTGATTGTCTTTTTCTTTTTGTCATCATAAATCGTTTAATATATGTTAATTTATTTTCAATGTTGTGTCGTAGACATCGGATCGATGCAATAGTGGGAGTAAAGTAGCAGCTATAATACGATTTAGTAATAAATTGAATAATAAATATCCCCTGAAGAAGTAAGGAATTCTTACGAAACGTTGGGAGAAGCTAAATAGGTCATTTTTGAAATAAAATTTATATACAAAAGAAAACAAAAGGTTTCTGTTGGTTAAGATCCGTTGATTCATTATCGAGAAGATAAAATTTAATTAAATCGTTACTTGTCATGTACCGTTAAAACTAATTCCTTGGAAATACCGATTGAAGAGTCGTTTAATGACGTACGCTGTGTACTAATTATATGAATACGCCCCTATAATACGGAAAAGTGTGTTATTCTGAAAATCACGTTATGTACGCATCTGTTAATTTCAGTTTAATCTTCCATTTGATGAACATGTTCGTTGATGGTGTTTCTTTTGTTTAGGGACGGCTTTAGACGGGCCCAGTTATTAGAAGTATTTTTTTTTTTTTTGGCAATGTCAATCACATAATTATTATTGTGAGTTTATTTTACTTAAATTCTGTAATCGGACTTACTTTAAACAAGTTTATTCTAGAGTCGTTAGACAAAAACCTAACCCTTAGAATAATACAAAGTATAGCTATAGTTAATCCTGTTAAAAAATAACAAAATTTTAACATAGTTCTATGAAATAGCAAATTCGTATTCCATATTAGAAAAAAGAAAATAAAAACTAATGAAAATATAGAAATAAATTTAATATAAAACAAAAAAAAATAAAATTCCGCACATTAAATTGAACTTCCAATTAGGTTATGCAGATTTTCATGCAAAATCCTGAGTGGTCCATATAAGGGTCACATTTTTAAATGTGTTAATTTTCTGCGTTTTTTACTTTTTGTATATTTAACGAAGTGTAAGTTTTTTATTTAATTTTCGGGTTTGTCTTAGAATTAGTTTATAGTATTTTGTATAAGTATTTTACTAAAAGACTGAATAAAATTTAATTTTTTGGGGTTTAAAAACAAATTTATGTAATTTGGTGTTCCATAACATTGGAACACTACCCCCTACCATTAATGAATTGTTTAATTAATATCGATACAGCCAAAACAAGATGAGAAAGTTCGAATATAGTTTCGAACACCAAAAACGCCATTAAACAAAGAATATCAGGAATATTCATTACCTCACTTTTATGTGATAAAATATTTGATTGAAAATATGTTAATTACGTTTATTAATATGCCCTAGTTAAGATTAAATAAATAAAAACAATTTTTGCAACATATATTCAACATATAGGTATTTCACCATTTTGCAGGCCGTACACGTTTGTTTAGAGTATCAATAAATAGAGTCAATTCTTGTTTTCGGATTTTAATTATTAAACTAATACATGAATATACGTGAGACATTTTGTTAAGAAAGTTACACATACTTAAAAAAAATTAAATTTATTTAAAAAAAATTATTGTGAATTGAGCATTATTGAATGCATCGACAAGATAATCCACCGACATTCGATGAAAAGTCAAACACACAACTTGACAACGTTTTATACACAAAACAAAAGACTTGAAAAAGAAAAACAAAGAGTAGTTATGACATTCTCTCCAGAGATAACTAATACCTTAAAAGCGTCATATAATAAAAATGGTATGCAGCTTGTCTATTCTAACCCCTTTAAACTTAGAAATATCCTACTGTCTACGAAAGACAAAAAGGAACAATTTAACAAAACCGGGATCTATGTTATCAATTGTAATGAATGCGACAATAAATATTACGGTCAAACTAAGCGCAGTGTTAAAACGAGGTTTAAAGAACACAACAACAACATCAAAAACAATGAACCAAGGAAATCTGCCTTTGCACTGCACGCACTACAAGAACATCATCTAACAACAACAATCGATAATGTAAAGCTTTTGAAATGCGTGAACTAGAGCCGCAGACTTGATGCATACGAGAGCCTTTACATACCTAGAGATAACTCAGCGTTGAATGCAGATTTGGGGAATATAGAGTCTTATTTGTTTACTTTGTAATGTTATTGTTATTGTAAAATGCTTTCTTTCTTCTTTTTTATTCGCTTTTTCATAATTTCTCTTTCTTAAAAGCCTTTTTTTGTTAAAAATTATGTAAATGTTTTGTTTTTATTTATTTTTGACATTCATGTATACGATTGTGCAATTTAATTTTTGTAGCAGCTTCCCCCTCAGTCGTGTTGCTGATGATGGCTAGTAGACTAGCCGAAATGCATTCAATAAAGATCAATTCACAATAATTTTTTTTAAATAAATTTAATTTTTTTGTTTTTTTTAATAAAAAAGTGTTTATTTTGAATAAAGACGTTGTTGAATTAAAACTTGTAATTTCAATATAACGGTGTTTCTTCTTTTCATATGAAGATAATATTTGAGAAATTACGGAAATATATTCCAAAAAACTACAAACAAAATATACAGAGTAATCTGACGTTTTATTTTACTCCCTGGAATCTCGGCACTGGTGTCCAACGTAGCATCTTCGCATCAGCAGATTACTTTACCAATATATTATTTTCTGCTTTGTTAAAATTATATTCTGCTTGACATTATTGTCACACCGGTGTCCATCAGAGCACTTCCATGTTGCTAAAATTAATATGCATTTTTGCTCAATTTTCCTGCAACTTCATCCACCCATATTATATATGTATGTGTTCATGTCTCTAAGCTTATAATGTAACTTGAAACTCATAACCACTACCTTCCTTCCACTGTATTTTTTTCTAAAAATGTCAGAATTCTACACAAAAAAAAAAATAAAACTTAATAAATTTCTACTTCCTATAGAAATATTTACATAATTTGAAAAGTTTTTCACTCACTTTTGCTGCCCTGATAACACAGTCACACCCCAAAAGCATCTTACAATAAAAATCACCAATTTTTTTTTTTAAAGCACGACTACCTTTTTCGCGACAAGTTCTCATTAAACTTTCCATAATTAGAACCTTTATTTTTTGTCTTCAAAGTTTTTTTTTTTAGTCTAAGTTACCATAGTCAATGATGGCATTATCAATTTACCTTCTTCATCCTTATGAAACCAAAGAAGAACCTATGCATTTCTAAAAATAGAAAACCTCTATACCACACCAAGGAATTCTTACCTTTTCCAAGAGTAGTTCTGTGAAGACATTACCATAATTCCTTATGTGTGCGCTTCTGCCTACCCAAGAGAGAGCATGGAATGGAATTTTATTAACATTCAAAAATTCAAATTCACACAGAAGCACAAACACACACACACACGAGCTCAGATGAAGCAAAGACCTCCGAAAAGTAGGTAAGTACATGATATATATTTAAGCAATCCAGCTAAATACATTAGGCATTAGAGTATCACGTCCCGTTTGGCAAAACTGGCACGTGAACGGAATGAAATCAAAATGCCACCCTATAATCATGTGGATTGTAAGTAGAAGTGATGTTCCTTCACCAACCATCACCATCCGGATGAAAACAAAGCTGACCGGGATGCCACCACCCAACTAGATAGTCTCCGACGTTGTTGTCATCATATTATAGGCCTCCTCTGATTCAAAAGGAGGCTACAGTTTCGAGAAAGGTGTGATGTAGATTTAAGACAAAAACTGTATACCTATGCCTTACCTTCTGTCAAGGATATGCTGAGTGAGCAGGTTGCGCCCTTCTGATGGTGATGGTGACGATGACGATGACGACGACTGCGAGTATATTCCCGGCACTTTCTTCCTGGGTCTTTGTTTCTATTTTTAGAAACTTACATCGATGTGGTTTGGGCTTTAGTTCGGTGTTTGTCCTTCGCCTCGCACATAGCCTCTTCTTCCCCTCAGAGCTACGAGTTAGATATGCTTTGGGGTTTATACCTATTTTGTTATATTCTTGCGGCCTTAAGTTTCTAGGATGGGATGTGACGTGTTGGAAAATAAGGATAACTCAAAGGGAGGAGCCATTCGGTGGGTCAATTGGATTGTGCTGTTTGTTTTAATTCCCAAAGCTAGACAGCTCCGTATAGCTAAGGGTTTCGTGACTGTTTTTTCTAGTTTGTTTTGTGCCCGGTCTACGAAAGAAAACATAAAATAATGATAATGCGGGACAGAAGGCATTTCAGCGTTTGTTTTTTTTTATTCTCTATTTTTTGTTCTGCGATTTTATCTCTGATTGAGTTAATTTTTATGTGTTTGTTTCTTTTTTTTCTCCTGAAGATTCAGAGATACCACTTGTGTCCATTAGGAGGCAAGTGCTTAAGAAGTGGCGAGCTTGTTAAAGGAAAAATAAAATCGCTTCGAGGATATGGTTAAGGACGATATGCTAAGGATTTAGTCTTTTGTTTTTTTTTTTTTTTTTTTCTATTCAGCAGCTTTGAATTGGGGAATTTCCGGATTTCCTTCTTTTTTCTGAGAATAAGGAATGTAATTTACTCAGGTGACGATAATACTTCTTAAATCCAATGATACTTCTTGTGTGAAGAAATGAAAGAATTTTCTGTCCTCTAATTTAAGAGGTCTAATATTACTCAATGAGAATAAAGAAAAAGACACCTACACCACTTCAGAAGGACTTTAAGCATTAAAACGACTTTGAAAGGCATTTGGTATGTACGGGAAAATACCCATTAAGGACTTACCGAGAAATAAAAATGTATATCAAATTTATTTAACATTCATGAATTTAAAGGTTTCAATTAATGTGTTCTAAATAAAAATATATCAGGTGAATTTTTGGCGAATCCAATCATTTCTAATTGCTGCTAATCCTTTATCGATTCCTTGCACTCGATTTACTAGTAATTCGAACCATGGGTCTGCGATCGGCCCATCTTATTGACTCAAAGATGGGGGCTTGGATGCGAAGACCCTCTTGCCTGGAGAATTATTGTCAAATCGCTCGACGCGAATGAGCCAATGTATGGCGACCTTTTTGGCTTTCTATAAATTAAAACATAACTAGGAAGCTTGCCAAAGTTTTCTAAAGTCCAGCTTTGAATTAAAAAAATATTTAATTCACAAACGAATTGAATTAGATTTAATTCACAAGCTTTTTTTGGCTTGTGATTACGAAAATATTTATCACAAGCTGCTATTGATTTATGAATTGAATAAAATTTAATTCACAAGTTCCTATTGATTTATGAATTGAATTAGATTTAATTCACAAGATTTTTTGGCTTGCGATTTAAAAAAATATTTAATTCCAAGCTCTCATGTTTTAAAAAAAAAAAAATAATAATTTTGTATCTGCTAATGTTGACTATTTCAGATACCCACTTTTAACTTACCTTTATCACCTAAACACATTATATGCAGATAAAAAAATCAAAAAAATAAAAACGAGAGCTTGTGAATTAAATATTTTTTTAAATCACAAGCAAAAAAAATATTTTGAAGGAGCTTGTGAACTAAATATTTTTTTAATCACAAGCCAAAAAAAAAAACTTGTGAATTAAATCTAACTCAATTCGTACATCAATAGGAGCTTGTGAATTAAATAATTTTTAAATCTTAATTAAAAAAGATCTTATGGCAGTAGTAACCACTGATTTATACATGCATGGGCACTAGACTTTGATAAAAATATAAACTCGCTGCAAAATCTTAAATATTTATCCACTCATTTTTCTCTGGATAACTTTTTACATCCGTCAAATAGAACTTGACAAGAAGTTTCTATCGGTGTGGTTCGCATTAGTGTGTGAAGCAAATGTTGTTGTTGTTTTGTGGAGGTTTTCTGTTTCGTTCCTGTTTTTAATTTTTTATCTTTGGTTAGCTGTGTTTTCATTCGTGCAACGTAAAATCAAAAAATAAACAATTATCTATAAATATATTTAAAATAATCCTGGATAGCTAACTTCGATTTTATAAATTTATCCTTTGTTTTCGTGCAAGTGGCCCATAGTGTTTTTTTTATTCATAATCTTTTAACCCTGCATTGGACATACTTACATATAAATACTAACGTGTCATTCGTTTGTCGAATATATTGCTTTAGATCAAGATTATATTCTTTTTTAAAGACACTTATCAAAGAAAAGCGCCTACCAACCTAAATGCATAGCCTGATTTGATATAAATTAATAAATATGTAAATAATTAGAGAACACCCACACTAGTTTGTTTTAAAACTATTATTAGAGTACTTCAAGCTATAGTTATTAAATAACTGACTAATATCGTACTGAAAGTATACTAAATTCCAATAATTAATTAATAATATTAAGCTGAAGAACATGCATGCATGAACAATGTAATTTTGACTTTTATAATAATAATAATTATAAATACCTACATTAAAAACATGCAATGATATATGAAAATTATATAAAATTGATTTTAAAAACAAACAGCAATATTAAGCTGAAGTAAAAGTAAAATGTAAATTGTATAGTGAGATATTATATTTTATTTATAATGGAATACATGTTGTTTTTCTTATTAGTGTAGATGAAATAAATTTTTGTATAGTTGTTCGATTCAAAACAAATTCACTTGTGCACTTTTATAATTTTGCGATTGAATATAATATCCTACAAGTAGTTTCCAGCCAATCTAACGCATAACAATACTGATTAACTCGCGTCGAAAGGCAAACAGATTTTACCAAAATAGAGGGTATGTATTTCCTAAAACAGGAGAAAATATACTAAGACCCACTTGCACGAAACTTTTTTGACATTAGTAACCACTGATTTATCCATGCATAGGCACTTATAGCCATCATTAAAAATATAAACTCGTTGCAAAATCTTAAATATTTATCCACTCATTTTTCTCTGGATAACTTTTTACATCCGTCAAATAGAATTTGACAAGAATTTGCTATCGGTGAGGTTCGCATTAGTGTGTGTAGCAATTGTTGTGGTTGTTTTGTGGAGGTATTTTTGTATATTTGGTTACCTGTGTTTTCATTCGTGCAACGTAAAGTCGAAAAATAATCATTTATCTATTTAATCCTGGGTAGCTAACTGCGATTTTATAAATATATCCTTTGTTTTCGTGCAAGTGGCCCTAAGAAATTATGTACCGACTTTTTCGATTTCGGCAGTTCGGATTTTTTCAGACGGGATTTTTTTAATTCTTGTCGCTTGCAACAGTAGGGATTTTACGCTCTTTTTAAATAAAGTTGTTAAAGTGAGTAGTTTTTGCAAAATTAATTTTCAAACTCAAAATTAAAAAAAAAAAAATAACAAATTTAAAGAATTTTTTTCAACATTGTTTGTAGTAAAGAACCTTTAATTTTTGTTATAAAATTTAATGCCCTTATTAATTTTTAGTCAAAAATAAAAAACTGGATGCTAAAATAACTTCTACTTTTTGAGAAAATCAAAAATAACAAAAAACAATTTTTTCTAAGTAGGTACTCGCACTTGACTGGACTTTTATGTAATATGATAAATAAAAGATTAACCTTCCTTTTATTATTTTTTAAAAAGCCAGAATGTGATTTGCATACAAAAAAGTTAATAAGTCTTGAATACATGCTCTTCTTCTCGTTTTTTCATAAAAAAAACAGCTAAAAATCGACCTATCAATTGTGCTTATTACGGCGGAGTGGACGGTGGACGACGGTCGACGTGTTGATTATTCTTTGTTTTCGAACTAAAATTAAACATAATGTGCTACAACTGTGACATTCTTTCAATGAGATATTTTTTATTGTAAAATCTTTGATGGATTTTACGGTCTCAAACATAAGCTAAACTGTAGCTGAAATGCATCTCTGCAAGTTCTCTTCGAGATAGTTTGACATCGTAATGTGTTAACTAATTATTATAGTTAACATTCAAATTGGGAATAGATTTTTAATAATTTTTTTTTTTAAATAAAGCGCCTTGCCTTTAATTTGTCTATCGACACGGTGCTTATTCCGTCCGCCACGTGGTAATGTGCAAAGTTCACAAGTGTTTTTCTCTGAAAAACACGTGTACGTAGAATTTATTTAGTATTTTCACTTCATTGTATACAAATAACACTCTGGATATTTTAAAAATACTTAAAAGAAGGTTAGTCCTTTAACATTCATTAAATTACATAAAAGTCTAGTTATACATAGGTGGAGTGCTAAAAAAAACCTTTGCAAGCAATTATTTTACAAAAAATTGTTTCTGAAATTCTTTTGATTGAATGCAATAATTAATAAAATGCACGACTTAGTCGCACGAACTTGCTCTTGTAGCAAATTATGGGACTGCAAAAAACTTAATATATTTAATTATGTAAAAAGGCACAATATATCGAAAAATGGCCTAAACGAGAGATGAAATTGTATGGTAGCTATCATAAAAACGTTGTTTAGCTAAAAACTTAAAATACCATCTTATGTTAATTGTCTAATTTAAGTGCCCCACCAAATTTTAAATAAATCGGGTAAGTCGTTATTATATTATTGCCAAATTTGTAAAAAACCGTTAACACCAATTCTCCGTTATGTGAATTTTTTGACAAAAACCTGAAATGCAGTTATTTTAACAGCACTCCAAATATAAAGTTTCATCAAAATTGTTGGAGCCATTTTCGAGAAAATTTTGGAAAAACTAAAACCGTTATATCGGAGGTACCCGTTATTGCCAGGCTAAAACAAAAATTCGAATTCCAGGTGTTTTTCTCTGAAAAACACGTGTTCGTAAAATTTATTCAGTATTTTCACTTCATTGTATGCAAATTACATTCATTGTATGCAAATAACAACATTTGATTAAAACCTCGAATTTTTTTTTACACGAAACCAATACTTGCCCTATTGAGCAAGTATAAAAAAATTATAAGTACGAAAAAATTAAAAATTAATTTCCAGAAAATCCAGATTTTTGGAAGAAAATCGTGGTATGCCATTAATTTTGGATATACAGGGTGATTGGTATAAGATGCACCAAAAAGCTTGAGCGTGTAGGTGGAGTTAATACAAGAAAAAAATCGTATGGGAGGGGGGTCTATTTCCCCCGTTTAGGCGAGAGGGGCAATTTTCTAAAACATTGACTTAAATCAGAAAAAAAAATTATTTAAAAACAACGGTGAATGCCTTGTTATATTTTTTGGAAAGCCAGAAAACTACTCTTTCATTAAATTTCTAAATTAAGTTGTTTAAGTGAATAGTTTTAAAAAAATTAATTTTCAAACTCAAAATTTTGAAAAAAAAAACTAAAAAAAAAATTAAACTAATTTTTTTCAAAATTTTATGTAATTAACTATTATTTTTATTTTCAAAAATTCAATGCTCTTATTAATTTTTAGTCAAAAACAGAAAACCGGATGCCAATATGTATCTTTGTTTTTCAAATATTAAGAAAAACTAGAAGTATTTTTTTCAAGAAAAACACTTTTTTTTTGGTTTTCCTTTTTTATTTTTTATCACATTTAAATCAAATAATAAAAAAAAACGAATTAACTTTTTACTTTACTTACTAGTTTTACTTTTAATTTTTTTTTAATTTCCCAAAAACTAAGATACATTTTGGCATCCGGTTTTCTGTTTTTAACTAAAAATTATTAAGAACATTGAATTTTGAAAATAAAAATAATAGTTAGTTACATAAAATTTAAAAAAAAATTAGTTTAAATTTTTTTTTTAGTTTTTTTTTTAAATTTTCAGTTTGAAAATTAATTTTTTTAAAACTGTTCACTTAAACAACTTAATTTAAAAATTAAATAAAAGAGTAGTTTTCTGGCTTTTCAAAAAAATATAACAATTCTTTGTATCATTCACCGTTGTTTTTAAATAATTTTTTACTGATTTAAGTCAATGTTTTAGAAAATTGCCCTTCCCGCCTAAACGGGAGGAAATAGACCCCCCTCCCATACGATTTTTTTCTTGTCTTAACTCCACCTACACGCTCAAGCTTTTTGGTGCATCTTATACCAATCACCCTGTATATTCTTAAAAGTAGGTTTATTAACATAATTATTGATTCCTGAAACAGCAGGCTTCACTGGAAAAATCCTGAGGCAGCAGGCTACACTGTTAGAAATGCTGAGACTGCAGGCTTCACTATGGTAGAAATCCCGAGACAGCAGGCCTCACTGTTAGAAATCCTGAGAGACAGCTGGCTTCACTGTTTGGGTAGGGTATAAACTCTCCAACTTAGAACGAAGTTTTGGAGTTGCCCTGAAAAGTTGGGGTTTTATTTGTGAAGGGTCTTATATACTCGCAACTCAGTATATTTATTCCAAATCAGGAATGAAAGTACTAGAAAGAGTACTAAGTACTGTTCCCACCACATAATTCCGTCGAAAACAGTTACTAACGTCATCAAGCATGCCATACCCTTATATGGTCATGTGTTATTGCTGTTCACAACAACCCAGAGACGGTGGTAAAAAAGGCAGGGGTGTCATCATTTAAAATTATAAACGGGTCATTGCTTACCTTTTATTTTTCTGTATGGTAATAAAACAAAATTAAAATTAGCTCAAAATGGTCGAGGTGACGTTTTTTTGCAAGTTTGTGACAATTCCGTCACGCTTAAATCGTCAGGTTAAGAAAATGCACACTTTTCCTCGCACTTTTCAGCATAATAAACCCACAATATCTTAATCTGACGCGCTTGAGTAAATCCAAATATTGAGGTACCTACTTAACTGGGGTGCAAGGTATTAGTCTTATGTTAAACTGTCGCGCTTGAGTGAATCCCTAAATCCCCTCTTGGACTCCACTTCTCAAAATTCCACTTATTTATACAAGAAGTACAATAGGTACACTTACATACATATACTCACGTTCCTTCTCAATATTTATGAATATTCCGTTTACAAAATGTTATTACTAAACTAAATAGTAAATGAAATACCCAAGGCCACGAAATAAAACTGTCCCAAGTTTATGTCTAATTTGCTAATTAGTCCTTAGCATTAGCATTTAATTTTGAAAATAAATATTGTCTCTATACCTACCATTCCTAAATCTTTCCTCTTTCCGGCGAAAGTATACAACCGGAATATGCTTAGGCTTCATTGTTGATATGCCTATCCGTTTTCTCTTTGACCTTATTGAGCAGGTCAATAAACCACAAGCACGCAATTCATTTCATAGAACTGAGAAAATACACACTTTTAAACCACAACAAAATGCCCAGCCCACCACAAAAGTGGTCAACAATGTTGGTCCCCTGTAAATACTTCCTGTTTTTAACGTCGATTCCCGTCGTTGTTGTCTTGAACCAAAAAAAAAATATACCCGCTGTCAGTTTTTCCTCAGGGCAATAAATTAATTCACCAAAACACGCAAAATCCACACTGCCACGCTTAAAGAAATAAAACAAAACTAGGACAAGAGCCCCACAGTTCCCCCTCTCACACATATGTGAGTGCTTGTTAAAGAAAAGGTCTCCCATCACTAAAACAATAACAAAAACTGCAACAGGTTGGCTAATAGAAAATTAGTTCAAAAGGTTAACAGACAATTCCCTAATTCATTCTATTCTTCAAACACGAACATTTCCGACCCCCCATTTGATTTCTAAAACGTTTCAAGAAAACCAAGTCCTTGGAGTGTTTTCTACCATATAGGGGAAGTGATTGGTAGTGCTGCACAAACTGAAGTCGTGCGTAGTCTAGCCGACTGATATGACATAGTATGTCAACACACAATAATATTTGTCTCTTGCTCTCCTTCGAAATACGCCTCCTGCGGCTTGCCTGCATAAATTGCATTTAATTTAATCAATTCAATGAAGTTTAAATGGAATTTTGTTCGTTTGATTGTGTGTGTGTTTTGAATGCCTTGCTGTACCTGCACACATAAAGGATTATAACTTGTTTCAGTTCAGATGGATGAATTGAAATTCTACAGGATAATGAAGTGAATAAAATTGGCATGTCATTCCGTTTTGTCATATTTGAAGTGGGAAAGATTTATAACACAAACATAAACATACACAATAGAATTTCCAAGAAGGATATGCAATATTCGAGGCAAATGATTTTCATTCAAATTTTGTATGTCTTGACTTTTTGATTTTATTTTGACAGACAACAAGTTCTGCTTTGAGTGAATGACTGTGGGATGGGATAGTTTTCAGGATGAATTATTGTGGAGTTTAAGGGGCTTTTGACTTCTTATTAATTTGGTTTCTATTCGTTTCCCTTGGGTTGAAAAGTTTTTTTTTTTAAGAGGGCATTTTGATTTGATGTTGAACATTTAACAAGAGATCAAATCAATAAAAATTTGATTTACTAAGAACCTATGTTTATATATGAAGGAAACAATTATGGTAGGTAGCTATATTATAGAAGAAATTAATAGGGAAGGGGATGCATAAAGTGTGCAAATGTGGGAAATCTTTCGAAATGGGTAATAGGGTCCTATACAAATGTGTAGTAGCTATATGTGAGAAGTATCTATTGAAAAATAAATTATGATATTTTCACTCTTGAATCGGATGTAGCATGTAGCTTTTGTGGGCTCAGTGGCAACAAATTTTAAAACGAAGTACATAACTACTTGCTGGACTTTCCACTTTATCGGGACTGTATGTTTTATTTGGCTTAACCTATCTCTTTTGTGAACAGCCGCGCCGCGCCGCCCGGCCGCCAGCATGCGTGTTTGTTCTAAGCAGACAAATTATTCCTTCCTTTATTTAGGCCGTGTGCGAACAGCGTTAAAATTTTATCCTCTGGCTAATTTTTGACGTTTGAGTTGAGGTGAATAAATGTTTAGCTTTTTGGTGTGCGAACTGGATTAAATGGGATTTTTAACACTAATATATTTTTTTTAAATTTCCCTACAAGAATTGAAAAATTTCCCCTTCTATTTCTTGGTACGGGGAAATGTAAAAATTTGTTTTGGAAAAAACGAAAAAAAAAACGCAGCATATAGGAAAGTTCTTAGTTGAATCTGGAATGGTAGCAACCATCCAATTCTGTTTAGGAGCTTAGAAGGTATGGCCCCTTTTAGCATGTTTTTGAAAGAGTTATTATAAACCTATTGGTTCAACATTTTGCCAAAAGCTTTCAAACTCATAATATAAGAGTTTTCGCAAAAGCGACCCCAGCCCCATCTATTCGGTTATTTGAAATAACCTTAGTCATTTCTTAGAACATCAGCTATCCACCAGTTAAAGCCCCTTCAAAATCAATACATCCGTTTCCCGTCATCGCGTTCGTCAGTTGAAAAATAAAATTTTCCATAGCGCCACCTAGGGGATAATTTGCATCATAAGTTACTTCCTATATTATCGGCTATCTGGCACTGAAGGTCCCGTCAAAATCGGTCCTGTAGATTCTGATCGGTTTATATTTACGAAAATGCAAAAAAAAATCGACATTATCTATCGGTCAGTGAAAGTCTCGTCAAAATCAGTCTAGCCGTTCTCGAGATTAGCCAGGACAAACAGACAGACAAACATTTTAAAAATTTGTGTTTTGATATAAGGGCTGTGTATGCTCTCATATGCGTGTAGTAAAATACTGTTATTTTGACATTACAAACAGACACTCCATTTTTATTTATGTGTATAGATTTATTTTATTTTGTTAAAGAAAAAAAATTGAACTACTTTGTAAAATAATTAAAATTATGGGAAGTTTTAACGCGGTACAGAACACTGGTTTGGCAGCTGAACTTTACAAAAAAATTTGTTTCACAATGAATATTAATGTACAAAAGAGTATATCGGTTAATTTTAGTAATTCTTCGTACGTAACGAAGTGAAATTTAACATAATTTACAAAAACACAAACGGAAAATTTGACTTTAATGATTAATATAAAACAAACAAAAATAAATGCAAAAAAAAAACAAACACACTTCTCCGACTCTTACTCCTTTATCCACTCCTTTATCCACTGGCTAAAATTTTAGCCTGCTCCAGAGCAGTCTAAATTTTTGAAGTTTATATTCACCACACTAGTGTCATAATTTAAAATTAAAAATTTGAGCATGTTTTTTAATACAGCATCTGTATTACAGCCGTATGCAATACAAGACAAATTTGATTTTAATATTTCATAAATATTAATGATTTTTTCTAATTATTTCGCATAACATTCTATTTTTTTTTTGTTTAAAATGTATATTTGTAATACGAAAAAGATTAAAATGCAATCCAACGGATTAAAATATAATATTGTAATATTAAACTGTAAACAAACGAATTAAAATATAAATCTGAATAATTTAAATGTAATATGTACTAGAGAACCTATTTACAATACAGTTTGTGTTAAAGTAATAGATTGAATTTTAAGTTATGCCCCGTGGCGTAGTGGTTATAGTGTGTATGCAGGCGCGTGCTGGGAACAAATTTGCTACCATGATTTCAAATTAAAAGCGCCCCCTGGACCTGCTTTAAAAACAAAAAAACTATGTAGCCAAAAATATTTCATAAAATCTAATTTTATGCAAAATACGTGTTGTTACAATTGTCTTTTTTAAAATACCTAAATTTTCTATTACATTAATGTAAATTGTACTTATGGTTTTCATGACTTAATTTTTGCTTGCATCAACGGCAATGCCGGAAATCGCCCAAAAACAATCGCATAAAACTTAAACATGAACAATAGTCCCAAAAAATGTGGGTGAACCCGAGGGTTAACTTGCATTATACAAAAATTAAAATAAAAAAGAACGCCAAACAACCATAAATGTATGTATAAATAATAAATCACCCAAAAACGGTTTTTGGCGGTTCTTCATTTTTTTAGGCGAATTTTCGAATTTGTTTTTTGAGACATTTTTCATAGGGACAGTAAAGAAATAATAACTATTCATATTTTGTAAATGTATTTTTGTCGACGGAGAAAAGTGTAAATGGCATAACGTGATAACGCTTAATTTTTAAAAGTGAGCCACTTTGCATACCACCCAAACTCGTACGTCGCACCCACTGTTTTGAGCGTTTCTTCATTTTGCATTTTTATAGTTTGGAAAAACTCCTTTCACACTTTAATAGTGTCATCATCGATAGTGTAGATATATAAAGCCAATATTTCTGTGCTCAGATGGCAAAATGTTCTGATTGAATTTTTCAAATTTTACATGCATTTTTGAAGCCCGAAATGTTATGAAAAGTCAGAAAGTTGTTTTAAATAAAATTTACGAAAGAAAAAAACAAAAAACTTTGATTTTTGAAAACAACTTTTTGATTTTTCATAAAACTTTGAGCTACAAATTGAAACACAGATTTATAAATTTCGAAAAATTGCAAGCTTCTTCAATTGTTCTGAAAAGAAGCATTCATCAATTTTGACTTTGGTCAGATGTATGTAACAAGTCCTTATTTCAGCTTTTACATGGAAGCAGTTTCAAAGTTCAAAATGTTATAATGAATCAGACAATCATATTTACAAATTTAAAAAAAAAACAACAAAATGAAAAACGGAAGCTTTTTGGGCAATTTTTGTTCGTGGATCGAACCATTGGATAAGCGAATCTTTACGTTGCGCGAAACACTTTTCAAAATCTTTCGAAAATAATAACGTCATAATTTGTAATCTCGAATTTTTTTAAAACTAATTTTGTTCAGTAACTTTAGTTGCTCCAGCTAAATTTGTTAGCAAATTTCAATTGACTTTCCAAACCACCCACACTTCTTTTGTATTTGCTCAAGCATCACACTTAATTGAAACCAAGCTGGCATATACCTTATCCTAATTAAGAATTTTGTAAATATGTATTTCGAACCTCGAGCATTGTATATAACGGGTGATTTTTTAGCTGGTTTGGTTTTGGCAACACTGGTTTTGACAGCTGACGTGTGTTTAGTACCTTGTGTCACTGTCAAAAACAGCTTCAGTTTGGTTTGCAATTTAACCATGGATCGTTTTACAAATGAACAACGCTTGCAAATTATTGAATTTTACTATCAAAATTCGTGCTCGGTTCGAAATGTTCATCGCGCGCTGCTTCCATTTTATGATCGGCATTCTCGACCTTCTGAGCAGTCTATTCGGAAGATTGTGACCAAATTTCGCACCAAATTTACTTTGTTGGACATTAAACCACCAACACGTTTACGTACTGTGCGTAGTGAAGAAAATATTGCGGCCGTATCAGCTAGTGTGACAGAAGACCGCGAAATGTCGATTCGGCGCCGTTCCCAGCAGTTAGGCCTTTGTTAAAGCACTACGTGGAAAATTTTGCGGAAGGATTTGGGCGTAAAGCCTTTTAAGATACAGCTGGTGCAAGAACTAAAGCCAGCCGACCTACCACAACGCCGAATTTTTGGTGAATGGGCTCTTGGAAAGCTGGGCGAGGATCCGCTTTTTTATCGAAAAATTGTGTTCAGCGATGAGGCTCATTTTTGGTTGAATGGGTATGTAAATAAGCAAAATTGCCGCATTTGGAGTGAAGATCAGCCAGAAGCATTGCAACAGCTACCAATGCATCCCGAAAAAGCCACTGTTTGGTGCGGTTTATGGGCCGGCGGCATTATTGGGCTATATTTCTTCAAAGATGATGCGAATCGCAGCGTTACTGTCAATGGTGAACTCTACCGAGCGATGATAACAAACTTTTTTTTGCCCGCAATGGAAGTTCTTGACTTGCATGATATGTGGTTTCAACAAGACGGTGCCACATGCCACACAGCACGCGAAACAATGGCGCAATTGCGAGGCGAGTTTGGTGAACAGTTAATTTCACGTTTCGGGCCGGTCAATTGGCCGCCTAGATCGTGCGATTTGACACCATTAGACTATTTTTTGTGGGGGTATGTCAAGGCTAATGTCTATAGGGACAAGCCCGCTTCGATTGACGCACTGGAAGCCAACATCCATGCATTCATTCGTGAGATACCGCCCGATATGTGTGAAAGAGTATGCCAAAATTGGACTCAGCGGATGGGCTACCTGAGACGCAGCCTCGGTCAACATTTGCATGAAATTATCTTTAAACATTAAATTGCAAAGTTTAAACTATCGATTCAAATAAATATTTCATTAATTTTTTTGAATTTTTTGTGTTTTTTTTTTTTTTAAAAAGTTCTAAACCTCTTAAAAAATCACCCGTTATATTTCTATAGTATTTTCATGCTGAATAATCACCGCCTGGCCATCTTGAGAAACGTGTGATAAACACATTTTTAGGTTCGTGCATTTACTAGTTGTCTATTCTGTTAACCTGACAACAGTCGTAAACATATATGATTTTTGTTTTGTTTACGACTCTTGTTAAGGAAATATGGATTTTAGAGCCAATAAAATACATTATATATTATTAATTTGTTTTGTTGACGACTATTGTTAGGGTAACATAATAGACACTTAGTAAATGTAAGAACCCCCAAATGTGCGGTTCACAACTTTCTTTAGATGGCGCTGCTCCATGGTTGTACTATAGAAATTTATATACAATGCCTCGAGTAAGTATAGTTATCTCCAAATATGTATAGGTATCGAAAAAAACGCCCCTAAAACGGAACGCTCCGGGAAAAGTCCCGGTTTCCAGCAAAAGTTCGAACAAATTTTAATAGAAACCAAATTTAGCAGAATTGTAGGGCTAGTTGAGAGGAGTGTTTCAGTCCTCGCCTCTAAGTGTTGAGCAATCCTTGCAAACAGGGTTGCCATACAAAAATTTAAGTAAATAAAAAAAAAAATTGAACGGAACATTGTCCTAAAAATGTTTAATATCTACATAATATGTTAACCAATTTCAGGGTTCTGTAGTTAATCTATGAATAGATTAATGAAGAGATCTACAGAAATAATTATAAAAACATATTTAAAATCATTTCCGTATCCACATCGTCATAACTGTAACTCGCAGGTTACGGAAATGATGCTACGGAAAAGGGGAAAATCTATGTTTTTTTACATTATCAACATGAAATATAGAATGATTTTTTTTTCAAATTTGGTAATGTGCAGAGTAATTGTGCAGAAGAACTTTAATAAATTGATACAAAACCAACTTTATATATTTTACACACAAAAAGTTATACTATTCACTTGAATTGACGAACTTATGAAACATGCAATGAATACAACCACTCACTTATAAATTACACACCAAACTGATTCTTTACCTGTATTTTCAAATATAATTTAAAGAAAACATAATTGATTCATTTCATTTATGTTGGATGTAACCAAATGAAGGCCGTTAATTTGAATTTGAAAGCGTTTGAATTTTTGTACGGTAATGATGCAAATATCTGAAGCCACTTGTTAGAAACATTCCAGTTAGGTTTTTTTTAAATTACTACATTTTCTGGTTTATATATTTGTGTTCATTATTATTTTTTTTAAAGTGGAACTTTGTAATCTTAAGATTTTTCTAAATTTATGAATAACAAAACGAACCTTTTTCTGTGTTGAAACGACGTGGGGACACGTTACGGAAATGATGTTCGGGAGGAAAAAGCTTAATTTTTATGCCAAATTGATTGAAAGTATTAAAAACTTAAAAGTGGATGTAACGTGGCGGCTGGTAACGCTGTTAAAGACCAAGAGATATTTTTAATTATTTTCATACTTTAATCGTTTTCGACTGAGAACACGAAAAGGAGCTTTTAGTGGAGAATCACCCATATAGATAAAAGATTTGTATTCTGATTGACGGGTATTCCATGAAAAACAAGTTCACCAGCAATATTTTTTTAAAAGCAGGGATTTTCACTGCTTTCAAAAGAAGTTAAAACTCCAACCAGCTTGGTCTTAAGCTTGCTGTCTGCAGATATATTATGTTACACATATATGTAGATTTTCTTAAATTTGATCGCTCAAGAGATGAAGCCTCCCTTTATTTCTCCATAACTCTGGTATGGTGAAAAACACCTTGGGGGCTGACTACCTGAATGTCAGTGTTCGTTCACTCTACGTCATTCGGTACACAAGTTATATCCTGGCTATCAATTGTATACACCGGTAGGTTTTTTTTTTTTTCTTAAGTTCCTCAAAGGAGCTTTTACCCGATTGGAAAATGTTTCATGCATTTCAATTGGTCCTACTGGTAGACAAATTTACTGAACTCGTCGAAGTTACATACCTATACCACCTTCTGAACATGGTCTAAGGGAAAATTTGAGTTTTATTGATAAGAGGATATTGTACTTTTTCTTATATTTGTTAAAAATGAATTCCCCACCCGTCTTTACTTGTTTGCTTCTTTCAATGTTGTCGAAAACGCCTTTTTATTAGCTAGAGTAAATGGTAGTTACTGAGGTTCCATTCGTCAAGGTTAAAGCACACTTACTTTCAACAATATTTTACAGATAAGCTCGTATATGTTCCTTGCCATAAAATCTTTAACTTGATGTCATCTTTGGTCAGGTGGTTCGACCTCAACCAAGTTGACTTTTTTTTCGTTTTCGACTATCGTGTTGCCTTATCCAACTTAACAGCTCCCAGATCAATTAGTAAATCCTGTCGTCAGCCGCTTTTTTCAATTTTCTATCTTAAGACCTTCTACACGATTTTAAGTAAGACAAGCTAAAAAAATACATGTTACACATCTTTTTCGATTACGAAACATCTTTATTTTCTTTTGGTCACAGATAATAATTTTCCAAGAATTTATATTTACATTCGGGGTCATAAAAATTGCATAAATTATAGCCTTCAATTTCCACCTTCAATTCTCCATCGTTATCAATTCCTCGAAAACCCAGTATAACAACTTAATTAATTACCTATCTAATCAAATAGGTAGATACTAGGTATACAACGCTGACACAAAGATACTTATGTCGTATACCTTCCACCTGTTTGTAAATGTATATTCTTTCGAAAGAAGTTCACAACTTTAACAAATAGGAATTGCTTGTTTTCCAAAATTAACACTCATTGGTTTGACCTTTAGCTTGTGTATTAAGAACCCCATCTCGTAACTTTCGTTAGCTGCCAACTATGGTTATTAATGACTATGACGCAGTTTTATCCTTAAAACATCATCCCAATAAAATAGAGAAGAACTAATGAAAGAATTGTGTGGATGTGAAAATACAAAACACGCCTGCTTTCTATTAAAACCTCATTCTAATTAAACAAAAACAAAATAAGGAAAATGCCATCAAAACCATTCAAATGGTAAATTGTTGTTTGATTGAGTAGGACATCCTTTCATCCTTCCAACTGTCAAGAGTTCATCCTTCAAACATAACACATATGCGTAAAAATGAGCTTTCAATTATAAAAACCGCCATTTTCGTTTTAGGTTTCTGCGTCAGGTAAAGGTGTCCTTATAACCGGATGTGAATCGCCTATTGCTTGGTACTTGGCTAAAAAGCTCGATGACTTGGGCTTTACAGTTTACGCTGGATTTAGTGTACCCCTCGAAGACTGCGAAGAGGCGAAAATATTAAAAGAGGAAACTTCTGGGCGAATGCAAATTCTCTACGTTGACGTATGTTCCGAGAAAACTGTAAGTTTTTAAAGCTTTTTTTTTCTAAACTTTTAAGCTTATCTTATACTAAAACCTTTAAACAATATTATAGCTTTTGGAAGTTTGTCTATTTATTACGGAGCATTTGCCACATGGAGCTAATGGATTGTGGGCAGTTATTCATTGCGCTCATTGGATTGCTTTTGGTGAGCTTGAGTGGATTCCGTTTGCAGTGCTTCGTAAATCTTTGGATCTTAACCTACTCGGTAATAGATGACGCTATTTTTTTTTTGCAATTTTAATTGAATTTCCAACATTTCGCAGGAGCTGCACGCCTCACACAAATCATGTTGCCCCTCATCCGACGCTCTAATGGACGTATTGTATTTTTAACCTCCGGTAAGTTAACGACTTCCCATCCCTTTCTCTTCCCTTCGAATGAACAATGTTATTCGAGGAGAGGCTATCTTAGATGATTGCATTATATATCAGGTGAACTAATTAAATGCAACGTCCGCTTTATAGGAAAGTTTTCCTTGGACATAGAAACATGGGACATGGAATGCTTTAAAATTTCACTCGACCTTGTTACGGGATATTTTATTAAAAACCCAAGACAAAACAAAAGTTTTTATGTGTTTGTTTTAAATGCTACTTTTGTTTTTCAGGCTTAAACAAAGTTCCGTCGCCCGTTCGTGGCATTCAATGTGCAACACAGGCTGCTGTGGAGACTCTTGCCGCTTGCATGCGTCAAGAAATGCGTCCTCGTGGTGTCGATGTAACTGTTGTTGCAGCTGGAGAATTCTCCCCTGGCAATGCATGGCTTGATGATACTAAATTGCGGGAGCAGGTGAGTTAGAAGAGTGAAGTGATAATGGTGTGTGCAAGGATGTTTCCGTTATGATTTGTTATTTTAATAACGTTGCCACGTTATTAGCTATAGTGACTTCCGTGGATGGGCTTTTTTTAGGCCAGAAAAATAACAAAACGTAGTGGGTAGAGACTAGAGATAGACATAAAATGGAATGAGGGTTCTGATAAAAAGCGTTCAAGTCGTAATTATATGCTCCGTTAGGTTTTCCTTGTTTGTTTCAGGGTTGCCTGAGGATTTGTATATTAACTATATTGCATAATTTGTGGCTCGGTCTTAGACAGGATAGAATTAGAAAATTTTAAAACAGGACGACCCTGCAAAGTTTATTATTTTCATTGTAAGCATTTGCACGTTTTGATATGGTGTCGTGAAATATTATAGAAAGGTATAAGGTATACATTTATTATCTATGTACAGATGCACATTGAATGAAAATGAAAATTTTAGTTGCCTTTATGGAAATCAGTCGGTTATTTTGTTAAGATAGTAATGGATTTTTATTAAGAGAAATTATTGAATAATGACAAACATCTCTTATTATGCGAAAATAATTCTGCATTAAGGCCGTGTGCGAACAGCGTTAAAATTTTATCCTCTGGCTAATTTTTGACGTTTGAGTTGAGGTGAATAAATTTTTAGCTTTTTGGTGTGCGAACTAGATTCAATGGGATTTTTTAATACATTCTTTTTTAAATTTCCCCACAAGAATTAAAAAAATCCCTTTCTTATTACCTTGCTACGGAGAAATGAATAGGTAAGATTGGTTGTCAATTTATAAAAAAAAGTCTGCAACTCAAACAATCGGCGCGCGTTTAAATTTTTGATATGTTGTATAGGATGTTTGGCTGATGTATAAATACAATTTTCACAACCACAACCTCTCCGCCCCTTCGCTATTAGGAAAAACCTGCAAAAACTCATCATTTTTTTGCTTATAACTATAATTTCTTTCTTTTACATTTTATCGAAAAAATAAACTAATAACAAAACTTGTAGAAAACAAAATTTTCTACAAGTGTGATATAGAAAGTCTATTTGTTAGATCTATGATTCATCCAAAATCCAACTGAAGTGGCTCTATTTTTTTTTTTTTTTGCTGTTCTATAAAATTCCCTAGAATAAAAATTAATATCGCAAATTTGAAATTTCGAAAACCGCAATTTATTAAAGATTTGCAATTTCATAATTGTAGCTATTCTAAATTGTGTTTTGTTAAATAAATATAATAGAACTACTCTGTAAAATAATTAAAATTATGGGAAGTTTTAAAACGGTACAGAACACTGGTTTGGCAGCTGAACTTCAAAAAAAAAAAAAAAAACAACAAATTTGTTTCACAATAGAAAAGTAAAAAAAGTATTATCGGTTAATTTAAGTAATTGTTCGTTCATAACACAGTTTAATTGAGCCGAATTCACAAAAACACAAGGGGGATATTTGACGTCAACATAAAAACAAACGAAAATAAATACAAATGAAATGAATCCAACAAAACACACGTCACACTGGTTTTTGGCAGATAAACTTCCAAAATAAAAATAAAAAATCTGTTTCACAGAATAGAATAGTAAAAAATCGGTTATTTATCATTAGTTCGTTAATTATTACAGTTATATAAAACACATTTCACCAAAACACAAACGAAAAAATCGATAATAGTCGAAAAAACAGAAATAAATGCAAATGAAAGCAATACAACAATCAAAACAAACACATTACGCCGACTGTCTCTCTCACTCCTTCATAAGCATAGAAAATTATCCACTGGCAAAATTTTTGAAGTTTATATTCACCACACTAGTGTCACAATTTAGCCAATGGATAAGATTAAATTTTTTCCGTATAATCTAAACGGTGAAATAGATAACACTGAGAAAAAAGTGTTCAGTAAATAAATAAAGATGAATTAATAGGGTTGTCCGGTTTTGGTAAAAAAAGTTTTTATAAACAGGTATTAAATAAGCTATACGATGGTGAATATTTTAATTTTTCAACTAGGCTGCAAAACAAACAAAATAAAGTGCACGACTGGGTCGCACGAACTTGCTCTTGTGGTGCACGACTGGGTTGCATGTACTTGTTCTTGTGGCAAGTTGCCATGAAAATAAAATTAAATTAAATAACTTTTATTTTTTTTTTAATATAAAGGAAAAAAAATCATGAATTTTTCTTAAAAGTGCTAAAACTTCTTTTTACAAAGATGCAAGCCAAAATTAAAGTATGCAAAAAACTTTTTCTGGCCAAATATTTGAGCGGTTTTTAAATAAATCGATGTTTACTTAATATTTTATATAAAATTTTTTTTTTACAAATTTGAAGAAATTTTAAGTGCTTAATTTTGTTTGCATTTTATGTACAAAAAATAAAAAAAATTTTGTCAATCCGTTTTCCAAATGTTGAATTTACAAAAAAATAAATTAGAAAATTAATTAGAACTAAAATTAAGCTTTTTTGCCTGATATTGGTATTGAAATTTGTTCAAGTCATCTAAAAATTTCAAAAAAAAAATGTTTGGTTTGAAATCGATTAATCCGTTCATGAGATATAGCTCAAGAAAAAAATAACGGTTCTATGGGAGGTACCGTTAATAGGCTTGCAAATTTTTTTTTTTGTGATTTAACAAAAGAAAATCTTACAGAAACCATCAGTATTTTTTTTCAAATTAAGTTTTTCCAACCATTATAATGGCAGGTACCGTTATTTTTCAGCTAAAAAGAAAATTTCAATTTCTCCTCTAAAGTATGGTCTACAAACCCTACAAACCAAATTTGAAGTAAATCGGGTAAGCCGTTTAGGATGCAGGTGCTGATACATACATACTGACATACAGATAGACAGACAGACAGACAGAATTTCCAGACCCACTTTCTTCGTCTTCGCTATCATCGTAATGTCATGTTTGAATTTTTTTTTGCATAACTTGCCTTATAGTACCTATAATCGAAAGTAAAAATTACAGCGTATCAAGTTCAACTGATATCCGATGAAGCGATTTCGTCATTAATTAAGGCCACACTTAACTTGCCTGTTTCTAGGAGACACGTCAGATACATTTAAAAAGCCACCCCAAACATTGTCTACAAAAAGATCGAGTAAATCAACCTTTAACAGCAGCTCATTAGACAGCTAAGATAAATTTTGAAGAAATTCACATAAGGCTGACCCAATAATGGAGAAAATTTCTATTTAGTGATAACAAAAAAATTAATTTGACGTTACAGTTGGGTTTAAGTTTTACTGGCATGAGAAACGTCTTATAAATGAGGCAAGAATGACTCGCAACTTCGGTAGGGGTAGCTTCAAGCCTTGTGCAGGTTTTGTCGGGATATTAACGGACGAATATTGCATTTGTACCTGGAAGAATTAAATTAAAAACTTACTTTAAGCTGTTGGAGGATATGACGGTAAAGAAAGCTGAAGAAGTATGCGGAACCCCCCGAGGAACCCCCTTCATTTTCCATAGTAAGATAACGTGTCTTTCTAACATCTCTCGAAGGCTTATAGGAACCTGGTTTGAAATAAAACATATTACAACCTTCGACTTGTCATCTCAAAGACCCAGTTGAATCCTATTGAGAATCTCTGGGAGATGTAGGCCATGCGTTTATATGTAAATAGAAACCAATTTGACAACTTCTCAGTGCTTCCAAGTCGTAAAACTGAACAATTACCATGGCTGAATTGAAGAGCCTTGTTGATTCGATGCCAAGGCGAATAATTACGTTTCTAATAGCAAATGGTGGATCTGGAAATTGTAAAAATTTTGTGTTTTTTATGGGAATTTCTGCTTTATTTTTGCTTTAATTTCATTTTTTGTCCATAACTTTGATTTGATTTAGATTAAAGTGAATTAATTTACACTATTTATTTTAAATTAAAGTTATTTAATTATGTGCATACAAATTAATAATAAATTTCATATACCAGAGAAAAAAATTAAAAAAAAAAGTGTTTTTATGGGAATTTCCTTCACTGTACCTTCAATATGATGAGTGTTCATATTTCAAGGGTCCGCTTTGTTTAGTTATTTACTTACACAATTAATTATGTACTTTGCCCAGTTAGGTACAAAAAGTTAAACCGTTTCTGGCAAAGTTCGGTATGGTATACGATTACCACATTTTTTATAACCTATATTGCAGCTTGCCTAAAAAAATATAAAAAAAATTATTGCATTTCCTAGAATTGGTGTATATAGTCTTTAAGTTCATCTATACCCTCTTTTATTAAGGATGAAATCCAAAAACTCCCTTCGTTAAAAAGAATGCTTTCTTTAATACTTTGACTTGTTAAAAACTCATGAAATTCCTCACGAAAGCACTAACAATAAAACTTTCATTCTTCAAAATGAAAAAAACTCATGTTTAACAACTTTTTTCTTTTAACTGTGAGACAATGGTCAATGCATGTGCTGCAGCATCGGAGCATCCTGAGTATCCTTGATGCGATGATATTCCGGTGAAACGAGGTATTTATGTACGTATCTTTAACAAAACGTCACGTCAACAATTACGTCAGTTTCACTCAACAGTGGGGACGAAATGAAGTTGTTTTTCACCCTCCTTTTGTCAACACAAACAAATATAACCATGATCCTAACACAAGGACATAACACCCATAGATATGGGGGAGCATCAGGTGTCTGATACGGATAAGACTCTGAGGAAGATACAAAGCGAAATGTGTTTGAATCTTTAATGGCATTTATGCTCCTGTAGCGGTTTGTGACCTTTATTTGAGCTTCTTGTCCCTTCCAGTTATATCACTTAGCAAAATATTGAACACCACAATATAGTCTCATTGCTCCACTCTCAACGTCCAGTTTTAGAAATAATAATGTGATACTATAGGGACGGTTTCGCTTTCGGGTTTCCTCTTTATAGCCTCATAAAATATTTAAAAATGTTTTTTTTTTTTTGTTTGTTTGTAAGAGCAAGGATCCTCGTAAGTGTTCTTGGTTGTGTGTTATAAGGTGTCAGGAGCAGTAAGAGGGGCCAACGACATTGAACATAAAAATGGAATATTATTAGTGTTTATAAATGCCAACAACCAATAAACCAACATCCCTCCGCACTATACCTACCTTGACACAGAAAACAGAATACTAAACAAAAGTTATAAACATATACGTAGAGCAATAAAATAGGTACATATATAGCAACATTCAACGAGACCCTGTTTCATCTTCATCCTCGCTTGGTGTCATCAAGTGTGCAAAGGGGTTAAGAGCATTCTTGTTCAGTTGTATTCTTTATCCTTTTCAACATTGTTTCGAAGTTAACCATTTTGTGAGATTGTGAGAGACCCATGTTTTTTTTATAGCTTGTTGCTACAAGATGTCAGTGTGTCTGCCTTAGTTTCACAGATCAGCACATTGATTCATTACCATCATAATGTGGCTTTATCACTGTTACAAAAATAAACATGACAACGAAAGGATACATTTGAAATTATTACTTTGAACATAAAATCCAATTATGTATATAGTCGGCAAAGATATAAATGATTCAGCTTCCAGTGGGTTTTATTTAATTAACGTAATTAAATGATTTTCTCTTTCGCATTTTTCTCAGCTGCTGTCCCTTCCACTACAGCACTAAACGTTACGAAATTTGAAGATTTCTTGTATATATTTCAAAACAAAACTATAGGTAAACTGCACAAAAGCTTAACTGACATTAAACGTTTACTTCGTCAAATCATCGTTAATAACAATCAAGATTATACTAGTTTCTGTTAAGACATTTGCGAAGCCACCATTAACTCGCTTCCTTTTTCATATCACATCGACATCGTCCCGTATTACCTAGTTTATAAGCAGAGTCGAAAGATCGAGTTTTAGTTGAAACGAAATTCCAACACAGGTATTTCAGCAAACTAGTTGAAAGCTTGAGGAGTTGAGTTAAGTGCGAAAAAGTTGAAATGACAGGAGAATACTTGCGTTGCTTTATAGGCATTAAGGCAAAAAGATTGAGTTTTCGAGAAAAAAATATTTGTATTGCTCTTTCAAGTTATGCGCATATTTTTCAACAACAAATATTCATTCGTTAATATGCATTTGATCACATTCAGAAATAATTGTGTATTCAACATTTCAACATAGGTATTTCATTTAATTTTCGACTCAACACCACTGCTCGAGTGCGATCGAGTTGAATTCCATTTCGTTCCAACTCATCCCCATTTACAAAAGGTTGAACCTAAGTTCAACCTGGGTTCAAAGACGCATGTAAACTAGGTATATATGATCTACGATATTGCGTATAGAAATATGTAATAGATACCTGGTATTTGTTTGGGAAATGCTAGATGAGATCTAGGGGACGACCGCGACGACGAACAATGGGACAGCTTATATAATGGGACAGCTTATATAATTGATCCAAATAAGATTCTTGGTGTGAAAGAAAAACTTTATAGAATAATTCAGCTTAATGAAGACTCGATTCGGAATCAACTTGTAGAAACTGCTATCGAATCAGAAAGCCGAATAATATATAGCCAGCAGAATTATAATCTGAGTAACAATAATTATTTCCATGATTATCTTAAGCCCAAAGACATTTCTTTAATATTCAAAGCAAGAAGCTCAACGGATGACCTTACAATGGGAGTTTTAACCAGTTCTGCACACTATGTAATACAAGATCCAAAGATCACTTTATAAGCATATGTCCAATTTTTGGACATAAGAGGGTCGCGTATTTTGAAAAATTTACTCTCTCAATGCAGGAGACAATACAAATATTGGATGGACCGGACTGGCAAAACCTTTCTAACTATCTGAAACAAATTTGCAGATTTAGGAAACTGACCATGACATATAAAATACATTAAAAATAAAAATCAAAAATATCAAATGAAAACTGAAAATTTAAATAACAGTATCTTAAAAATCAAGAAATTAAAGTTGTTAGTCGAGCTGACGGCAAAGCCAAAGCTTTCAAATTCAAAAAAACCAATGTAAATGTATCAAAAATTGTAAATAAATGAATTACTTACTTACTTACTTAATGAATTGAGAGAGATAACTGGTAAACTTGGTAGTCAAGTTTACCAGTTATAATTTTTAGTTGCTTTGTCAATTCATATGATCATTGAGTTTATACAGAAATCATGTGTTAGTTTCAAATACTGCTCGTAGGATGTCGTTACTATCGTCTTGTTTTTTTTTTTTACTCTTGTAGCAATTATTCTTGAGTGATTTTCGTTACAGGAAATCAGGGCAATAATAAAATTACCCGATATGCTCATTTATACATCTATTTCGGTGAGTTTGAAACCATCTTGATTCCTCTATGTGTTGTGTATAAACCTTAATGGTACGATGTAATTGAAAACCACATTTCAGTTTTCATACAAAATATGTCTTACAATTGGCGAATGTTTGTTAAATTATAATTTTTGTTTTAATCCCGTGAAATCTAAGCACTAACATAGAATCGATAGCTTCAGGTATGTACATATATGTACCTACTTTTTTTTATTTACTTTTATGTTCAAACTATACAAGACATAATTTTCCACATATGTAGATTTTTATATGTCAAATAGCTTAATTAAACTACAAACGAATGCTCATAGGTGCTCCTATTTTTTATTCAGTTCTTCCCAATCGAATACTTTAAGTCAATTCAAACTAATAAAAATAAACCGAAAAATCCCCGGTGATCGGAGTGCCGCGGAAACTGAGAGCGTGGTTAAAAGGTATCTTCCCACGGTTGCATCCGCATATCTAGAAGACGGTGCGTCGTACAAAAAAAATCTGAATTAAAAAGGTAGCTAATGAAATTTCCTACAATTTGCTACCTAACACTATTTTGGAAAACAGAACCGTATTTATTATATCCTCTCTGAAAAATGATGCTAAATTCCAAAAATATGTTTTTTCACCAAACTTCTTGTTAGGACTTTTTTCCACATTTTTTTAGCACAAAGTTGTAAATATAAAAGTTGCAGAGAATCAAATTTCCTTCAAGAATATATGCTCAAATGTCAATTTACCTGCAACGTCTAAGGATAGAGCAATTTTTAGTGTTTAATAATTTTAGTACGTAATAAAAAGTAGCAGTACATACAAAAAATATCTACTTAGTAGATTGTAGGGATTCCATAACATGCAAACATAGGCTAGAGCTGTTACATTATGTCAAGAGAAGAAAACAATCGTATAAAAAAAAGTATGTCTATCTCCTCCCATTCAGGCGGAAGGGGCATCAAAATTGACTTAAAATGCAAACTAATTTACCAAAAATCAACGAACGCATATACGGTTTTTATGAAAGCTTTAACACCATTCCTTTATTAAACGTTTGTTTTAAGTTTTTTTAATAAATGGATTTTTAGAAATAAGTTTTCAAAGTAAAAAAAAAAACATATTTTTTATTGAATTTTAACAAAATGTTTGCATTATAAAGCGCAATTTATTTCCTGATATTCAACATTCTTATTAATTGTCCATGTATAATTAAAAAAAAAACGTTGCCGTAATGTATCTTAGTTTTTGAGAAATAAGAATAACTAAAGATAATTTGAACTAGAAAACATTTTCTTTTTTTTTTGTGTTTTCTATGATTTTTTTTTTGTTTTACAGTAGGTAAAGTATTTTTAATTTTTCTTATTTCCCAAAAACTTACGGCCATATTATTCACTCGTTAAATCCAGATATAAAATTAAATCCAAAATTTAATTATTCACTTTACTCATTTATCAGCCAAGTTTAATATTATTTGTTAACAGAAAATAATACATATATGTAAAAAACAAAGATATTTAAAGAAAGCAAACAAAGTAAATATGAATTTTAAATGTAAATAAACAAAAACAAAGAATAATTTACAACTGAATTTAAGTTTTAAACTAGCGAATAATATGGCCGATATACATTTATATCTGGTTTTGAGTGTCCATGTCCATACTTCATATTTGATCAAATGACACGCCACGAATTTTGTTTTTGAAATTGAATTAACATTTTAATATACCTAATATAATATTTGGGGCAAAATAAAAATATTACGGCCAAAGATTAACAGCCCTATTAATAAAAAACCCATATTTGCTTCTTTAGGCTACGGTTACAGTGCATGCGTGTTCTAACGAACAATTGTTTTAACGCATACGGCAGAACTCATCGTCAGAAGCGGGTGGTAACAGTGCTTACGTTTTCTAACTATAACGAAAGTGGTGATAGTGAAGATGATAGACAATGAAGAAGATTTTTAGTTTTTTTGCAAATAATTATCGAAAACGTTGTTGCTAAACTTCAGAGCGAAAGAAATATATGAAGAATGTTCGTGTTCCCCTCAGGAAAAGACATAACTTCAAAAGAGATAACTTTACATATGGGAAAAAACTTCACCTGTTCCTTTTAATATCACACAGAACCTATCGATTTCCATAAGGAGTTCTGACGAACGCTGAGAAAAAATCAAACTGATTTGAACGATCAATCTGTTCTGACGAAATCGTGCGTCTTCTGACGAAGAAAACGCGTGCACTGTAACCGGTTTCATAGAAGGCCAGTTATAGCTATCATTGAAACTCATCATTGAAATTTTTCTTTTTCATTTTTTAGGCAAATTATTCAACAAATTAGTTGTTTATTGGTATTAAAATGAAGCTTATGAATTATAGATTTTTTTTATCAAAAAAACTAACGCAATTTGATCTTAATTCGCAAAATATAAACAATTTTGTGTTTTCAATAATGAAAATCGCAATCAACAGCTGACTTTAGTTCCATTAAGTGGAACACAATCGTTTCACTGATGGTGTTCGATTTTTCCACTGTTCTCAGCTGTCAGTTTTTCGTTCAATGATGAATTTCAATGATCAACTCTAACCTCAAATCATTGCTTGTTTTCTTTTGTTGTGTCTGGCGGTGAAAAATAAGTTAATATTTAATAAATTATTGAAATTTATACGTGTTTTTTTTTTGCATTGGTTGATGTTTTTCGTGTTTCAATGATAGCTATAACTGGCCCCTAAGAACCTTTTCTTTTGTTTGTTCTGACGTGTACGTCAGATCACTTGTTCGTCAGAATACGCATGCACTGTAACTTTAGCCTTAGGTTGTGGTTACGGATGACGCTAACAAACGAATGCGCTAGTCAGCGCTAGTACGCTAGTTAATCTAATGTATGGAACATCAACAACGCGGTCAAAGACAACGTTAGTTGCTTTAACGCTAGTAAGAGAGTGCGCGCTAGTCCGGGCTAGTAAGCTAGCAGATCAAAACTCATTTGATTTTTAAGCGTACTAGCTCGAACACTGCATTTAATTTTGTCGTGATGAACATCAATTTACTAATTAGTGAAGTGAAAAAAAAAAGGAATGTTTGTCGGACATATGTACGTTCAAACACTATAAAAATAGAATTTTTATAAGAAATGCTTGGAAAGAAATCGTAATAATAATGAAAAAAGAAAGTCTCGAGGCAACTGAATGCGGTGTTCTTGCAAATATTTATAACAGTAGTGTCAAACCTGCCTCTTCTTCTTAAATACAATTTTAAACAGTTTTTATAATAATACGCTCTCAAAACGAATTATACTCGTACAATAGTGAATACAAACTAGCGTGAGCACAACTAGCGTGAACAATCGTCCACTATTTTTTAACTAACGCACTAGATCGAATTTACGATCTAGTGCGCGATAACTCATTGATATTTTTTGCTATTTGGTGATTATTAATATGGGAGTAAGAAATCTTTGATTGCGACCGACGCACGTGTCGGTTGGAAAGAATACAATCAAATTAAAAAAAAAATAATAAAGTGCACGACTGGGTCGCACGAACTTGCTCTTGTAGCAAGTTACCACTAAAATAAAATTAAATTTAATAAAAATAAATTTAATAATTTTTTTTAATATAAATGAAAAATACGAACAAAATCATATGAATTGTTTTTAAAAGTGCTAAAACTACTTTTAAGGAAGATTCAAACAAAAATCAAAGTATGCAAAAAAATTGTACACCTAAATGCAAGCTTACCAAAAAAATAATTCCAAAATAATAATTTTTATAAAAAAAAAACTTTTTTTCCGAATTTGAAAATCGCCAATTAAAAGTGACAAATAGTTTGCATTTTATGTACAAAAATAATTTTTTTTAGAATTTACAAAAAATAGATTAAAAAAATTACAACTAAAACTACGCACTTTTGCAAAATGTTGGTATCGAAATTTTATCCGATCATCTAGATCTAGATATTCCTGAAAACATTTTTAAATTAACGATTAACTGCTTGCACAGAATGGTGTAGCTATAGTTGTAGCTGTAGTACAAGTTCACTCAACTTCAACGCGTGCGCTTGCTACTTTTTGAAATTTGACAACAAACAAATAAAGCGAAATGCCTGAATGAAAGTTGTTGTTCTGTGCTACACTATTCTGAACGAGCTTGCTACTTCTTTGAGATAAATGCTACATACTACAGCTACATCATTCTGTTCAGTCAGTAACCCGTGCACGAGATAGCTTAAGAAAAAAATAACAGTTCTATGGGAGGTACCGTCCGTAAATAGGTTTGAAAAATATTTTTTTCGCAAATGAACAAAATACAATCAGATAAAAACCATTCCTAATTTTTTTTGAAGAAAATTGTTGTAGACGTTTTCGAGAAAATTAAGTTTTTCCAAAACCGTTATATGGCAGGTACCGTTATTTTTTGAGCAAAAAAAAATTAATTTTTCCTTTAAGAAATGGTCTACAAACCCTATATACCAAATTTTAAGTAAATTGGTTTAGTCGCTTAGGCTGTGGGTGCTGTCAGTCCGTCAGCACCCACAGACAGACAGACAGACAGACAGAATTTCCAGATAGAATTTTTTTCGACTTCGCTATTATAGTAATGTCATGTTTGATTCTTATATCTCAATTTTTTTTTTGCCCGAATGCACAACTTGCCTTATATAGTACCTTTGAGTTCACGTTTCTGCTGATAGGGTTCGCTACGATCGCTGAGTGTATTTACGTTCTGCGCTGAGTAAATTCAAGAAACAAAGAGTCAAGGAGAGCCAAATACAAACAAAAACAATATTCCACTACTTAGTGAGTATTTTTTGCTTGTTTATTGCAGTTCTTTCTGCCCATTTAAATGAAAGAGGACACAAAATAAACTATAATGATAATTTTATAATCTTTTTACTGTCTCATACGTATTGCGTTGTTATCCTTTTTAAAGGACCACCCACACACATAATAAATATTTCTATGCAAGTTGAAATTTTCACAACAAGCATACAACAGTATGGACATGACTGTACGCGTACGACCTGTTTTATGAGTGGAATTTTTTTTTAAATAGTATAATGGGGCATGGGGGTTGTTTTTCAAACTAATTTTTCACTATTTCGGTCTTACTGGGTGTTGTTTTGCGATGATCGATTGAGTTTGTTGTTGTTGTTATGAGAATATTTTTCAGAAATTGCAGTTGGTACAAAAGAAAAAACGTAATATTTTTACTAGTTATATAGTGGAAGGTGTGGAGAAACATAATTGTAAAAATAATTATATACAATAGGTAGGTTAATACCTACAATCACTTAATAGCAAAAATTATTTGTCGACAACCTCATATTTTAAAAAAACTTATTCGTTCGGAATTAAAAAGTCTCCTGATGTATAGGTAAATCCAACTCAAATCGACTCCTTAACAAATTCATTCGATTATCCAAGAAAATTGTCATAACACTGCCTCAACACCAACAAGACTTCTAACACTCAATAAAAAAACCAGATCTTACATTATTATGTTCGAATTTTAGTTTGAAAAAAAATTATAAAAGGTCAACTTGACTTGTCCCGATTTAGTCTATACAAAAAACCAGCTTTGCATTTTATGCTAATTTTTAATTTTTTATAAAATAGAACAAAACAAAATCAATTTTCCCAACAAAATAAAAAAAAAAGAACCTACAAATTCCCGCCTGATTTCCTTCTACATCATGTAAAATATTCTTTGAATTTCTTTATCTTATTCTCAAGAGAGAAACCAAAAACAAATAAAGTTTCAGTGGCCCTGAACTTCTTTTGTTTTTTCTTCTAACAAAATTTCATACCTTTCCTTAAAAGATTTAAGCGTTTTGTTTGTAAAATTTTTCGTTCGACCACATCTACTCCTTTGTCGACGAGGAAACAAGAAATTGTTTTAAAGACCTTTAACAATTGGAACTTAATCGGATTTTCTGTAAAAGGCAAATTTTAAAATAACCAGCACATTATAAAATTACGTAACCAATGAGAAATTGAGAAAAGGTTTTTTAATTGCAAAAAATGTGATTTTGAATAAGCAAAGAAGGGACTTCATTAAGTTGTAATTAGTAGACAGTAAAATCGATAGACGGTGAAACCGAGTTAAACTATTAATTTAAAAAAAAAGGTGTGTTGCCAGAAAGGAAAGTGACGAATCTTCAAAAATTTAGGGTATCAGTTATACCGATGCGTAGTGTACCTATATTATGTGTTATGATAAGCATGATTTGATTAACTTATGTAAGCTTAGCTGCAGTCTTATACAGGGTGATTGGTTTAAGGTGCACCAAAAAGCTTGAGCGTGTAGGTGGGGTTAATACAAGAAACAAATCGTATGGGAGGGGTGGTCTATTTCCCCCCATTTATGCGGAAGGGGCAATTTTCAAAAAAATTGTCTTAAATCAGAAAAAAAATTATTTAAAAACAACGGTGAATGATACAAAGCCTTGTTATATCTTTTTGGAAAGCCAGAAAACTACTCTTTTATTTTATTTTTAAATTAAGTTGTTTAAGTAAACAGTTTTAAAAAAATTAATTTTAAACTCAAAATTTTTGAAAAAAATTTAAAAAATTTGAAAAATTCTTATTTGGTCTATATTTGGAAATATCTATAAAGGTCTATATTTCCGAAAAAGTTTTTAAGTATTTGTCCAGTATTCCAGGGTTGCCAAAACAACTCAATATATAAAACAATTTTTTTTCTTAACTGTTTTCTTTTTCGACTTTTTAATTTTATAGCAGTTACACATTATTATTTGGAACAGTTCGAATAACACTTAAGCGAAACAAAATGTTCGTTAAGTTTTTTTAATACTTTCTGCATTTTGAAGGGCTGTATCTTTGGTTATCGGCCAATTTCAAAGCAATAATTGTTATTTTCTGATAAGTGAAATTGAAGCAATAACTAAAAAAAAAATTCGACGCATCGACTTTAAATTAAAACCTATACAATGAGTACGATTTTTTTGGTCTGCATAAAATTGTCCTACGAGCATCATCTGAATACGGTGTTCTCGACGTTAATTGCCTGACATATTAATTTGTCTTTCGCAAGAGGCTTCGAAGCTTAAAACGAAAATTCACCACAGACGGAATGATTTTAAAATATATCTTTCTCGGCAAATTCATCCCACAACAACCCCATCAATTCCCAAATATCCTGCATAATTTTGATTTTAAATTGAAAACTTATCAACATTATTATTCCTGTCAATCTTTCTGTGATGCTCATTATTTGCGATGGCTCACCTGTAAACAGTGTCACACTGATTGTCGAGCTCGAGAGACAAATCTATGGAAATCAGCTTCCTGCGCCTGGAATTTTCGGCCTCAAGCGAAATATTCAATAGCCAAATATTTTATACCAAAAGGTTGTGATGCTCCTCCTCCCTCACACATTGCACGTTTGAAAGCCATAAATTATATGCGGAGCTGGACTATATTGGAATCGGGCTTCGCTGAAAAGTGAAAACCTATAGGAAGCTTTTAGATTATTATTTACGATTTATCATTTTCAAGAGAAATATTATTTCATTCACACCACACGTTGGTTATGAAAAGGAAACTTATCATTTTCGCAACCAAAAGATATAATTTTGAAAGGGGAAAAAAAGAATTATTAATGGGCAGATGTCATCGGAATAAATCGATTTGAAAGTGCACAATGGAATATTTGATGAATAAATAATATGAATAAATAATTTCGATTGAAATCATTTTGTTAACATTTATATTTGAAATTTGAGTTTTTGTGTTTAAAAAAAATATACTTTCACTTTTAAAATTTAAGACGAGTTCATGTATACATAGTTACAGTTACAGGGTGATTTGGGTAGTACAAAAAAAAAACAATGCTGATGGATGGAATACATTTTTATCGTACTGTTTTGAAAAACATTTAAAAGACATAAACTTAGATAATAATTTGTCAGTACACAAAAATTATAGTAACAATTTTTTTTGGAAATTTCATTATATGAATGCAGAAATAAATAAAATGCACGACTTGGTCGCTCGAACTTGCTCTTGTAGCAACATATGGGACTACAAAAAATATAATTTATTGAGTTATGTTGAAAATCGAAAACTATCAAAAAATGGCTTAAACGTGAGATCAAGTTGTATTGTAACTATCATTAAACAGTTGTCTAGCCAAAAACTTTATATGCTACCTTGTGTTAAATGTCTAAATTAAGTGGTATACCAATGAAATCTATTTAGTCATTATCAAGTTATGGCCAAATTTGTAAAAACCGTTAAAACCGAATATCCGTTATGTGCATTTTTAGTCAAACCTGAAATGCAGTTATACTAACAGTGGAACAAATATAACGTACACATTATAATAATAATAATTATTATTATTAAAAAACAGGTACCCGCTATAGCCGGGCTAAAACAAAAATTAAAATTTGTCCCCTGGGAAATCACCAAAAAGTGCTATAGACCAAATTTGAAGAAAATCCATCAAACCGTTTAGGCTCAAGGCTGTAGCTCGGTGAGCAGACAACCGCACATCCGCACAGACAGACCGACGAACGGCATGACGAAACCTATTTTTTTGGGTTCCTCTATCATTGTTATGTCAGGTTTGATTAAAATCTCGATTTTTTTTTTACACGAAACCAATACTTGCCCTATTGAGCAAGTAAAGACAAAAAAAAATTAAACAACATTTTCATAACCTGATTTTTCGAAAAAGAAATCGGCGAACAATTTTTTTTTAGTTTATTAACAATTTAAAAAAAGTTGCAACCACGAAATAAAAACTAATATTTTTTGATCATTTGAAGGAAACATTTTATAAATAAACAATACACATTAAAGATGAAATTAAGTTTATAACTAAGAAAGATTAAGGGCCCAGTTGTACAAACATTTGTGCTATTTTTATATTCCAAACTCGGCTGCCTATAAATAAGTTCTAGTTTTGGATAAAGGTACATGTATGCGATAATAAGGGATTGCATGCCTTCACAAGAGTTGAACCACAGTTAACCTGCCGAAATCGGTGGGTTAAAAACTTGAACCACGTTGGCCGACGATTGTACAACTGACTCTGAATATAAAATAGGCCTAACAGCTAAAGTCTATATAAGACGCTTAGTGGTCGAAGACCCTGCTTGTTGTTCTGGACTGTCAAAGGGAAATACAATATTATATAAGTAATGAATAATGATACTTTTGAATGAACAATGATGCGGAAAACCCGAACTGTGCATCGTGGACTAATCGGTAAACTTCAGTGTGTCAAACATCGACAACATATTAGGAAGCATAATATGTGGTTCCATTCGCATTATTTATTTTATACCTAATAGAAGAGAACTTCTTGGTGAAGCAAAAGAACGCTATCAATGCTATAGACCACACCTTGCTAGATGCGATAGGTATACATTACATACCGACTACTAAAACGACGTGGAAATTGATTCTTGGAGAGGCAATGCTTACCACACGTTGCCCAAAAGTGCATTTAATTTTAACTTTTTTTTTTGTGTAAAGGCCCGAAAACATCCGAATACAAACAAATTATTTCGTTCAAATTTCGTTCTTTTTCGCCTCCGTACGCAAAGAGCACTTCATAGCGCAGTTTACGTACGTAAATTTGACAGCCAGCCAAATAAATGGGAAATGGGCCAGCCAATTTTACATGGGAAAATTGCTTGCGTTTGCATCCGACCATTATGGTCGACTCAAGGAATTGACGGCACTTAAGAAAACTTGACTTAGAATTATGACATAAGCTTCCTTTTGCTTTCGACTATTATAGTTTGGCCTTTAGCTCTTCAATTGCCAAAGAACAAGTTTAATTTAATTTTAGACACCGTTTTTCTTATACCTACTCATTACTTTTTTATTTTTGTCTATTAAAAAACTGGATTCTTAGTCCAGATATCTTTCATGAATTAATTATTGTGATTTACATAAATGTGATGGTAGATGAAATGAATATGATTAAATATCCGAAGTAAAGCGTACGAATTTCAAAAGAATTCTGTTGATTGTAAACAGAGGCGTATACAGCTATTTTTATTGTAGGGGGTCACTCCGCAAAAAATATTCGCATAAAATAATATTTAGAAGAAGTAAACTGTTTTATATTTGTATTCGTAAAATTATAGATATTTATTAGAAAAAGGAAACAGTATTAATGAAATAACTAAAGGTACATGAAATAACTATATAATATATTACATTATGTATGCACCATGATGGTTAAAACAAGTTAACATTAAAAAAAAATCGTTTATATATTCATGTATGTATTTCTTCTGAATTATATAATGGTAAAATAATAATTTAAAATAAGAAAACAATAATTCATAAATACACATAAATTCAAGAAAACAATAATTCATAAATACACATAAATGTAAGTCGAATTCAACAGCTGATGATGACGCATTGAGCGTTGAAACAATTGTTCTGTTTTTTTTTTTTAATTTTTTTATATAAAAAATAAATTATTTTATGTGACTAAAAGGTGTTCGATTCTTTTTTTAAATTTGTATACTAAACACAGTCACATAGTCCTCCAACAACACAAAAATATACATACATAAATTTACATTTTTACATATTTTTTAGAATCATAAACTGTTCCTTAGTTTTGAAATACAAACTACATCAAATAGCAAAAACAATAGTGTATTATATCACAAAATCGATTTTACTTTTTGAATTTTTGACAAATCGCTCAATAACACGGTCCAAATTAACACATATTTACATCTCTGGTGGACTGGTACACATGTAATAAAGCCAACCCAGTTAATCGGTCTTCCACCATTCTGGTCCGCAATTCATGTTTTTAAACGGCGTGGCGATACTTACTAGGGCTTTCTCCTTATCATATTAGTTATTTCACCTAAAATGTGAATGTGTGAGTAGAATAGGTTCCTAGGTCAATCTGGAAATTTTAAATGAAGTTAACGGCAATAATTTCTAGTAAGCACATTAGTGTTTTAAAAAAAACTGTTCAACATATAATTTCCTGCGCGTAGCTCTTTCGTTCCCGTCACCTTCCCCCCTTTTTCCGTATACGCCTTTGATTGTAAACACAATAAAGAGAAGAAACGAAAAATATTTACTCTTCTGATTTTACCTACTGTTTGTGATTCATTATTTTAATTAAACATTTAATTTAAAAAATTACACAATCAAATAACAATTCATTATGAAGGTATGATTCATTTATCATATCTTCGAAGGCATAATGTTTTTGAGCCTAAGGTATATATTAATTTACTGATTTAAATAAAGTTTAATTTTTCTTCCTTTTATATTGGGTTGAGAATTTAAATTACCAGGGCCGGACTAAGACATTTTGCCGCCCTAAGCAGATCGTAATTTTACATAAAGCACTTATATAAAATTTTATCCAAAATAATAATTTTTTTTTTTTGTGGAGTAGATGAAAAACGATTTTTTTTAAATAAGTATACTTTGTTTCCAAAAATAAAATGTTTTCTAATATATAACTTCGTCGCGTACCTCTCAAAAAAGTACGGTTGTATAACAGGTAGCATTAGTAATCTTTCCCGGAAAAATATTTTTTGATTAAAGACATCAGTACCTACTAGCAAGGAATCACACATATAAAATTTTATTAAAATCGATCGTAATTTTTTCGACAAAAACGGAATTGAAAAATGGTAAAAATGTTGTCAACCTTTAGAAAGGGGAAGTATATTAATTTTTGATCTTAAAATGTTATAAATCAAGGTCCGACAAATAATGAAACAATAAAGTAACTATTGTTGTTATATTGTACTATTTGTACTATAGAATGTCAGTTTTTAATACTGACCATTCTGTTAATTTTCATTGAATGTGTTTGAACAACAACAACAACTTAAAGGCGCTACCACCAATTTTAAACGAATTTTTATTTACTCGTTTACGAATATTATTATTCGTTTTTTTCTATCTTTGGCTGGAGATATAGCTATTTCAAGGATTGCCAATTCCTTTCATCAGTCTCCTTTTTAGTGGTATTGAGCTTTAATCCAATTTTATTATGAAAAACTTTTTCACATGCACATCATGAGATTTGAATGCACGCTTTCAGATTTACTCAGTCTTCGAAGTCGTATGCACAACGCATTCCACCGCTTATGATCACTGACGACACAGGTTGAGATGTTATGTTCGTTTGTTTTTTCAAACGCATTTGGAGCTTCAACATTTTTCTAAGCGCCTCTAAGTATGTTGTAAACGAGTAAATAAAAATTCGTTTAAAATTGGTGGTAGCGCCTTTAAGTTGTTGTTGTTGTTCAAACACATTCAACAATAAAGTAACTTTCAAATTACTATAATAAGGATATGCGTAGATATGGCAGCCTATGGGGGCTTATCACGTTTGTCTATCGTGAACGTGAACGCCTTCATAATATTTCAATATACCACCTATGCTTATCTATATGTATGTATGTATAGGTATTTATATACTTTGTGTTATAATTTTATTATTTTATGTTGAGTGCTGTGGCTGTCGCATAAAAACGTACAACACAAAATGACATTGAACCATTTTTGTCTGTATTTCTTGCAAACTCGATGGGAAGAGTTCAAGGCTCAACTGAAAATATTCTGAGAATCCTGTAAAGTAAGGGAATGCTGTTTTTGGGAAAAATATTAAAGAATGTCTGCAGTAAAATCGTAGCGGCTTTTATTACTTGCTCAATAGGGCAAGTATTGGTTTCGTGTAAAAAAAAATCGAGGTTTTAATCAAACCTGACATAACGATGATAGAGAAGACGAAGAGGGTCCGTCATGCCGTCCGTCGGTCTGTCTGTGCGGATGTGCGGATGTTCGGTTGTATGTTCACCGAGCTCCAGCCTAAACGGTTGGACGGATTTTATTCAAACTTCGTGTGTAGTACTTTTTGTTGATTCCCTAGAGGACAAAATTGAAATTTTGTTTTAGCCCGGCTTTAACGGGTACCTCACATATAACAGTTTTAGTTTTTCCAAAATGTATCGAAAACGGCTCTAACGATTTCGATGAAACATTGTGAACGTCATGTTTGGAGTAAACTACATTTCAGATTTTTTTGCTAAAAATGCACATAACGGAGATTTGGTGTTAACGGTTTTTAACAAATTAGGCCTTAAATTGACAACAGCTTACCCGATTTCATTTAAATTTGGAATGGTATATAACCAAAGCATTCAACACAAGATCGCATTTAAAGTTTTTTTTGCTAAGCAACCATTTAATGATAGATACCATACAACTTTACCTCATATTTAGGCCACTTTTCACTTTTTCAACATAATTCAGCAAATTAAATTTTACCAATCCAATAGTTTGCTACAAGAGCAAGTTCGTGCGACCCAGTCGTGCATTTTATTTTTTTTTTACTTTTCAAGGACAAATATTTACAAAAGACAATCCCGATTTTGCTTATTTTGGCCATGGCAATAATCTTTTTATATCGATTTACTCAAACCTCAAATAATATAGGGATAATTTTTCGTTAAGATTTCGAGAAGAGAAAGCTTTAAAATGCTCTTTTGTTCGATTTTTGAAGACATTATTACATTAGAGTGCTGAAATTCAAATAAAAAATTAGATTATTAAAGACGTAGTGAAAGTTTGATACTATTAAGTAATTTCTATTGAGAGAGCAAAGGATTTTCTTCTTCGAAATCATTTGATGCAGAACAGAAATGGATATTATTTATACACTTTTTGATTTACAAATTAATAACTTAAGAAAGTAATCCTCGAAGGAATCCGCATAACAATGTTATGAATTGGTTGTCGGTGTTGGAAATAAATCCCTCGATTCTTCTAAGTTGACCCGAATTTCTTCAAACTTAGTATTATGGTAATTTAGAATTGCCTTCAAACCTAGATTTAATTTTCTTCGATGTAAAGAGTTTAATCTCTTTATAATCCCCAACTGAAAAATCAAGTAATTCTTCAAAGAGGGTTCGGTATAGTTCATACATCATACCCAATCAACACATACCACGGCAGTTCATGCCTGGCACTATATATCGTACAGTTCATCCCCACATACAGTTCATACCAACATACAGTTCATACCAACATACAGTTCATACCAAAGGTAGATTTTCTATTAAACAGTACCTGTGTGGCCCGCTTCGCTGGTTCAAGGTTTTAAATCCCTTTCTGTAGTTAGTCCGCGCTCACGCAACTTCGTTGCTCCGCTAAGGGTATGTCCAGTCGTCTGTCAGGCGCCTTGTTCAGTTTATCTTCTCAATCTTCGTATCAGAATTATTATCTCATTCTCTTTGAATTAATTTAATCCCTTATGACAGTAGTATGAAAATCTACCTTTTGGTATGGACTGTATGTTGGTATGAACTGTATGTGGGTATAAACTGGTACGGTATGTAGTGCCAGGCATGAATTGTCGTGGTATGTGTTGATTGAGTATGAAGTGTGTTGACACGCTTCAAAGATAAAACAATCTCTCATGTAAAACAACATGATACAAACATACGGTTTTGGTTTAGGAACGAGTTCAAAACTTTTAACTTTAAAGTTTATATTGGATAACTTCGAGCCCAAAATGTTTGATTAAAAAATCCTGTTTTGAAATAACTTTCTGTGAGTTCGCTATGCAGATAACATGACATTTTTAAATACTGCTATAGGAACTACAACATTCTGCCGCAAAAGTTGTCACCCGATGTTCTTTGGCTATATTTTTTCTGTGTGAAAGAAATAAAATGTATACGACAGGGTCGCACAAACTTGATCTTGTAGCAAACTATGGGACTACAAAAAAAATTCTTTTAATTACTTGAAAGGCAAACAAATCAAAAATATGCTTAAATGTGATTTTTTAGCCAAAAACCTTAAATGTCATTTGACGTTCACAAAAAATCGTACAAATCATTAGAGCCGTTTTCGAGAAAATTATAAAAAACTAAAACCAAAATATGGAGGTACCCGTCGTAGATGGGCTAAATTACAATTTCAAATTTGTCCTCTAGGTAATCACCAAAAAGTGCTATAGACAAAGTTTAAAGAAAATCCGTCAAATTGTCTAGCTCAGTGAACAGACAAACAAACATCAGCCGCACATATGACAAACGCACATGCGCAAAAACAGACTGACGGACGCAATGTCAGGTTTGATTAAAACCTCGATTTTTTTACACGAAACCAATACTTGCGCAATTGAGCAAGTACAAAATTGAAACAAGTATTGCAATTCAAGTCTGTCCTGCTGAATTGTATTTTTAGATCGAGAGCCCGCAGCAGATTTTGTGTGTGTTAAAGTTCAGAAAAATATTGGTAGAAATAGAGAGACCTTGCTTTGGCGAACACAAAAATGTAAGTCTGGCTGTTCACTGTTGGAAGTGTAATATGCGCCCAAAATACCCGAAAAATCGATAATAATAGTGCCTTGATTACGATTATATAAGTCCCAGAAGTTTTAAGTGTGGCAAAGTGCCCGCCAGACGTGGCCAAAGTAGCCAAAAAAATCGACTTTTTGGATTTTGCTTTTTCCCGCCCAATTGTTATTGCAAATTGAAGATAATGGTGCCCAAATAGTCTAAAAGTACAAAAGTCAAAGTAGAATTGAAATAATACAGCCAGCGAACATCAGGTTGCAACTTTTGCACCGGATGACAATGAAAATTTGGTGACAGTGAAAACTTACAAATCTGAGGCCAACTTAATGTTGAATAAATGGCAAGTGGAATTAAATGTGGAGGGGTACTCGGACCCATCCGCGCTCAGGGAATAAGTAAATCAATCTCGATATCCTTGCAAAAGAAAATGTGAAGGATACACTACTCCTCTTATTTTAATTAAAAGTTCAACCTGCTTGATTAATTATCAAACAGATTATGTTTTAAACATTATGCCGGTTCCTATACGTAAATCTACTATAAATAATTTTCATATTACCTGTCCCATTAAAAATTTAATGTATGCCCTTAAACTTATACCAACAATTCTGTTATTGAGATCTGATTATCAACCCATCTCTCTGACCTTCTGAAATTAAATATCAAAAGTCTCAAGTTCGATTTATAACTGATTACCTTATCTCTCTTTATTTTCACCTTCTCAGTCTGAGAAAAAACCCAAAATCACAAACAAAAAATCAATATTCCCAACAACAAGTAAAGTTGTGTCCTTGAAATATTTTTCTTTAACAAGATGAATGAAACAAAACATACAAAACCGCCTCAGAATTCAGTTGACTTTCATTTGACTCAACCAGCAGAAGAATTCCTTTCTAATACTGTTGGTCTCTATGACAACATTTTTTTGCAGGGATATGTTACAATTTTATCTACCAGCAACAGCATATACAAATAAAGGAACAACGAATGTTCTTCTGAATTTCACAAAAACATTTGAGAATTCTTCTTTCCGCAGCTATTTTAAGAATTTGCCTTCCAGTTATACACAACTTCCCAACAAAATGTCATTGTCTTCAAGTGCAGCACAGATTCAAGATACAATTTGAGACCAAACGGAAAGATACAAACTTAAACACTTTCGTATAAACCATTGACAAAATGTATGCGACATGACTTAGAACAACGACACGACACGACCATGCAACGTTGACAGTGATTCAGTGCAAAAGCACCGTCAATACAATGCTCCTTCCTCAACTTCGGAACTAAAAGCATCCCATTGTTAAACCACCAATTCAAACATCGGCTTCGGCACTGCGGAAGATCTTCTTAATTATTGTTTTTTTTTTTTTTTTTTTGTCACACTACATTGCCGTGTTTTATATCCTCTCTCTTTGAATAATTACGTGTTGACTCACACCAGGTGCATAGTACTAAGGATTAATTTTTAATAACTTTCACTTGCCTAGTTATGTGCTTACAAGAAATTTTCATTTTCCTCTTCTTTGAAGTTCCTTTCAATGAAAGCAATGAATGCGCCTACCAAAGAGTAAGGAGGAGTAGAGTTGCTAAAAAAAACTGGCGCCCAACAGGGGACTCTTGGCTTAAAACTTAATGCAGTTGCTTTGTTTGCAATTCAAAGCGACCAAAAATAGTTTTTGCACTTCTTTTTTTTCATAATTTATGACAATCATGGGTTAAGTGCTACTGGGCAGGTGGAAAAGGAGGGTATAATAGTTTTCTTTTTCTTTTTCTTTTAGATAGCAACTCTCAGTGGGGATAATTTAGTAGGCAAAAAGATTTGAATACAGAGTTTCGACGTCGTTGGATTGTCCTTGATATAAAAATGGCTTCAAGCTAAGCACTTGTTGGGTCAACAGTTTGTACAAATTCCGGCGTCTATTGGTTTGTGTGAATGTTTGACATATTTTTTTTTGTTGTTGTTGTTGTTTGCCCTTGTTATAATTAAAATAAGAGGATAATTGAATCGTATATATATTTTTCTATTTGGTAAAAATATTTTTCTTTTCTAGGCCAAGGAAATGTGGGAGCTATTATCTGACGAACAGAAAAAAATCTATGGGGAGGATTACTATGAAGCTGCTATGACGTCAATGGAAACTTACAATAAAGAGGTAAGAGAATATACAGGGTGATTGGTATAAGATGCACCAAAAAGCTTGAGCGTGTAGGTGGAGTTAAGACAAGAAAAAAATCGTAAATCAAACTCAAAATTTAAAATAAAAACTAAAAAAAAATGTTTAAACTAATTTTTTTCAAAATTTTATCTTAGTTTTTGAGAAATTAAGAAAAACTAGAAGTATTTTTTTCCAAGAAAAACACTTTTTTTTTGGTTTCCCCAAACTTGACATGCTCAGGTCAATTATTAATTAGGGAATTATCCCTTTTTTACTTTTTATTACATACCATCCTATTTTAATCAAATAATAAAAAAAAAACCAGTTAACTTTTTACTTATTTTACTAGTTTTACTTTTAATGTTATTTTTAATTTCTCAAAAACTAAGATACATTTTGGCATCCGGTTTTCTGTTTTTGACTAAAAATTAATAAGAGCATTGAATTTTGAAAATAAAAATAATAGTTAATTACATAAAATTTTGAAAAAAATTAGTTTAAATTTTTTTTTTTAAGTTTTGAGTTTGAAAATTAATTTTCTTAAAACTGTTCACTTAAACAACTTAATTTAAAAATTAAATAAAAGATTAGTTTTCTGGCTTTCCAAAAAAATATAACAAGGTTTTGTATCATTCACCGTTGTTTTTAAATAATTTTCTGATTTAAGTCAATGTTTTAGCAAATTGCCCCTCCCGCCTAAACGGGGGGAAATAGACCCCCCTCCCTTATGATTTTTTTCTTGTCTTAACTTAACCTACACGCTCAAGCTTTTTGGTACATCTTATACTAATCACCCTGTATAGAACAATAATGGAATAAGATGGCAACACAGTTTTTGAATTTTTATTGAATTTCAGTCTGCTGATATTCAACCTGCACTTCGTGTCCTCATCGATGCTGTAACACGCACTTTCCCAATGGCTCGTTATACACCCGTTACTCCAAATGAGAAACTTCAAATATTCATGGCCGAACATTTTCCAGCAGGATTGTATGAGGCTTTATATGCCAGGAAATAAAGGAGTTTAGAATGGCAATGGATTTTATTTTATGGCGAGCTGATGATAATATTTAAAGTTGCTTTTTTGCACTTAGAGATAACGCATTTGTTATTAATTATACAACAAAAACATAATACTTATATAAAATAATATTTTTATTTTTCGCTAGCAGGACACTTAGGTATGTGCTTAAATTTATTGAATTAATTTGTAAAAACCACGGATAAGGTTTTAAATTTAATTAGTTTTGTTTATTTCTTTTTTTTTTTTTTCTTATTTTACATGTAACTAATCTTTCTAAAAATATATTGAAATTAGTATTTATCTGTAAACAATATGTAAGTAGGTAAGAACTTTTTGTATACAAAACGAGCAGTGCCGTATAATCGTTAGAGGCTTGGAAGTAGAAACAATTACAGCGTTCTAAACAAGTAACTGGGTGATCAAGAGGGCTTGGCCGGAGCGGAATGTTGACGCTTCAGGGGACATGTCATCTGTAAAATTTAAGCGGCTGCTGTATAGATGAAGATATTAGGGTGGGCTGTGGTAAATGTGGTGAGCTGCTCAGCGGATGATCGACTTGGCAACTTGGCTCATGTACCTACGTGACTACTTGATATGGCTTGACGATTTGGTCTCTTGGTGGATCGGGAATTTCAACATTTACGCTCGGAACCCAAAACTCACGTTGGCAATTCGAAATTCCTTTTCTAAACCAAAGAATCTAGTGAGGAACATAAAAAATACGACGTTCAAAACCAGGTGCTCACGTTTGGAACGTGCAGTTCAAGTTCAGAACCCAATATTTAACTTTGGAATCCAAAATTTAAATTCGAAGCCCAAAATTTGATTTCGGAACCCAATCATTTCATATAAGGAAAGCAAACGATGTCATTGCGTAGAAGTCCGTGGAATAGAATCAAATGATACAAGTAGGGTCGGAAGAACGTGAAAACAGTTTAAATATAAACTGTAAACCTTAGATTTCACTGGTGCTAAGAGTATTCCTAAATGACAACATATGTATGATTGGTTTTCGAGTCTTTTACAACAAGATTTTGTGTGCAATTCGTCCGCCATAAATATATCTTCCAAGCACAATACAAATACCTATTCAAGAATATTTCCAAGTTCTTCCACAAAATGTTTCGAAAAACATCACTGGATAATTCGGAAGTATATAAATCAAATTACAAAAAGTATTTCCGGTTATCATTAGAATTATTGTTTTCCTTTTTAAATAAATTTCCAAAAAGTCATTAATCACTTCCCACTTCTACGGAACTTTCCTTAACAAACAAATCATTGAATATCGATAAAATCTACCTACGACTTCGAAACCAATATAAATTACAAAGGACCTTGGCAAAGGATAATTTTATTTTTTTCCAAAAAAACAACAACATCCTGAGAAGTAAACTACATAAATCACACACCAACATTATACCACTGTCGTTATCATAACGGCACGTACCTATACCTACGCCACAAGAATGGGTGTGTTCAAAAACGTCAAAAATCTGCGTAAAAATGACCGCTTTCTTTTCTAATGAGTTTTTGAACGCACACACAATGCAGAATATGTGCAGTTGACATAAAGGCCAAACCATTGACGTGTAGCCAGTAGCCATCAACTTCACGCGTGTTCCGACATAACTAGGAGCGGCATCAACTACTAGCGGGGAATCTGCGTAGCAGTGATATGATTTTTTTTTATTAATTATTTACTATTGAAATATTTTGGTGGAAATTGTTATCAAACTTTTTTTATTTTACAAAACAAATCCACTCCCTATGGCATGAGTTACTTACAGATGAATATACTATTGTTTTCATTTAAATTTTAATGGCGAAATTAGTACACGTATTTAACACTAAAAGATGATGGCGTTTTTAGGCTGTTTTAGCTGGAACAACTTTTTTTGGCTGTTTGTATGAACATTTCAACCAACTGGCGGTCCATATCTAGTACGTCAATGGGCCAGACCTAGTACAATCACTATTTAAGTGTCGTTCATAAACATCAACAAGAATTTGAATTGACTGTTCTTCCAGATTAGAACATTTTCAGTCGTCTTGTCTTAAACAACACCAAGTAACATTATTGTGTGCACAAACATTAATAAAATTCGTGCAATATTTACATTTTTCACAAAAACAAAACTTTTGTGCATGCGCGATTCTCCTGCAGCCAAACAATTGTGGCTGCACAATCTGTCCGATGCTGACGGTATGATGATGTTTATGATTGCAAGATACTGCAGTTTGAACGTGGATTTTGCAGTTCTTAGTTATTTTGACGTTTATGAATTCATCCAATAGGGAGTTTTACCATCTTGTCAAAAAATATGACAGCTCACACTATGCCGAAGAAAGATTGAAATATGTATCGCGCTTTTTTCAAACTGTCAAACTCAAGATCTTGCAGAAAACAATTTGGAAATAATTTTTAAATGCGGTATTCTTTTTGTGTGAAATTTGTGATTTCCGTGGCTTAAAAATTTATTTTAATTAGCAAAACCAACAAATACATCTGTATATACATATAAAAGTGGCAACTTTGTAAACACTGTTACTGTTTTTGTTCTCCTTTCCCGTGCAGTTTCAAAGTAAATACCCGTGGGTAATATAAGATGTTACATTTTTTGGAAATATCTTAATTTCATACGAAAACAGGTATGGATCTCTTCCAAAATTTTCAATTTTCGATAAATATCGAATTTTGCTACATGGATCTAAGGATCTATCATATTGGGAGAGTTCCATTCTGTTGTTTATCTTTTTACAATTTAATACTCTCCTTGAAGTAATCGGCTCCTGTTTCCAACAATTGATGATTTAGTTTTATTCCTTAAGTTTTTTCTTCATAAGTGGAAAGACAAATTCTCATAAAGTTTAAATTTATTTCTTAAAATTACTACACAATTTTCACAATTTTCGCGCACAAATCTGTAAAATTCCCGCTTTTGTTTTCAATCAATTTGTCAACAATGATAAAAAAAATCAGCTGTTTTTGACAATTCTGTGAGAACGAGAAAGAGATATATCGTTGTTACCTAAAAAGCCCTATCTCTAAACATATATAATCATAATTTCTTTCCCACCACCACAATACGGAAAACGAAATTAAGTTTTCTTTAAGGTATACAGTATATGTACAATGTACATAACCTACTCGTACTCATTCTGCTCCATTTCACAAAACCAACAACACGTGACTTCTCACATATTTTCTCATCCAGAATATAATGCCCACAGCCTACAAATGAATGTATCTAAGGTAAAGCTCTTCAAGGTTACCAAAAACGAAATTGTATCTCTTAATCCCATGTGAATGGTTTTGTCGCCATCATAATTTGCGTAACGTTGGGTTGAGAAATTAATATTTTATCTGTCCTTAAGGCCGCTTTCTATGTAGGTCGGTTCTGTGTGTTCAATAACCACACATTTCAACACTTTATACCTATTATAACTCAATAATTTCCCCATTTTGGATATTCATCAAATTGATGCTTGGTTTTGATTAGTGGATTTCAGGGAAACTTTATGAAAATGTTTCTTAGCGGACACTATCAAAAAGTTTTGTCATAGCTTTAATCCTACAAGATTGTATCGGGTTGTAAGCAATAATTAGATGCATCTTATAACATAGATATCAACGAAAAGAAAACGTTCGATAGACAAGCACGAGATCGAAATCCAATCAGGAAATATTCCTACGGAAATATACCTACGTGCGAATGATCATGGATGTGTAGTGTACACAAACAAATCAAGTTAAAGGTAAGATGCCAAATCAAGTTAAAGGTAAGATACCCCAATAATATTCTATGTACATCAAAGGAATTGTTTTGTTGGTTCATTTGATCATAAAGTTAGGAACCTGAATACTGAAAGTAAGCACTCGATGTGTGGAAATTATCCATCCATACAGACCCTGCGGTTTGAATGGAATGGTACAAGTACAATGTACATATCAATAGCGAAGTATATTGTGATTTGTGATGTCGACATCAACTACTATCGTTGTAAGCTAAGGTAAGAGTAAAGTTATACTCGTCATCACCTATAGAACAATTTTAAAAGGCCCAATGTGATAGCATTTGTAGAGTCTGGGCTTAATTCACTGTGCACAGTTCACTGTATGAACAATTATTTCCTAGTAACGCAAGTATACCAATTTGAAATTATAAAATCATAAAAAGGAGTGCTGCAGATAGCGCATTCGTCTATGTCTTTCAGCTTCTTGAATAAGTTTAAATCGTCGGCGTGGTGATACGTGAAGAAATTACAATTGAAAACGAACACTCGTGGCTTTACGAAATGACCAGTCCGTTGCAGAGTTCTCCAGTCAATTATTTTGGATGGACAATGTCCTGATTTCAGTCGATTATGTCAATGGCCCTATTAAAATTTTCGGCATTTTACAATAATGCCGTAAAAGATTATTGTATCCCTCAGAATTTTGCTGACCATGATTGGCATAGTGCACGATCCAAAATCAACTGCTTAGACAAAAATATCGATCACTTGAATTTATTCGATCAAAGTCGAATCGCCGTTGATTGATTTAAAACTCTATTATGTATTTTTTATTTTCAAATATATATATTTTTTTTTGTCATTTTTTGACAAAATTCTTTTTTAAAAATTAAATTTTATTAAATTTGATCGTTTTTTTCGATAAAAATAGAATTATCGAGTTTTTAAAATAAATTTTTTTCTAATTTTTTTTTTTTTTTAAACACTTTTTACAGTACTATTTAAGTTTAGCAGTATTTTAAAACATTTAATTTCGTTTAAATCGGTTAAAAAATATAAATAAATTCAGTGGCACTGACAGCTCCGAAGAACCACGGCCTAGTGACTTACAACTCTTAACCAATCCTTTTGTGTGTCCTGTTAGTTCTACGGGATTGGAGGGGACCTACAATTTTAACTTGCAGGATTTGCCCTGAAAAAAAATTAGATTTTATCGAAGTTGGCTTGAACCCAGCCTTCGGCGTGATGGTCCGAAACACTAACCACTACGCCACGGTCCACCGTATCAAAAAAGTATGTACCGTTGTATGGCAGGTACCGTTAATAAGCTTTTGCCGAAAAAAAAATTTATATCACTGTTGCAAACAAATCGCTCATATAAAAATATATCAAAATTTGGTGGGATTTTTTTCCGAGAGAATGGAATTTATCGGTAACACCTTTTTGTTGTTAATTTAAATCCCAGGATAAAAATAAAAAAAAAACTGGGCATATTACTCTAAGAACAATTTATACCATGTTTGAAGAAAATCAGCCTAACTGTTTTGGCCGTGAGTGTAGTTACAGAGAGACAGACTGACGGATAGAATTTCCAGACCAGAAACAAAACAAAGGTTCAAAATTATAATCAATCTATATTTGAGGAATTCACGTGACATATATATACTTAAATCCTCCATTTGTAATACGAAAGAACATATTTTTATCCAAGTTTTACATTAAATAGTTTTTTTAGTTTCGTGTTAAATGAACTATAATTTTGCAATATTTAAAAAAAAAAATTAAAACAATCACAAAAAAAGTTACTTATATTTTTTATTTATTTACTAAGACTTTAGGTCACAAGTGTTTTAGTTCCGATAGTTCCGATGTTCCAATCAAATACCTTACAACTTGTTGCGTTAGTTAAGGCGCCGGTTATAGCGATCAGGAAAACGCATCAGGAAAAATTTTCGAATGGATCTTTTATGTTGTTTTAAATCGATTTTAAACACAAATACTACACTAATCGACTACAAATAACTCAAAGAATTTTTTTCGCTAGTAAATTTTACTAAAGAATAATTATTTATTGTTTAAAATGTATTTCTTTATTTTCCTGACGAAAACTAATTTTTCGTGCCAGCTGATTGACATTTCAAAAAAAATTGGAACAAATCGGCGCCTTAGGGGCCGGTTATAGCGATCAGGAAAAACCATCAGGAAAAGTAGAAACAAATGGGAACAGGAATTTTTTCCTGATGTGCGTTTATAGCGATCAGGAAAAATGTGTCAGTGAACAGGCTGTTTTCCTGATTGAAATGCACACGAAAAACTTTTTCTGACAGAAATCTGTCAGTGGAACAAGTGAAAATTGAACTCAAATAATTGGAACGATTTGTTCCATTTTTTTAAAATGTCAATCAGCTGGCACGAACAATTAGTTTTCGTCAGGAAAATAAAGAAATACATTTTAAACAATAAATAATTATTCTATAGTAAAAATTATTAGCAAAAAAAATTCTTTGAGTTATTTGTAGTCAATAAGTGTAGTATTTGTGTTTAAAATCGATTTAAAACAACATAAAAGATCCATTCGAACATTTTTCCTGATGCGTTTTCCTGATCGCTATAACCGGCGCCTTACTCAATTTTTGTGCTAAATCGATACACTTGATAAAATATCCGGTCGGTAGACTGACGTTTTTTTGCATTTATCAAGCCGAATTTACAAGCTCCTTGATTAATGTAAGATTGTTGACTTATTTGGTATTCGCCGTCAGAATTCTTTTCAACGTTCATTCCTGTATAATGATTCTCCCAAATCTTGAATTTCAAAATTCGATGACAATATTTTTTGATCAAATCAATTGCAAATGGTTGCGGACTTGCTATCAGAATATCATCTACATAAATGAGGATAAATATTACAGTATTCAAATATTTGGTTGAATACAAACATGGATCAGCACTTCCTTGAGTGATGAATACATACGTCGTGAATTGCTTCGTTCCATACTTTAGCTGCTTTCTTGAGCCCATATAAGCTTTTCTTTAAAAAACAAACACAATTTTCTTGATTTTCTTTTATATCCTGGTGGTTGCTTCATGTATATTGTTTCTTCTAGTTTTCCATTGAGAAATGCAGTTTTTGCATCTAAATGTCGTACTATAATTGATTGTTTTGCAGCGATTGACAGATGTATTCCTGTGGCTTGTTTCACAACTGGAGCAAAAGTGGGCTGTTTTCTCAGTAGTTCTAGTTCTATAGTGTGCAGCATTGCCTGATAGGCCTCGTTCTTTATTGTATGCCCCAATCGGCATTCTTCATCAAATCAGGACTTTCGTTGTGGACGCCTAGTGATACCCAGCACATCAGGAGTCGGCATTTCTGATGGTGTTTTGACAATGTCTCAACTGGTCCTCATTATTTGCTGCTGGTGGCGGACTTGTTTAGAGATTGATAGAAACGCGGTCAGCAAAGGTTCTTGTGGTCTCTTGCGATTTTAGCTTCAGCTTGGCATTGTGGTGCCATGGATATCCGCATACGTTAGTCTATAGCATCCTGTACCCATTGACGGAAGTGCCATCGTGCAGGCTGTGTCCTCCGATGGTTCAACAAAAGGTTCCCTCCTTTGGCATTGAAGTCACCCAGAATACTTCTTGCGTGAGTCTTCTCCTTATCACAAAACCGCACCCAAATAGCCGCTGACCCTGTCCTCTATAGGTAGATGTTATGAAAATTTGAAAAAAAAAACTTTATTCCTAGCAACAGACTTTTTCAGGTTTGGAGCGACTACAAATCCCATTTAAAAAAGAAACTATCCCATAAACAGGAACAACGAGCCACGGGGGGTGGACCAAATAAAATGCATAAATTTTCAGAAGAAGAAGAGGAAGTAATTGCATTAGTTAGTCTGAAGGAAGCGGTGGAGGGCGTCCCTAATGTCCAGGTATTTGGATGTACACAAACAGCACCTAGAACCGAGCCAAATGAAGCTTCGAAGCGTAGGAAAAGTTCTGAAGATATTCTGGAAACCGATGAGAATGATCTTGGTAAGACCAAACATTTTTCTTTATATATATTATCATATTTATCTTGTTTTTATTCCAATTTAATACATAGATAATGAAGGCAACGAAAATGTGCAAAAAAAAAAGAAACTAATGACACCATATGAACTATCATTAGCACAATATGAGCTTATGAAATTCCAAATTGAAATCCAGCAAAATTTGAGCAATGTTATCCAGAAATCATTGCAAGCCTCGGAAGAAAATTCAAAAAATATTCAATATAACACAAGAAGAATATACAAAGTTCTTGAAGATATTAAAAACCAGAACAAAGAACACAATGAAAGGATGCAAGAAATAGCTCTGGATAAGCTTAAATTAAAAGAGAGGATTCTGCAATTGGAGCTATAACATAAATTGGACAACCATTAGTTTTTGTTTGTTTGATCGGACAGATTAATTTTTGGTAGTAGAAGTTAGTTTTTTATTTATTCCTGTTGTGTTATGTTTTTGAAGTTCCTGTTTTTTTTAGTACCTTAACAAAATACAAGACTGTTTTTTTATCGTTATACTGAACTTTTTATTTTCACATTTTTATAAATAAAATATTTTTGAAAAAAAAACTTAAAGAGACATCATTATCTCGTTTCTAAGGCTAACTGCTTCAGAATAGTACCGCAAAGGCTGTACTACAGCAGCAGCGTCTGTATCATTGCTGATATCATCCTGGTTTTCTTCAATATCGAAAGGTAAGTCATCATCCATAGATACTTGAAAATGTCTACATACATTATGTAGAGCACAGCAGACGTTTATTATTTGTGCCGCTTTTTTAGGTGAATACTGTAATACTCTTGATGAATCCAGACAAGGAAATCTACTCTTCAATACACCAATAGTTCGCTCGATTATGTTTCGTCCTTTACAATGTTCCGTGTTAAATTTCGATTGTTGGGAACCTGCTTCAACATTTCGAAACGGAGTAAGTAGCCACGGAAATAAGCCATATCCCCCGTCACCTGAAAAATAAATTTTAATATAAATGAATCGCAAGCTATCATTTTAAAATGGACACAATTTACCTAAAACTCTAATATTCCTCTCTCCATTATTGAACATATTTTCAAAATACGAACTTGCTTCAGTATTATTGCATATGAGAGAGTCCCGACTGCTTCCGGGATAACTTGCGTCAACGTAAGTTATCCATTGCTTATGATTGCATATCTGAAAAAAAAAATAATTTCTACATACAAAACTAAAACACTTTGAACTTACCAGTATTGTATTAAGGCTATAGTAGCCTTTTCTATTATAAAATAGGTGTGGGTTTTGATAGGGGGTCCTTAATGGAATGTGGGTACCGTCGACACACATAATAACTCCAGGTAAACCACACTTTTGGTAAAACCAGAGTTTTGCTTCGAGTTTTTCTTCCTCCGTCATTTTGAGGGTTATCCATTTGGGGCATAAGTGAGCTTGCAGGACATCTAATATCTCCTGCAATACTTTGCTGAATGTGGACTGAGCGAAGCCCACATTAAAATCTTGCCCCACTCCATGTTGAAAGTTACCTTCAGCAAAGAACCTTAAACAAGCGATCAGTTTTTCTTTTTTTGAAATAGCATCATTTCGCTTTGAAGGTAGAAGGTTCGATTCAACAATCTCCAATACATAATTAAATGCGCTTTTATTGAGTCTGAAGTTTTTGATAAACCTATGATTTTCAAATAAATTGTATATTGTACATTTAAAATTAAAAATAATCAACTTACGCTTCATCCGGCAGTTCCAAAATATTTTTTTTTCGATTTTCTTACATTTTTCCGCAGCTCCCTATTCGAGGATTCTCTTAATCCTTTATTAAAAATTGCAAAAAAAAGTCCAACACTATCCATTTTAATCAGAAAATTAAAAAAAAAAAACAAAATTGCTTCCACTTTTCAAATTTATTTTCAAACTGTATTCACAATTCTCAATGACAGTTGTTCACGAGAAATGTCAAATTGGTTTGGATAATGTAGTTCACCCGACGGATAGCAGAATGGGAAGGCAGTGTGAAAGGGAATCGGATCTGAGATTCACGTGATTAGCAGAATAGGGCTGATAGACTATTAGACAGATCGAAGAGTGGGGAGTTGGAAAAAGACCGTATAAGGTGTTCAACTAAGTAGTTCAACCTGACTGGAACTGTAGGCGCCACCGTTTATTTCATCTAGGTCTAGGGAATTGTTCCGCTGCCGCATTGATGAAAGGAGAAGTGTTTCAGTTGAAACACTCCTTCCCCCTCGTTAGCTGCTCCCGAAACCTTCCAGAGGTATTGGCTGCTTTAGATCGCAGGTAGTGGTAGAGGTTTCTACTATGTATAGGTTTTTCTCTACAACAAGAAATAGAGTCTTGTCTCTAGTGGCATACGGTTTGGCTAACCGTGTGTGAAATCTTTAAGAAATTTACTGCAGTTATTGCTTACTACTTTACTTTAAGAAATTTACTGTAGTTATTGCTTAATACTTTACTTTTTACTTCCTCAATAGGACAAGTATTGATTCCACAAAAACTCCAAAAATAGAAACACTTTCGGTATATTTAATTGAGCTCAATAAACTCTCCTCTTTATTTTAAATATAAACAAACATTACATTTAAATCGCGAAACTCCTTGCACGATTAATTTTTAAACAGCTCTCTATAACTATAGTCCTCTTATTCGCCAACTTCTAAGATGGTCCTTATCTGCATCAGGATGGAAAAAAATTCATTGAAGATGTTGAGCAAACAGAAGACAAATTGCTGCTTCTGTGTTGACCCCAAAAAACAAAACAAGTTCCACTTTCGTCTATATAAACATTCTTCCAGGAATTTATTTTTTCCGCCAGAAGGGATTTTAAAATGAAGAAAAAAAAAATTCAAAAATAAACTTCAACAAGGATCTCCTGTGTTTCTTTAAAGTGAGTTTTACTCTCATCATCATCACTATTCGAAACCATTCAACAAATATACAAACACTCATATTATCTCACTTTTAATATGCAAATGACTGGAAATATGGACCAGGACCTCCATTGCGAGTAAAAAAGACTGAATTTTTTTATTTGTTTTTTACTTTTTTGTGCTCCGTCAAGCATGGGTTAATGGATGATTTTGTGAAATAAAAAGAATAAGCTTTTTGATATAAAGATATAATTTCTATGAGTTTAAATACCAAAATCAGAATGTCCTTCCGTCCCATTTGAAATGACACTTTCAAATTGCAATTACCTAATACTGCGCTCTAATTACGCCTCTTTTGTTTACAAAATTGCGTGTGGTTTTTATTAGAATTGCAATTCGAAAGTATTTAATCGATTTGGCTAAGAGCCTAAGGGAAACGTATATTACATTGTAATTAGAGCAGAACTTGCATGTTGAGAGTTTAATTTGAAATTGAACACACTTTTGGCAAAGATACATTTTACAATATGGAACAGCAGTTGCAATTTGAAAGCCCGACTTTGAAATAAATTGAGTTTTGGTTTTTAGAAATTGTTTATTGTTTTCCCAGCTGGACTTAATTAAAACCACAATGGTATGAAAAAAGTCCAACAAAGGTTTATTTTATAATAAAATTTTCTAATAAATTTCAGTTTAGTCGCCAAAAACATACTTGCTCATTCTCCCTACGGAAATTCATTTTAATATTATTCAAAGAACCCCAAGAAGGTAATTTGAAATTGGACTATTGATTAGGACAGAAAAGTTGTCAGTTGTCGCAAGCAGAAGAAGACCAATTGTTCCAATAAGCTTCAGGCTGGTTCTTGAAAAATAAACATAAGGATTAGAAGTGTATACAACTGCAACATCTGGCCAATACATTGATCATTGATGTGATGTTTTTTCCATGCAAATTGTCAAGTGGGCACTTTAGATAATTTGTAAGACGAGAAATCATAGCTGACAAAAAGATTCCAATAAGAAACCGTTGGACATATTATACGAGAAGCTAACTGAGATGGTCACTAGTCACTTGACAGTGTAGTGACAAAGATTCCAGTGCTAATATGATGGCAAACATCGTTATCAGTGATCAGTGAAGGACAAACAGTAAATAGATAGGGGAAACTCAAAGAAAAATCGTGGTTTCACGCCCGAGAGAGAAATGAGCTGCTGAAGATAAGAAATAGAGGACACGACTGGAAAATTCATTTAACCAGTTCTTTTTTTTAAAGACTCAGTATTTTATAATTTAAAATATTTTTTTTTTTTAAATCTTTTGAAAACAAGGAATAAAAACAGATTTATATGACAGACATCATCGTCGGCAAACATTCATTTATACACTCACCGGCTCGGAAACTTGACCACTCGCGATTTTTGCTATTGCTCACTTTATCTTACATTAACAGGAACTGATCGTGTCTTATGAATTCCATTTAGGGCAATAAGGATCTCCTTAACGTATCGCAATGCATTTAATCGAATCGGAAATCATACCTTTTTTTTTAGAAAGCCTCCATGAAAGTCACAATATCTGCGTGGTGATGACTATAAACAGCTTTGCTCGTAACCTAATGAATAACGGAAATGTAAAGAAGGGATAAACACTTTCCTGAACTACCTTCATATGCAACAAGAACGGTATAAAAACTCCATCGAAAAATAACATCCAAGTTTCCGTGAGGTTGAGTATTACACAGGGTGATTGGTTTAAGGTGCACCAAAAAATTTTTAAACTAATTTTTTTCAAAATTTTATGTAATTAACTATTATTTTTATTTTCAAAATTCAATGCTCTTATTAATTTTTAGTCAAAAACAAAAAACCAGATGCCAAAATGTATCTTAGTTTTTGAGAAATTAAATAAAAATTAAAAGTAAAACTAGTAAGTAAAGTAAAAAGTTAATTCGTTTTTTTATTATTTGATTAAAATCGGATGGTGTGTAGTAAAAAATAAAAAAGGTATAATCCCCTTATTAAAAATTGACCTGAACAGGTCAAATTTGGGAAAACCAAAAAAAAAATTGTTTTTCTTGGAAAAAAATACTTCTGCGATGCTAAATAGTCTTTTCCTCTATTTAAATGACAAAGTTCATCATAATTCTTCAGTTCTATAAAACCTTGGAGTGAAGTTGAGTATTTTACATCCTTCCAGGAATCCTAAAGAAAATGCTGTATAATTTTATTAATTTTTAACCCTTGCATGTGGTGCTTGTTTTATAGCATATTTGCCATCAACACAAGTTTTATCCTCACCGAAATCGAGCATTCTTGTCTTAACAGGATCAATCAAGAACGGTACATTCGATTCACTTTGCCAACTCGTTCTCGGTTCATTTATTTTATTCCATCCACCCAATATCGGGACGTGTTGTGAGGTTAAGCAATTTGTTAAGTTACATACTTGACTAATCAGAGCATCAACTCTTGGATCCTGTTTTGTCCTTTTATTTGACGACTTTGAACTACTCCATCCGTTTAATTCTGATTCAGAAGACAAATCAATTACACTAACCTTTCTTTTTCTTTCTGGATGGATTGTTCTCGTTGGAGAATTTTCGCTAAAAACTTACTTTTCGGCTTCGCCATTGGATTCTTTTCTCGAAATTACACTCATATTATTTAATTAAATAGTTTAATAAGATGAGTCGAAAAATTTATAATTAATTCACGAACAACAAATTTACACTTTGTTCTCTGAAACAATGACCGTTTGCAGGGAATACACAAAACGCTAAGAGATGACAAAGTCACAGACAACCTGAAGCAACGGATGATTGTTGACAGGCAGGTGGCACTGCAGGCGATAAGTAGATTTTTTCATGACATAATAGATGTAAAGGGGTAAGTTACACAAAACATTCTTCATAGCGACGCTGTGTGTTTTTCCATAGACACATAATGATGATTTCTTTTTTTAGGAATGAAAAACAAAACTGTCACAATTTGTTCCGGAGTAAATTAATGTTACTTTAAGAAGTGCATAAACACCCCTCGCTTATCCGAAATGTCACTGTTGATTCGAAGTGAAAAATCCCCAATAGCTTTTATAATTCCGGGGGAACAGATGTATTCCGGGTGAACTTCACAATAAGACTGATTGTGTATTAGGTAGTCCTTTACCACGTCAGAATGGTTGCGTGTGTGACTACACGTTTTTTTAAACAGATACTAAACTACCTACCTATACAAGTTTGTAAAGGGTTATCCAATAAGAGGTGTTATTTTGAATAGCCCGCTATATCGGTACTTGTCACTTTTGAAGCTGTTATTTTTTGACATTTGACAAGTAGAAACTACGCCATTAATAACGATACACGCTTCAAAAACGCATTGAAATTATTAAAATAATTTGTCCAGTTTGTCCATTCCTCGTCGTTCTTTGGAATTAGGAATTCCACAAACGTAATTACACCGTATTTTGCATAAAGACTTGGGTCTCTTAAGGCTTATAAAGTTCAGTTAACACAAGAATTCAAGCCGGCTGATCATCAACAACGTCGTGTCTTTGCTGATTGGGTCCATAAATATCAAAATAACACCTCTTATTGAAAAACCCTTTATTTGTTTTCTTTACCTTTTCCTTAATTTGAAAAATAAACCAACAACTTTTGAGTAGTTATAAATTTAAAGATTGATGTGCACTTATGTAAATAAGAATAGGCATACTTATAAAGACTTCACTCAAAGTCTGTTGAAGGAAAAATACATAACAATTGATTTTACTACTACTTCTCCTGTAAAAAAAAGAATACAAAAAAATATAAAAAAAAAAACAGTTTCTGATTTTAATTAAATGTTTTTTATTCACTATTATTATATTTTTATTTTTGAATGTAATCTTGTTTTTGTTTGCTTATATTTTCTATTTATTACTTTGTTCCTTTATTTTTTAACACTTTATAAATTTTTATATGTTACTTACTTTTATTAGGTATGTATTTATTTTTATATAGTTTGAAAATTGTATTTAATTTTATATCGTGTTTTTTATGTGCGGTTAAATACGGTTTTTTTTTGACAATTCGGATAATGTGTCAGTTTTATGCTATTTTCTTTTTCAAATGAATTTTTCAGCAGTTAAATTTTGTTTTATGATTTGCTATTGCTATTGCTCTATTTAAAAAAAAAATAGATACTAATTGTTTGAAAATGCGGTTTTACTTTGGTCTCTATGTAAAATGTGACATCAAATATATAAATCTAGTACAATATTTTTTGTTTTGAATTCTTTGCTTCGATAAGATAGATTTTTTTATTTTCTGTTTTGCATAAAATGTTTTTGTTTCGTAAAATGTGCAATAACATCCAAATGAATATTCAAAGTTTTGTGGTTTTTTTCTTTTTTTTTGTTTAGTTACGAACAAGAGGAAGAAGTACTTACATAAGTAAAATGGAATGTTTTATGTAGGAAATTCATAAATGAAACTACTTAAATACATACTTTGTTCTAATTCCTCTGTCATCCTATTTTGTCTGGATTTTGTATGAGCAATCAATTTTCGTTTAGTTGCGGAGGAAGTGTAATGAATGACTATGCGTAGAAGATATCGATTGGTCTGAATTTAGGCTGAGTGGCTAAATTTCGAGGGATTATAATTTGATTTGTTCGTTTTTTTCTTATCTTGTCTAAACGTTTCATCATTTTCAATTATTCATTTATTCGAAAACTGTAAATAAAGTTTTTGAGTAGGTATATCTATTATTCAAATAGCCTGTAGTGCAAATAGACACAAATTACGTTTAATCCCTACATATATAAATTTTGCATGCAGGCGTGACAGTAGAAATTGAGAAGACGCAAAAGTAGCTACTGCCAACAAGTGTATCCATGCACATGTTAAAACACCATAAAACAATTATAGGTTAGTAGGATATAATTAACATATCAATTTTATTTGTTTTTTTTATTTTCTATGAGGTTTCTTAATGCGTCCTCTTTTCTTCGAGCATAGATCTGGCCACCCTATACCAGATACGAGTCAGGGCCCGTATTACGTATTACGATAATCGTTGAAAAAATCTCGTTTTCGTTCAAATGCGATTACGTAAGACGATTATCGTTTAAGTTTCAACGATACTCGTTTCTTCTTACGAGTGCTATTTGGCTGTCGTCTAGCTTTTGTTCTCGTTGTTGTAAATTTTTTTTGTGTTGTGTTTATATGTCTGCCGGTTATGTAACATTTGGAAACAAAGCGTGAATCCGAACAAACAAAAATAATAAAAGAATATTTTATTAGCAATATTAAAAATACAAATAATATACGCACTTGCACTTATAAATAAACAAATTCCGGAATTGCAAAATAAAACTATTTGGTTTTTACATAGGTACACATTCTCCATGTCTTCTCGTTGAAATATTTGTAAATAATTCTCCGTCTTCGCCCATTTGAACATGTACACTATCCGAAAAGAAATTAATAAATATTTTAATATTTTTGAAGATAATATACCGCTCTTCTTTAATTTCACACTCAAGTCTTTATTTATTTTGATCATGTTTTGACATCTATTCACCGACGTGAAGTTAGATGCACTTCAAAAAAAAAATATAATTTCTCTGTTTTATCTGGCAAGAATTTTATGAAACTATTCTCGTTACTTGTAATCGCTTTATGTTGCGGCTTTCGTTTTCTTGACTATCGTTTTTTTGCCGTTCGTTTCGTAACACGTAATACGGGCCCAGGTCTCAGGTGATGCGGTTCACACCTTTCAATCTAAGCTAAATATATGAAAATGGACCACAGCTATTAATCAATCGGGTTATGACTTAATCTGATATCAAAATCCTTTTTGCACGCCCAAAATAAGTTTTGACGCATCTTTTGATGTCCGAGCAAATATATTGTGTCTTATATTGTGAACAAGTCAATTGTCTGAGCTCGAAATTTTCTTCAATCATGCGAGGCATGGATTTTTACAACTTCGTGATTTCCTATATTATCAGTAGAATTTACGTTTCATACGAGCCTGCACAGCTCAGATGTTAAATAAGCGGATAATTTCGCATTTAGTAAATGTCCGCTGAGGGACAACAAATTCCCAAGTTGAGCCCAAACCTCAAGATCAGCTATCTAGGATTATTGTTTTTTTTAGGATTGCAGTTTTATCCCTAGCTGGAAATTCATAAGCACTTTCGGATTAATAATAAATAATTTTTTCTATGCATTCCACAAATTTTCAGCTGGTTAATATTTTTTTTCTAAATTTAAAACTAATTACATCACTCGGCTACAAAAAAGTTGATTCGATTTGCTCAGCAGAAAAGATTTTTTTGTCTAACTAAACTTAAATTATTTTAAATTAATATTGGCAGTTACTTTGACTTTTATGTTTCCTAAATTTTGTTTTAACTTAATAGGATTATTTATACAAATGTACATACGCATTTTTGCATGTATGTAATATCTAAGCATATAGGTAGGTGTACCTACACATTTTTATTTTTTTTTTATTATGTAAAATAATTGTTTTAAATTAAAAAAAAAAATATATAAAACATTTCCAAAATTTTTTATGAAAAATAAATAAACTGATGATTTTAATTTGTTTCTAAATTAAAAAAAAAAAACATTCATTTTCTATTCTCAAATTTGTTGTTAAAATTAATTTTTGTTTGTTTTCATTTTCAGTCTTAAAATGTGCCTTATTTTTTGTTTGTTTATCTGTTATTTTTGTTAATATTTTTTTTTAGAAATACATATGTTTTATGCGTATATAAATCGCATTTTTACTTTTAATATTTTTTATTTGTTAGTATCATAAGTTTTACACATGCAACCATACAATTTGTTTCTATCTCCCTTTTCATCCTCCAATGTTTTACTTTGAGTTTCAAATAAACGTATTTTTAAATTTAAACATTTATGTACATATGTTTAATGTTTGTTTTAATGGTAAATATGCTAAACTGCCAATTTTGGTTAAAATCAATTATAATAAATTCTATTTTTTTATTAATTATTTTCTTTCTCTGAAAACGTGGATTTTAATCGTTTTAAATATATTTGCATTGTATCTTGTAGATTCTTACATAAATGAGAACGGGTGTGGGTAGAATTTGGTGCTGTCGATAACAAACCATAACCACTCTTTTTTTTTTTTTGCTTTTGAAAGAAAACTTTTTCTATCAAAGAACTCGCTCTATTAAGATGCTGCTGCTATTTCCCTATTGTATATTTTAAAGGAAGCAATGAGTTTAATGATTGTAATTAATGAATGGTATATCAAATGATAAATACTTTGCTGCCATTCAATTGCTTGTAGAAGATTGCAGTTCCAATGAGCTTTTTCTTTTTAATATTATTTTTCTGTTCAAATAACAACGGTTTCCTTAATATTTGAAGAAATAATGTTCTTTAAAATGAGAAGAACACTGAGTGAAGTTTAATATAAGATGGATTTTAAATGTCTTTTGAGTTTTTCAAGATTGTGGCATCATACTTTTATCTTTGATTGTCTGCATGTATATAGTTACTTTTAATTCAAAATAACATGCGGAAGATTAAAATGTAAAATTCGGGACAATGAATCGGCAACACAGCCAGCTTGGCACTTTCTTCCTAAACGGACTTGACGTTGTTTCTTGGATTGAGTTTTTTGGCAATCATATGATATGTCCAATAGTTCTTATTGCCTAGCATATAAAATCAGATACCCACCAGACAGTGTAAGGGTCTTAATTCGTTCTTCAATACTTTAAACGGCAACTGCCAGTGTGGCTTCTGGCGCGGCATATCGAACATAGACCAGTCTTAACACCTGGCAAATTCTGAGAGGGCCGAGAATTTGAAGTCGAGACCATTAATCGTTTAATAGATTTCAAAGCTGCATACGATAGTCGTCATTGTCAGTGCCAGACTATCACTCCAGCAGAGATTTGAGTTCAAAGTTTCCTGAGGCACACCTAAGAGATTTTTTTTTTCAAGGGCACTGCCTCTTGGAAAGAAGTGACAAATCTTCCAAGAGTATCATTCCTATGAGAAAGCGATTTTCACTTTAGACGTTCAGACTCGACGAAAAATTAAAGTCCCCTTTCAATTCTCAAGAAATATAACACGGCACATTAAAGGATTGGTTGAAAGTGTAATTCACTAGGTCTAAGTTCTTCAAAGCTGTCGGTGCAAACAAAAAAGAATAGGGATTTCGAGAAACCTGATCCAACTGTCTCGTATGACATTGGAAAACACGCGATGTAGTGTGAACTTGCAAAATAGATGATCCTATTCAAAGAAGATGCGCTATCAAGTTATTAAGATGTTAAGCAGATTTTATCATCAACAGATTTGTCCGACTGGTAGCGTATCTCGATGATACTGAAATTATCGGCCAACGAGAACAAGACTAAGTGCCAGATATCAACAAACAAGCAATGCACCTGTCTACCGCTTAGTAGCACAAAACTTCACAATTGATGGAGCAGCTTCGAAGTAGTTGAGCAGCTCACCTACCTCACCTCAAACTACCTAGGAAACCACTGGCGAAAAAAATGGTTTCAAAACTCTTTACTCTAATCCTGCTTAACGATGCCAAGTCGTTCAAATCAATTGAACTCCAATCGTCAGAATTGGTGAAATTTGATCAATATTTGTTTTATCCTTTACCAGCAGCTCCATATAAAATATACATACCTATAGCATTTGAGATAAAGTTAGGCATATTTTCTCGCTTTAACTTATTCATTTTTTTTATTTATTCTCATAGTGTCACTTAAGTTACAAACTTTTCCCTCAGAGAAAACTATTGAAAGTAATTTAAAAAAAAAAATACTTCCAGCAAAAACAAACGACCATCAATCCATGAGGAGTTAACACATTCAAATATTCGCCGCAACTAAACACAAACTTTGGTGTAAACATTCCATAGAAGTTGAAACTTCCAAAGTACTAGTTTCATTTTCATTTGGAAGAAAAGTTTTATATAGTTAGATACTATACGCAACGTCAGAACACAATTTTCTTTTCTGATTTATTTATTTCTCCAAGTAAACTCTCGAAGTGCATGCGTCCTTTCAACAAAAGACCTTTGAATCGTGGTAGCAGGAAGTAGTTCAAAAATTAATTGAAATTTCCACAAAAAACCCTAAAAGTTTATTTTAACATAATCAATTTGTCGAAGAGAAAGACGTTATAAATATATGTAAACGTGAAACAAATTAGACCTCATAAGCATACACATTAACTTCAACTTCAAATTACGATAAATTCAATATTTAAAAGACAATGTTGCCGATAAATATCCCGTTCGTTATAGGAACACACTTTTAAAAAGTGTCACACCACCGTGTGACACTGGTGTCACACGGTTGTGTGACACCAGTGTCTATTACCCTCAAACATCATCAGTTCCATCTAAAAGAGAGGATTATTTTGCTATCCATTTCGAAGAAACCTTAAACTAAATGAAATGATGATCATTTATCATCCATCATCATTTGTTGGTTTTGATTTAAGTGTTTCCAAAGCTTGACGACACTCAATTTGAGGCACACAATGTACACACCATACTATTCAGGTATATGATATGGTCCTTATTTCAATCTCGATTCCTTAAAAAAATGTGCGTAATTGCAGGCAACCCTAATTGAGAATTAAATGTAACAAGCATTTTGTGTTGTGGGCATAGATATCGATGTCGAAGCAAAATTCACTAACTAATGAATGGAGCCGGATAAAGTCGGAGTGGAATCTTATCTGATATGTATTAGATTTTAAATGTTGGTACAAACCAAAATATCCTCAACTTCATGTCTATATTATTTATCCTTACGACAGAGACTATATAATTTATCTACATACAGGGTGACCCAAAATATATCACCCTAGTGGAAGTTGATATAACTTTGGGAAATGGCTTTTGCTGTAACTGTCAGTTTTCAATCTGTGTGTCAAAAAAAGAAGAATACCCCACGACAAGTCATTAAACTAGTGAATATTATTTTGGAATACTTTCGTGTGATGACAGGTGTTCATTCAGGGGTCAGATTCTGTATGAAAAAACGATCGATTCGTCTGCGCCAACGATTTTTTGACCAGTTGCTATGGAAATCGTTCGCACAAACGAAAACGTTTGATCGTTTTTTTAATACAGAATCTGACCCCAGTTTTCTTTGCTCCTTAAAACCGCCGTCCTACAGACGGCCAAAAACAAATGTAAAATGTTCGTTTGTTTGCACCTATAATCATTACGGCTGACTAAAGGAATGGGCCCATCACATAAGAAAACTTGACATATAGAATTATGAAATTATAGCTTCCGTTGTTTTTTTTTTACTACTATGGATTATGGATCATACCTTATAGGTTCAACCAAAGTAAGCTTTAGTGAACCGAAGCTAGTTGCAAAACCTAACCAAAAGCTAACCAGAAACATCGTGAATCAAATGCGCCGGTAATAGCTTGTTCAGTCAATTTTTAATTCTTACAATTCCTCTTATTTGACTTCCTCCGTTTGCTAACTTGAGCGCACAGAATCAATTTTAGCTGGCTCCTAAGAAATTGTAACGACACGTGATAGAAGAGGTGCCAAAGTCTTCATTCCGACGGGAATGGTAGGACAGACTTCAACAAATTCGTCTAAAAAAAAGTACTACAAATAAACTTTAAGTTTCAAGTAAACATTAAAAAAAAAAAATAGTTAAATTATCTTTTTTCGCTTTAAAGATTATCTATAGCAGAAAAAGGTACATTTGGCGAGTATTTTTAAAACACCCTGTACATAATATAATATTAATTTGGATTGAAACCCGATTGTAATATTTTTTTTGTTCCTTTTTGTGAATACTAAACTTGTATGTGCTTCTCCTACACAAAATTTATTGATTGAATTTTTGTTTTTTCTTTTTTTTTTTTTGAAGAAAAAAATCTACATTAATTGCTTTCAAATGTGAAACGTGTTTCGAATTTGGGACGTGATATGAAAAAACCTAATTCCCAAAATAAAGTACAAACATATCTAGATAGAGGTATGAACATAAAAGATATGTTTCCAAGTAAAATATGACAATTATTACTGGCAACGGTTGTGTTGATTTATCGAATTGTTTATGAAGGATAAACTGGTGAAATCGTGACAGAATTGAGTTAAGAATTCAGCTTAAGACTTTGCTCTACACACGCACGATTTAAAAAGTGCGCGATACATAAATAACGCAACGCATACATATATTAATTCTGTAACTTTTCCAAAAATGTTTTGCCACTACTTGTGGATGTGTTCAAAAACACGACCATTTTAATGAGCACATTTTTGAATAGAAGGGTAGAGCGGAGCTAGTTTGTTCAAGGGTTCAGAATTGCTTAGAAACTTTTAGTGTATAAATCACGACATAAAATTGAAAACAGTTGCATTCTAATGCAAATACAATAAGGACTGCGAGCTGATGAGCAGCGGCACTCTAAGGAATTAAAGAAGACCAACAACTCGACACTAAAAGGAAATCTGCAACCTGTACTTGTAATCACAAAATCTAATCCGAAAGTTAATGGGCTTTTTTCAAAATCGATAACACTATATTTCATTTGTTAAATTTAAACAAATTTCTTGAACCAACAAATTCACAGTTTTTCTTGGCATTTCCCGCTGAAGCAATTATGACGTACACTTTAAATTTATAGCTGGAGGAAATGATTGTAAGGAACCAGAGCAAAAACGAATTTTCGCTTCTATACCTGGTGGCGAAGTGCTTTCCGTTTCAGCCAATATACACTGAAAAAAATATACGTTGTCATATTGAAAATTCGTGATTGTCAACTGAAAATTGTCATATTGACTGCAAAAATGGTCAATAAGATGAACAAATTTAGCGATTGTAAATTTAGGATTGTCAATATGAAAACTTATATTTTTGTGGTTGTCGATTCCCAGTTTTTTTTGTTAAATTGTTGTATTGACAACTGAAATAATCAATACGACGACCACAATTTCGGAGTTGTCACATTGAAAAAAATATGTTGTTAATATGAAGATCATCTTTGCTCTGAAAAAAAAGTTGAAAATCGTAATTGTCATTATGACTATAGCAATCTCGCAATCATCACATTGACAATAATGATTGACAATCATGATTTTCAATATGACAACAGCAGTTTTGCAGTTACCACATTGACTTTTGGAATTTTCGATATGAAAACCGATAAAATGCAGATTTTATGATGAAAACTTCGGTTATCATATTGAAAATCATGATTTGCAAAACGAAAATCGCAATTTAGCGATTATCACATTGACTTTTGTGATTTTCAATATGAAAACAAAAAACTACTTATTTTTTCACCAAAAATATTGGTTGTCGTATTAATAATCTTGATTATCAATATGTAAACAGCATTTTTACTATCATCATATTGACTATTTGAATTGTCAATATAAAAACAAAAAAATAATGACTTTTTCACCGAAAATATTGGTTGTCGTATTGATAACCGAATATTAATATAGCATTTCTACTATTATTACATTGACTATTGTGATTGACAATATGTTATTCGTAACTGGATGCGGTAGGCTAGAGATCGAGCCGGCTGGAAAGGCTTATTACACTTGGCGCCAAAAGACAGCCAGAACTGTAGAGCCAGCTAAAGTAAGTAATTATATTCTAAAATACCTATGTAACTACGTATACCAGAATGATTTCTTCGAATTGAAACCAAATCAATGCCCATACTTCTTCTATCATGCAACAATAAGTGAAAGTGAAAAATAACGATGGAGACCAAATTAAAACCATTTTTTTCAACACAACATTTTCCATAGTCATACCATACATCCTTATCCTTTTAACACACCACCTATATCCATTAAATCCCGAGACAAAAGACATAAAAATTATCACACTGTATCCGAAGTGAATATACATAAACTCCGATTACATTGTTGCTTAACCACGCACCAGCTCGTGTGTAACTCACCTATCTCTTTCAGATACTTTAATTAAGTTCTAACAATCCATTTGTTTGCTGGCAACCCTACAGTGTTTTTAAACATAACACACATACACACCTATCTCATTTATTAGGTCCTAATTGAGCGCAGATACACAAGGTATTTTATTTATTTTTTTTTTCGGAGTCTCAAAATCCAATTAAGTCAACCACAGCTGTTACAATTTAAAGATACTGCTGTTGAAATGTTCAATTTTTCTTCACTTTACATACATATTTGTAGATACTTAAAAAAATCCATTCATTTCCAGAGAAAGATAGTTTTATTTAAAATAAAATAAACACGACATCGACAATTTTTTAAAATTAAATACCTTTTCTAGCAACTTTCTTTTTACATAAGACTTTTATTTTTTGTTTCAAATCATCACACGAATTGAACTACAATAATTTATTTTTTTATTCACTCTTATTTTATTTAAAAAAAAAAATTAAAACTAAAACAAACTATAAAAATTGGAAAGTACAAATTTAAATTTTTATTCTTAAAAAAAACTAAACTGATATCTTACTCAAGACAAGAACCCTTCGTCGAAACATCGTTGCTGCTGCTATTGTTTTTGTGGTTGCTTTTATTATTGTATTCTCAACCTTTGTCCTTGTATACATTCTCTAAATCTCATGTTATTGTTGTTATAATTGGTAGTCAAATATCGGTCTTGGAGGCTGTGGTGGTTGAAAGTTTTTTCTGTTTATGAAGTTCGATTGTCATCGGGGGTGTGGTATCGGCGGTCGGTGATGCATCACGATTATTTATTTCTAAATCAATATCTTCAGCATCTTCTGGATAGCGTTCCGAACAGAAGATCGCTCCATCTTTGAGTAGTTTTAGCAGGTTAATTCGGTCCTCAGCGGTTCGCTTTGCACACAATGGTCTGTTTTAAGTTTAATATGAAAATAAAAAAAAAATTATGAATTTTAATAAATTTGGGTGCATTATATGCGTTTAGTTGCATTTTTATTTAATTGTGACGATGTTAGAATGAAAAACTAAAAACATAATTTGTGAGAAGAAGGTATTTTGTGTTATATAGCATGCATAAAATGGAATCAAAAGGTTTGTTCGTATTACATGGTCAATCTATCACCAGAATTTTGCATTTTATTTTCTTACAAAAATGTTAAACTTCTGATTCATTTCTTTAAAAAAAAAAAAAAAAATTGGTAAGATATTAATGCTGCACTATAACTTCAAATAATATAATAACATAAGAAAACAATGTGCATTTAATTTGATTGAAAGCCACATGAACAGTGACGTAACGCCAAACGATATAACGCAAAATTCTTATTATGTATTTAACGAAATAACTCCAATTAGGTTACGTACGAAACCGAGGGGTTTGTCAAGAATGAAATCACCTGACCTCTCATACTTGTTATCATTTTAAATCACGTTGAAATCAGATGCAATCACTATTTCAAGTGATGAAATTAAAAAAATATGTTGGTTCTCGATTTCAAATGATTTTTTGTAATCATTAAAAATATTTGAAATCACTTTAAGTTTTTTTGCAATCATGAAATCAAAAATGTCATAATGAAATCAAGAATTGAAATCACTATGAAATCACTTGAATTAATTTGCAATCATTTGAAATCAGTAAATTTATTTAAAATCAATGCAATCACTAAATTTTGAAATCAATTTAAATACTGCTTGAAATCGCCTGAAATCATATGAAGTCATTTGAAATATTGCAATCATTGTCGTTTGTTTAAAAAAATTACAAAAGTTAAAATGTAGACAAATTACTAACCAATGTCGACATTTTTTTAAATTTCGATCTAAAATATATGTAGTTATGTCGATATTGCTTAAAAGTCGGGGAAAATATCGAAAAGTCGACTTTCATAATCAAACTCGACTTTCATATCAATCAAAAATCTTGTAGGACAGAAATCTCTGACATTCTCGACTTAAAATATTTTGAACTCATCAACAAAAATTTGTTAAAAATGTCGGCAAGTCGCCTTTCGTCCCAAAATAATTATTTGCCGTATGTTTAAGTTCGATCGTTTTCATTGCCAGACCGTTTCATGATTATAAAAATCATTAATATCGAAAATATTAAATATACCAACATTAGATTGGATACCAAAAGTAGATTTAAAAAAAAACGATTTTCAAAATGTCGAAATGAAAAATGTCGATTGATCTAATCAAAATTTCGATTGCTAAAATATCAGTTAAATTTTCATTTGTCAAAACAAGACTTTTGAAATTTGAGATTTTAAATAGTCGCCATTGTAGACAGACGAGTTTTAATTAGCCGACATATTATTGAACAGTAATGTTTTTGACCAATCGACAATTGTTTTTTCGAAATTTTGATAAGGATTTTTTGAAATCGACATTTTTATGAAATCCACTCCACTGGTAAGCAAAGTTATTGCAAAAATATTTTGTTTAATTTGTCAATAAAACCGAAAAAATCCATTTGCTTAGGTGCAAACTTTTCTGTAAAATAATTATTTACATTAAAAACATTGGCGCAAAGTTATAGTCGCCTCCTTTTAAATCATTTAAGTTAATCCTAACAAACATTAACTTAACATTACCACCAGGCAATAAGTTTGTATCATATTATAAACAATTTAAGGAATTTCCAGTAATAACTTCCAGTGAGAGATTTTGTTGTTGGATTTAAACAGTGTTTGTGTGTAATTTCATTCTCTTTTGAGAGGGCGGGTAGTTTATCTGTCAAAAAATTAGAGTCGGATCTAAAAAGATAAAATGGAGATTTCCTGGGTTTTAAAGTATGTTTTTATCAAAGAGTTAGCTCTATCGGTCTATAAGTTGAAAAAACGTTAACAAAGTGTTAAATACTTTTTGGGATCGTGCTATTTTGACTATAATTTTGCGCCATTTAAATGAAAACAAACATTGCATGTATAACAAACTCGGGCACACTTTAAATGCAATAGTGACCCCCGGAACCAGGGTTGCAGACTCAATCGCACACAAATAATTTTTTCTTGTTGATTGAAAACAAATTTACGCTAAATTGGCTTTATTTCGTTTTCTAAATTAAAATGGAGCCAGTTATTGAATTCGTTCTTAAAAAAAGAAAGAACGCCAATTTGGCGTTATTTCAATATCACATGTTTTACTGTCATTTTAAGTTTCCGAGTTAAATCAGCCAAATTGATGAATTCACTCTGAATTAACTCGGGATTTCCGACTGTCTGAAAATGTTTTCCCATGGTTTACTCGAGGTTATTTCTATCCGTGGCATGATCTCCTATAATGACTCTAAGCATTTTTTTTTTTTTTTTAAGTTGAGTGTTTTAAATGAAACAAAAACATCAAGCTATATCTATTTACATGTTTAAGCCAATCTCAGATTCTCACTTCTTGAATTTATGTTCACCATTTGATTTTTCACTTATACAGGGTGATTGGTATAAGATGCACCAAAAAGCTTGAGCGCGTAGGTGGTTAAGACAAGAAAAAAATCGTATGGAAGGGGGGTCTATTTCCCCCCGTTTAGGCGGGAGGGGCAATTGTCTAAAAAATTGAAAATTATTTAAAAACAACGGTGAATAATACAAAGACTTGTTATATCTTTTTAAAAAGCCAGAAAACTACTCTTTTATTTTATTTTTAAATTAAGTTGTTTGAGTAAACAGTTTTAAAAAAATTAATTTCAAACTCAAAATTTTGAAAAAAAAATTAAAAAAAAAAAATTGTAAACCGGATGCCAAAATGTATCTTAGTTTTTGAGAAATTAAGAAAAACTAGAAGTATTTTTTTCCAAGAAAAACACTTTTTTTTTTGTTTTCCCAAATTTGACCTGCTCAGGCCAATTATTAATTAGGGGATTATCCCTTTTTTATTTATTATTATATACCATCCGATTTTAATCAAATAATAAAAAAAAAAGAATTAACTTTTTACTTTACTTACTAGTTTTACTTTTAATTTTTTTTAATTTCTCAAAAACTAAGATACATTTTGGCATCCGGTTTTCTGTTTTTGACTAAAAATTCTATTGAATTTTGAAAATAAAAATATTAGTTAATTACATAAAATTTTGAAAAAAATTAGTTTAAATTTTTTTTTAAATTTTTTTTTCAAAATTTTGAGTTTGAAAATTAATTTTTTTAAAACTGTTCACTTAAACAACTTAATTTAAAAATAAAATAAAAGAGTAGTTTTCTGGCTTTTTAAAAAGATATAACAAGTTTTTGTATCATTCACCGTTGTTTTTAAATATTTTTTTTCTGGTTTAAGTCAATTTTTTAGAAAATTGCCCCTCCCGCCTATTTATTCGTTTTTACGAATTTTATTATTCGTTTATATTTTTAGCTGAAGATAGTCTGTTACCAATCTTCCAACCTCTCCCCCCCCCCCCCCTTTGATATATGCTACGAATTGTAGTCTATCAAAATAAGGTAAGGAGAAAAATGGAGGCGGAAAAAAACAGCATACTTAAAGGCGCTTATAAAAAGGCTGAAGCTCCAAAAGCGTTTGATGAAACAAACAAACATAACATCTCGACATGTGTCGTCAGTGGTCATAAGCAGTAGCAGAATGCGTAGTGCATACGACTTCGAAGACTGAGCAAATCTGATAATGCGTGGGTTCGAATCTCATGATGTGCATGTGAAAAAGTTTGTCATAATAAAATTGGATTAAAGCTTGGCACCATTAATAAGGAGACTGATGATAGGAATTGGCACTTCTTGAAATAGCTTTATCTCCAGCCAAAAACATAAACGAATAATAAAATTCGTAAAAACAAATAAATTAAATTCGTTTAAAAATTGGTGGTAGCACCTTTAAGTTGTTGTTGTTGTTCAAACATTCAATGAAAATTGACGTAATTAAGAATGGTCAAGTAATAAAACTGACATTCTAGTACGAATAGTACAATATAACAACAATAATAAATATTGATTGTTGTCTTATTGTTGTGGCATTAATCTTTTTTGGTAGAAAAACTCCTCTTATATCCATTAAAATCCTACAAAAGGGATGAATAAACATATATCTATATCTCCGCTACTGAATTTTCATTCTGGGAAAGAAAAACTCCGTTTCAATTCACTGCTTGATTTAACATTTTCACAATTTTAGGACCAAATAAAAAAATAATCCATCTTTAATCGAAACAATCGAACGGTTCACAATTTCTTGTGGAAATCGTCTAGCTAGATATAATGGGAAAATATTTTTTTGCTATGCGATATTTTTATTTTAAATCCATTAACCTACATTTCAAACACTCATTTGACGAAATTTCTATTAGATTTTTTTTTGGAAATCGAATGGATTGCCATTGCCAATTAATCGCGGCAGCAAGTGTATTGGAAAAATAAAATTGACCTGTTTAAAATAGAAGGAATTAAATCATCACAGTCCTTTTTTATGCTAACTCTAGCTTATATCCACTTAACCTAAATTTAATTCAAGAACAATATTCCATGAAAGGATATCGAATTAGTATTGCTTTTCGAGAAAAAATAAAATTATTGTGAAATAAAATTCGTTCATCCATTGAGTGTTGCAGAAAAACTAATATTATTATTTTTTTTTCAAAGAAAATTCTATTAATTCATTATTCGTTATTCCATGAAATGCATTTGATATGAATATCCTGTCGAATTTATTCAGCAAATGAAAACATATCAATCGAAAAAGTGACTCTCTATAATATTATGTGTGTACCCAATCAAGAATGTCAGATTTTTCGGTCAGTGAGTCAGCATAGCAAAAACAGAGCCTGGGGACAAAACAACCGTGCGTCGTCGCTCGTTTAATCCGCTTTCTGAAATATTTATTTGCGAACTGCATATTTCGTATATATAGGGATATGTCGAAATGGCGATACTTAATTATGCAAAGAGCCGCTATACTCGTTGAACTGATATTCATACGACTATCACTATATGTATCGGCATACTCAACTGTGTTTTTGAGAAAATAAAAGAAAAAAAAATGGATGAAAGGATTTCATTTAGATTTTCATTCTCCTTTTGGTTGGGTTCACAGATCCTGAGTGCTGCCAATTAAGTAGCGCTTTGAATGTAGATTATAATAAAACCTTTTGATATCCTTTGGATTAAGTGGATTTTCTTGCATTGAATACAAGATAAGAGAATTATGGCGAAAGTAAAAGGCTAACTTAATTTGTTGTATAGTTATGTTTGAGCTTACCAAGCAAGCTTGAAAAATGAATGCCTTTATTGAAATGTGTATAGATGAAAATGAAAAATACACTGAGTTAAAAAATAAGTAGTACGGCATAATTGTTGTTATAATTGAAAATGTAATTTATTCATATTTCAATAAATTTTTAATAATAAAAAAAATAAAACACATGTCGCACTTTGAAATTTTGCAATATTTTTAAGTAAGCAAAAAAATAAAAGTTTTGTTTTACACAGTTTTTTTTAGATGGTCCCAAACTTGTTCGATGGGATTCATTCGAGTGCTCATAGCAGGCCAAGCCATCACGCACATCGAAATTGAGGTGCCGTGAAATAATGCCGAGCGAAATAACGTCAGCTTTCATTCGGCATCTTACATTTACGAAGTGAAATATCGCTGAATTTCCACGTTTGCCTGAAAGTGAAATACATACTGTACACTATTTCGTCCTTATTTTTTCACTTTGGCGTATACAATATAACAGTGAAGTAGGTAAGGAGGCATGCTTACTGTTACTACATTAAACATTTGGTAACTACATTTTAAGTAAAAAAACCTTAAATGCAAAAATTCTCCACACATGAAGTAAGTATGCATATGTTTCTATCGATCTGCATTCGAAAATACACGTTAAATGCAGGCATAACGAAAATTCAAATTTATTCTTTACTTTGCTTTTGATTTCAAGTAAATCAAGAGCATGCGACATGATTTTTCTTTTTAAAAATTTAGTATAAAAAATTTTAAAATTTAGACCAGATTATAAACTAGGGTGTCCATCTGACGTTTAAAAAAAAAAGAGAACATTTTGAATTAAAAGCTTTAAAAAAGAGAACATTAGAAAAAATTATTTTGTGTTGAAGAACATTTTTTTTTTGGACCTCTTGACTTCAAATTTTTCATCGACCCGGTCAAGGAAATATTTGATTCCTTTTAAAAATGTTAGCTCTTGAAATTTGGTTGTTGATTGCATAAGACGAAAATCATCTTATTTGAAAAATGCAAAAAAATGATTTTACATGTATAAAACACATAGGGTGTCTATTTTCGACACTCTTGTTTTTGTATAGGGAAGATGATACAAAAAGAATAACATAATGTTTTTATGTATATGGAATCATATTAATGAGTTTATTATTAAATAGTAAAAAAATAGTAACAGAATAGAAGTGGTGAATGAGTACATGTTACTCGGGATATTATTTCCAAAAAATTTAAGTATGGAAAAACACCTAAAAGAAAAGCTTGCAAAAGCTAAGACTGCGATTTTTATATCTTTAAAAGTTTGCACTGCTTGTTCACCACGTTCTAGTAAATATTTCACAGACAAAACATTAATATACAACTATTGTGAATGCCCACCCAGGTACTGTTCAGTGAAAGTTAAATTAAATTATTTCTCCAACAACTCCACTTTTAAAAGTGCAATAAATTCCCATCTTCGGTGGGAAATTAATCCACACTGAAAAGTGGAGCGAATTCTCACTAAAAGTGGAATGAATTCCCATGTAGAGCACTTGCCCGTGGAGTTATTTCCCTGCACCGAATTTCAAATCCTTATTTCGGCTTTATTTCACGTTTTTCTATGTTAACATACTGCAGTAAGGTAACATAGCTTGCGCTAGTAGGGTAAACTTTCCCACAGTGAGCCACCGTACACATATAACTTTTCCAATTTTCTTCCTCCCCTTCCACGAAAGAAAAGATGAAAAAAAATAGGAAAAGATGCGCATTCCAATTCTTTTTGAGTATATACCTTTCGTTTTCGTTTGACAATTTATTTTCTCTCGCGGGTGGTGGTTGTGCGCATGCCAAAGCGAATTTGATAGGTGAGTAAACAGGAAATTTAGTTTTTTTTTTTTTTTTTTTCTAATTTGAAAAGTGTTTTGTGAAGTGATTTGGTTTCATTACACCTTCTTATGTTTATTATTTTTATAAATTAAACTCAGCATAAAAGTAAAACGTGTGCAATAATGTTTTTATTTTAATATTGTCCACAAGTGAACCAGTGCATCAAGTTTACAGTGAACTATGGCTGACTGTGGACTACTATGTACTTACAAATTGAAAAAATTATTACAATATGTATAACTGTGCACAAAATTTACAAATAATTCAAAGTTTTACTTTTGTTTTTGTTTGTTTTTAAGGAAAGGCATGAAGTTCCTACATAAATTCCATTAATTTTTTTTTTTTTTTTTTAATAAAATTTTGTAAAACGGAATAAAAATGTTTTTCGTCAATTAAATAATCAGTTTTTATTTTTCTGGTGAAGTTCGCTTTATTTTCTGCTTTGTTATAGATTTTTTTAAAAGTATTATTAGAATATATACAGCAATGGTTCACTGTGTACACCCCCTGGTACGCACTGAGCTATTGTTAGTTCACTTTCGAAAGCTCAAATTGAACTATTTAACATGATATATTTTAACATTTGTATAATGAAATATATAGTAAATAAACTAAACATTAAGTTCGTTTGAACTTTCAGGTATTTGAATCAGTAGTTCAAATGCTATATTAAGTTAAGATTGGTTCACTGTGGGAGAGTTAACCCCACTTTTTTTTCTTCAAAAAGTTGATTTTTTGTTAGAAATACTTAAACATTTTTTCTAATTCCCTTTAAATTTGATATCTGTGGTCTATTGTTTAACCAACATAAGGGTTTTCAAAATTAGAAAAATAAACAAGCCTACATTTATTCTTAAAGCTCCACAGCAAAACTTTTTGTTTTGTCAAGCTGTGTTGAGAAAATCAGCTATACCAAAAGCCAAACTGAAATAAATTGCGATTTCCGAATTTCAAATCCACATTCAATGCAAATTGTCTATCAAAACCAACCTCCTTTAACTTTTAATTTGCTCTGCATTTGATTGAAAATAAATTTCCCATCGTTTAGTGTTAAACTTTTCCAATTTTCAAATTTCATAGCATACCACAGTGGTTATTATTATTTTCAAATCACAATTAAAACGAAATAATGAATTATTAATAAATATACCTACAAAAAAACTACCGTTACAAAGTTTTTTATTTAGGAAAACTTCTGCCTGCAAATTATATTCATTTCTCGAAAATCTACACAAACAAAACAGTGAGAAACTTTCCAAGCCAAAATGCGCAATATAAAGAAAAATAGGAGAACTCGCATATGAAAACTAATAGAAATAAAAATCTAATGTAAGTATACAATTCAAACACAAAAGCAGAACAACTTTCACAGAAAAAGCTAAAAAATAATCAAAAGCGAAAAATGCAAAAAAAAAAAATGGAAAATAAAGAAAATAAACATCGAGACAAAGATGGGAGGAAAACCACCATCCGGCCTCCCCCTAACCTGCCTGAATCCTTCAGCTGCTCCATGAAATCTTTTCCGGTGATATCGACCAACGAATTGGGGTCCATGTTCGACAGTGAATCTAAGTCAGGGTCGCTCATCACGGACACATTGCACAAGTTGCTCTGCAGTTGTCCTACCAGTTTCTTGATGCGATTCGACTCCGCTACGGCATCTGTGGTGTCGGTAAATTCTCGATGGCTGGAGATTGTTACGTAGTGTGTTGGCTGCAAATAGAATAAAAAAAGAAACAACTAGTTAATTAATTATACATTCTGTTGAAAGAGGTTGTTAGTTTGATGAAAAATCCCCAAAGAGCTCACCACACATAATGCCGAGTCATCCATATCAGATGTGTTGCAAAATATTTGTATAAATTTTTAACAACATCGCATAAAAAGACCTATTTTTTGGGCAAATTTTATTAATCAAAGAAGGTAATTTCAAACGAATTGATGAATTTTTGGAATTTAAGTTTAAATTTGTGGTTTGGAACTGAGCAACAACCATGGCAGTTGAGCAACTATAACTTAGAATGTATTTTAATTAAAAAAATGTCTATCTATATTCCTACCTGCTTATATATTATTCTGAAATACATAGATACATTGTAACCACATTTAACCCATTCGTTCCTTCTGTATTATATTTGTTTCATTCAAATGCATATCTACGGCTAGAATTTTGTGAGGAATACACCTTTGCATTATCAGTACTATGTGTTTCATTCAAATTAACATTCCCGACCTATTACCACACTACTCCCACCATACCACAAATACCCAAAAATTAACATAAATTTGAATTGAACCTTATCGCACTAAGTGTGACATGACATATTATAACGACAAATTCCAAAGTCTATGCTTAATTCTGGCAAAGTTGGTGCTATGATGTACCCAATGGGCGGCGTGCGGCTTGATCAGAAATATAATCTTCAATTACCTTAAAAGCATGATGCTCTTTGAAATCTTAATTCGTTGTACTGTTTTTGTTAAATGAAAGTCAAAGGCAACTTTCCCAAAGCCTTTTGGAATAAAGGGTGGTTCAAATACATCACTTAATTGAAAGATCCTATAACTTTTGATATACAGGGTGATTGGTATAAGGTGCACCAAAAAGCTTGAGCGTGTAGGTGGAGTTAAGACAAGAAAAAAATCGTATTGGAGGGGGGTCTATTTCCCCCCGTTTAGGCGGGAGGGGCAATTTTCTAAAACATTGACTTAAATCAGAAAAAAAATTATTTAAAAACAACGGTGAATGACACAAAGTCTTGTTATATTTTTTTGGAAAGCCAGAAAACTACTCTTTTATTTATTTTTTAAATTAAGTTGTTTAAGTGAATAGTTTAAAAAAAAATAATTTTCAAACTCAAAATTTTGAAAAAAAAACTAAAAAAAAAAAATTTAAACTAATTTTTTTCAAAATTTTATGTAATTAACTATTATTTTTATTTTCAAAATTCAATGCTCTTATTGATTTTTAGTCAAAAACAGAAAACCGGATGACAAAATGTATCTTTGTTTTTGAGAAATTAAAAAAAATTAAAAGTAAAACTAGTAAGTAAAGTAAAAAGTTAATTCGTTTTTTTTTATTATTTGATTAAAATCGGATGGTATGTAATAAAAAATAAAAAAAGGATAATCCCCTAATTAATAATTGACCTGAGCAGGTCAAATTTGGGAAAACCAAAATAAAAAGTGTTTTTCTTGGAAAAAAAATACTTCTATTTTCTCAAATTTCTCAAAAACTAAGATACATTTTGGCATTCGGTTTTTTGTTTTGACTAAAAATTAATAAAAGCATTAATTTTGAAAATAAAAATAATAGTTAATTGCATAAAAATTTGAAAAAAATTAGTTTAAACATTTTTTTTTTAGTTTTTTTTTTCAAAATTTTGAGTTTGAAAATTGATTTTTTTAAAACTGTTCACTTAAACAACTTAATTTAAAAATTAAATAAAAGAATAGTTTTCTGGCTTTCCAAAAAAATATAACAAGGCTTTGTATCATTCACCGTTGTTTTCAAATAATTTTTTTTCTGATTTAAGTAAATGTTTTAGAAAATTGCCCCTCCCGCCTAAACGGGGAGAAATAGACCCCCCTCCAATACGATTTTTTTCTTGTATTAACTCCACCTACACGCTCAAGCTTTTTGGTGCACCTTATACCAATCACCCTGTATTTATTAGATTTATTTTAATATTTTCGAAGTAAACAGATAGAATTCCAGCCGATAAGCAATTGAATTATAGTATAATTCGGTGCCTTAAAATAACGCCAAGTTCAAAAGACGGCCTTATTTTGCTTTCCAAAAGTGTACTTTACAAAAGTGAAATTACGTCAAGTTGGTCTTATTGCACTTTTAATTGATGCATTCTGGTCTATTGGAATATAGTCTTGTGAAATCTTAAAATTGCATATGTTGCTGCACATTCTGAATGCACAGAAGATGTGCTTTCTTTCACAAGACTTAATATTTCAGTGACGTATGATCACCAAAGTACCTAAGGAATGCATCATTTTGGATTTTGGCCACACGTCACTTTGGAAAATGTATACATTTGAACATTTTGTTTGTGTTCAGGTTCCGGAGAGCGAAATCGGCCTAAAAAGGTTGTTTGTTTTTTCTATGTACAAAACAATCTATGTACAATAAAAAATGAAGAACAGAAAGTAAATCTGCTCTTAAAAACCCATTTCCCTGGCAGCATATTATCACAGAATAATAATCTAGAGAGAATACCTCTCAAGACAACCAGAGTAGACTGGAAAATAGCCACATCGATCTGTACGGGGAAAAGAATTGAATGGGCTATTAGTACCTTTCAACCTTTTAAGTCACCTGGAGTGGATGGCATCTTTCCAGCTTTACTGCAAAAAGGGAAGGAAGAATTACTTCCACATATCATTAGCATCTTTCGAAGTTGCGTTGCAATTGGGTATATACCAAGCATTTGGAGAAGAGCTAAAGTCATCTTTATTCCAAAAATTGGGAAGAAAGACACAACACATCCGAAGTCATTCAGACCTATAAGTCAAACATCTTTCCTACTGAAAACTTTGGAAAAAATAATACGTACGAGCTCACAAATACCTTGCAAAAAGCGAAGGATGTAAAAGAAACAGCTTTATGTGCCTTTCTAGATATAGAAGGAGCTTTTGACAACACATCCCATGAAGTTGTTACCCTAGCCCTAACAAGGAAATGCATTCCCACCACAATATCCAGATGGATTGGTGAAATGTTGAGCACAAGAACGGCTGAGGCATATGCTGGACAAAACATCCAGAGTATCATCACTACAAGAGGATGTCCTCAGGGAGGGGTACTTTCACCCTTGCTGTGGAGTCTAGTTGTAGATGAACTATTAGAATGTCTTACTTCACAGGGCATACGATGCCTCGGCTTTGCTGATGACATTGTTATTATAGCCTATGGAAAGTTCGAAGAAGTCCTCTGTGATATAATACAGAAAGGGCTGACAATCACAAAAAAATGGTGTGTTTCAGTGGGACTAAGTATAAATCCTTCAAAAACCACTATCGTACCATTCACAAAGAAAAGATTTTTACCACATATGAGAGCAATCACATTAGCTGGTGAGATAATAGAAATGAAGAGCGAGGTAAAATATCTAGGTATTACACTAGACAGTAAACTCCTCTGGAATAAACATGTTGAACAAACTGTCGGGAAAGCCACGAAAGCCCTAATTATATGGGGATGTAAACCAAACATCCTGAGATGGATGTACACCATAATGGTGAGACCCATCATCACCTACGGTGCGGTTGCATGGCACAAAAGAACCGAACTGGAAAAAACAAGAAAGGCACTTGAAAAGGTGCAAAGGCTTGCTTGCTTATGCAAGCACTGGAGCCATGAGAACCTGTCCCACAGCAGCAATGGAGGTGATCCTTCATTTATTACTACATATTGTCGTTGGAAGTACTGCAAAAAGTGCAATCTTGAGATTTGCAAAAGAAGGAACTGGACCAGGTAAAATCATAAGTGTCAGGGAGAAAGACTCTCTTTCTAAGTCAATGCCTTTAATAGATATACCAAGAGATGACATGGTCAAGAAATACAACTTCGAAAAACAATATCGTTTGGAGTTGAGTAACAAGAAAGAATGGGTAGACGAATCAACAAATTATACCTAAAAAACAAATGCCATCAAGTGGTACACTAATGGATCGAGAACAGCTGAAGGGACTGGAGCAGGCATATTTGGGCCAAAAACCAAACTCTCTGTGCCGATGGGACAGTCCTGTAGTATATTTCAAGCGGAAATAAACGCCATAAGAAAGTGTGCAGAGCTAAATATCGAAAAAAAACTACCGTAAACGAAACATTGCAATTATGTCAGACAGTCAAGCTGCACTAAAAGCCATAAACTCGTACGCCATTAAATCCAAACTGGTATGGGATTGCGTAGAACAACTAAACGAGTTAGGCAAACTAAACAAAATCACCCTTTATTGGGTACCAGGCTATGAAGGTATCCAAGGTAATGAAGAGGCAGACTCTTTGGCAAAGATAGGGGAAAAACGGCACTCATGGGGCCAGAACCCTACTGCGGTGTTGGCGAAAATGTGATTAAAAACAGAATCAAAACAGAAGAGGAGTCCAAAAGAAACATTACCTGGAACGGACTTCCTACGCTAAGACAGGCCAAAATACTACTTGGGAACTACAACCAAGTAAGATTCAAAGACTGCATTGGCTTAAGTAGAAATAACCTAAGAATAATCACGGGCTTCCTCACAGGCCACTGCAAACTCAGAAGACACCTGAGTATCATCGGTATAACAAACGATCCGATATGCAGATTCTGTAATGAATATGAGGAAACTCCAGACCATCTAATTGGAAAATGTGGGGCACTACTACAAAAAAGACTCACACATCCGGGGCGTTACCAGATAGAAGAGAGCGAACTACTATTTTTTTTTTTTTTTTTTTTTTTTTTTTTTTTTTTTTTTTTTTATTTCACTATTTCACTTTCTTATATGAGAATAGAAATGAAGTCACAATTTCATTTCATTTCATTTCATTTTCATTTCATTTTATTTATTTACAAAAGCCTTGAGATCAGATCTCATTTATGGCTTAAAAATATATATATGTACATTTTCGAATTAAAAAGTGAAGGATACATATTTATATATGTATGTATAAAAAAAATTCATATTAAAAAAAAAAAAAATTATTAATACAAATACTACTCTCTCTAAAGATACTCCAATTACTAAAATTCATCAAGGCCATAGGACTTGAAGAAGAGCTGTAGTATGAGAATTCTCATCCAGCTCTAGATGGGGGCACAATAGACCTTAAGGTCGCAGTGTATCTAACCCCACTATTAATTCATTCATTCATGTACAATTAACGATTCTGATGAACTTATTTGAACTCAGCGAGCAGCTAATTTAATTAGTGGGCAGGAAAAAGGATGAAGAGCAAAGCGAAAAATAGTAACCAAAGAAATATCGATTTGTGGTGTAAAAATTAAAAATTCGCGCTTAGATCAACCGTTGAAAATTAGCTTTATTTCACTTTATTACACTTGGCCCTATTTTACATCACCGTATATAGTTCGTCAGTGATTTCAGCGCTATTTCCGGAGATTCACTTGTGTTTAGGTTATGTTATGGGTTTACATGTTGCCATCAGCTCAACTAATACCCACTTAGATTAATTTAGACCCAATGTGGTGTCCATTTGAAAATTTACCAATTCTTCATTTTCCAATGCTCGAAATTCGTTATAGTTCTATAATATAGTTTCTTCATATGGCTTCTAAATTTCCAAATATACGCTTTCTCTAGCGAATGTGAAAAGACTTATGTCACTGAGCACTGGGATAGTTCTTCGTTTTCTTCAAAGAAGAGTTTTTACTAAAAGTTTGGCTTCTTTAGCGGCAAATACCATGGCAGTGACAGAAGAAGTAAGTTGTTTTAAAAAGCAGGAAAACTTTTCTTTATAATAAAGTTGTTTTCAAACTCGAAATTTTGAAAAAAAAAAAAAAATTTAATTTTATGTAATTAACTATTATTTTTGTTTCCAAAATTCAATGCTCCTATTAATTTTTAGTCAAAAACAGAAAACCAAATGCCAAAATGTATCTTAGTTTTTGAGAAATTAAGAAAAACTAAAAGTAGATACTTTTTTCCAAGAAAAACACTTTTGTTTGGTTTTCCCAAAAGCTTGACCTGCTCAGGTCAATTATTAATCAGGGCATTATCTCTTTTTTTTTATTACATACCATCCGATTTTAAGCAAATAATAAAAAAAAACGATTTAACTTTTTACTTTACTTAATAGTTTTAATTTTTTTTTAATTTCTCAAAAACTAAGATACATTTTGGCATCCGATTTTCAGTTTTTGACAAAAATTTAATAAGAGCATTGAATTTTGAAAAAAAAAATAATATTTAATCACATAAAATTTTGAAAAAAATTAGTTTAAATTTTTTTTTTTTAAATTTTTTTTTTTCAAAATTTCCAGTTTAAAAATTTTTTTTTTTTAAACTGTCAACTTAATTTAAAAATAAAATAAAAGAGAAGTTTTTTGGCTTTCCAAAAAGTTATAACATGGCTTTGTATCATTCACCGATGTTTTTATATATTTTTTTTTCTGATTTAAGTAATTTTTTTAGAAAATTGCCTCTCCTGCCTAAACGGGGGAGATAGACTCCCCCTTCTATACAATTTTTTTCTTGTCTCAATTCAACCTACTCGCTCTATCTTTTTGGCACACCTTAGGTGAATCACCCTATATAGAGACTTAAAATTGTACAGTGTCCAGTCGAACTAGAGATATAGATAGATAAGATAAGATTTTACTCTTGTAGCAATTATTCTTCAGTTAAAAGGCAAGAGAAATAAAGAAAAACAAATACAAATATATGCAGAAGAATTTTGTTTGGTTCGGCTTGAGAGATTATCGGTACAGGGAATTATTGCAAATAATAATAATTACTCGATATACTCATTTAGCTACATCTACTTCGGTGAGTTTGAAACCATCTTGAATCTCAATGCTATTATTAAAAAGATCATTCGACCAGAAAGGTTTAAAGAGGCAATTACCCTTCACTTTCGTTAAAGGGAAAAGATTATAATTGGCACTCATATTTATAAATTCGCCAATGTGTCTCAAATTATAGACAAACATTAAATTAAAACAGGCTAGTTCTACTTTTACTTCCCATTATACTTCCTTTTTCTACTTCTTTCTCTTTTTTTACTTCTAATCCTTCTACTTAACATCATATGCTCAATAACACTATAGGTGGCTCGGTCTATAGAGCTTGAGGCTTCCGTAATAAACCTTTCTCTTAATTGCATATCAACTTTTTCTATAACCTCATAGAGTCGGTGATCTTCCACATCCAGATTCAGCGATATTCCACCAGCTAGTTCCAACCAATCCTAATACCAACCCAACTTACTTCTTATTGTCCACAGTGTACTATAGATCATTATAATATTGACTAATATGAAATGAATAAATACTATCTATCTATCTATCTATCTATCTATCTAATATTGATTGGGTAATTGTGAGAGCGCTTTTCGCTACTGATTTTTGTAAACAGAGGTCGATATAGTCACTAACTCACAACCAGGGTTCATACTTTACTTCGATCGAAGTAGATTTGCTTCGGTTTTAAGAAAACAATTAAATCTGTTTCCCTACTTCGCTTTTTTGAAATATACTTCTCTTTTTTTTATTTCATAAATCGATAAATGATAAGACAATACTGGTCTACTCACTACATTTCTGTAGTAAAAGACAGCACGACTGTTGCTCAAAAATCACTAAGTGTCAAACATTCAGTTCTGAACCCAATTATTTCATCGTTTTTTGCTTCTATTCTTTTTTTTTTTTTTTTTTTTTTGAAATTTTGGATTTACTCGGCTTTTTTTTTAAATTCGTTTTGAAATTCCGAATCTGAAGTCCGAACCCTGCTCAATACCGTATATCTAGATAAGTATGGTTTTTAACATGCATTTGATCTCGTACTTAAAATACTGATTGACTCAATGGAGGTTACAAGTGTAAAAAAAACTATTACACTTTCTGTTAGGTTTTTTCCTATTTTATTACACTCTTTGAAACAAATGTTTTTTCTTCGTTTTGTTAGAAACAAAACTATTGAATTGGTAAATGCTAAAAAACTAATATAACGTAATATAAAGTATCAGAATACTTACGAATACTTTCGAATTTACGAGAAGTAGCAGAACAATTTACATTTTAGATCTTGTTTACTATTTATTCCAGAAAATTTCGGCGACAGAATTACCTACCCTTAAGTTTTGAAGCAAGGAAACAGCGCTTTTGTATATGAAATTTTGTATATGTGTACATCCATAGAATTAGATTTGGTTTCAAACCCCAAAAATTCTGCTGCATGAATAGAATGCATTAGAGGCTTTTTTGACTCTTTCTTTGACACTCACTTTCCAAGAACCTGTCCTATAGGAATGAGTAATGTATGATTCCTAGGTATCATTAAAAAGTTGGATCTGATTCCCTTATTTTTGGCGAGAAATGCATTTTGCTTGAGACAAAACATAGCAAAACATATGTTTATAGTGTTGCCGTTTATAATTTTTTTCAAAGTTGGCTGCATGGTAAATAAAGGGTATCCCAAGTTTAAAAAAATATGATTATGAAGGCAACAAAAAACTGCAGATATATAAAGAGCAAAGCATTTTCGTTGTTGAGTACTAATTTAAAAACAATGAAGGTTTTTCAAAAAAATATCATTTCATCACCAACCAAATATCATCTCATTCTCTTGGTGGCTTTTTTGAACGTCAAAATTTTTAAATTCAATATTGGATTTATCCTTTTATTACCCATACATATCCACGTGCCTTTTTTTTAACTTTTTTACACTTTATTTTGATAAACCTTTTTTCCGTAAGATCACCTATCTCATGGTGGCTTTTTGAAAAATGAACAGTTGCCGATAGGCAAAGCCCTAAAATTTGCACAAATGATGGTTGGACGTGATTTGTTAAGTCCGTTTGGGAAGAAAATGGCCACTTCTTTTTTTTTTTTTTTGGTTTCTTTAATATATGCCCGCACAAAAAAAAATTAAGGGGATTGGGCTGCAGTGCATAATACAATTGAGTTTATACACAAAGAGGAATCATCTTTTTGAATATCAGTGTTGAACGTTTCTGCAGCTAGGGTTCGCTACGATCGCTAAGTGTATTTACGATCTGCGTTGAGTAAACTCAAAGAGTCAAAGAGAGCCAAATAACGGGTGATTTTTTAGCTGGTTTGGTTTTGGCAACACTGGTTTTGACAGCTGACGTGTGTTTAGTACCGTGTGTTTAGTACCTTAACCATCGTCTTACAAATGAACAACGCTTGCAAATTATTGAATTTTGCAATCAAAATTCGTGCTCGGTTCGAAATGTTCGAAATGCTTTTTTATCGAAAAATTGTGTTCAGCGATGAGGCTCATTTTTGGTTGAATGGGTACGTAAATAAGCAAAATTGCCGCATTTGGAGTGAAGATCAGCCAGAAGCATTGCAACAGCTACCAATGCATCCCGAAAAAGCCACTGTTTGGTGCGGTTTATGGGCCGGCGGCATTATTGGGCCATATTTCTTCAAAGATGATGCGAATCGCAGCGTTACTGTCAATGGTGAACGCTACCGAGCGATGATAACAAACTTTTTTTTGCCCGAAATGGAAGTTCTTGACTTGCATGATATGTGGTTTCAACAAGACGGTGCCACATGCCACACAGCACGCGAAACAATGGCGCAATTGCGAGGCGAGTTTGGTGAACAGTTAATTTCACGTTTCGGGCCGGTCAATTGGCCGCCTAGATCGTGCGATTTGACACCATTAGACTATTTTTTGTGGGGGTATGCCAAGGCTAATGTCTATAGGGACAAGTCCGCTTCGATTGACGCACTGGAAGCCAACATCCATGCATTCATTCGTGAGATACCGGCCGCGGTCAACATTTGCATGAAATTATCTTTAAACATTAAATTGCAAGGTTCAAACTATCGATTCAAATAAATATTTCATTCATTTTTTCGAATTTTTTGTGTTTTAAAAAAAAAAAAGTTCTAAACCTCTTAAAAAATCACCCGTTACAAACAAAAAAGGAAAAATTCCACTACTCAGTGAGTTTGCTTGTTTATTGCAGTTCTGTCTGCTCATTAAAATGAAAGAGGAGGAGTAGAGGACTCAAAATCAACTAACGATATTATTATAATATTTTTGCTGTGTCTCATACGTATTGAGTTGTTATGATTTTTAAATGGCCCACGCACATGAGAAATATTTCTGTACAAGTTGCAAGCATACAACAGTATGGACATGGCAGTACGACCTGTGTTATCAGTTTAGTTTTTTTTTTTTAAGGATGGATGGGGGTTGTTTTTCAAACTCATTTTTTCACTATTTGGGTCTTACCCAATGCAGAGGTACAAAATTGGAAGTGACTGTGATAAGTGTGATGTGACAGTGAGTGGTTTTCTATGCGAATACAAATAAAACTATTTCTTCATTTTCAGTTCGTACGTCAATACGAAATGTTCTATAAGTTGAATGTGGGTATATACGTATGCCTCCGATCTTTGTTATGAGATTTATGTTCAGTAATTGCAATACAAAAGAAAAATTATACATAAAAGGTAGGTTAACACCTAGAATCATTTAATAGCAAAAAATTAAAAGTTAAAAGTTTCAAACTCACATACAAATTGCTTATTTTCATTTAATCCACTTCTAGAAATATGCAAGGTTTTTGATTCAATGGTGAAAGTACAATACAAATTTTGCTTGCGATACTCGTATACCACAAATTGCACAAAAAACCACCGTATCATATTTGATAGCACCTTTTGGAAAAATAGACACTTATTATTAGTACTAAATTTGAAAAACTGAACAACACTGACAAGCTTTATTAAATAGGTTGTAGCATTGAGTTTGTTCACATAGAGTAATTAAGATGGTTTGAAACTCAATGACGTAGATGTCGCTAAATGAGCATATCGAGTGATTATTATTGCTCTAATTCCCTGTAACGAAAATTACTCACACCGAACCGGAAAAAATTCTTCTGCATACATTTGTATTTGTTTTTCTTTATTTCTCTTGCCTTTTAACTCAAGAATAATTGCTACAAGAGCAAAAAAAAAGCAAGTCGATAGTAACCACATATGTATAACGAGCAGTATTTGACACTTACACATGATTTCTCTATGTTTATAAACTCAATGGTATCAACAGGTAAAATTAATTCTGGTAAAGTTATCTTATTATTATCATTATTAATTTTATTCTTGCACATGAAATAAATTTTTAATCAATAACAGGGATCGTCTTTAAATTGGTTATAACCACCCAAATAAAATATTTTTGTATAAAAAAATAGCATATTTCTAGGAGTTGATTAAATGAAAATATGCAATTTGTATGTAAACTCGAGATTTTTGTTATGTTTGTGTTTTGTAGCCCAATTGCCAAAATAGCTTGACATTAGCTTCTGTTTGCTTCAAACCATTGTAAGCTATTAAGATATGAATTTTCTGTATTCGTTTAGCTACGGACGGCTCCGAACATATCGTCTTGTCTATTCTATAGTTCTGGACTCTTGCCTTTATATAACACCCAGTGACAGTGATTTTAAAATGTTCACATTGAATACCAAAAATAGGCATTTTTCTGTTCGGAATAGTTCAGAAACGCTACATATATTTAACACAAAACATTTTATTTCGTTTTATGTTTTCTTGACTTTCGATTCGCTTGGATGTAGTTTTTTGTGTATGTTTATGTGACAGAAAACATCGGGCCCGAATCAGGTTGCAATCAAAAACATTCTTATAATTATAAATGTTTGTCCAGTTGTTTTCATACAAATTTATCACCCGTCTCCATACTTATCTACCCTGCACCCTTAAGGGTTTACACTTGATTTAGCCACCTATCAGGCATAGGTCTAGGACAACCAATTGTAAAAAAATTAAGCAACTGAATCTTTATTAACATCACAGTTTATATGTAATTGATTGAAATTTTCGGAAAATTTTTGGAGATAAATTCTAATACTGCATACGGTAATAGCCAAACATACATTAAAATATCTGAGTACCATAACATATTATCAGTTTTATAATGCAGAAGACATTATATACGACATACTCGAAATGTGTTTGATGGTCAGTATAAATCGAATGTAACAGATATTTAAAAAAAAAAACTTTTTTTCGTCGAAGCGGACGTAGATTGTTGATGTCTTATCGCAGTTGACATTTTTTCTGTCACACCATCGCTATATTTTTTTTCATGCATCAACTCGTATTATGGTTAACTTCGAAATCTGCTCTCCAAATAGATAATGAAGTGTAATTAAAAACATTCTCAGATAGACGTTGCGAAGCTCATGCTAAGCATTTTCTGGCCTTTATCAAATTAAATAATAAACTATTAGATACTTTAAACGACATGTCTAAAGATGATACGCTGAAAGAAGATGCTCGAAGGGAAGTTGATGATCTGCTAAACAAAATGAATATACTAGAATCCGATATTTTACAAAGTGAACCAGAAAAACTACAGAAGTATCTACACTAATTTATATCGTATAAATCATTGTCCGATCAACTGATGGGGAAAATTTCTATTCGGTTATACGAAAATGTATTCGATAAAATTTATAACGATGGTAATTTTCTCGATGATTATTTTAATGCGAAGAAAAAGTTTCGAATAAACGCTTTTTATATTTATATACATAATTTGCAAATGGATCTCAGAAGGATGATCTATAAAGAAAATGCTGAAAGGATTTATTTTCTCTGCATAAGCAATGAAATGCATGGACGTTAAAGCATTTGGTGAACCAAATATCCGGCAGATTTAAAAATACGAACTAAGGACCAGTTGTACAATCGTGGTTCAAGTTTTCAACCCACCGATTTTGGCAGATTATCTATGGAAATCAGTGGTTTAAAAATTTGAACCACCTTGAACCACTGGCCCTAAGTGTAGCAGTACCTACATTATATATTTTTCCTTGCAAATTTCAATCAAAAACTTTCCATAGTAACCTGTACCCAAACTCGCACCCACCAAAAATTGTATAGTGAGGCTACCCGGTCCCCATACATACCTCGTTTTTGTTGGGTAATAATGTCGTCGTTCGGTGATATGTCCACACGCTTTGAAGCGGAGCAAACAATCAATAAATCCATTTTTAATACAAATGTACTATGGAACTCGGGATTTGTATGATGCACTATCTCTGGTCTGCATTGAGAGTGATTTTGCTAATGAAATGAATTTTGACAAAATAATAAAATGTTCTATGTGTTTTCTTTTATATTTTATTTTTGTATATGTAAAAAATTGACAACATAAAAGAAAAATGAAAATTGATTCATCATTAACTCTTAGAGCTAACTCAGGATCTGATGCCTCAGTTGGGCAGATTTATTTTAATTCATCTACCCAAGAAAAATTATTGATACAATTTTACCGTAAGGTTTTGTGTTTCTATAATAGATGTGATGATGATGATGATCCATATTAAAAATAGGTTTGAATGATCTGGAAAAAGATATAAATTAAATAAAAAAAATCCTTGAGGAATATTCTTCAAGTTAGTGACGAATTTGTATCTAAGAACTACGACAATTTTAATTTAACAGGAAAAATTACCGAATAGTGAAGTCAAACAGAAACAAAAGATTCAATCAACATAGCAAGTATCTAATCTAAAATATTCATTTGAAACTACTGAAAACGCAATTGAATTATTAAAAAGTCTGACCGAAATAGCCGACTTTACAATCAAAGTCAATATTAATAATATAAACCGCACAGTTACAAACACAAACAAAAATATTCGAAAATCATAATCTACTACACAAACAAATTTTGCAAACAAAATTAACAACAAAAAAGTAATATCACACGCACCAGTTAACTAAAGTTATTTGAATACATATAAAATTTCCCGGCCCGGCACAAAAAAGAACCAAAATGAATGCATATATGTAAAAAACGAATTCGATGCCATAAAATTGTCAGAAAATAAAGCAAGAGTGAATGTGTGGAACGTGGAAGTTCATTTGGTCACGGGTCACGAAATGAAAAAATCCTGCGAGAAAGAATGAGACAAGCAGTGTTGTTACTTTACTGCAATAGGGAATTTTACCATCTTGTCAAAAAATATGACAGCTCACACTATACAGATGACAGATTGAAATATGTATCGCGCTTTTTTCAAACTGTCAAACTCAAGATCTTACAGAAAGCAATTTGGAAATAATTTTCTTCCAATATAAGTGGAAAGACAAATCCTCTCAATGTTTATATTTATTTCTTAAAATTACTACACAATTTTCACAATTTTTGTTCACGCTTTTGTTTTCAATCAATTTGTCAACAATGATAAAAAAAAATTCAGCTGTTCTGCATACTGCCGTTTTTGACAATTCTGTGAGAACGAGAAAGAGATATATCGTTGTTACCTAAAAAGCCCTATTGCAGTAGATCTACTGCTCTTAATGAATGCAGTCAGTCTCATTCTGTCTAATGAAATCAACCCATTAATTGTATTGTAATGCACCATTGACGTATTAGGTATGGACCGCCAGTAGCCAACTTCACGCGTGTTCCAACATAACTAGGGGCGCCATCAACTACTAGCAGGGAATCTGCGTAGCAGTGATATGATTTCTTTAATTGATTATTTGCTATTGAAATATTTTGGTGGAAATTATTATCAAACTACTCTTATTTTACAAAACACATCCTCTCCTTATGCCATGAGTTACTTACAGATGAATATATTATCGTTTTCATTTAAATTCTAATGGCGAGATTAGTACACGTATTTAACATTAAAAGATGATGGCGTTTTTAGACTGTTTTTAGCTGGAACAACTTTTCTTGGCTGTTTGTGTGAAAATTTCAACCGACTGGCGGTCCATATCTTGTACGTCAATGTAATGTACATTAGGGTCTCGGCTCTCGGCTATCGGCTGTGTTTTGATGGCAGGTGACAATGACAAGTAATCAGCTGACTTAAATCTTTTTTGTATTTATTTGCGTTTTGTTGTGAATGTTAGAATGTTGTGAATGTTATTTAGGTGAATTTATGTTATAACTAATTTATTTTTTGAAAAATAAAAATCTACTGCGAACCAATTGAATCTCCTGCACTTTTTTTCAAATCTACTTCGGACATTTTTTCAAAAAGTCCCATCGCTGGAAGTAGCGATAAATCATTGCGTATTATGCTGCTTGTTTTATTTTTTCACTGTTATAATGACGTCTCTAAAATGTATTAATGAAATTTCTATAATTTTGTTTCTTCAAAAATATCAGGACAAATGAGCGAAAATAATGAAAATGTAATAAATCGAATATTGAATATGAAGCACAGGGTGATTGGTAGGAATTAAGGATTACGAGTTATCCAACAATTTAATATTTATACTTGCCTTTACCGCAATATAAGATGTTTTAGCAAAAAAAAAAACTGGTATTTATTTGTACTCCATCTGAACTTACTGCCCTCCTAAGCGAAAAGGTTCTCAAATTACAATTTTCGGCGAAGCACGCTCGAATGGGATCATAACTTTTTTCCACTTCACCAAGTTGATCTCAGAATTGTCGGCCATGTCTAACGCCAACAGAATGCTGGTGTTGTTGCATTCGTTTTTTTCAGAAGTTCTTGCTTGGGCCTCTCTTTCGCGACTGTACCGGAGCGTTGTATGTTAAGACGTTTTGGACGGGGTTTTTTGCGTCTTTCCTAGATACATGACTGTAGCAGCTCAGTTATTCGTCTTGTATTTTAGTAACGATCTGACTTGGAGGCTTCTTCTGATTTTTTTACTTTTAATTTCATCGAGCTTTGTCACTCCTGCTGTGATGCAAATTAGTAACATACATTGTCCAACATTGTGAAACGTTTATGTAAGCACTTTGGACTATGAAAAACTGCAGTGTAGAGCTTTCCTTTCAGCTTAGGAGGCATTTTGCATTCTCAAGCCACTACAACCACTCTATGCTTACGCGATGGTAGACATAGTCATCACAAGTTGCTTCGTTATTGATCATAGATCCAAGGAATTAAAATATTTGCACTTGCAATGCACTGTTTCGTTTAAATATATTTCTGGAATAACGATCGATAAAATATATTTAATTTTTTCTTCAGCTTATGCTATACGTCGGCAACACCGTTGCAAGTGTTAGTCGTGAAAGATTGTATGTATTTTGATTATTTATTTTCGACCTTTTTTAAAACCCGTATATTCTTTAATTGTTGACTTTTGCTATTGTTAAGCGTTTGTGCATCTGGTTTTATTGTGTTTTTGATTTATTGTTGTGTTAAAATTGTTTAATTGCAAATTTTTTTTTGCCAAAAAGCTGAAAGTGAATATAATTCAATAAGAGTTGACATTTCTAAATACTCTCCTAATTCAGCAACAATACAGTGTGCTAATAATTGCATACTTCAAATATTCACTACTTTTGCGATAAATGCAATTTAAGTAAGCGTTTCTCGCTTTATTCGATGGTAAACGAAAATGCATCTGAACTTCTTAACCCGATTTCTGAAACTATGAGTTATAAACGAAATTCTTGTTGACAAGTGTTTTTTGTCCCATAATGATGTGGTTTTACCTATTTTGAAACTAGTTCCTCCACCAAAAACTATCTTTCTATCGTGGTATGATTCATACGTCGGAAGATAATATTGTTAACTATCTCAAGCGGTACTGAAACTTGAAAACACCAATGGAATCTTATGTAACAAATTTAAATTAAAACTGCCAGAGATATTGCATCTTTTACAGTAAAACTACCTAGTTCCTTGCATAATTTAATTGTTGATCCGTTAAAATGGCCTGAAAATACTGTTGTGCGTGAATTTGAAACTCGTCCGCGTGAAAATGTTAATCGTGAACATCTTCAAAATACGACACAGATGTCAAAAAACTACATAATGTTCCTGTTTCTGCTGACTATATTTTAAGATTTTTAAGACTGAAAAGCTCTATGTTCTATGGACCTGACGAAATTCAATCTTGTGTTTTAAAGCAATTCGCATCTATTCAGCACGTCCTCTATGTTATTTATTTAATTTATCGTTGAAAAGTGCTGTTTTTCCGTCACAGTGGAAAAGTTCGTATATTGTACCCTTACACAAAAAAAGGAAATAAATGTAATATAGAAAACTATAGAGGAATTGCCAAACTGTCTTGCATTCCAAAAATGTTTGAGAATTTTGTATTCGATGCCATAAAGTATAGTTGGAAACAAATAATTTCTCCTTATCAACATGGATTCACTCAAAGAAAGTCTACGGCTACAAATTTAATGGAATTTTTCTCGGATGTTATGAATAAAAACCAAGATGGATACCAAACTGATACTATTTATTTGAATTTTTCAAAAGCATTTGATCGTGTAAATCATTCTATTCTATTGTAAAAGCTGAAATTTATAGGACTGCCTATTTGGGTTTTAAATTGGTTGGAATCCTATTTATCAGATAGAACTCAATTCGTGTTGTTTCAAAACAAAGTTTCGAAACAAATAAATGTTTATTCTGGAGTTCCTCAAGGAAGTCATATGGGACCCCACTGTTTTTGTTATTTATTAATAATATGTGCAACGTTATTGTCCGGTCCAATATCCAAATGTTTGCTGACGATGCTAAATTATGTTTATCTTTTAAAAATGGAAATGAAGCGAACTGGTTGCAAAGTGACTTAGACAATATTGTTAAATGGTGTCGTACAAATCTAATGGAGCTTAATATGTCAAAATGCAACGTAATGACTTTTACCCGTCGAATACTGCCGATCCAGAAAAACTATAAAATAAATTATGTTCTGTTGAAAAGTGTAAGTTATGTTTGTGATCTTGGTGTTATTTTGGATCAAAAGCTTACATTTAATAAACACATTGACTATATTGTGAATAATTCGAATCGAATGCTTAGTTTTGTGCGTCGGTGGGCTACAGATTTTCAAGATCCGCATATTCTAAAAGTGCTTTATTGTTCTTTGGTGAGATCGGGCTTAGAATATTGTATTAACGTACACAACGTAACAATGTCAAATCGCATTGAATCGGTCCAGAAAAAGTTCTTGTTATTTGCTTTGCGGAATCTTTCTTGGGATAGATCATCAAACCTGCCATAGTACATCAGTCGCTTAAAACTTTTGAACCTTGAATCAATAAGTAAAAGAAGAAAAATATCTAACATCCTCTTTGTTTTTAACATATTAATTGCAAACATCCACCCTTATTACGGTTGCCAAACATCAATTGTTTGATAAACGATAACATTTATCAATCAAACAAAATGTTGGTATTATGATTGTCGTTTGATAAATTTTTTATCTATTGTGAATGATTAATAAAATTCTCTGTGCACGGGCATTTTGTTTGACGTTTCAGTTTTCTAATCTTTTCATTTGTGTTTGGATTGCGTTTTTTTATTGTTTTAATATATTTTCGAATAAATAAAGTAAATATCATTTGTCTTTTTTGTTATGTAGGTATTTGTGTTGTAAAAAACTGATAAAACATTTTGTGGAAATAATGGAACATGTCAAAGGAAATGTGCATTATTTAGGTACAATGTACGTACATACATGTACCTCCTATTTGCACACCAAACAACAAAAAGAAAAACAGTCCTTTCAAGTGAATTTTAATAAAAATATGTAAACCGATAAATAAATATAAAATCGAACAATAAACTGCGTTTTTTTATAAAAAAAAAAAAAACGAATTAGTTCTTTCAAAATAATTTATCAACAGCGAATTTGCGTTTGACTGAAAATTTGATAAACACCAATATTTTTGACAACGATAATTCCAAGTTAGTCAATGAAACTATTCACAATAGATCTCAAATCTGAGTAGCACTCACAGTTTATCAAAAATTTTGATAATTGACAACGATAATACCGATGGATCAATTTTGTTGACTAGCATCAATTATCGTATTGATATTTGACAACCGTAATAGGGCCATCAATTCAAACAATCTGCTTTTTAAAATAACAATTAATGTTCCAAACGGAATTTTCCGTCACTCTGAATTTTTTTTATTTAAGATTTAATAGAACTGTCTACGGAATTCATGAACCACTTTTCGCTTCTTGTATTGATTTTAATAATTGTTTTAATTTAATTGATTTCAATTTAAACTCAAAAAATTTAAAAATAATTTTAAGAAACAATTTACATGACTAATATTAGAAAACAAACACAATAAAACGAGTGTGAAAACTTGCTTGGATCAAAAGCTACCTAACATACTGAAAAATAGTGGTAAAGATAAGATATCAGTAAGCACCGGAAAAAAATCTACAGTTTTGAGTTCCGCAAGTATCTATTATAAGACCATTGTTCTATACAATTTTAGAATCTTAGCATTTTACAGAACAGCATCTGATTTGGTTTCACGATTACACAGCGATCGTTGAAAGCCAAAGAACTGTCAGTAGCAACCAGCATAATGCAATATACGAATATTGCAATGTCTTGAAGAAGGTTTACAATTCAGTAGTGGAATCATTATTAAGGTATGAGGAAATATCGCATTAATATACTTCCAAGAACTACAAAAAATACAAAACCAATAGAACATCAATTGAACAAAAAAACAAGAGCACAATATGGATTCATACAAAATCAAACATCAAGGTTTCAATAACTCGCTGTTAACGACTTAACAATTTTTTTTTTAAACAAAATATATAATTTTTAAGATATTGATTTATTTTACAAAAAAAAATTGTTTACATAAGAATAATTTCTAATGAATTTAAAAATAAAATCATAAATTATCCATTTTGAGCGATTTAAGCGCTTAAATCTTTAAGACAATTCAGGGCAAACACTGCGAAAATACTTAATCCAATAGTAACTATCTCTATTTTAGGGAATTCATACTGACGAGGTAGTTGATTGAACACGAAATGATTTAATGCTGTCATGGCAATTAGTCCTCCAGTCCGTGCTCCGGTTTCTTTAACCGATTGTAATACTATCAGCGATCCCAAATTTCCGAGAATAGCAATATTAACCACAGATCGAACATGTTCTTCCATTAAAATTTGTGCTACTAATGGTAAAATAGCTGAAGCAATGTGTACGTATGCATATTCCTTAGAAAATCCAGTTAGGAGGTAAAATTCTGCATTCAATAAGGCTACAGGCGCAACTTCAGCTAGCAGTGATGTTTGTCTAAAAATGTTCTTAACTATCATGCCAGGATTTGGACTTGTTGTGTGCAGGAATCCAAGCAAACTGTGACCCAATAAAAATGAAAATGATCCGAGGGCATACGAAGAAGTTGTTGCCATTTGATTTAGTGCCCAGCCGGATGTTCCACTTAGTAATAAATAAGCTACACATAATGATGGCTCCTGCATGCTTCGTAATGTTTCCTAATAATTAAATAAATGTATTACTAGAAACTTTTCGTTATTATACCGCTGATCTTCAATCAAATATACCCAAAGAACTCCCTAATATATCTTTTGATGGCCGAAGAAAAAACAAATCTGGTAAACTATCTGTTGAACCTAAACTAGAAAAAGTGTCAACTCTTCTAAGAATGCTTTACTAAACAGTGTGAATATAAAATGCAGAAAGCCCTTTCTCGGCTTCGCCAATCTTCACCTTCGCAAATCATCTACATATTAAACAAATGAAAATAAAATGAAAATGAAAAACTGAGAAACATTCATCATGAGCTGCCAAAAAACATACACTTTATTATACACTCCTCGCCACTTGATTAGGACACCATACTTAGTTCTGTTTTCCATATCCTCGTTTCTATCGTCCATTACTCCCAAACCAAGCATCCTAAATATTAAAGTTTTGTTTTAATTTAAAATTGATTTATTTGATTTTACATGACCAAAACGTTTTTGTTACAAAAATCGGCAAAATGTGGGGTTCTAATTTTGCGTCCCTTGAATAGGGCATGCATTTAGTTTGACCGTTATCTTTGGCAAGCGGTTTCATATTTTTCGTTGGTAAAACTTTTTGTTCATTTCGACTATTTAATTAAATAAAGGCATGACAGGTTGACACACACTCTCTTTTCTGGCAAATTACTTTCGTGTTAACGAAATTCATTTGATTAGTTAAAAATAAAGATTTTCTGTGTTTTTTAAATATTTTTTTTTTCAAAAAAATCTTTAAAAAAAAATGTGTGCAGTAAAAAATTAGGGGAGAGTATGATAACTGTGACGTCAAGAAATGATAATGGTTTTTTGTGGAACACTTTAATACAAGTATTTTTTACTATAGATGGGGGGGTCTATCTTCCCCCGCTTGGACAAGAGGGGCAATTTCATGAAAAAAGTACTAAAAATGGAAAAAATAATATTAAAAAATAACGGTAGTACCTACAATTAAGTATTATACTTTTTTTAAAGCCAACACTCTTGTCTATAAGCCAGTTTTTAAATCAAGCAAAATCTATGTACAGTTTTTGAAAAAAAACAGTTTCAAACCCAAAATTTGAGAAAAAAAAACATCAAAGAGTAATTTTCAAAACTTTGAGATTTCATATTATTTTTTTTTTAGAATTCATTGCTCTTATTAATTTTTAATCAAAAACTGAAAACTAAATGATTTTTTGTGGGCTAGTGAGCTAGCACATACATACCTCACTGTTTATGCGCCGTAAAGCTGGGTGCGGGGAGAGTGTGATAAATGAGGCGCCAAGAAATGATAACGGTTTTTTGCAAAACAGTTGAATACAAGCATTTTTTACTTTGAGAGGGGGGTGGGTTCTTTTTAGTTAGTATAGTACAGTAAGTCATTTTAGCTTACATTGCGACAAAATTTTAAAGTTTGTGCGGTTTCTTTTCTATGACGTATTATGTATGTATATAAGTAGGTGCAGGGAAATAACTCCACGGGCAAGTGCTACACATTCCCACTCGTCGTGAGATTGTATTCCACTTTAAACAGTGTGCTTTTCTTTCCCACCTTAATGCTCAATGTTGTTATATAAATGCAAGAAAGAAAAACAGTGGTCCTTCTTCACTTCCCGGTAGTATACCCAAATGAGTTAGCACCCACCAAAACTCGAACCCACCCCAAATCCTATAGTAGGCAGGGGTTAAATTATTTCTCGCAGTCAGTGGGAGACAATTCTACTTTAGAATGTGAATTACTTTCTCATTTAAAAGTGCAATAAATTCCCATCTTCAGTGGGAAATAAATCCATATTGAAAAGTGGAGCAGATTCTCACTAAAATTGGAAAAAAACTCCCATGTGGAGCACTTGCTCGTGGAGTTATTTCCCTTTGAGCAATGCATTACATTTTTATGTTTGTATACATTTTTAAATAATGGGTAATGCAATGTGTATTAAAAAAAAAGAGTTATTTGTATAAGAATTAATCCATATTCTATTATTACTATCAAACAAAATAGAACAACGTAAATACTCAAGCAAAACAAATTTTATAAAACAAAAAAAAATGGTAATTTTCAATTTTCTCAAAAACAAGAAGACATAAAATCATTTAGTTATCAGGAGGGTTCGGATTTTGAGGCATTTAAAAACCTAAAAAAGGCAAATCGAAATATCGAAAAAGGCATTTTAAAATTAATTATAAAAAATAAGATTTTTTTTGAATGGGTACATAATGTATTTAAAAATTTTCAGCTCCAAGGCCTCCAAAAGGTTAAACTTTCTTTCCATATGTGCTAAAACCAGGAGCGCCCCAGTTTAAAGTTGCAATATTGATACATTTTAAGCGTTCAAATCACCATACTTCGTTTATTTTTCTGATTTAGAAGGTACATGATTGGTGTTGACGCATGATAATTCGCGCTAGAAAGTGAACGATAACAATTTAAAGCATTATTATGGTAAGAATATGTGTGATTTTGATAAAAGAAGAGCTTCTTCATCAGTCTTTTGCTTCTTTTCTGACGATGCTATGATATCGAATTGGGCCGCAATTCTACCAGTTCACTGCTTTACCAAAGCCTCTGCTTGTGGGGCTTGCCTGTTTGAGGACAACTCAATATATGTGTCACTTTATTTATTTGATCCATTTAATAGAAATAAAATAGAAAAAGTGAAAATGGTGAAAAAGCCAAAAAAAGGCATTTAAGATAAAAAAGGCAAAAAAAAGGCAAAAGAAGGTATTTGCCACAGAATCCGAACCCTGGTTATCAGTTTTTGATTAAAAATTAGTAAGAGCAACGAATTCTAAGAAAAAAAAATAATATAAAATCTCAAAGTTTTAAAAATTACTCTTTAAACATTTTTTCGATGTTTTTTTTCCCAAATTTTGAGTTTGAAACTCGTTTTTTTCAAAAAATATGCATAGATTTAAAAGTCAGCTTGTAGAACAGAGTGTTGGCTTTAAAAAAAGGTAAAATACTTAGTTGTAAGTATTACCGTTATTTTTTAATATATTTTTTTTCCATTATTAGTACTTTTTTCACGAAATATTCCCTTTCGCCCAAACGGGGGGAGATAAACATCCCCACCTATGGTGAAAAATGCTTGTATTAGAGTGTTCTACAAAAATCCATTATTATTTCATTGGCGCCACAGTTATCATACTCGTGCCAAAAATTATTCATATAAAAGACATTACCGTCGGCAACAAATCAATTTCATGAAATTTTATAAAAATTGATCATATTTTTCAAGAAAAATAGAATTAATATTAATACCATGAAAGACATCAAATTTGAAAGACACTACGGTGTAAAAACCAACGATTCTATTGGGAGAAATGGACGATAGAACACAGACCTCAATTAGCGATGAGTGTATTTTCACAAAGTAAACTCGATGTAGAAAAAGTGACATATATTTAATATATTAAATCAAATAACTTTTGAAATATATTTTGCCGACTTAAAAATGAGTGATTAAGGGCTTGTTTCACAGCCTCTGAGTAAGTTTCAAGTAAAATACTCAGCAGTTATATTCGTTGTTTTCTGTGTATTGTTTTGTTGTTTTCTGTTAAAAAAAAGTTTTGAAAAGCTTAATTGAAACTTACTTCCATATTGTGAAACAAGTCCTAAGAAAGGTTAATCAATTTCGACTTACACCTAATTAATTTTCGACAATTTATTATTGGGTGCAAAATTTGAGTAAAGACCTGCGGTATCAAAATTATTTTTTAAATTGAAAATTCACCATAAGATTTTTTTTTTATATATAATGTGTTCAGGTTTTTTTCATCCCTTTCAACTATGTATGTAATATATTAATATCATAACAGTAAATTTAATTAAGAGTGCCTCTGGAAATTTCTTTATTTTCTACCACAAAATTTAACTATGTATGTGATTTTCCTTCTTAGAATCTGAATTTGAAATCAAGTTCTATTGTTTTGCTTCCTAAATTTCAAACTAAAAACGTCTAAAACTATGAAATGCATTTAATAATTCTATGAAAATAATATTACATTTTACTTTTGCATTTAAAATATATTTTCCGTTACTTATCAATTGTTTGTATTCCGAAGGGCCTTCATGACAAACCGTCGGAATAAATAAAATCAATTTGCATTATATTAAAAACCTTTTCAATGGAATTCCATACAAAAATATTCCCAGAAGATAAATATAAGAATAAGAGCTTTATTTATCCTTTGTATATTTTTGATACGTCAGAGTAACTTATCTGATTGCACAGATAAATAATGCAAAAAAATATCAGTGAATATTTGTTTTTTTTTTTTTTTTTCTAAGAAAAGTAAATTTGTATTTTAAAAATAAATAAACAAGACAATCCAAAAGATTTTAAGCAAATCCTTTTTAAATTGTGATGATAAAAAAGCGCTTTATCCTTGTCCATATCCATCGATTTTTTGATACATTTAAAGTGATTTAAAACCCAAATTATAAAATATGTTTTAGGATTTACTGAAATGATATATCCTCCATGAGACGTAATTTCATCAATAACATTATAACAATTTAAATATTAAACAACTCATAATTTAATGATTATTTTTACGCATGTTTTAGGTAATATTTAAAGCAAGAGTCCTGTTAACAACGGATTGGTATTGGTAATTGGCCATATTATTCAGTAGTTTAAAATTTTAAATCCAGATGTAAATTATTCTTTGTTTTCGTTTATTTTCATATAAAATCCTTCTTTTTTAAATGTTGCTTCTTTTAGATATCTTTGTTTCTTATATAATTATGTACCTATTATTTTTCTGTGAACAATTATTATTAAACTTGGCTAATAAAAGAGTAAAGTGAATAATTAATTTTTGGGAATAATTTTACATCTGGATTTAACGAGTGAATAATATGTAATATAGGATTTGGCCGTAAGACAAAATCTCGAAAAGCAAAATCTCGAATTCAAAATTACGAATAACAAAATCTCGAATGACGAAATCTTGAAAGACAAAATTTCTAATGATTTAGAAATCGAGATTGAGATCGAAATATTTGCTGTCTATTTTAAAGAGTTTAAACTCAAATAAAACTCATTGTGGCATATTCATAGTTTTTTTTAAACTACAGTTTTGCTCAGCCTGTATTTGAGCAATGTAATTTAAATAGGATAAACTCTAGTTTTTCTTAAAAACTGCTTAAACAGTGTCTATGAAAATGCCCTATAAGTAATCTACAGATATTTAGTTTATCTTATCAAACAATTTTTTTTTTGTTGACAAACAACTAAAATATAAATATTTAATACAAAAATTCATTATAATACATTCGAGACTCTATTATCCGCAATTCTTTTAACCGGGATTTTTTTTTTTTTTTTTAAATTGATTAACTCTCCGGGATTAACTCTAATATCCGTAAATAAGAAAAAGATCAAGATCAAACTATGTATGTAGATAATCATGATTTTTTTAATGTATGCAGATATGTGATTTTTAAACTCGAAAATATTTGAAAAGTTTTTATTTTTACTATGAATGGTTAATCTTTTGAACAAATATGTAATCCAATGTTTACTTTTATTCTTTTTTTTATATTTTTGCTTTTTATGAGATGAAAATAAGAAACCCTAACAAGATGACTTTTTTGTATTAAAAACAAATTCTATTAACTTAGTCCCCTTGCTTGGCTTCACTATGGGATTCGGGCTTGTGAGTTTGGGTACATGCAAAGTTTTTTGGATTTAGTATTTATTAATATTAAAAAGTGCTGACTTCGAGGATTTTATTTTCTACTATTTTGACGTTGCAAATTTTTGCAATCGAAATTAAGACAAAAAGAGGTCAAAAAATGTATGGCACTCAAGTTTTTAAAATAACTGGTCATAGCTATAAAACTGATTTTTATAATCAAGATGTACCCATATGTGGTGTAAGAAAAAAACCCGGTGAGAGTAAAAAATGCACGTTTAGCTTATTACGTAAATAGAGGGATTTATTTAATCGCCTTAGTTAAAAAACATGGTTTTGGGCGGAAAATTCTTTGTGTAAAAAAATAAATTACCAAAGCTTGTGTGCTTGTAGTAGACAAAGCGTGCAGTTGCTTTATCAAATTTGACAACAGGAGTAAGGCCTGTGCAAATGGAGGGTTTCGGGGGTGGGACTGGTTTAGTAATTTTTTTGTTGGTTAGTCTCCATGTTGTATGGATATGTATTTTTATTTATAAATAAAATAAAAATAAACCCTCATTTTGTATAGAAAAAGTAAATGTTTTATTTATTTATTTTTTAAAATTAAATTAAATTTTTACAACATAAATTATATTTTACTGGCGACGGGTTTCGGTTTAATATTAAACCATCATCGGGCTCAAATTATAGTTGTTGTTTATTTAACGTTCGAACTTATTTTGAAAATAAGTTCGAACACGGTCATTTTGTAAATAAGTTCGAATACGGTTAAATAAACAACAACTTTAATTTGAGCCTGATGATTAAACCGAAACGCGTCGCCAGTAAGATATAATTTATGTTGTAAAAATTAAATTTAATTTAAAAAAACAAATAAATAAAACATTTACTTTTTCTATACAAAATAAGTGTTTATTTTTATTTTATTTATATATAAAAATGATATAATACGTTTTCTGGTGAGGATAAGCTATTTTATAGATTGTCGTAACAGTATTGAAATACTAATAATAAAAAAACTGTTTCTGTTAAAATTATATGAATTCTACTCTATATGGCGCCACAATCCATTTGTACTTTTTGTTTCGATTCCACATACTATGATAACTATGAATAATAATCTGATAGTAATCCTTATCTTTTACTCTCTTAATAAATCTTGTTGTGAATAGACGTGTGCGTTTTTTTTATTCTCCTCTTCATCTTTCCGAATTCTAACAGTTTCTACGTGTTTTCAGAAGTCTTTAACTTTTTGGAACAAAGACAAAATAGTTTATTCTTGTAGTCTATATAAAATATTTAAAACCCATCTTTGAACAATTTCTGAACACGGTAATGGAAGTACTATTTCACTTACATTAGTAGTTTGTCTCGTATGCTTTGCTCATACCTAACGCTCGTATCTGTATTGTTTTTCGCAGTACTATACTGTTTTTTGCTCTCAAAAACTGCGTACTGTTTTTTTTTTTTTTTTTCAAAAATACTGCTTTTATTTTGAGATATACAGAACTTCAAATCAGCAGTTTTTTGAGCTTGTAAGCAAACAAAGTGACAGTGGGATATTTCCATCTTTACATTCTTAATCTCCGAGTAGGAAATTTGCTCCTCAATATAAAATTTCAATAAATTTTTCTTGCACTTTGTCAGCGGTATTTGGAATTCTTTTTTTAGTCTTGACTCACAAAACAACCCTTTCCTTATTTCGGCAAAACAGTGTTGATATCGCCTATGAAAAGCAATGTACCTTTTCAAGCACATGGACTTCAGACAAGACTCGATTAGAAGTGGAAACATTGGAGGCGATTCTAATCGTCAAATGCAATATTAAAAATTCTTGCGTTGATTTCTATCAATACCTCAAAACAAAGCCGGAATTGCTTCGTCAAATTGCTTCAAAGGACAAGTACGAAGCAAAAACCACAGGAGATATTGAAATGGAAAGTGAAGACGATTCTGATGATGGAAATAAATCGCCTGGTGATGGTTAATTTGCCTTTTTTAATGTTTTGAGGAAATATAATAAATAAAAATTAAAAAAAATGTACTGTGAAAAATACTGTTTTTTTTATCGACATACTGCTATTTTCAATTTTTGAGGAAAAAGTACTGTTTTTCGGCCAAAAAAAGATACGAGCGTTACTCATACCTAATATATTATAATATAATATACAGTATACAGGGTGATTTGTATAAGGTGCACCAAAAAACTTGAGCGTGTAGGTGGGGTTAAGACAAGAAAAAATCGTATGGGAGGGGGGGTCTATTTCTCTCCGTTTAGGCGGGAGGGGCAGTTTTCTAAAAAGTTGACTTAAATCAGAAAAAAAATTATTTAAAAACAACGGTGAATGATACGAAGCCTTGTTATTTATATCTTTTGGAAAGCCAGAAAACTATTCTTTTATTTAATTTTTAAATTAAGTTGTTTAAGTGAACAGTTTTAAAAAAATTAATTTTCAAACTCAAAATTTTGAAAAAAAAAATTAAAAAAAATGTTTAAACTAATTTTTTTCAAAATTTTATGTAATTAACTATTATTTTTATTTTCATAATTCAATGCTCTTATTAATTTTTAATCAAAAAGTTTTTAGTTTTTGAGAAATTAAGAAAAACTAGAAGTATTTTTTTCCAAGAAAAACAATTTTTTTTTGGTTTTCCCTAATTTGACTTTCTCAGGTCAATTATTAATTAGGGAATTATCCCTTTTTTATTTTTTATTACATACCATCCGATTTTAATCAAATAATAAAAAAAACGAATTAACTTTTTACTTTACTTACTAGTTTTACTTTTAATTTTTTTAATTTCTCAAAAACTAAGATACATTTCAGCATCCGGTTTTCTGTTTTTGACTAAAAATTAATAAGAGCATTGAATTTTGAAAATAAAAATAATAGTTAATTACATAAAATTTTGAAAAAAATTAGTTTAAACATTTTTTTTTTTAATTTTTTTTTTCAAAATTTTGAGTTTGAAAATTAATTTTTTTAAAACTGTTCACTTAAACAACTTATTAAATATATGTTTTTCCAAAAAAATATAACAAGGCTTTGTATCATTCACCGTTGTTTTTAAATAATTTTTTTTTCTGAATTAAGTCAATGTTTTAGAAAATTGCCCCTCCCGCCCTAAACGGGGGCAAATAGACCCCCCCCCCCTACCATACGATATTTTTGTCTTAAATCCAACTACACGCTCAAGCTTTTTGGTGCACCTTATACCAATCACCCTGTATAATGTTACTAAGCATCAAATATGACACATTGGATAGTAAAAATGTTAATGTAAAATATTTCACCAATGGTCTTGCATGTTTTGTGAACAAGAACTATGGAAAGAAAATCATAGGTAGGTATTCCTATACATAAAATATTTCCGCAAAATGATTAGCATAGTAAAAACCTGAAAGTTAAAGATTATATACCCATCAGGAAATTTAATCCAACTTCGTATACGATGATACAAAATGACCAAAGATTAGTTTGGAAAAAAAACGCAGCGACTTAAATATAGATTTTTTAATATTAACTCATTTTATTTCATTTTAAATTTTATTTTCCTCCTAAAGCGTCCTTGGTTTCCCAACAAACTACAAAAAAAAAGTTGTTTAAAAAAAAATTACAAAAGTTTTGCAAAATGTATAAGCACCGTTGTATACACTCGTGCATTTAAAAAAAGGGATATAATGAAGATTAAAGGATCCAGAGAGCTTGCATATTTACATAAATATACATTAAATTATTTGCATTGTTGGTATACAAATTACGAGTCGAAGATGGGGCTCGCTCGTTAGTAAACAACGATATAGACAAAGTTTTTCAATTTATAGGAACATAAAACAAAATACATACTTCATATTTTATGCTCACATCTTGCAGCCAACCCACGTTTCCATGTTTATTTATTTTCCATCTATACAAGGATCATATACCTATACATACATAAATAAGCCCTTAAAAAATGTTTGTTCCTTTAAAAACTCAAGCCTTTTTCTATTTCTAACCGCACAATACTCCGGTAAAAATATAGGTTTATATACTTCATCAACTTACATCAATCCAATGTTCGCCGGGGAATACAGCTATTAGCTCAGTATTGGGTTCAAGAGTTCTAAAATATTCCTCATCGTCAATTTCCGTGCCATCCGAATCCAAATGTATCGTTGGCAGGAGATCGACTTTCTCAAACTTTTCCGCCACCTTTGTACGAATCTCTTCAAGTGAGGATGCAACAACCGCCTTCTTAATGTTTCGTGTTATGTCCTTGATCTGCAAATAGATAGAAAAGAAAAAAAAAATAGAAATATTACTTTGGGGATAGAATCCTTCGTCTTGTATTATTCAAATATGTCATTTATATTCGCACAAGAGCAAAGTGGGATTTCGAAAATTTATTGAAATCCGATTCAATTCACACAGAACAACAACTATCTCTGGGACTCATAGCACTCACACATAAACACACACACACAGTTGTACGGAAAGGAGCAACAACAACAGCAACAACAACATCAACAAAAATGTAGTTCACTTGACATATTAAGAAGTTGATTGAAAAGAACTCTTCTCGTTTTTATTGCATACGAAACAACCATGTCATACAGAGGCGACTAAGGACTTACCCAGAGACGATAGGACTGAGGACTGAGATTGCAGTGGCATTGTCGTACATATCAAGCTTCACATTCTGATGCTGTGCAAAGAAGAGTCCTTCTTCGGTTCGTGCAATACTCGTGGGGCTATTTTGAAAAATGATAGGGCGTTGTTTTTTTGGGTGGCTAGGGATGAAGGATTCTAATCGATGATGGGCTTTAGTCATAATGATAAGGAGGCTGTTGTAAGTGTATATATGGTTTAATGAGAATACATTCGTTAAATGGCGATTGCAGTTATAATACATAATTGTTGACGTTTTAAAGTGAATTGATGGAGATGGTGTGTGATTGTCATTTATTGAGATGTAGTTTATCGGTAGCTGTCACTTTTGAAGCTGTCATTTTTTGACATTTGACAAGTAGAAACTACGCCATTAATAAAAATGGAACGATACACGCTTCAACAACGCATTGAAATTATTAAAATTCACTATAAAAATGGTGAAAATTTGGCAGAGACGGTTCGTAAAACTAAAACATTTTTGGGTCGTCGTAAAGCACCTTGTCGGACCGCAATACAGAAATTGCTGGACAAATTCGAGCTGTTGGGACAAGTTAGTGATGTGAAGAATAAAACCCGTGCACGTCGCTCAAGAACAACTGAGAATATTGCTGTTGTAGCCCAAAGTGTTGAAGAAAACCCCTCGTCGTTCTTTGGAATTAAGCATTCCACAAACGTCATTACACCGTATTTTGCATAAAGACTTGGGTCTTAAGGCTTATAAAGTTTAGTTAACACAAGAACTCAAGCCAGCTGATCATCAACAACGTCGTGTCTTTGCTGATTGGGTCCTTGAAATGCATGAAAATGATCCGGAATTTCATCGAAAAATCATCTTGACTGAATGGGCCTCATTTCCACCTCGGAGGCTACGTCAACAAGCAAAAATGTCGCATCTGGGGCTCGGAAAACCCAAGAGTTATTGTCCCATTATTTATTATCTCCATACTCAACGCGTGACTGTTTGGTGCGGTTTATGGTCCGGCGGGGTCATTGGACCTTACTTTTTCGAAAATGAAGCTGGAGCAACAGTTACAGTCAATGGATTGCGCTATCGAGAGATGAGTAATGAGTTCTTATGGCCGGAATTGGATGGTATTGATCTGGACAACGTTTAATTTCAACAAGACGGCGCTACGTGCCACACAAGCAATGAAACCATCGATCTTTTACGGGAAAAGTTTCCGGACCGTGTTATCTCTCGAAGAGGTGATCACAATTGGTAACCGAGATCTTGTGATTTAACACCTTGCGACTTCTTCCTTTGGGGCCACGTGAAAGATAAGGTCTACGCCAACAGCCCAGCGTCGATTCAAGACCTCAAAGATGGAATTCGTGAGGCTATCGAGGACATAGGGCAGCCACTTTGCGATTTGGTTATGGAAAATTTCATGAAAAGGATATGGTCCTGTAAGCGTGGTCGTGGCGGCCATTTGGCTGATGTTGTGTTCTATTATTAACGGCATACCTTCCTCTTTATAATAAAATAAACATCCGATCATTTATCTCAAAAAATGCCATTTTTCTTTGAATATCAAAATAACACCTCTTATTGGAAAACCCTTTACATAATTGTCAGTTACAAGAAAATAAAACACATACCTAGTTTGTATGTGTTGTTAAGGCAAAATAAGGCTCTTGCTCTAATGCGTGGTTTGACCAAATGTAAATAATTATGTGTGTGCTAAGAATTTTGTATTCTTATAGTCGCCTTTTCTGGTCGCAATATTTTATAAATGAAAAAACAATTTAATTTGTTTTCCGACGTTTCGTCGGAGGTTGGCATCTTCTTCAGGGGGTTTATTATTTATTTCTACACTTTAAAAGTGGGTAGGTACAACCCTTTCTTAAAAACTTTTTGCGGTTGGATTTTTTGTATTGTTGTATTTATTGAAGTGTTCTTTTCCTTTTTAATTGTATGTATGTATGTGTATTAGTTTTTTTTCTGGTGTTTTTTGCATTTAATAAAGGGACTATGTTTCCTGGGGATACCCCTTAAAACGCACCTCTTATAGTGGTGTGGCATAAAATAAATTCAATTTATTTAGGTCAAAATGCTCTTGACAATAAAAATTGATTTATTACATTTTTACAAAAATAAGATAGATGCTGTTCAAAAACACCGCGATGTTTTTCTGTTTTAAGAAACAAATCTTAATATACAGCTGGTAACCCTGTCGATATTTTTGAGAGATTTTTGGCAATTTGTAATGTTCCTACAAGAGCTTTAAAATCGAGTTAGCTTATTGAAATCCATAATGGTTCGAATATTCTATCTTGCCTGTGGTGCAAATATCGAATGAACAGACTATAATCAGAGTAACCGTGTCACCCACGGCTGCACCCTTAGAAAAAATGAAGAACAATGAATTAATTGGGCCTTCCTGAACGATTGTCATTTATCAGTGACAGAACCACATATTTTGTTTGATAACGTATCCGTTCAGATAAAAATCATACTTGGTGCAACATACTGTTTTTAAATCCAATAATCAATACCACTCGATAAATTCACTCGAGAGCTTTAGTTCTGAATTTCATTGCAGTTTTGAAAATAGTTTTTTTAATTTCTGCTCCATATTTTCTGGAACAACAAAGTAACCATATTTCAAATTAGAAAATGTCAACAATTTTGATTTTCGCTTTGCGCTGATTGATCGACGATAGATAGTAAAATTAGTTTTCTTGCGTGGAAAAATCTTGACAGCGATCATATATGTAGTTTATCTAATATGATCACATATGGGCGGCAATGGTACAATGGATGGAGTGCTTGCTTGTTAGCCCAGAGGTTGCCAATTTAATGCTGGACATAGCCCATGAGGTTATGCAATGATAAATAAAAATCAACTAACTCTCTATCCATTGTACCAAAACAATTCTTTCTTATCTTTCTACTCCTTCTAACTATTGTCGTGCAACATATGATGCATATAAAAAAAGACAGACACATACTTAGTTTAAATATTATTATTATTATTTTATTTGCGAAGATTATAAACATAACCAAATGCATTATTAAAAACCACCTGAAGTTTATTTTCAGTTAACATCTGTAAACAGACAGCGCTGGACCATCCATATAGGCAACATAGGCAGCTGCCTAGGGCGGCAGATTTTGAGGGGCGGCAAATTTTCTTACACTAGATTTAATGCTACTTAAATTGTGATGGAAAATACGTCAGTAGCAATTAATTCGTCTTTTTGACATGTTCACTGTAAAAAATTGATGATTGCAATCAAACAAAAACATATTTCTAATTTCAAACGTTCTGAAATGAAAGACAATGAACACAACCAATTAATTCTCAGTATATATTTACTTTACAACTTTTTGTTTGACCAAAACGAACCGTAATTGAAACCAATCACACAGTATTTGGCAATTTGGCACATGGTGGGGCGTGTCGTGGCGGTTGCTGGTTAGATGGAACCATATTTGTATACATAAGATTAAATCAATTTGTTTTTTATCTAGATCTAGAGTACAAAACACTCTTGTATGTAGAGTGAAACGAAGAAGAATATACAACGCTAAAACAAAAACAGGAGAAGTGACATTGCTCGGAAAAGATCAGTTAAGAGTCAACAATGTTATTTTTTGAAATTTGCTTTCTGATTTACAGGAAATATGACGTAATTATGAACAAACCTTCCAAAAATTCGCTTTTCTTAATGATTTGGTAAATTTGGATAATGCTTATATTCGGAAAAAAAAACAAAACATTTACAAGAAGCATTCAAAAAGGTTTAAAGTGTTTAATTGATAATGCACTTATCCATTTCAACGTTGATATTGATTGCGACTAACAAAATTCACAGGGGCTAACGCCAGTCGAAACTTTTGGATAAAAAAAATGGTCTTTATACCTGTTTTCAAATATTCACACAATGCATATAGTTTCTCTGCAAGGCTGTCACGAATTACAGTGGTAAGAGATCGTTTTCTTGTTAGAAGCGGATCAAAAATTATATAATATATTTTATATCAACCATTTGTCAATATCGCTTAAATATACTTTGGAATTATAATCGTTAGAGGCGGAAATTTCACGTTCAATTTAAATTGCGATGAGATTATTCATGTTTTGCGGTTGGAAAAGTAGGGCGTAAAAACATGAAAATACGATTTTTGTAATCATACGTGACATAATTGTTGTTTTTATCATAAAAGTACTACTTCTTCTTCTTCTTCTTCTTCTTCTTCTTCTTCTTCTTTTTCTTCTTCTTCTTCTTCTTCTTCTTCTTCTTCTTCTTCTTCTTCTTCTTCTTCTTCTTCTTCTTCTTCTTCTTCTTCTTCTTCTTCTTCTTCTTCTTCTTTTTCTTCTTCCTCCTCTTCTTTTTCTTCTTCCTCCTCTTCTTTTTCTTCTTCCTCCTCTTCTTTTTCTTCTTCTCCTTCTTATTCTTCTTCTTATTTTAATTATTGCATTAATGTGTGTTGTGTTGTAATAATGTATTTATGTTGTATTTATGTGCATGTGTTTTTGTTTTTGTACCATTGTGCTTACTAACAACTAACACCTGCACTAAGTGATGAGCCAGTGGGACACATTATATGTGTTGGGAAATCTTTCTTTCATATGTTGATGCTTGCTTTAAGCTCCATTTGAAAATAGATCTGATAGTGTAAAAAAAAAAAAATAATAATAGCTAACCTTGAATCTTATACCCTCTTATATACGGCGCAGGGACATAACTCCTCAGGATATAAGTCCAAAATGCTTTTTTTTTGCACTTATGTCCCACTTTGATTAGACATATGTAAGTACAAAATCGAATTTTGGAATTATGTCCCATCAAAGTGGGACATAAGCCCAACATTTTTTTTTTTTTTTTTTTTTGAAGTAGACATAAGTTCAAAATTTCAATACCACACGTGCACCCACCCATCCTATAGTGGGCCAAGCAGGGGTTTGCAGGAGAGCAGCATGCCCCCCCCCCTTTACAAATCTCAACTGTTGAGAAATGCAGGTGGTCCACCCAGGTACTGTGACTACTCGGGACATAAGTCCAAAACTCTTTTGTTTATGGACTTGTGTCCCACTTTGGTGGGACATAATTCCAAAATTCGATTTTGTACTTATGTCCCATCAAAGTGCGACATAAGTTCAAAAAAAAAGCATTTTGGACTTATGCCCCAAAGAGTTATGTCCCTGCGCCCTTATATACACATTACCTGTTTATACGTAAACAAGATCCTTGTGTAACGCGAGACTGGTAGTATTTTTATATCTGATTAATTTCTCTAAATAACCACTCATTGAACTCTGGTTGATAGGACATTTTTATTTTATAACACACCGACTTCACTTGACATCTGTATCGCATAACTAGATTTTTGATATCTATACCAGAGCATTTCTTATTTTTTTGCTGGGCAATTCATGTCTTGACGTTTCATTGATGAAAGAGAGGTTGACGTGTCAACATTGCGGATAAACGACAAATTTCTTTCGATATTTTGTTTGCTTTACTTAGAAATAATGGTTTTTACTTTGTTAGTTAATAATTTAGATAGATAAATTAATTTCGTAGTTACACTACACACTCATATATAGTATATTTTATTTTTAACGAAATGATTTTTATGTAATTTTAATTTTTTTTCAGCTAGGTGTGTACAATGTACAGGTTCCTACTTAAAGAAATTATTATTAAATGCATTTCCATAAATATATATTTATATGTTAATCAACTTTTTTACTTGAAATGTACTAAACAACAAAAAATACAACCGAAATGCAAGAGAACGTAAAGCCACGACCAGCATGAGAGACAAAAAATAATGAAATAAAAATGTCATCCACCTAGAAAAAGGAAAAAAAAAAACTCATCTGTCAAATTTATATCAGACATCTTCGTCAAGACGAAATCTTAGAGAGAGAAATCTGATATCCCAACATAACGAGAAACAACGCGACTCCATTGAATATTTCATTGCAGGATACACATTCTGAGAGAAATTATAGTTCGTGGAGTCGGCCTGTAAGGTTAACCTACCCTCTGGCTGAAGCCAAAATAATATTTTAATTTGCAAATAAATTCTTTATAAATGTTGTATAAAAAAAACTTCTGTTTAAAACAACGTTCTTGGTTTTGATAGGAATTCATATATTTTTTTTCCGAAATACCTAACCACAAAACACTTTCAATACTTTAACATCAATCAACTTTAACAGAATTCAAAATAAAAACAATTGCAAAATGTTTCAAAAAGTTTTCACTAAATGGTTTCTACTGTTTGTTAATTTATACACTTACATATAAACTGTTTTTCCAAAGAATTTTCGCTCTTTTTGTATTCCTTCCTTTTATTATTATAAAATTCCAGCAACTTTAATTACGTCTGCAAATCATTTTTTGCAGATATTATATTTTCTCTCGGTTAATTTTATCATTGTTTCTCATTAATTTTTCTCAATTATCGTCAATTTTTATTTGTATAATATTTGAACTCTATGTAAAGGATATCATGCACTAATTAAACCAACACATGAAATAAGAAAATTAAATAATGGTAAGGACTGATTTTCAATATATGCTCCAATTGAATTAAGGACATACATATACCTATAGGATTCCTCGCATGTCATATGGATATTATTATGAAAAATTTCAATGGCAAAAAAAAAGGAGAAACAAACGTGATTTTAGTGGAACTTTTCTATATATTTTCTTCCTTTAAGGACATTCTCTGATCATCGACTTTTTTATAGACAAGACATTCATGAGTTGCAATTTTTCCATCTGAATCTGGTTGGCATTATAATTTTTTTTATAATAAAATGTGCGGTCTTGTAGTGCACGGATTGTGTATCTAAATTGCTTCCAATAACACTACATATAGACAGAGAATAGATAGTACTCGTGAGTCCTGTCTGCCATAACTAAGTGCTGTAGTGCGGGTGTGGATAATGGTTTTTTATTGTGTCTTTTTCTAACTTGAGATGGAGGAAAACAGTAGAGTGACGGAAACATCTACTTATATGTTCCCAGTAGCTGATAGATAGGTAGGTACTTGTTCGTAGTACCTATATTTTATCTAAAGGGTGTTTGGAAATCTACGCGAAATTTGTGTTTGTTGCCGAAAAAAATACTGCAGCTTGACAGCACAGTTATGTTGATGTTGATGAAAATCTTAGCGGTAGAGGCATTGTTCGGAAATTTAACCAAAGTTTTGAAACAATCTACCCAAGGCGAAAACAGAAGCTTGGCAAGATAAAAAGTATAAAAATTTCCACAAACAAAAATATGTTCAAGAGAACCACACTTGACTTTAAAAGTCAATTGTGCAATGTGTGGTTCTCTTGAAACTTAAGGTGTAATCCAATAAGGAGATTTTTTCATAATTAAATGTATTTTAAAGTCGATTGTGCAATGTGTGGTTCTCTTGAACATATTTTTGTTTGTGGAAACTAAGTTTCTTAAATTAAATTGCCTGAGGAAGAGCGTATTCATGCTCGAAACGTTGCAAACCATTTAACACCTAGTTTTATTGACCTGGAGCCTGCTTAAACACAATGGCGCAAAATTATAGTCAAAATAACACGATCCTAAAAAGTAATCAACACTTTGTTAACGTTTTTTCAACTTATAGACCGATAGAGCTAACACTTTGATAAAAACATACTTTAAAACCAGGAAATCTCCATTTTATCTTTTTAGATCCGACTCTAATTTTTTGACGATAAACTACCCACCCTCTCAAAAGAGAATGAAACTACACACAAACACTGTTTAAATCCAACAACAAAATCTCTCACTGGAAGTTATTGCTGGAAATTCCATAAATTGTTTATAATATGATACGAACTTATTACCTGGTGATAATGTTAAGTTAATGTGTGTTAGGATTAACTTAAATAATTTAAAAGGAGGCGACTATAATTTTGCGCCAATATTATTTGACAGAAAGATTCATCGTGTGATTTTTGCTCCAGTTTATATCGATGCTTTACCAGGAACGTCGTCAAAAGCTGCAAATAAAGCAGCTGATATGGCTGGACTGGTATAAGTGAAGCGTATGGACATAACAGCACATTAGCCCGACGAGTATTCGCAATTATGTATCTTACTATATCATTATCCATCTGATCCTTATAATATGGATGTTGCGTTGAGACACGAGAGCAAGAATGAAAGTATCCTTCCCAACTTATTCGAATTAATGTTAATGATACGATAAAACAGTATGCCACGATAGCATGGTGCAGTCGCAGAGTATATTTACCCGATATACCTGCCAATGAAACAATTAAAAAATAATTTCTTGCATAACTTTTGGTACACCCTTTTAATATGAACGTATAGTCGTCGATGATGATGGTGCTTTGCATGTACTTTGAGAGAATTGTGCATATTTATCCTGTATAGGTCTTTGGCGTTGTAAGACTTTCTCAATACCGAAATCATGTTCGTCCATAATGAACTCAAGATGTTCTTCGATCTCAACTTAATACCAATATTTGATGGGAATTCAAAATATATAAAAATATTCGTAGAAAGAATCTCTTAAACAAACGAAGTACATCGAAAGATGGATTTTTTTTATCACTAGTCTTTGGTCAGTATCTATCAACATGGAGTTCAAATATTTGAACTTTTAAAATTGTATTTAAAAAAAAATATTTCTTTCGTATGAACTGAATTCAGAAAAATTGAAGTGTATATGTCATATTTAATGGTTACAGATAGCGACAGATTAACCAAAAGACGATGTATTGTACATACATACATTCCTTCTTCTAAACTAGTGTTTGCTGTCAATGATAAAGGAAAGTTTTCAAACTAATCCACAAGTATCAAGTTGATAAATTTTTATCTCATATTAACTTTCTTTTTTTGAGTTGAATATTATTTTATTATGTTTAACCTAACTATTTAGTAAAGCGTCAGTTGTAGTTTAAAGTTTGCAAGTTACTTCTACCCTCCCAAAAGAAATAAATAGAACAATTTTTTATCTTTATCTTGAAAACGTGACAAAAATGAAATTCGAGATGTGAAATTCAAGATATATATTTTTATAGGATTAAAAACGTCTTCCGCATTTGAAACACTCTGTTCATCGTTTTATGTCATGTCATGATTATAATATTATAGGAGTCTGGGAATAAAATTGAATCTGTCGCAAGAAAGTTTGGTTAATTAAGTTGTTTATGTGTTACTTAGAGAACATTCAACATTAAACAGATAACATATACACAACACATCCTACAAAGATGGGGAGGTACATATTGTAGTATTTTGAATTAGAAACTGGAGATGTATGTTATTTTTGTTCCTTATTTAATGTTTTACATTCGATCGTGAACATAATAGCTTCTTTGATGGAATATTCTCAAAGTCTTAGAATTTATCTTTAACATTATGTTTTTGAAAATTTTCTTTGATATTTTTAAAAAAGATTTATTATTTCAAATAAGATGGGTCCTATTTGATTCTATACATATTACAATGTAGTATATATAATAAATAGAAGTAGATACAATTTTGCATTTTAATTAATTTGTGCAATAATATAAAGATATAAGATTAAGGACATGGCTGTGCTGCCGTCTGCCTGGAACAATTTTAACAAGGTGGACCACATCCCTCAACCGTAGAATGACAGCCTACTTCGTTTGAGCTGGAATGTTGAGTTGTAAACCGATTACAAAAAATAAGTAATAATAATGTACGTCTTAAATTAAGGACACCAATTAAAACAAAAAAAAAATAAAAATTAAACCAAATTAAAAAAAAATTAAAAGAACAAAATCATATTATGAAATTTTATAAAGATTCAAATTAAAAGCAAAGTTCGTTCCAAGAAATTTTAGATATGGTAAATCGTTGAAGCGGTTTTTAAATAAATCAATTTTCTTGATTACCTATTTAAATATTTAAAAAAAAAATTGATGTATGCAAGTTCTTAGAACTAGTTGAACTGTATCTTAAAGCATAGTTAGGCCCGTTTACAGGTTCTCCAAGTTTTGAATTAGGTATCAAATATTTTTTTTTAATTTAATTGACGGCATACTTAAATTAGCAAGAACATGCGGTTATCGAAAGAATTGAAATTTAAAAATACCGTTTTATGGAAGTTACCGTTTGACGAATTTTTTTGAAACTTAAATATCTGATAAACCTTCAATACCTTACTAATTAAGACATAGATATAAAATTTGGTTGAATATTTCAACCAAATTTCGAGAAATATAAAATTTCCGTTAATGATTATATTGCAGATTACGTTTTTTACAGTGGCCTACAAAAATGTCTCCATGCATGTTGCTCTAAAGCTAAATCATCACCTATGAAATTTGGAGCAAATTGGCTCAGCTGTTAAGGTGTAAGTGATGACAGACAGACATACATTTACTTATATATTAAGAAATTAAGAAAAACTAGAAGTATTTTTTTCCAAGAAAAACACTTTTTTTTGGTTTTCCTAAATTTGACCTGTTCACTGTTCAGGTCAATTATTAGTTAGGGGATTATCCCTTTTTTTATTTTTTATTACATACCATCCGATTTTAATCAAATAAAAAAAAAACGAATTAACTTTTTACTTTACTTACTAGTTTTACATTTATTTGTTTTAATTTCTCAAAAACTAACATACATTTTTGCATCCGGTTTTCTGTTTTTGACTAAAAATTAATAAGAACATTGAATTTTGAAAATAAAAATAATAATTAATTACATAAAATTTTGAAAAAAATTAGTTTAAACATTTTTTTTTAGCTTTTTTTTCAAAATTTTGAGTTTGAAAATTAATTTTTTTAAAGCTGTTTACTTAAACAATTTAATTTAAAAATTAAATAAAAGAGTAGTTTTCTGGCTTTCCCAAAAAATATAACAAGGCTTTGTATCATTCACCGTTGTTTTTAAATAATTTTTTTTCTGATTTAAGTTAATTGCCCCTCCCGCCTAAATGGGGGGAAATAGACCCCCCCTCCCATACGATTTTTTTCTTGTCTTAATTCCACCTACACGCTCAAGCTTTTTGGTGCACCTTATACCAATCAATCTGTATAATCGCAAAAAAAAATGTTTTAAGGCTTTAACAACCAAATCACTTGATCTCGAATGGGACCAATACTTTCCCACTTCTCTACTTCACATTTACCTACTGATTTGCTTGTGGGTTCTTCGAGTTAACCTAAGAAAATTTCGGCAAACTTCGCGGTTATGGATTAATCCATATGTGGGGCCAACTCAATGCCGGTGTCGGTGCATTTGTTTTTTCCAGTAATTCTTGGGCCTGCCTATTTTTCGCGATTGTACCGGAGCGTTGTATGAAAGTGCCTCTTGGATATGATTCTCAAAGTTTCAATGATAGCTTTTAACATCGGTACAGTTGGCTCTTTTTCTGAAAAAGTTGTCTTGTTCAATTCCTTTTTTCTAGCGCCGCTGAAGTCGGGGGCTGTGATGTTATAGGTGAAAATGAAGTAGGAAAGATGTCCAGGAGCCTCTTTGTAAGTCTTAACAACAAAGATTAGATAACGAGATATAGGTATAAGACTATAAGACAGAAGAGATAAAATGGGTAAATGGAAGATAAAAAAATATCCCAAAGGGACATT